>CM056722.1:81805040-82427156 GCA_029844215.1 Przewalskia tangutica | reverse complement strand
GTATGAACTCTGCGGATCCTCATCGGACCTCGAACCATAAAACTTCAGGTGGATGACATCCCGGAAAATCCCTAATCCATAAGCCCATCGGCTCTAGGGTGGGTTTGCACGCTCTGTCGGTATTGCCGGCTACTTATCTTGGTCAATAACCGAATCTCCGTAGTCTCTACTCGTGGTGGTGAGGCTGGAGGGTGCAGTACGAACCTCTGGAGCTTGCGCCTCGGCTCCTCTAACAACTGCGGCGTGGCTGAACTCGCCGACCGCCTACTACCTCGGGCATAATCGTACGAGCAGTGTAACCCTCCAGTACCGCATTGCTCCTGCTGCTTTGCCTTCTGGCTCTGAGTACTTCCGTGGAGGCATATTTGTTTCATAAGACTATGTTAGAGAGGATTCAACCTAATAGGACAGTTCTACTGCACGATCTCAGAGAAAGAAGAATGGAAACCAATCCTAAATGTCCTGCAGCCTCCTGATTATAGATGTGGTGCACAACACGATAATCAAGACTCTACTGAACACGATGCGTAGACACTTTCAGAGACTAAGCGCTCACGATACCACTTTTGTCAAGACCCGACCGGCGCGACTAGTGCCTACACAGGCACGTTGAGTATACATCGAGAGAATAGCGGTAGAACATACACAAATATAAACACATGTGTAACAATAAAACATCGGTGCTGGCCGATAAGGCGCTTCAATATATTTAAAAAAAATCATAAGTACAACTGTACTACATCAGTTCTTATAGCCCAACCACAAATGTGAATACAGACCTCTAGGTATAATAGCGTGGCGGGCGGGGCCCGCCATACCACGAATGTACCACGATCTACAACACGAGAAGGGTGTACCCGAAAGAGACAAGCTTCCGGATAATTGGAGCTTCTGACGTCTGATAAGTGATCCTAAGAGTGTGGATCCACCACCTGCTTACCCTTTCCTGCGGCATGAGCGGCCGAGGCGGTCGATACCTGATATGTACCAAGTATGTAAAACTGGAAAAATACTGTAATTATATCACAAGTCTAAATCAAAGCCGGAGACATGTATGATAATCAAATTACGAGCCACAGGCCTTACTAACAATGAGAGGAAAAATAGGTATATACTTACAACGAAACATAGGATTGGAATCCTACTCCTGGGACTATTTCACCCGCATAGGTCCAGTGGACCCGCGTGAGGTATTCTCGCATGGACTATTTCACCCGCATAAGCCCTTACGGACTCGCATGAGGTATTCCTCGCATAGGTCGGACCGCCCGCGTGGGACTATTTCACCCGCATAAGCCCTTACGGACTCGCATGAGGTATTCCTCGCATCGTGGGTAGCAAATCCACAGAAAATATGTAATGCCACAAATCCCGGGGAATGACCCCGCCACGAATAATATATCACTAGCCCAAATCCGGATATCACACATAACATAAGCACTACCGGCTTATCCTACAATATGTAAGCAAGTTAAGAAATCCCCTAACTTCTTACTATTCTTGTTTATAAACACTCTCATTTTAGTTTACCTAAGGCACTAACATGTCTTTTATAAATATCCGGGAATTTAACCCAAGTACTACGTACTTCTACTCTTTAAAACAATGACTCTTTTTAGTAGAAAACTTCCAAGATACTATTAATCCTAGTATCAAGTCCAAATTACATTTCAAGGTAAGTCACAACACCCTTAGAAATAAAGTTAGGTTTCTAAATCAAGTGACTCATTTTCTTATAAAACCTTAGGCAATTGATACCTTAAAATCGAATTGCCTTCCATTTAATCAAGCCATTTACCTTTCCATAAAGCCAATATAACCAACTCCCCATAAAGTCGTTATATTCACTTTATACCTTAGTCAAGTACCATTTCCTATCCAAGGGACTTATACGTTTAAAACGAAACAAGTATCACATACTTTAGAACTATTCAAGTCCCTTAACCTTAATGAAACATTAAGACATCCTTAGTATTTTCAAAGAAGTGAGTTAATCTCCTAACTCACCCGTCTTGGCATTTCATAAAGCTAGTAAAGAATGTCAAAGTCTTGTATGTCTACCGTACTATATACGTGAAACTATTCATGCTCAAAGATAGGAAAAGTTCTACATACCTCGCCGGGTCAAACCACTTGCCAAGTACAAAGTCCCGCCCGTAGTATGTCAACCTATAATATTCACAATACGTCTATTAAGGCCTTACTTCAAACGTAGAATATTATAAGTGTCAAGTCGCTAAATCCTACGGAAAATCGGACAACACCTCCTTTGTTTTTACTAACTTTGCCACCTTTTTCAAGGCCGAATACAATAACCAAACACGCCACATTTAAGGCACAATCAAAGCAATTAATCAATAGGGGATTACACGCCTACTAGACGTGTAAAATTCCGCCCCACAAACGATAACAAACCAATACAAACTATAAGTCCAAATTCGGCCACCTTGAGTTCAACAATACCTATTCTTAACCAATTTCCATTTCAAACCAAATTGGTAGCATAACATGATATCAAGTCGCATTTTATTATAATAACCATAATCTTCAAGTAAGTAACATGCGACGATTTCTAATAAACGACCAATTAGTAATCCAATTTTCAAGTGGCTTGTATAACATTTCGGATTTAAGCTACAAGCAATCCATAATACTTTTAACTTCAACATATCAACTTCATGCTAGCAATATGTAAAGCTAACAACAACAATATAACTATATAATCTTGTAACACTTATAAAAGACAAGATTATACCTCAATGAAACTTAATCCAACTCCAATCCGAAGTCGCTCCTTAGTAGTTTAGAGCCTCTCCAAGACACTTCAATCCGCTTGTTGAGACCCTTAGAACAACACCAACAAATAACCCTCAAATTTCCAAACAAAACCTAGAAAGACAACTAGGTTTTCGTTTTGCGACTAACCCGTAAACTATCTTTTTCCAAGATTTTTCTATTGAGATATGTTTACAATACACATAAGAACCTTGGTTTAAAGTGTGGAGTTAAATGGACAAGAAACAATTTTTTTTCCTTTTCAAATGTATGGAACCCGAGAGCTTCTCCAATGAGTTCTTCAATTTCTTGTGAAATATGGCTAAGTGTTGGCTTTCTCTTGCTACTAGTTGTAATATAAAGGGACATGGAGGGTTAAGATGTAACCAAATGGGTGGTTTAGATGAAGTCTTACAAAATATCAAGACTAATTGACCTTTGACTTAGTCAACATTCTCAAGCTACACTTGCAAGACTTTAGTCATCCAAGACTTATGGTAAATGACCATATTGGCCATGCCTAAATCGACCAAGGCATCAATAAGGGGGGGTGACACGTGTCGCCTTCCATTAAATCACAATAATACGTTTTCCGACAATTCCATAATTTTCGATAAATTTTTACAAGTCTCAAATCTTAACACTTGTGAGTTCTTACTTACGTTCTTAAAACATGTCCTGTAAATACGGGGTGTAACATTGTTGACTAAGTCAACTATCCAACTTGACATTAGATCTTTTAACCCTAATAAATCTAGGCCACACAAGTGTTCTAATCTTGACCATTGGAAGTAGTATATCATCACACTAGTAGCAAGACAAGCCTTACAATTAGAAAAAAATTTGCAAAACTTTAGGTGCACTTAAGGAAGCTCTCGGCTTTGTGCAAAAATGAAGAAGAATTTTTTTCATTTGTGGTTAATTATTCACAAGACTTTAACCCAAGGTTCCTAGGGGTATTGTAAGGATATCTCAATAGAAATATCCGGAAAACGACGTTTCACGTTAGTCATGGCGAAAACCTAAGGTGTTCTTCAACTTTGAAGTTGGAAATAGAAGAGGAGTTTCTCACAAGCTTCTAAGGGTTGCAAATAGCGGATTGGAACGTCAAGAAAAGGAGTTGAAGTTGCTAAGGATCGACTTTAGGTTTTGGATAAGATTTAGGCTTAAAGAGGTAATAATCTTCGTTTTTACTATTGTAATTGAATATTCCATGTTATGATAAGTTAGAAATGATCATGTGATATATATTGTGAAGAATTATAAGTGTTATGGATATTAGAACCACTAATCCGAAACTAGCAAGTTTAGTCTTTGAGATTGTAATTCAATTTGGCTATTAGTTTTAATCATCGCATGTTGTATAAGAAGGGATTATAATTGTTATAATTGATTGCGACTATATAACATGTTAGAATAACAACTTGGATTGAAAAGGAATTGAAAGAGAATTAATGTTGTTGTAGCCGAGAATGACATGGAATTATTGGATTGTTTTGTATTATTGTGGGGCAGAATTTTACACATCCTGTTAAGGCATATAATCCCCTTTGGATAGCTGAATTGTTGGGCCTTAAATGTGGCATGTTTGGTTGTTAAATTCGGGCCTTGAAAAAGGTGTAAAAGTACGTAGAAACAAAGGAAGTGCTGTCCGATTTTCCGTAGAATTTGGAAATTTTTACACTTAGAATATTCTACGTTTGAAGCTAGAGGTTAATAGACGTATTATGGCCATTATCGGTTGAAGTACTACGTATAGCGTATTCTACTTAAAGGATGGAATAGCTATCAAGGTTGAAGTACTTTGGAGCATTTTTCTACTTGTCAATAATCGTCGCGAGGTATGTGAACCTCTTCCTTCTTTTGGCATGATTCTATGTATGGAATGTACATGTGGTGCTATTTCATGATTCCTTCTACTCTTAGAAGTTAAGAGGTATGTATGTTGATTTACTCTATGTAAAAGTTATGTCTAAGTTATCCTAAGTTCTTACCAAGTCTTATGGGGGATGTTGGTGTCACGACCCGAACCCGGGCCCGTGACTGGTGCCTTACCCGGGCACCCAAGTAGCCATTCATCAGAGTAATCAGCGGAACATAAAACAAGACATAAAAATATTATGAAGTAAGAAACAGTAATCTGAGAAAACTTGCCTTTCGGCATATATATAAATCAATTTAAAACCGAGCGATTTACATCTTTTTACAACTCTGCCACAGCATTACTGCACCTCTAAGAATGATATGACAACAATGGCGGACAGGCCCCGCCATACCTGAATGTAAGTACCTACAACGATCGGGACTATATCACCGATAAGCCTCGGGAAACGGAGCTTCCCATACGCTGAATTTGTGACCCTAAGAGCGAGGATCAACAACGGTGTACTCTACCGCATGAACGCGGCCGGGAGAGGTCGACAACAGGTACCAAGTATGTGAAACTGAAAATACTGTAAATGAAATCATAGTAGTCTATGTAAAGCAGGAGACATGTATGATAACCAAACTACAGTTCACAATAAAGAAGCAGTCATGTCAAGTCAGGGACTCACGCCCTCAAGTCATCACTCAAATATAACTATGGGTCTCACGCCCACAACATCAATCATGCCCGTGGAATACCTTCCTCACTGCCGGCAGTCTATGATATAAAAGCACCAAGGAATACACATGAACACGAGTCCCACGTGTTCTAATAAAACCATCTGAGGTAATGCGAAGGCATAGCCGACTACTAACACCCATAGTACTAACAAGGTCATAAACTGTATCATGAGATCTGTCTGCACTGGCCACATGATCAAAGGCGTCACACGCGCGCGATATCGATGTGCGCGTCTAGCCCCGGAACTCCTCGCAGCTCCGCATAGGCCAACCTCATAGGCCCGCATGAGGTATAACCCCGCATCGAGGGTAGCTACTCCCCGGCATCCGCCTGGACTCGCAGTCCGCATGGCCACATAGACCGCATGACCATAAAGGCGGCACACTAACCTGGAATTTTCGTAGCTCCGCATAGGTCCCCTGGACCCGCATGAGGTATTCTCGAATCATGGTCCCAGACCGCCTGAGTCTACCCCGCATCGGAGGGCAGCTTAACCTCCGGAACCATGTCAAGGTGAGTGGTACAATACCAACATAACGGCTGATAGTTAAACAACTTAAGCGCAGTCGAGGGGAAACCCCTTTACACAAACATCACAAGATACTAACACACGTAGCATCCTAGCATGTTTACTTAACAAATCAACAAGAAAGTATTACAAGGCTATCACAAACCAACACAATCAAGTTATACACACAAGGTACTTTCTACTATATGATTAACAAGATCGGGTTTTTATCCCCAAAGTACTTCATACATTAACTCTTTAAAAGATACGTTACTTTCACAAAAGTCACACAATACCCGTAGTATATGAAAATAGAGTGATTATCTTTTGAAGTAAATCAAAACACTTCTCTTTGTAAAATCAAGTAACAACATTCTTTTCCAAACGTTCAAGTTTGCCTAATTTCATTTACTCAAGTTTCTCATTTTCGAAAGGTTTCGTAGTTCATAGTTTTAATCCTTTAAAACAATTTGAGAAACATATACCTTATGTGTGAGTAGGTTATTCTTGTTCATAACAATCTTATTACTGACCATGATCTAGGAAATGTAATATCATTTTGTCTCATCTTAGCTTCTATGCGGATGGAAGTTTCTCTTGGTTTTAATAATACCTTATTTGTCAAAACATTTCCTTTTACTAATATTTGTTGTGGTTTGTTCGATACTTATTCTGATTTCCGAAATCAGTAAAACATTATTCCTTTTAAAAACCAAGTACTCATTACTCACGAATGAGGTTTCACACTTTTTAACAAAATTTAATTAAGTCAAGTCTCTTTATCTTTTAAGATCAAGTCTCTTAACTTAAATCAATAAATCATTCTTTTATCTCTCTGCCGTTATACCTAACTTCCCATAAAGCTAGTATAACTCTTAAGCTTTGAAAACCAAGTCTTACTCTGCGTGCAGAATGCTTCTTTTGAAATACTTCAAGTTCTTTATTATCACACATCAAGTCAGTTATAAGTGAAATCAGTTACCTTTTAAAACCACAAAGCATTTTCTTACCTACATAAAGTTGTTATAACCAACTTCCCATAAAGCCGTTATAACACTTTGTGTTTTAAAACAATAAAATACATTTAACACATGTACGTCTACCGTAATACATAGTTATACACATCTCATGATAGAATAGATAGGAAGAGGTTCACATACCTCGCGACGATTATCGACTAATAAACGCGCTCCAAGTACCTCAAACCGTCGGCTACTCCTTAAGCCAAGTAGATCACGCCATGCGTAGTACTTGACCTATAGAGGCCAAAAGGGGCCTATTAACATCTATATCTAAACGTATAATTTTCTACAGAAAATTCGAAGACCTCCCACCGCAACCGCGTAAATCTCCTCCTTCTATCGAGTGGCTATCAAGCCAACGAGGTGGTTTATCGTCTACCGGGCGTGTACAATTCTACTTCACGATGAATGCTACACAAGTCATCAGAATACATCTATGTAATTACAGATTCGATTCTATATATAGTATACTTCAACTATATATTACAACAAGTAATTTCCAATTCGAATAGGGACAAGATTATTTACCTCGATAAGCCCAAAAATTATCCGAGATAAAAGTCGATCCTGAGCAAGGTTTAGCTCATAAACTGCACGCTCCAACCCGCTCCAAACAACCCTTAGAAGTTCTACGCAACTTCTACTAAACACTTCAACCAATTATGAAGGTTTTCCTTAGGGTTTCGGTTTGAGACAAAAAGGACATAAGGTAGTATTTTCGGGCTCTACGTATAGAGGTATCTTTGGAATACTACAAGGTAAGGCTAAGGTATTTTGGGTATAGCAACAATACTTGGAGAGTATTTCTACCAAGAGGGGGGGTATTTATACGAGACAACACCACAAGGGGGGGGTGTATACCCCTCGGCCAACCCCACTAGGAGTGGGGTACTCGGCGAGGGGAGGGCTCTCGGCCAAGGTCCTCACGAGGGGAGGACTCGGCGAGGGCCTTCACGAAAACGGGGGAGGTTTCAAGACGAGAGGAAGTGAGGAGTGGATGAAGAAAACTTCACAAAGGGAGGGGTATTTATAGGGAAACCAAGGGCCATGATCTAGCCAAGTGGTGGGCAAGTGGAGGGCCAAGATGTGCCCAAGTGCCCCCTAGTCCCTACTCCTTAAAACCCTCACAAATATCTTACCAAACCTTATCTTGAAATCGTCCACTTGACCGCCCACAACTTCCGCCAATGAGAGGGTGCAGTGGCGCCTCTCGTTAGTCCAACATCTTCGTCTATCGGAAAAATCCGCAAAATTAAAAATGACATAGCCGAATTTTCCTTCGCAAGTTATGCAAAGCGTTTCGTCAAAAACGACTCTAACAAGGTGTTGTGCACAAAATAATTCGGCCAAGCCTACTTTAAGCTTCAAACTTTTCTACGTACGTCCTTACGTACATACTCTGGAAATACGGGGTATAACAGTTGGTAAGAGTCGTTAGGAAGTAATTGGAGTCGAGTTGACTTTGCTAATTTATTGCACGAATGAGAATAAGTATCGAACAAGTCATTGCAACGTTAATAAAATAAAATGTATCGACAATCAATTATATTAAAATGAGTAGAATTCTCCATCTGCATAGAAACTAAGATAAGACAAAATTGTATTACATTTTCTAGATCATGGCTACTTTAATAAGATATTTATAAACAAGTATAACTTTATTCACAACTCATAAAAGTATATGCGACTTAAATTAAAAAAGTTTATGTTATGAAGTTTTAAGACTATGAACCTTGATTTCTAAAAAGGTTATGAGACTTTACTTTTCAAGTTATGGGACTTGATTCTTAAAGAAAGGAATGATTTGATTTAAAAAGTTTGGTTGCCATGAATTATTTCAAAAGTTAAGAGGCTTGATTTCAAAAGAGAATGTAACTTGAGTTTTCAAAAGAAGAAGTTTATTGATTTAAAAAGAGAAGGAGTTTTAAGATTCTTTTTAAGTATGTATGTATGTAGTACTTTTGGGTTTAATTTTCCCTAATGTAATAAGGAATAAAAGTGCCTTAAGTTCTCTAAAGTGAAAAAGGTTGTTATAATAGCTTTATGGGAAGTTGTTATAACGACTTAAGAAGAAGTGAAAAGAGGGTTTAAAATGTTATGTAAAGAAACATTACCGCGTCCCAGGAATGGGTCGGGCAGTATACCTTTATGGGCAGACTATATGACATTATCGCGTCCCAGGAATGGATCGGGCAGTATACCTTTATGGGCAGACTATATGACATTATCGCGTTCCAGGAATGGGTCGGGCAGTATACCTTTATGGGCAGACTATATGACATTATCGCGTCCCAGGAATGGCCGGGCATTATACCTTTATGGGCAGACTTATATGACTTTATCGCGTCCCAGAATGGGTCGGGCAGTATACCTTCGTGGGAATTTTTTTATGAATTCGCCGTGTCCCGCAAATGGGCCGGGTTACATTATCACGTATGGATAATCAAAGTTAACTCCAAAATGAGGCGTCCCTCCATAAAGGGTCGGATTATGTTATACAAGATACGTAAGTTATATGTTTATGAACTTGATGATTTTTCCTAAGTATGTACGTAAGAATTTGACTATAACTCTTATTGAAAAATGGGAAAATATAATAAAGTGCGATTAAGTTCATGAGTTGTAATGACACAGTAGGATCTGGTATTTACCCTTTTTATACTTGCCCCTGTTATTCTTTTGTACAGTTATGATTTGTTTACTGTACCGTATTTTCGTTCCATACTCGGTACCTGTTGTACTGACCCCCTTCGGGCTGCGTTAAATGCCGCAGTTTAGGTACAGGTTGGTGATCCTCGCTCTAGGATCTCTGTTCAGTTTTGGGTAAAAGCTCCATTCACTCCGGAGGCTTATCTTTGGTTCGGATCCCTGGTATTGTCGGTTGTTGTACATTCAGGGGTATGGCGGGGCCCTGTCCCATCACAGATGTTATGTCAAAAATCTTAGAGGTCTGTAGTCATATCTTGTGGATCGCTTTGAAAAAGAAAAAGAGGTAATCTTGTTTTGGTTGTACATAGTTATATGTATCTAGGAAGGTAGCCTTATCGGCTAACCTGTTATTTATTTCTTGTTAAGTTTATGTATGTTCCACTGATTATCTCTGATGTATACCTGTAAGGGTGCCCAGGTAGGGCACCAGTCGCGAGCCCGGGGTCGGGTCGTGACAAAAGTGGTATCAGAGCAGTTAGTCCTCGGAAAGTGTCTACAGACCGTGTCTAGTAGAGTCTTGGTTATCGGTGTATTGTGCACCACATCTATAACCAGGAGGCTGCAGGACATTTAGGATTGGTTTCCATTCTTCTCACTATGAGATCGTGCGATAGAGTTGTGTTGTTAGGGTCATATCTCCCTAACGAGTTATGTTGATTGCAGCTACGAGAAAGGCAGCAGTGACCCAAGAAGGACTATGTGGATTGTGTATCCAGGTTGGTAATGATTGTAGTATAGTTGGTATTATGACATACAGCTATACGGAGTTATGTATGAGGGTCAGACGCGTGTTTCCTATAATGATTTTAGATTACCAGGATTTGGTAAGGACTAAATAAATACCGGGAAGGTATGAAACAGTTAATGAATTCTCATCGAGGTTTTACGTATTATTTTGAGATAATTAGGAATGATGAGTTGTTTGAGAAGTTATTGTACCCGTTTACGGGGGGACTGATAAGGTAGTCTTGGAGCATGGAAATTGCGAGCCTAAGAATTTTGATAACCGCCGAGATCTTAGGTATATAAGGCCTTCTCGGGCAATAAGATTTTATTCAGACTAATGGTAAAAGTTAAGTGTGATGGTGGGTCGGGTTGAGGACCTATTACGGGTCGCCTCATAGTTTAAAATGGAGTGGGATCAGTTGGTAGTAGTCGCCACGTGGCGAAGTCACGAGGTGCAAGGCCCAAGTCTAGTTAATTGTTTCTGGGTTCGTGGGCGCGTTCCACCGGAACAGTCGTGAGCCGGAAATGGCCTTATATTGTTCGATATAGTAACTCCAGATTGGAGGCGGAATCGATCTGAGTCTATGTATGTATGCTAGTATAAGTTGGAAATGCGGAAAAATCGACCAAGAAGAAAGAGAGCAACCAAGTGTGATAGAATAGAGCCTGAATCCATAAGAACCTTTCGAGGTAACTACACCAGTGGATGATTGGGTGGTAGCTGAGCGGGTAGATAAGATTTGCCCGGTGAGGATACGATCGTCGGACCTAGCGATCTAGTAGAGATGAATACGACAGACTTTGAGGTCATTATGAGTATGGACTAGTTGGGCGTGGGTGCCAAGGTTGACTGTAGAAAGAGGTTGGTTCGATTCCAGTTTCCCGGTGAGCCGGTTATCGATAGGGAAGGAAAGGAAGTGTTAGTAATATGTAAGTTATTCCTTCATTCTTTCTTTGACATGAAATTGTGGAGTCTATGTGACTTATTTTATTGAAATGATTGATTTGAATTCGAACGTTAAGAGACGGAGATAAGAACGTACGATTATTGAAGGCTTTTATGTTAAGTGCCTTTGGAGGTACTTAGAATTGGTTTAGTGTGGCGGTCAGGGCCACGACATTCCGAATAATTTCAGGAAAATGCGTAAGGCAAGAATAAGATAAGTATGAGTGCTGCCTGTGGAAAACAGAAGACATCGCTGGTAGGTTTTGAAAATCTATACGATTATAAGGTGGCGCTTGATGATCAAGATTATTAGTAAGCTTAGAGTCAGCAGAAACTTTATGCAGATGAACGACGTTGACACTTGGAGTTCAGGTTGACGTTTTAGTATAAGTATTGTTATGTGTCCGTGGGTAGCATATTTTGTATGAAGGGTGTAGTATGATGAGACTATGTCGCTATCTAATTAGAATGGACTACGAAAGAACATTCGGGGACGAATGTTTCTATGGGGGGAAGAATGTTACACCCTGTAGTTCCAGGACACGTGTTTAAGAGAATGTACGTGAGAAAGCACGACTTTAAAAATTGAAACGAAAGAAGGATTTCTTTTTCCTACGGAAAATGATTTCGAGCCTCGGGAAGGAAAATTGTTCGTTAATGAGAATTGTGTTATACCCCGTATTTCCGGAGTATGTATGTGAGGACGTACGTACGAAAATACAAGCCTTAAGTAGGATAAGGATGTAGGATTTGTTTTTCCGACGGAAAATTTTCCGAACCTTGTAAAGGAATTTTACGTTTTCAAGAATTTATTTATTTTGGATTTTTCCGAGAGATGAAATATTTTGGACCAATAGGAGGGCGACATGTGTCACCCTTAGGTGGCAAAGTTGGACGGTTTTGGTTGGGCAAAATGGCACGTTTTTTTCATGAAAAAGGCCATAAACCTTTGGTCAATGTTTGGTTAGATATTTGTGTAGTAGATAGATAAGTGGGGCCCACACACACATGGCCCAATCTTGACCACACACTTGCTTCAATCCTAGCCCTTGAATGTCCTATAAATACCCATAAGTGCAAGACTTATTCTTCATCCACACTTGAGAAATTCCAAGGCAAAATACTCCCTTTGAGAAAGCTCGTCCCACAGTCTCCTCAACCAAACTTTGTCCAAAAATTCTTAAACTCTTAAGTGTTCTTCCTTAGTATATTAGGAAGATTAGTAGCCAAGAGTTGGAAAATATTTCACACCACAACCTAAATACGCCTTGGCGAGAGTTGCCAAAATTGTAGCCTAAGTGTTCTTCACTTTTTGAGTTGAAGTGTTAAGAAGTTGTTTAGAAACCTCTAAGTGTCGCTTGGAGGCGGGTTGGAGCGTCTGATTAGGAGCTAAGCGTTGCTCAGGATCGACATATAATCTTGGATAATTTTGGGCTTATCGAGGTAATGATCTTTATCCTATTATAATTGGAAATTACCCGTTGTAGTAAGATATAGTTGAGTATACTATATATAGAATGAATATTGAAAAGAACTGAGCTGTAATTACATTGGACTGTATTTACAGTAGACTTGTGTAGTATTAATGTGAAGTAGGATTGAACACGTCCGGTTAGACATGTAAACCCCCCCGGGGAGTTGTTGGCCTGGTAGTGGGCCTGAGTAGAGGAGGAGATTTATGTGGTTGCGGGGAGGTCTTTGCGAATTTTACGTAGAATAAGGACTCTTGTAATTAGAATATTCTACGAAGAGATCTAGAAGATGATAGACGTTTTATGGCCATTATAGGTGGAAGTACTACGAGTAGCGTATTCTACTTGAAGGGTGGAAAGGGCTAGCAAGGTTGTAGTTGTTATACCCCGTATTTCCAGAGTATGTATGTGAGGACGTACGTACAATTGTGTAAACCCGAATTATGATTAAGGACGAAAATTGTGCACACCCTACGAAAAGAATTGTTTTTCCGGAAAATTTTCCGAACCTTGTAAGGGAATTTTACGTTTTCAAGAAAATATTTATTTTGGATTTTTACGAGAGATAAAATATTTTGGACCAACGAGAGGCGACATGTGTCACCTCAGTGGACGGTTTAGTGGGCGAAATTGTGGTCAAAATGGCACGTTTTTTCATGTAAAATGCCATAAACCTTTGGTCAATGTTTAGTTAGATATTTGTGTGGTAGATGGATAAGGTGGGACCAGCACACTTGTCCAAATCTTCACCCTCCACTTGCTTTGATCTTGGCCATTGATTGGCCTATAAATACCCTTAAGTTCAAGACTTATTCTTCATCCCTTAAACATTTTCCAAGTCTCAAAATCCTCTCCCCTATTAGAAGCTCTCGTCCAAACTACCCCACAAGAAAGGCTCTTGGAAACCCTCCCCATTCCTAGTTGTTCTCGTTGAAATAACCCCTCTTCCTAGTTGTTCTCGTTGAAATACCCCTTTTGGTAGAAAAGTATTCTCAGTATTGTTACTATTCCAAAATACCTTAGCCCAAATACCTTGTAGTATTCCTAAGTTACCTCTATACTAAAAAGCAGGAAATGCTACTTTATATCCTTTAGTCACAAAGCGAAGCCCTAGGAAAATCTTCATGGTTGGTTGAAGTATTAAGTAGAAGTTGTTTAGAACTTCTAAGGGTTTCTGGAGCGAATTGGAGCGTCTAATATAGGAGCTAAACCTTGCTCAGGATCGACTTTAATCTTGGATAATTTTGGGCTTATCGAGGTAAATATCTTGTCCTTCTATTGTAATTGGAAATTACATCTTGTAGTAATCTGAGAAATGAGTATAAGATATATAGAAGGATGGTATAAGAGAAGAGAATTGAGCTGTACTTACACGAATTTGTATTCTGATGAGACTTGAGTAGTTGTGGGTAGGGAAGTCTGCCCAAATTTCCGTAGAAATAAGAACCTACGCTTAGAATATTCTCTGAGTAGTCTAGACGTTGATAGGCGTATTTGACTATTATAGGAGGATACTCTGCGCGCGACATATTCGACTTGGCGAGGTGGATTTCGTAGGAGGTATGTGATTCTTCCTATCCTCTTGAGCATGATATTTTAAAAGAATATATATAGTACGGTGAGCGTCGTGTGTTAGCGAACATGGTTTTACTTCGATGTCTTTTGACTTGAGTTTTAAAGAATAAGAATCTTGAAGTATTTCAAAAGAATGAAGAATCGTTTTTGAAAGAAGAGTAATACTTGATTTTAAAAGCTTAAGAGTTATACTAGCTTTATGGGAAGTTAGGTATAACTACTTAAGAGAAATAAAAGGCAGTTTACTTAATTGTTTATGAAAGCCTTGTATTGATTTGAAATGAGAATAAGTATCGAACAAACCATCAGGCGCTAATAAAGGAAAATGTATTGACTAATTAAGTATTATTAAAACCAAGATGAAACCTCCATCTGCATAGAAGCTAAGATAAGACAAAATTGTATTACATGTCCTAGATCATGGCTGCTTTAATAAGATCATTAATAAACAAGTTTTGATTTCAAAGTAAGGACTTGATTTATAAAAGACAAAGACTTGAAAATTTGAAGTGTTTTCGTTTAAAAAGGAAGGCATGCTTTTGTCTTAAGTTGGTTCAAAAAGAAGGTAGGGAAATTGTTTTGGTTTACTTAAAAAGATAGTCACTCTATACTACGGGTATCGTGTGACTCCGGTGAAAGAAACGGATCTTTTTAAAGAGTTAATGTATGAAGTATTTGGCGATAAAAACCCGAACTTGTTGACATAAAATAGAAAGTACCTTGTGTGAATAACTTGACTATGTTGTTTTGTGATAGCCTTGTAATACTTTCTTGTTGGTTTGATAAGTAAACATGTTAGGATGCTACGTGTGTTAGTGTCTTGTGATGTTTGTGTAAAGGGGTTTCCCTTGATTGTGCTTATGTTGTTTAACGATAAGCCGTTATGTTATTATTGTACCACTCACCTCTTGACATGATATCACAGGGGTTGCGCCCCGTGCGAGGATGCCTCATGCGGGTCAGGGACCTATGCGGAGCTACGAGAGTTCGTGTTAGTGTGCGGGAATACCTCATGCGTCTATGTGGCCATGCGGACTCACGAGTCGGGGCGATGCCGGAGTAGCTACCCTCGATGCGGGAATACCTCATGCGAACTAGGTGGCTATGCGGGTGCGGTGAGTTCGAGGATTTGGCGTGCATTGATCGAGGCGAGTGGCGGCCGATCATGTGGCGCGGTCTAGAGAGACCTCGTGTCTGATTTTATAGCATTGTTGGTGCGTAGGTTTTAGTAGTCGGCTATGCCTTACTTACCGTCTGATTTTATTATGACACAGTGGGACTGGTGTTCATGTGTATTCCTTGGTGCTTTTATATCATGGATGCCCGCGGTGAGGAAGAAATTCCAGGCATGATTGATATGCGGGCATGAGACGTGGTTATATTTGAGTGATGACCTTATGGCGTGAGTCACGACTTGACATGGCCTTACATGTGGTATCGTAAATTGGTTATCATATATGTCTTACATTCTATATAGACTATTATGATTTCATTTACGATATTTTCGATTTCACATACTTGGTACTGTTATCGGCCTCGTTCGAAACTGCGTTCATCACGCAGCGGTAGAGGTACACGCGATCGTCGATCCTCGCTCTTAGGATCACAGTTCAGCATTTTGGGAACCTTCGTTTCTCCGGAGGCTTATCTTTGGTATAGTCCCCTATTGTTGTAGGTACTTACATTCACGGGTATGGCGGGGCCCTGTCCCGTCGTTGTTGTTATAATATTCTTAAGTGCAGTAATCTTGTTGTGGGCGAGTTTGTAAAAGGGATGTAACGTTCGTGTTCAAGTTTTTATATATTTATGCCGAAAGGCAACTTTTCTCGAATAAAGCGTTTCTCACTTCATCTTTCATGTCTTGTTTTATATTCCTGGTTACTCGATGTATGTCTACTGGTGCGGGTAGGCACGATCCACGAACCGGTTGGTCGTGACAAAAGTGGTATCGAGCGATTAATCCTCGGAAAGTGTCTGACCGTATCTAGTAAGTCACGATTATTGGTGTGTTGTGCACACATCAATAATCGAGGAGGCTATAGGATATTTAGGATTGGTTTCCATTCTTCTCACTCGAGATCGTGCCTTAGAGGCGTGTTATAAGTTGGACCCTCTAGCGTAATTCTTTCCCTTACGATTATGCCTCCGCGCGAGCAACCGGGCGAAGGCAAGGCGGCGAGGAGGCGTAGTAAAGCACGAGAGGGTTACGAGGGCACAGCCCAACCATCACTGGTGGTGCTTCGTTCGGGGAGTTCGGCGTCGCCGGCCCAAAGAGTCTATACGATGGCGGCGGTTCCTCTGCGGCCATGATATTTGAACCTTGATTCGCGACGATGCGAAAGTATGGATTGCGAAGAGACGACCCTGTTACTAGCTAGAGATTTAGCAACCAGAGAGTATATTATGTACCGATTTATCACGGGTCTTGATGACTATCTAAGAGAGGGTTGTGCAAGAGTAGCTCTTGATCGGCGTGAGCATGGCACTGCGTCACGGGCTTATGCAAAGCGTGGCCGAAAGCGTAGGATCGACGGGTTAACCAAGATCGCGAAGAGGCGAGCAGCGAGGTCGCTGGTAACTTTCGAGCGGACCTTCTCGGCCGAGGCCCGGTTATGCGCCTCCGCCAAGATCTGAGTAGTCCTCGCGAGACTTGAGGCGTTCGGGGTATGCGAGGAGTTGGTCGAGCTCGGGGCTTACGGTTCCGAATACACGTAGGTTCCGGCCAGGATTGATTTTCCTCGGTGTTCACGGTGTAGCAAGCGTCGTCGGGAATGTCGTCTTTTTGTTGGTGCTTGTTTTACCTGCGGCCGTCGAGAACGTGACGAAAGAATGTTCAAGTAGGAGGATGCAGCGGGAGGACTCGGCTACCCGGTCGATTGTGGATTGATGGCTCGGAGAGGAAGGGGTGTTAGCGAAGAGGCCACCCGCTCGGTGTGGCGTTGTGGTAGGTGTCATTGTGAAGTGTCGTACTTCCCGACAACTTGTTATGCTTGCGGCGGCGGGCCATTTGCGAGAAATTGTCAGGGAGGTGGTGCGGACGTAGAGACTCGACGCCGAGAGCGATGGCTAGTTAAATCACTTTCCTAGCTATCGCCCAGAAGCGAGATTGTTTAGAACGACAAAGGGAGTGAAGCGATAGATCTGGTATATTCTTAACCTCAGAGATTAGTATGTGTAATAAGATGAGTATACCTTAAGTGTTATGTTCAGATAGCATTGTGTTAATTATGATTAGAAATCATGGTTAGGTAAAAGGGTAAGATTGGGGATAGGGAAAGTGTGAGCCTTAGAGTTTTATACGTGGAGACCTTAGAGGCGTGGCCATCTCGAGTACAATATTTATTATTATGTTTGACCCTTATCGGAGTGCATAGTATACGTGAGATAGGTTTGTGTGATAAGTCCCTGAGTAGTGTGAAATGAAAGAGGGTAGTTGAGCTAAGAAGACCACTAGGTTTTCGTGACTCGATGGTGAGATTGTTCGGATCGGAAACAAGAGCTTGGCGATAAATGGATCGGGTTGAGGTCGATTGCGGGTCAACCCGCGGCCGGTTTGAAGTAAGGAAAAATTGTGGTGGTCCCGCTTTGTGATAGGGTCACGAGGGTGTTAGGCCCAAGTTTAATTAACCATCGTACGAGTTCGTGGATGCGTTCGACCAGTAGTCGGGCCGATGGGGTCAGCCCATCTTGTCTTTCAGACAGAACTGTTTACTCGGCAGAGGGTTATGCGAGATGTTATATATCAGGAAGGTTGTAAGACTGCACGGGGTTCCTACTTTTACTTTATGACGCGGTGAGCCCGTTTCACAGCTATTTCTTTTCCGGAGATTACGAGCAAGGTTAGGAACTTCGGGTGAGTCTCAGATTGCATTCACGCCGGGCGGTGTTTTTGATTTGAGGTAATGTAAGGATTATTCGCCTCTTGTTGAGTGAGTATTATAATAGCTACCATTTCAGTATTCGGATGTCACCTTATGAAGCCTTGTATGGGCGGAAGTGTAGGTTGCCGGTCGATTGGTTCGATGTTGGCAAGGTTCAGATAGTTGGTCCACTTGATTTCAGCAGGATGTGGATAGGGTGAAGCTTATCCAGGAGAGGTTATTGGCTCGTAGTCAGCGAAGTCATGCGGATAATCTGCGTCGATACTGGAGTTCGGGACGGTCGGTCTTCTTGAAGGTACCACGGAAGGTGTGACGAGATTTAAGCGGGAAACTTAGCCGAGGTACTTTGAGCCTTTTGATCGGTTTTAGAACAGCCGGTTGCCTATAAGTTAGCATTGTCGTCCGGCGTAGGAAGCGTCGTCAGTATTTCATGTTGCTATGTTCGGAAAAGTATCGAGATCCATCAGTGTTCGGTTAGTGATGACCAAGTTGAGATAGTAACCCAGAGATTTTGGAAACCAAGCAATAACAGAAAGGTGGTAAGTTTATTTAGGAAGTGTTCGAGTGTACGAGGAGGGTACGACGAGTAAGAGAATAGAAGTGATCATTACTTTTGTGAAGTAAAAGTGTGAAGGGAATATCTTTTAGACCTTGGGTGGGAGCTTTGGTGATCTTTAGAGGTGATTCCTTGTGGACTTGGATTTAAGTATTTTGCGCGTGTTGTATTATGGCCATGTGTGGCATTTGCAAGCTATTTAGGTTTTGAGGAACTTTATCGTTACCTGTCTTGGGAAGGAACATTCGGGACGAATGTTTCTAAGGAGGGGAGAATGTTATACCCCGTATTTCCAGAGTATGTATGTGAGGACGTACGTACAATTGTGTAAACCCGAATTATGATTAAGGACGAAAATTGTGCACACCCTACGAAAAGAATTGTTTTTCCGACGAAAATTTTAGAACCTTGTAAAGGAATTTTACGTTTTCAAGAAAATATTTATTTTGGATTTTTCCAGAGATAAAATATTTTGGACAACGAGAGGCGACATGTGTCACCCTCAAGTGGACGGTTTGGTGGACGAAATTGTGGTCAAGATGGCACGTTTTTTTCATGTAAAATTCCATAAACCTTTGGTCAATGTTTGGTTAGATATTTGTGTGGTAGATGGATAAGGTGGGACCCACACACACTTGTCCAAATCTTCACCTCCACTTGCTTTGATCTTGGCCATTGATTGGCCTATAAATACCTTAAGTTCAAGACTTATTCTTCATCCCTTAAACATTTTCCAAGTCTCAAAATCCTCTCCCCATTAGAAGCTCTCGTCCAAACTACCCCTAAGAAAGGCTCTTGTCGAAACCCTCCTCCCCTTCCTAGTTGTTCTCGTTGAAATACCCCTTCCTAGTTGTTCTCGATGAAATACCCCTTTTGGTAGAAAAGTATTCTCCAAGTATTGTTACTATTCCAAAATACCGCCCAAATACCTTGTAGTATTCCTAAGTTACCTCTATACTAAAAAGCAGGAAATGCTACTTTATATCCTTTAGTCACAAAACGAAGCCACAGGAAAATCTTCATGGTTGGTTGAAGTATTAAGTAGAAGTTGTTTAGAACTTAGGGTTTCTTGGAGCGAATGGAGCGTACAAGATAGGAGCTAAACCTTGCTCAGGATCGACTTTAATCTTGGATAATTTTGGGCTTATCGAGGTAAATATCTTGTCCTTCTATTGTAATTGGAAATTACATACGTAGTAGTATAGAAATGAGTATAAGATATATAGAAGGATGGTATAAGAGAAGAGAATTGAACAGTACTTACAGAATTTGTATTTACGAGACTTGAGTAGTTGACTGGGTAGGGAAGTGCTGCCCAAATTTCCGTAGAAATAAGAACCTTCTGCTTAGAATATTCTATAGAGTAGTCTAGACGTTGATAGACGTATTTGACTATTATAGGTTGATATTCTGCGTGCGACATATTCGACTTGGCAGGTGGATTTCGCCGAGGAGGTATGTGATTCTTCCTATCCTCTTGAGCATGATATTTTAAAAGAATATATATAGTACGGTAGATGTACGTGTGTTAACTGAACATGATTTTACTTCGATGTCTTTTGACTTGAGTTTTAAATAATAAGAATCTTGAAGTATTTCAAAAGAATGAAGAATCGTTTTTGAAAGAAGAGTAATACTTGATTTTAAAAAGCTTAAGAGTTATACTAGCTTTATGGGAAGTTAGGTATAACGGCTTAAGAGAAATAAAAGGAACGGTTTACTTAATTGTTTATGAAAGTCTTGTATTGATTTCGTAAATGAGAATAAGTATCGAACAAACCACTGCAGCGCTAATAAAGGAAAATGTATTGACTAATTAAGTATTATTAAAACCAGTAGAAACCTCCATCTGCATAGAAGCTAAGATAAGACAAATTTGTATTACATGTCCTAGATCATGGCTTCTTTAAAAAGATCATTAATAAACAAGTTTTGATTTCAAAGTAAGGACTTGATTTATAAAAGACAAAGACTTGAAAATTTGAAGTGTTTTCGTTTAAAAAGGAAGGCATGCTTTTGTCTTAAGTTGGTTCAAAAAGAAAGTAGGGAAATTGTTTTGGTTTACTGAAAAAGATAGTCACTCTATACTACGGGTATCGTGTGACTCTGGTGAAAGAAACGGATCTTTTTAAAGAGTTAATGTATGAAGTACTTGGGGATAAAAACCCGAACTTGTTGACATAAAATAGAAAGTACCTTATGTGAATAACTTGACTATGTTGTTTTGTGATAGCCTTGTAATACTTTCTTGTTGGTTTGATAAGTAAACATGTTAGGATGCTACGTGTGTTAGTGTCTTGTGATGTTTGTGTAAAGGGGTTTCCCTTGATTGTGCTTATGTTGTTTAACGATAAGCCGTTATGTTATTATTGTACCACTCACCTCTTGACATGATATTCTGGGGGTTAAGCTGCCGACGCGAGAATGCCTCATGCGGGTCCAGGGGACCTATGCGGAGCTACGAGAGTTCCAGGTTAGTGTGCGGGGGAATACCTCATGCGGTCTATGTGGCCATGCGGACTACGAGAGTCCAGGACGATGCCGAGGAGTAGCTACCCTCGATGCGGGGAATACCTCATGCGGGCCTAGGTGGACTGTCGCGAGTGCGGTGAAGTTCCGGGATTTGACGCGCACATTGATACCGAGGCGAGTGGCGGCTTCAATCATGTAGCGCGGTCAGAGACCTCGTGATCTGATTTTATAGCATTGTTGGTACTGTAGGTTTTAGTAGTCGGCTATGCCTTCGCATTACCCGCACGCTTTTATTATGACACAGGTGGGACCTGGTGTTCATGTGTATTCCTTGGTGCTTTTATATCATGGACGCCGTGAGGAAGAAATTCCACGGGCATGATTGATATTGTGGGCATGAGACCCGTGGTTATATTTGAGTGATGACCTTAAGGGCGTGAGTCCCTGACTTGACATGATCGCTACATATTGTGTATCGTAAATTGGTTATCATATATGTCTTCGCTATATAGACTATTATGATTTCATTTACGATTTTTAGTTTCACATACTTGGTACTGTTATCTTGACCTCGCCGAAGTGCGTTCATCATGCGGTAGAGGTACACGATCGTCGATCCTCGCTCTTAGGATCACGGTTCAGCGTTTTTGGGAAGCTCGTTTCTCGAGGCTTATCTTTGGTATAGTCCCCTGTTGTTGTACTTACATTCGAGGTATGGCGGGCCCACTGTCGTCGTTGTTGTTATAATATTCTTAGAGTGCAGTAATCTTGTTGTGGGGCGAGTTTGTAAAAGGGATGTAATTGTTCGTGTTCAAGTTTTTATATATTTATGCGAAAGGTAACTTTTCTCGATAAACTGTTTTCACTTCATCTTGTTTCATGTCTTGTTTTATATTCCACGTTACTCGATGTATGTCTACTTGGGTGCGGGTAAGGCACGATCCACGCCCGGTTCGGTCGACAAGAGTACTTGAGCATTTTGCTAATTGTCGATAATCATCGCGAGGTATGTGAACCTCTTCCTATCTTTTCTAGCATGATATGTTGTGAACTATGTAGACGGTAGACGCATACATGTGTTAAATGAATTGGGTTGGTTTAAAACATAAAGTGTTATAACGGCTTTATGGGAAGTTTATTATAATGACTTTATGTGGGCAAAGAAGTGGTTTGTGGTTTTTTAAAAGATAAAAGACTTGATGTGAAATAATAAGGACTTGGGTTGTGTTAAAAAGTTGTGAAACCGCTTTAATGAGAAATGGGTAATTGGGTTTTAAAAAGGAATAATGTTATATTGATTTCGGAAATGAGAACAAGTATCGAACAAAACTGCAGCGTTAATAAAGGAAAATGTATTGACAAATAATTAATTATTATTAAAACCAGTAGAAATCTCCATCTGCATAGAAGCTAAGATAAGACAAAATTGTATTACATTTCCTAGATCATGGCTGCTTTAATAATGTTGTTATAAACAAGTATAACCTACACCCACATAGGCATATGTTACTCAAATTGTTTTAAAAGAGATTACGTTATTAAGGGATTAAGACTATGAACTATGAAATCTTTCGAAAATAAGAGACCTGAGTATTTGAAATTTGGCAACTTAAACTTTTGGAAAAGAATGTTGTTACTTGACTTTAAAAAGGGAAAGTGTGTTGGTTTAAAAAGAAAGGCATGGTTTTGTCTTAAGATGGTTTAAAAAGAAGGTATGGAAATTGTTTTGGTTTACTTAAAAAGATAGTTACTCTATTTCGATACTACGGGTATCGTGTGACTTTTTGTGAAAGAAATGGATCTTTTTAAAGAATTTAAGTACGTAGTACCTTGGGGTTAAAATCGGTTTTGTTGTATTTCTGTGCTACCGCGTCTCGTTGGAGGGCATTATCCGATTGATTGATGGACATCGACACAATGGGTGGCCCACGTATGCTTCCACTATATCGATCCTTTTGGACATACTGACACGATGGGTGGCCCACAGGTATGCTTCCATTAGGAGTGTAATCTTGTTATTTGTTTTGGACATACTGACACGATGGGTGGCCCACGAGTATGCTTCCACTTGATTGTTATTGTGTTATTTCCTTTTGGACATACCGACGATGGGTGGCCCAGGGTATGCTTCCATTAAGTGTTATCTTGTTATTTTCTTTGGACATACCGACACGATGGGTGGCCAGTATGCTTCCATTATGATTGTTATCTTGTTATTTCCTTTGACATACCGACACGATGGGTGGCCCACGTATGCTTCCATTAGGATAGTTCCAGCCGTGCTTACCGAGGTAAGACGCCGGCACGCGTCATGCGAGTTAAATTCGGGTTATATTTGAGTGATGACTTTATGGGCATGAGTCACGACTTGACATGATTGTTATATATTGTGGATCGTAGTTGGTTATCATACATGTCTCTGCTTTATATAGACTACTATGATTTCATTTCTGATTTTTTTGATTTCCACATACTGTACTGTTATCGACCTCGCCGGGGTTGCGTTCATGCCGCAGGTAGAGGTACATCGGTTGTGGATCCACGCTCTTAGGATCACGATTCGTTTTGGGAAGCACCGTTTCTCGGAGGCTTATCTTTGGGTATAGTCCTGTCATTGTAAGTACTTGTACATTCGTGGGGTATGGCGGGGCCTGTCCGTCATAGTTGTTATTACATTCTTAGAGGTCTGTAGAAATCTTGTTGGGCGTGGTTTGTAAAGGATGTAGCTATCGAGTTTTTATATATATATTCGAGAAAGGTGACCGTTTTGGTCACTGCTTTATTTATCATATATCTTGTTTCATGTTTAAGTTTTTATTTTCCGCTGATTTTCTCGATGTTGTATCACTAGGGTGCCCGGTAAGGCACGATCGCGAGTCGAGGTCGTGACAAAAGTGGTATCGAGCGATTAGTCCTCGGAAAGTGTCCATGCATCGTGTCAGTAGAGTCTTGATTATCGGTGTGTTGTGCACCACATCTATAATCAGGAGGCTGCAGGACATTTAGGATTGTTTTCCATTCTTCTCACTCTGAGATCGTGCCTTAGAACTGTGTTGTAAGTTGGACTCCCTCTGACGTATTCTTTTGTACCAGTTATGCCTCCGCACAAGGCAACCAGAGCCCAGAAGGGCAAGGCAGCAGAGGGAGCTGCGAGTAGAGCACGGAGGGTTACCAGGCGAATGCCCGCCTTCACTGAGATAGTGCTTGACGGCGAGTTTTGCGACGCCGGCCCACAGAGTTTAGAGCGCGGCGGTGGCTCACGAGACCACGATACTGCGCCTCGGTCCCACACCGGAGCAAAGGAGATGGGTTCTGAGGAGATGGCCTAGTTACTAGCGAGTTGGCCGCATGAGGATAGGCTGGACGCAGCATTTCCAGTAGCACCCGTGGTTCATCCTAGATCAGATAGCTTGAGACTACGAGATTTTCTGAGTTGTAGCCCGCCAGAGTTCTACGGGTCGAGGCCTGAGGATGATCCGCAGGAGTTCATCCGAGCGATTACAACGGATCACGAGTGATTCACGCCGAGACCGAGTCGGTGGTCTTAGGTTCGCATCGGCCGCGTGATCGCAATGATCGGCAGATTTGATTCGTGGGAGCTGTCCCGGGAGAGTATGCACTTCCACCGTATGGGACGAAGTTCTCGTGGGCATTTCTTGCACATTTCTTGCCTCGCGAGATGAGAGGGCTTGGTAGCAATTTTTGACGTTAAAGCGCACCGGCGACGGTTCGAGTACAATGTGAGTTTAACTCATTAGCTCGATGCGTCCCTCGCGTTAGTAGCATAGAGACGAGTGCACCGCTATGTCACGAGGCTCGACGATTATTTGGCGAAGAGTTGCTCGGGTGTAGCTCTTCGATCGGGCATGGACATTGCCCGTGCAGCTTATGCACTGATGGATGTGAGCGGAGAGGCCGGCGGATTAACAATACCGCGAAGAAGGCTAGGACAGCAGGACCTTTGGTGACTTTCGAGGCGGACCGCGGCCAGAAGACTAGTTATGCGCCCGCGATCGAGCGGTCCTCCGATCTTGGCATCCAGAGTATTCAGGAGCAGGTCAGGGCTCCAAGGGTTCAGATTTTCGGGGGAGCAGGGATGTTAGCCAGATGAAGCCACCCCTACCTCGTTGTGACCGTTGTGGTAGGCTCCATGGTGGGGAGTGCCGTGCTAGTTTGGGAGTTTGTTTTACATGCGGCCAGCAGGGCCATTTTGCGAGAAATTGTCCAACCGGTTGTGGCGTAGTGGGATAGCACGGACTACTGGATCAGCGGGGTTCTTCACCTTTAATAGCGAGGCAGGATATTCATACACCGGCAGGCCACGGCAGAGGTCGCGGTGGAAGTTCCCAGTTTTAGCGGTCCTTTGAACCGCCTATTTGATTTTCAGGTATATCCTTAACCCTCTAAAGACTAGTTTGTATTGATGTTATGATGATGTGTTAAGTGTTATGATCGGATAGCTTTATGTTAAAAATGTGATTTAGAAGCCTGGTTAGTGAAAAGGGTAAGTCTGGGGATGAAAGAATTTTGAGCCTTAGAATTTGTAACAGTTGAGACCTTAGATGAAAGGTCGTTTTGAGTAAAAGATTTTACGGTTAGTTTTTGTCGAAATACTTGGTATGTGTGAAATGCATTGTGGGATAATTCCTAGGGTTGTGTGAGATAAAGGTGGTAGCTTTCAGGACTTGAATAGGTAAGATCGTTCCGGATCGGGGAACGAGAGTTTGACTCGATAGGTGGGTCGGGTTGAGGCATGGTCGCGGGTCAACCCGCAGCCCGAAAGGAGATGTGGTCAGTTCGAGGTGGTCCCGCCAGGTGGTAGGATCACGAGGGTGCAAGGCCCAAGTTTAGCTAACCATCGTATGAGTTCGTGGATATGTTCGACCAGAATCGGACCATGAATACCGGGAATGGCCTTGAAGGAAATCGAAGCTAGTGAGATGACCAAGTTTGGAGGTAGTGCCTCCACAAATTTTGGAAACTGAAGTGATGACTGAAGCGTGGAACGTGTACTAGAAAGCGTTCGGGTGTTCGAGAAGGGTACGACGAGTAAGGAAGGAGGCGAACATGTGTTATGAGAACGGGAATGATCATTTCTTTTGTGAAGGGGAGGTGCGAATGTGTTATACCCCGTAGTTCTGACCCTACGTATGGGAGTGTACGAAAGCATGTAAGACTTAAAATTTCCAAGGGATAGGTTGACGGATTGTTCCGGACGGGTTTTAGTCAACTTTGAGGCGGGTTATGACCCGGTACATTGAGAGTTCCTAAGTGTTTCAAAGGCCTAGGGCGTAGTTCGTGGAGTCTAGATTCCAACGCAACCAACCGTTCGTCGATAGGACGTCGGAGTAGAAAGTTATGGGAGTTACAAGTTCAGTGCGCAGACGGACAGAAATGCGTTTTGAGCAAAACAACGTAGCGGCGCGGATCGAGGGCATCGCGCCGGAAATCGGGGCCGCTGAAGTTGCAGCGTCGCGGCGCCGAAAGAACGGCCACGGAAGTTGAAGAAGGCTGCGGAGGTTTCAGCGCACCGCCGGAAGCAGGCGCGGCCGAGGCGGGATTCTGGGCGAAAAAACTTAGGAAAAGTCAGATTTTTCTTTTAAAAGACCTTGGGAGGGTGACAAGTGTCCCCCCCATCTGATTTTGGATGCACTATATTGACCAAGTCTTCAAGACTTGGTCATACTTCATCTCTCTCTCTCTTAGACAAAAGCTCTTCCTTCTCTCTTAAAAGTTCAAGCTCCTCCTTCTCTCTAAAATCCCAAGAGACATTCTAGCCTTAGGAAAAATCTGAAAAAGTAAAAGCAAGAGGGAAACTTGTGGCTAGCTTGTGAAGGTTGTTGTGGTAGTATTCTTAGAAAGGAAGCTAGCAAGTGGTTGAAAAGATTTGGCTAAAGCTCTAAGGTAATGATTCTTCCTTTAGAATTAGTTTTTAGTGTTGCATGTTAAGAAGAAAGAACTTGTGGTAGTAAATAATGCTCTTAGACTCATTGCATGTAAGAACTATGGTTTGAAGGTGAAGGAATTGGTTAAGAAGATATAATGAGCATGTTGTAGCCTAAAAACTACCTTAGAATTGTTAAGTGAATTGTTGTACCTTATGGGGCAGAATTTTACACACCCAAGTTTAGGTGTGTAATACCCTTTGAAATGTTGGATTGTTGAGCCTTAAATGTGGCGTTTGGATGATAAATTCGGCCTTTTGAAAGGTGGCAAAGTATGTAGAAACAAAGGAAATGCTGCCCAATTTTCCATAGAATTTAGTGGCTTTGAGTTTAGATTATTCTACATTGAAATTAGAGGTTAATAAATGTATCATGGTTATTTTAGGTTGACATATTACTTGCGGTAGTTTGGACTTAGCAAGTGGATTGATCAAAAAGGTATGTGAAGCTTTCCTATCCTTTGAGCATGAGTATTTGTATCTATGTAGTACGGTAGACGTACAAGGTTTAGTATTCTTACTTATTTAAGTATAAATAAAGACTTGCTTTGTTTTAAGAAGTATAAGTCCCTTGGTTAAGGGAAAAGTATGATTTTACAAAAGTATAGATTACTTGGTGTGAAAGTATTGAGTATTGAATTATTCTAAAGATAAGAGGCTTGAAGTATTTTTGAAAGTTGTGTAGATTTGTTGAAGTATAAGTCTCTTGGTTAGTAAAAGAACAAAATGGCTTATAAGGAGTTATAACGGCTTTATGGGAAGTTAGTTATAACGGCCTTATGAAAAGATAAGAAGGTCTTAATTTCTAAAGTATAAAGATAGTATAACGACTTTATGGGAAGTTAGTTATATTAGCTTTATGAAAGGTCAACACGAAGAGATTTACTCTAAGCAAGATAAGTAAGGACAAATGATTTGATTTATGAAAGGCAAATTGATTTTAAGGCATCAATTGCCCAAGGGTTTTATGTATGAAAAAGAGTCACTTTTAAAAGAATTGAAGTATGTAGTACTTGGGTTAATTCCCGGTTTTCTTTTATTAAAGTTATGATTAAGTGCCTTAAGTAAACTAAAATGAGAGGGTATATGAACAAGACTAATAAGAAGTTATAAGTTTTCTTAACTTATTTATGATTATGATATGATGACAGTTTGAGTTAGGGTAAGAGTATATCTGAGGGGCAAGCCCCAAGATCGTTATACCACCTTCTCCAGGGTAAGAGTATGCGAGGGCAAGCCCCAAGATCGTCATACCACCTTCTCCAGTGTAAGAGTATATCTGAGGGGCAGGCCCAAGATCGTTATACCATCTGCACCAGTGTAAGAGTATATCTGAGGGGCAAGCCCCAAGATCGTTATACCATCTGCTCCAAAGATAAGAGTATATCCGGCGAGTACCTTCAAGATCGTTATACCATCTGCTCCAGTGTAAGAGTATATCTGAGGAGTACAGCCCCAAGATCGTTATACCATCTGCTTCAGGGTAAGAGTATATCTGAGGGGTAAGTCCCCAAGATCGTTATACCACCTGTTCCGTGGACTTGCTACCCACGATGCGAGGAATACCTCATGCGAGTCCTTATGGGCTTATGCGGGTGAAATAGTCCCACGCGGCGGTACAACCTATGCGAGGAATACCTACGCGGGTCCACGGGACCCGTGCGGTGAAATAGTCCCGTGAGTAGGATTGCTTATGATACTACGCGCGAGGACCCTGTTTTGATCACGAGCCTCCTATTTTATGCAGTATTATATATATGTTTGTTACTCTCATTGTTAGTAAGGCACAATAAAAGGTAAGTTGATTTCATCCCTGACCCCAGCTTATTTTCAGACTTATGATTTCATTACAGTATTTTCAGTTTCACATACTTGGTACTGTTGTCAGCGACCTCGCCGGCTGCGTTCATGCCGCAGTCGAGATACGTAGCTTCTTTGGTCCGCACTTAGGATCACTGTTCATTTCTGGAAAGCTCCATCCCTCGGAGGCTTTGTCTTTGGTATGATTCCTGAAGTTATAGGTATTTTGTACATTCGGGGTATGGCGGCCACGTCCCATGATTGTTATTCCTAGAGGTCTGTAGTCACGTTTGTGGTTTGGGCTGTAAGAACCAGTTGTACTGTTTCACATTCGATTAAGTTATTTTATGAAAGGCGGCCTTATCGGGTTGCTAGTGATGTTTACCTTATCTGATTTTGTATTATGTATGTTCACGCTATTCTGCACGATGTGTACAGCGGTGCGTGCCCCGATAGTGGCACCCGATGCGGCTCAGTCGTGATGAAGGAGTATCTTTTAGACCTTGGGTGGGAGATTTTGTGGTGTTTGAGGTGATTCCTCGTGGACTTGGATTTAAGTATTTTTGCGCATATGTTATATGGCCAGGTGTGGCATGATTGGTTTCGTAAAGTATAGTAGTGAAGACTATACCGGCGCATTTATGTTTTGAGACTTAGAAGGAACATTCGGGACGAATGTTTCTAAGGGGGGAAGAATTTTATACCCCGTATTTCCGGAGTATGTATGTGAGGACGTACGTACGAAAATACAAGCCTTAAGTAGGATAAGGATGTAGGATTTGTTTTTCCGACGGAAAATTTTCCGAACCTTGTAAAGGAATTTTACGTTTTCAAGAATTTATTTATTTTGGATTTTTCCGAGAGATGAAATATTTTGGACCAATAGGAGGGCGACATGTGTCACCCTTAGGTGGCAAAGTTGGACGGTTTTGGTTGGGCAAAGTGGCACATTTTTTTCATGAAAAAGGCCATAAACCTTTGGTCAATGTTTGGTTAGATATTTGTGTAGTAGATAGATAATTGGGGCCCACACACACATGGCCCAATCTTGACCACACACTTGCTTCAATCCTAGCCCTTGAATGTCCTATAAATACCCCTTAAGTGCAAGACTTATTCTTCATCCACACTTGAGAAATTCCAAGGCAAAATACTCCCCCCCTTTGAGAAAGCTCTCGTCCCACACCCCTCTCCCTCAACCAAACTTTGTCCAAAAATTCTTAAACTCTTAAGTGTTCTTCCTTAGTATATTAGGAAGATTAGTAGCCAAGAGTTGGAAAAGATTTCACACCCCAGCCTAAATACACCCTTGGCGAGAGTTGCCAAAATTGTAGCCTAAGTGTTCTTCACTTTTGGAGTTGAAGTGTTAAGAGAAGTTGTTTAGAAACCTCTAAGTGTCACTTGGAGCGGGTTGGAGCGTCTGATTAGAGCTAAACGTTGCTCGGGATCGACATATAATCTTGGATAATTTTGGGCTTATCGAGGTAATGATCTTTATCCTATTATAATTGGAAATTACACGTTGTAGTAAGATATAGTTGAGTATACTATATATAGAATGAATATTGAAAAGAATCGAATGTAATTACATTGGATTTGTATTCTGAGACTTGTAGTATTCGTGAAGTAGGATTGAACACGTCAGGTTAGACGTGTAAACCCCCAGGGAGTTGTTGGCTCGTAGCGGGCGAGTAGGAGGAGATTTATGTGGTCATGCGGGGAGGTCCGCGAATTTTACGTAGAATAAGGACTCTTGTATTTAGAATATTCTACGAAGAGATCTAGAAGATGATAGACGTTTTATGGCCATTATAGGTGGAAGTACTACGAGTAGCGTATTCTACTTGAAGGGTGGAAAGGGCTAGCAAGGTTGTATTACTCGGAGCATTTTGCTAATTGTCGATAATCGTCGCGAGGTATGTGAACCTCTTCCTATCTTTTCTAGCATGATATGTTGTGAACTATGTAGTACGGTAGACGTACATGTGTTAAATGAATTGGGTTGGTTTAAAATATAAAGTGTTATAACGGCTTTATGGGAAGTTTGTTATAACGACTTTATGTGGGCAAAGAAGTGGTTTGTGGCTTTTTAAAAGATAAAAGACTTGATGTGAAATAATAAGGACTTGGGTTGTGTTAAAAAGTTGTGAAACCGCTTTAATGAGAAATGGGTAATTGGGTTTTAAAAAGGAATAATGTTATTTTTATTTCGGAAATGAGAACAAGTATCGAACAAACCACTGCAGCGTTAATAAAGGAAAATGTATTGACAAATAATTAATTATTATTAAAACCAATAGAAATCTCCATCTGCATAGAAGCTAAGATAAGACAAAATTGTATTACATTTCCTAGATCATGGCTGCTTTAATAAGGTTGTTATAAACAAGTATAACCTACACCCACATAGGCATATGTTACTCAAATTGTTTTAAAAGAGATTACGTTATTAAGGGATTAAGACTATGAACTATGAAATCTTTCGAAAATAAGAGACCTGAGTATTTGAAATTTGGCAACTTGAACTTTTGGAAAAGAATGTTGTTACTTGACTTTAAAAAGGGAAAGTGTGTTGGTTTAAAAAGAAAGGCATGGTTTTGTCTTAAGATGGTTTAAAAAGAAGGTATGAGAATTGTTTTGGTTTACTTAAAAAGATAGTTACTCTATTTTGATACTACGGGTATCGTGTGACTTTTTGTGAAAGAAATTGATCTTTTTGAAAGAATTTAAGTACGTAGTACCTTGGGGTTAAAATCCGGTTTTGTTGTATTTATGTGCTACCGCGTCTCTCGTTGGAGGGTCGGCTATCTGATTGATTGATGGACATACTGACACGATGGGTGGCCCACGGGTATGCTTCCACTATATCGATCCTTTTGGACATACTGACACGATGGGTGGCCCACGGGTATGCTTCCATTAGGAGTGTGATCTTGTTATTTGTTTTGGACATACTGACACGATGGGTGGCCCACGAGTATGCTTCCAGTAGGTTGGTATGTTGTTATTTCCTTTTGGACATCACGACGATGGGTGGCGCGGGTATGCTTCCCTTAGGAGTGTTATCTTGTTATTTGCTTTGGACATACTGACACGATGGGTGGCCCACGAGTATGCTTCCATTATGATTGTTATCTTGTTATTTCCTTTGGACATACTGACACGATGGGTGGCCCACGGGTATGCTTCCATTAGGATGGTTCCATGGCCATGCTTACCGAGGTAAGATGCCGGGGCATGCGGCCGTTGTGCGGGTTAAATTCCCGGGTTATATTTGAGTGATGACTTTATGGGCATGAGTCCCTGACTTGACATGACTGTTTATATATTGTGGGTATGGTTGGTTATCATACATGTCTCTGCTTTATATAGACTACTATGATTTCATTTACGATATTTTTCGATTTCACATACTTGGTACTGTTATCGACCTCGCCGGGGTTGCGTTCATGCCGCAGGTAGAGGTACATCGGTTGTGGATCCACGCTCTTAGGATCACAGTTCAGCGTTTTGGGAAGCTCCGTTTCTCCGGAGGCTTATCTTTGGGTATAGTCCCCTGTCATTGTAAGTACTTGTACATTCAGGGGTATGGCGGGGCCCTGTCCCGTCATAGTTGTTGTTACATTCTTAGAGGTCTGTAGTACTGTTGTGGGCAGGGTTTGTAAAGGATGTAACTGTTCGGGTTTTTATATATATATATTCAGAAAGGTGACCGTTTTGGTCAGCCTGTTTTATTTATCATATATCTTGTTTCATGTTTAAGTTTTTATTTTCCGCTGATTTTCTCTGATGTTGTATCACTAGGGTGCCCGGGGTAAGGCACCAGTCGCGGGCCCGAGGTCGGGTCGTGACAAATTGAGTTCCCAAATTTGATAATTGAGACTCGTAAAATTTATCGGAATTATGGAAATGTCGAGAAACGAAGTATATGGACGAATGGGAGGGCGACACGTGTCACCCCCCTACATAGGCTTGGACGAAATGGTCACAAAATTTGGTCAAGGCTTGACATTGTTGACTAAGTGAACTAGCCAACTTGACATTAGATCTATTAACCCCAATAAATATAGGCCACACAAGTGTTCTAATCTTGACCATTGGAAGTAGTATATCATCACACTAGTAGCAAGACAAGCCTTACACTTAGAAAAAAAATTGCAAAACTTTAGGTGCACTTAAGGAAGCTCTCGGCTTTGTGCAAAAATGAAGAAGAAAATTTTTCATTTGTGGTTCATTATTCACAAGACTTTAACCCAAGGTTCCTAGGGGTATTGTAAGGATATCTCAATAGAAAGATCCCGGAAAAACGACGTTTTTACGTTAGTCGCAAGGCGAAAACCTAAGGTGTTCTTCAACTTTGAAGTTGGAAATAGAAGAGGAGTTTCTCACAAGCTTCTAAGGGTTGCGAATATCGGATTGGAACGTCAAGAAAAGGAGTTGAAGTTGCTAAGGATCGACTTTAGGTTTTGGATAAGATTTGGGCTTAAAGAGGTAATAATCTTCGTTTTTACTGTTGTAATTGAAGATTCCATGTTATGATAAGTTAGAAATGATCATGTGATATATATTGTGAAGATTTATAAGTGTTATGGATATTAGAGCCACTAATCCGAAACTAGCAAGTTTAGTCTTTGAGATTGTAATTCAATTTGGCTATTAGTTTTAGTCGTCTCATGTTGTATAAGAAGGGATTATAATTGTTATAATTGATTGCGACTATATAACATGTTAGAATAACAACTTGGATTGAAAATGAATTGAAAGAGAATTAATGTTGTTGTAGCCGAGAATGACATGGAATTATTGGATTGTTTTGTATTATTGTGGGGCAGAATTTTACACGTCCTATTAAGGCGTGTAATCCCCTTTGGATAGCTGAATTGTTGGGCCTTAAATGTGGCATGTTTGGTTGTTAAATTCGGGCCTTGAAAAAGGTGGAAAAGTACGTAGAAACAAAGGAAGTGATGTCCGATTTTCCGTAGAATTTGAAGATTTTTACACTTAGAATATTCTACGTTTGAAGCTAGAGGTTAATAGACGTATTATAGTCATTATAGGTTGAAGTACTACGTATAGCGTATTCTACTTAAAGGATGGAATAGCTATCAAGGTTGAAGTACTTTGGAGCATTTTGCTACTTGTCGATAATCGTCGCGAGGTATGTGAACCTCTTCCTTCTTTTGGCATGATTCTATGTATGGAATGTACATGTGGTGCTATTTCATGATTCCTTCTACTCTTAGAAGTTAAGAGGTATGTATGTTGATTTACTCTATGTAAAAGTTATGTCTAAGTTATCCTAAGTTCTTACCAAGTCTTATGGGGGATGTTGGTAAGAGTCGTTAGGAAGTAATTGGAGTCGAGTTGACTTTGCTAATTTACTGCATGAATGAGAATAAGTATCGAACAAGCCATTGCAGCGTTAATAAAAGAAAATGTATCGACAATCAATTATATTAAAATGAGTAGAATTCTCCATCTCCATAGAAACTAAGATAAGACAAAATTGTATTACATTTTCTAGATCATGGCTGCTTTAAAAAGATAGTTATAAACGAGTATAACCTATTCACAACTCATAAAAGTATATGCGACTTAAATTAAAAGAGTTTATGTTATGAAGTTTTAAGACTATGAACCTTGATTTCTAAAAAGGTTATGAGACTTTACTTTTCAAGTTATGGGACTTGATTCTTAAAGAAAGGAATGATTTGATTTAAAAAGTTTGGTTGCCATGAATTATTTCAAAAGTTAAGAGGCTTGATTTCAAAAGAGAATGTAACTTGAGTTTTCAAAAGAAGAAGTTTATTGATTTAAAAAAAGAAGGAGTTTTAAGATTCTTTTTAAGTATGTATGTACGTAGTACTTTTGGGTTTAATTTTCCCTAATGTAATAAGGAATAAAAGTGTCTTAAGTTCTCTAAAGTGAAAAGGTTGTTATAATAGCTTTGTGGGAAGTTGTTATAACGACTTAAGAAGAAGTGAAAAGAGGGTTTAAAATGTTATGTAAAGAAACATTATCGCGTCGAGAATGGGCCGCGGATACCTTTATGGGCAGACTATATGACATTATCGCGTCCCAGGAATGGGCCGGGCAGTATACCTTTATGGACAGACTTATATGACTTTATCGCGTCCCAGAATGGGCCGGGCAGTATACCTTCGTGGGAAGATTTTTATGAATTTGCCGTATCCCGCAAATGGGACGGGTTACATTATCACGTATGGATAATCAAAGTGAACTCCAAAATGAGGCGTCCCTCCATAAAGGGCCGGATAATGTTATACAAGATACGTAAGTTCTATGTTTATGAACTTGATGATTTTTCCTAAGTATGTACGTAAGAATTTGACTATAACTCTTATTGAAAAATGGGAAAAGATAATAAAGTGCGATTAAGTTCATGAGTTGTAATGACACGGTAAGATCTGGTATTTACCCTTTTTATACTTGCCCCGGTCATTCTTTTATACAGTTATGATTTGTTTACTATACCTTATTTTCGTTCCATACTAAATTTTTGTTATCGGGGCCGAGTGCGTTCATGTCCGCAGGTTTTAGGTACACAGGTTGGTGATCCTCTCTCTAGGATCTCTGTTCAGTTTTGGGTAAAAGCTCCATTCACTCCGGAGGTTTATCTTTGGTTCGGATCCCTGGTATTGTCGGTTGTTGTACATTCAGGGGTATGGCGGGGCCCTGTCCCGTCACAGATGTTATGTCATAACTCTTAGAGGTCTGTAGTCATACCCTGTGGGTCGCTTTGAAAAAGAAAAAGAGAGGTAACTGCTTTTGGTTTTACATAGTTATATGTATCCAGGAAGGTAGCCTTATCGGCTAACCTGTTATTTATTTCTTGTTAAGTTTATGTATGTTCCGCTGATTATCTCTGATGTATACATGTAAGGGTGCCCAGGTAGGGCACCAGTCGCGGGCCCGGGGTCGGGTCGTGACAACCATGCCTTCCTTTCAAAATGACCAAGACAATACCATGCCTTCTTTTTAAGACACTTTCATGTTTAAATCAAGTACTTTATACTTTTTAAACCAAGTGACTTACACTTTTAAAACAACTTCAAGTATACTTTTAAAACCCAAGTAACTCACTCTTTTAAGATCAAGGTACTCGCACCTTTTAAAATCAAGCCACTTATACTTTTCCGATCAAGACAAGTTCAATATTTAAAACAAGTTACTTACACTTTTAAACTCAAGTAACTTACTCTTTTCAAAACAAGTAACCTATACTTTTAAATCAAGTTACTTCTCCTTTCCCAAAATTAAGTCGTTTATAAATCAAGTCTCTTATCTTTCAAGATCAAGTCTCAAGTTTAAATAAAATAATTAAGTCATTCTTTTATCTTCATAAAGTCGCTATAACTAACTTCCCATAAAACCATTATAACACTTTATGTTTTAAATCAACCAAAGACAACCACACTCATTTCCGAAATTAAGAGAAATTTATTTTTTTAAAGACCAAGTATCAATTTCTTTCAGAATAATGATTCATATCCTTTTAGAATAATTCAAGGCTCTTAACATTTAGAACTCAAGTCAAGGAAATCAAAGTGAAACCAAATTCATTTAACACACGTACGTCTACCGTACTATATATTTCACAACAATCATGTTCAAGAGGATAGGAAGAATCACATACCTCTTCGGCTTAATCCACTAGTCAAGTCGAGTATGTCGCGTGTAGAATATCCACCTATAATAACCATAACACATCTATCAACTTCTAGTTTTTCTTCGTAGAATATTTCTAAGTATAAGGTCTCATATTCTACGAAAAATTGGGCAGCACTTCCCCTGTATCTACGTACTTTTCCACCTTTTTCAAGGCCCGAAATTAATAGCCAACATGCCACATTTAAGGCGCAATAAATCAGCAACTCAAAGGGGATTACATGCCTAACTGGACGTGTAAAATTCTGCCCCACAATTACAAAATAGTCCATTAGTCCAAAGTAAAAACAGTCCAATGTAAATACAGTCCAATGTAAATACAGTCCATGAAGTCCACTAATACCATCCATTAGTTCAGTCCTTTAGTTGGTGTTCTTGGCCAACTACTACAATCAAAACTGTCCAGTTTTCGGCTAACATGCCAATACTTATTTTATTACTTCTTTAATAATCCTCCAACTTGTCACGACCCGACCCCGGGCCCGCGACTGGTGCCCTACTTAGGCACCCTTACAGGTATACATCAGAGAATAGCAGCGGAACATACATGAAACTACAACCTCAGGGAAAACCGTACCAAGAGATAAGCCTCCGGAGCAAATGGAGCTTTTTCCCAAAAACTGAACCGAGATCCTAAGAGCAAGGATCACCAACCTGGGTACCTAAAACCTGCGGGCATGAAGCGGCCCAGAAGAAAATCGGTCACAACATTTAATATGGAGCAAATACGTCTGATGTGCGATCATAATCAGCATAAAAGCATGACAGGGACAAATATACAGAGTACATACCAGATCCTGCCGTGTCATTACCACTTATGAACTTAATCGTACCTTATTATCTTTTCCCATTTTCAATAAATGTTATAGCCATATCTTACGTACATACTTAGGAGAAGTCATTAAGTTCATTTCCATCTAACTTACTTACCTTTCATAACACAATCCGACCCTTTATGAAGGGACGCATATACTACCGCCAATCTGGGACGCGATCAAGTCACACAATATCAAAGCGTGTCCGTGGAATCCCCCATCACTACCGACAGCTATAAGCGTAAAATATAACCATGTGACGCGCCCGTGGCATCCCACCTCACTGTCGGCGTACACATATACAACACATATATATATCTCATGCCCGTGGAATCCACATCACTGCCGACAACTATAAGTGTAAAAATATAACCCTGTGACGCGCCCGTGGCATCCCACCTCACTGTCGGCGTACACATATACAACACATATATATATATCTATATAACGCGGCCGCATGCCCCGGAATCCCACATCGTATAAGCATGGCCATAACGTGCCCTCGGCATCCCTCATCGTAGGTGCAGGTCTTCATGGGGAGCTAGCCCATGGAGTAACAATATAACATGGTCGCATGCCCCGGAATCCCACATCGTATAAGCATGGCCATGGAGTAATAAAACGCGCGGGCATCTAACCCGCATCCTGGCTGCATGCCCCGGCATCCCTCATCGTATAAGCATGGCCAAGATCAATCACAATGGAAGCATACCCGTGGAATCCCCCGTCACTGCCGGTACGTCCAATAAAATGTCCGGGCATCTAACCCGCATCCTGGTCACATGCCCCGGAATCCCACATCGTATAAGCATGTCCAAGGATCAATCATGATGGAAGCATACCCGTGGAATCCCACATCACTGTCGGTACGTCCAAGTAAACTTATAACAAGACAGCCGGCCCTCCAACTGAGAGTCACGACAACGTAACATATAATACTTGCACTTAAAGCTATCACAAGCAAATACAGGCAAGTTCATTAAACCTTTAGACTTCCATTTTTATAAACTCATGACACTTTCGTTTTACACATCAAAATCCGGGAATTTAACCCCAAGTACTACGTACTTCTACTCTTTTAGAAAGTCCCTTTTTCAAATAAAACTTCCAAGATACTAACAACCGTAGTATCAAGTCATACTACCTTCAAGACAAGTCACAATACCTTCTTAGAAATACAATTACCGGCTTCTAAATCAAGTGACTTCTTCCTTAAAACATTAAACGATTTATACCATTAAGACAGTTGCCCTTCTTTATTTCTGTCACGACCCGTTCCGGGGCCCGTGACTGGTGCCTTACCCGGGCACCCAAGTAGTCATACATCAGAGAAATCAGCGGAACATAAAAACAAGACATGAAACAATTGTAAAATGAACCACATTTTAACTGAGAGAAAATCGCCTTTCGGCATATATATATACAAAGTTGAACAGCTTAATCCTTTTTACAAACCCTGCCCATGCAGTACTACAGACCTCTAAGAATGTAACGACAACTATGGCGGGACAGGGCCCCGCCATGCCCCTGAATGTACAAGAACTTACAGACTCAGGGTAACATACCAAAAGATAAGCCTCCGGAGAAACGGAGCTTCCCAAAACGCTGATTTGTGATCCTAGAAGCGAGGATCGACAACCGATGTACCTCTACCTGCGGCATGAACGCAGCCCCCCGAAGGAGGTCGAGACCAAGTACAGTATGTGGCCCGAAAATCGTAGTTAAATCATACGATCATAAAGCAGGAGACATATATGATAACCAAAATACAGTACGCAACATAAAAGCAGTCAAGTCAGGGACTCACGCCCTCAAAATCATCACTCAAATATAACAAGGGGTCTCACGCCCACAACATCAATCATGTTCGCATCTTGGCCACATGCCCCCGGAATTCTCCATCGGTGTAGACATGTCCAGGATGCAACAATAATAAGGTATCGGGTAATCAACCTGCGTACGGCCACATGCCCCGAAATTGCATCGGTGCAGACATGTCCATGTAACAATAATACCAATACAACGGGTGATCAACCCTGCCGCATGGCCACATGCCCCCGGAATTCTGCATCGGTGCAGACATGTCCATGTAACAACAATAACAATATATCGGGTGATTAACCCGCCGCATGGCCGCATGCCGGATCTGCAGACGGTGCACATGTCCATGTAACAACAATAACAATATATCGGGTGATTAACCGCGCGTAACGCGATGCCGGACTCTGCATCGGTGCAGACATGTCCATGTATCAACCATAACAATATATCACACAACCAGGCTATCACAAGCAAGCACAAGCAAATTACCATACTTCAGACTCTCATAAAAGATCCATTCTTTCTCAAGAAGTCACCTGATACTAACACTTGTACAGCAAAGGCTATTACCAGGTGCATAGGCAAGTTCAACATACATTAGACTCCTATTTTATTACAACAAATCTGGTTTCTAACCCCAAAGTACTACATACATTAATCCTTTCAAAAAGACCTCCTTTTTACGTAAGAACAACTCGATAATATTATCCGTAGTACCAACTACGTTCATGTTTTAAAATCAAGTATTTTACACCGTTTTAAACCAAGTGGCTTACACTTTTAGAACGACGTTAAATGTGACATTCTTTTCCAAAAGTTTCAAGTTTGCCTAATTTCGATACTCAAGTCTTTTAGTTTCAAAGCTTTCATAGTTCATAGTCTTAATCAAATAACGACTCTTTTAAAACATTTGAGTAATGTATGCCTTATATGTGAGTAGGTTATTCTTGTTTATAACAATCTTATTTAAAGCGGCCATGATCTAGGAAATGTAATATCATTTTGTCTCATCTTAGCTTGCGGATGGAGGTTTCTCTTGGTTTTAATAATACTTCATTATTCAATACATTTCTTTATTAGCTATGATGGTTTGTTCGATACTTATTCGATTTCGAAATCAAGAAAACATTATTCCTTTTAAAAACTAAGTACTCATTACTCACGAATGAGGTTTCACACTTTTTAACAAAATTCATATTAATTCAATTAAGTCAAGTCTCTTATCTTTTAAGATCAAGTCTCTTAACTTCTTAAAATCAATAACCATTCTTTTTATCTCACTTACGTCGTTATACCTAACTTCCCATAAAGCCAGTATAACTTTTAAAACCAAGCATTACTCTTCTTTCAACAAGGTTTCTTATCTCTTTGAAAATACTTCAAGATCCTCTATTATTCAGGCTTAAGTCGAAAGACATTGCCGTAATTATTATTCAGGCTTAAGTCAAAAGACATTGCCGTAATTATTATTCAGTTAACACACGTACGTCTACCGTACTATATATATATTCTTTTAAAATATCATGCTCAAGAGGATAGGAAGAATCACATACCTCGCGACGATTATCGACTATTAGCAAACGCCCACGGCTATAACGACTAGCCTTGTCCACCTTCCAGTAGTACATGCTACTCGCATAATCCAACCAATAAAGGTTATAAGTCTCAGAATACAAATCCTATGTAAGTACAGTTTAATCTTCTACTTTAATATTCTTCTGATGCGATTTCAGTTTAAGTCTTTTCTGTAATATCCTTCTATTACAGTTTCAAATCTCTTCTATGAATCTTATATTCATTTCTATACAACTACGTATGTAATTTCCAATTACACTAGAATGATAGGATTATTTACCTCAGTAAGCCCAAAATTATCCAAGTTTAAAGTCGATCTGAGCAACGTTTAGCTCTTACTCCGGTGCTCCACCCGCTCCAAACAACCCTTAGAAGTTCTACGAAACTTCTTTCTACTACTTCAACCAACTATGAAGATTTTCCTTAGGGTTTCGTTTTTGTGACTGAGGGGAAGTATAATAGTATTTCTGGGCTTTTCGTATAGAGGTAACCTTGGGAATACTACAAGGTATTTGGGCAAGGTATTTTGGTATTATAAAAACACTTGGAGTATTTCTACCAAGGGGGGTAGGCTCGGCTAGAACCACTAGGAAAGGGGGTGCTCGTGAGGGCCTTTCTCAAGGGGAGGGGATGGCTTTGGACGAGCTCACACAAAGAGGGGGGGAGGATTTTAACACTTAGAAAATGATTTTTGGATGAAGAAGTTCATCAACTAAGGGGGGGTATTTATAGGTCAAGCAATGGCCAACCAATGGCCAAGATCAATCCAAGTGTAAGGCAAGTGTAGGGCTAGGATTTAACCATGTGTACCTTATCCATCTACCACACCAACTATCACAAAATATCCTACCTAACCAAGACCTCCCATTTCGTCCAAGCCGCCCACAATCACGCCCAATGTGAGGGTGACACATATCACCCTCCCGTTGGTCCAAAATGTTTCGTCTCTCGGAAAAATACGCAAAAAATATAAATGACATAGCCGTATTTTTCCCTTCGCAAGTCTTGTAAAACGTTTCGTCGAAAAACGACTCTTTTCGGTACTTGTGTACAAATTTCGAACCTTGCCAACTTTAAGGCTTAAATTTTTATACGTACGCCCTCACGTACATACTCTGGAAATACGGGGTATAACAATTTCAAACCATTTCTTTGCTTACATTATTAGAGAAAACCATTCTCTTAACCTTCCATAAAGCCGTTATAACCAACTTCCCATAAAGTCGTTATAACCCTTTATGGTTTTAGACCAACTCATTCCTTTTATAACCAAGAGCCTTCTACTTTTTGAAACCAAGTATTATATACTTTCAAATCAATTCTCTTAACTTTCAAAAATACAATTAGTCTCTTAACCTTTAGAACTCAAGTGACTCCTTTTATTATAAAACCTTAGGCAATTGATGCCTTAAAATTCAAGTTGCCTTTTCATTAAAATCAAGTCATTTATCTTTCCATAAAGCAAATATAACCAACTTCCCATAAAGCCATTATATTCACTTTATACCTTAGCCAAAATACAATTTTCTATCCAAGGGACTTATACGTTTAAAACAGAACAAGTATCACATACTTCAAAACTCTTCAAGTCCCTTAACTTATAAAAATATTAGACATCCTTAATACTTTCAAAGAAGTGAGTTAATCTCCTAACTCACCCGACTTGGCTATTCATAAACTAGTAAAGGATATCAAGGTGTTGACGTCTCAAAGTACTACATACGTGCAACTAGTCATGCTCAAAAGATAGGAAAAGTTCTACATAGAGTAAATCACACAACTACCTCTTAACTTCTAAGAGTAGAAGGAAACATGAAATGATACCACAGGTATATTCCATACATAGAATCATGCCAAAGGAAGGAAGAGGTTCACATACCTCGCGACGATTATCGACAAGTAGCAAAATGCTCCAAAGTACTTCAACCTTGATAGTTATTCCATCCTTCAAGTAGGATACCTATACTTAGTACTTCAACCTATAATGGCCACAATACGTCCATTAATCTCTTACTTCAAACGTAGAATATTCTAAGTGCTAAGTCACTAAATTCTACGGAAAATCGGACAGCACCTCCTTTGTTTCTACTCACTTTGCCACCTTTTTCAAGGCCGAATACAATAACCAAACACGCCACATTTAAGGCCCAATCAATGCAATCAACAATAGGGGATTACACGCCTACTAGACGTTTAAAATTCCGCCCCACAATAGATATCAAACTAATACAAACTATATGTCCAAATCGGCCACATTGAGTACCATAACACCAATTCTTATCCAATTTCCATTTCAATCCAAGTTGTTAGTATAACATGATATCAAGTTGCAATTGATTATAACTACTATAATCTTCAAGTAAGTAACATGCGATTTATCTAGTAAATGACTAAATTGTAATCCAACTTCACATGGCTTACATTACATTTCGGATTTAAGGCTACAAGAAATCCATAATACTTATAAACTTCAACACATATACTTCATTCTAGCAACATGTAAAGCTAACAACAATATAAATAATCTTGTAACACTTTTAAGAGACAAGATTATACCTCAACGAAACTCAATCCAACTCCAAATCCGAAGTCGCTCCTTAGCAACTTAGAGATTCTTCAAGACACTTCAATCCGCTACTTGAGACCCTTAGAACAACACCAACCAATTTCCTTCAATCTTCCATACAAAACCTAGAAAGTAACTAGGTTTTCGCTTTGCGACTAACCCGAAAACTATCTTTTTCCGAGATTTTTCTATTGAGATATGCTTACTATACACTCAAGAACCTTGGTTTAAAGTGTGGAGCTTATTGGACAAGAAACAAAAATTTTCTCTTTTCAAATGCAAGGAACCCGAGAGCAACTAGAGGGAGTTCTTGAAATTTTGTAAATTTTTCTAAGTGTTGGGCTCTCTCTTGCTACTAGTAGTATTAAATAGCACATTGGAGGGTCAAGATGCAACCAAATGGGTGGTTTGGATGAGCTCTTATTAAATATCAAGTCTTGTGGGTCCTTGACCAAGTCAACTTTCTCAAGCTTTCAAGTTGCAAGACTTGTCTTGCTAACAAAGGTCCAATGACCCTTTTGCCCTTGCAAAAATCATCCAATGCATTTTTAAGGGGGGTGACACGTGTCACCCTCCCATTCGTCACAATAATACGTTTTCCGACAATTTCAAAATTCCGATAAATTTTTACAAGTCTCAAATCTTAACACTGTGAGTTCTTACGTACGTTCTTAAAACATGTCCTGTAAATACGGGGTGTAACATTCTTCCCCCCTTAGAAACATTCATCCCCGAATGTTCTTTCGGAGTCAAACTTATAATTAGCGACATAGTTTCCTTTCACAACCCCGACATACCAACAATGCCACACATGGCCCTAATACCTCGCACACGCATATCTGTCCATCATAAGCCCCAAAGAGATTATCTTTTCGTACTTCCAACTCCTTCTAACATATACATAGTCTCAATACAATCTGTTCATGAAACTGAAACATACCACAACTTTATCATGTATACAAGTTTCTAAAGGGCCAAAGACATACCTGAAATCATATAGGCGGTTCAAAGGACCGCTAAAACTGGGAACTCCCACCACGGCCTCTGTCACGGCCTGCCGGTGCATAAACATCCTGCCTAGCTATGGAAGGCGAAGAACCCGCAACTGATCCAGTAGACTGCGCTATCCCACCAGTGCCACCTCTGGTCGGACAGTCTCTCACGAAATGGCCCTGCTGGCCGCAAGCATAACAAGCTGTCGAAGTAGTACGACACTCCCCAAAATGGAATCTACTACAGTGACCACACCGGGGCAAAGGTGGCTTCCCCTGGCTACTATTCTCGGACGTCTGTGAACTCAGAGCCTAGAGCCCGACTGCTCCCGAATATCCCTGGCGACCAAACCTCCGGCCAGTAGACCGGGAAGGAGCACTCTGTGCCGGCTGAGATGTAGACCTAGTCTGCTGTTGAGGCTGTCCGCCTCGAAGGTTACCCTGGAACCCTGCCGTCCTGGCCCTCTTGGGCTGGCCTGAGTCTAGCTGACCCTCTCTCTCTCTGTCCTCTATCCCCTGCGCATAAGCTTGCATCCTGGCAATATCCATACCGGGCTGAAGGGCCACTCCCAGGCATGCAGTAATCATATAATGGTCTAGCCCCATCACATAACGGTGAACTTTGTCCGCCATATCAGCCACAATAGTGTGCGCATACCTGGCCAACGAGTCAAACTCCAGGTTGTATTCCCTGATGGTCCTCCCATTCTGCCTCAATGACAAGAACCTATCAACACGGGCTCTCCTCATTTCAGGAGGCAAAAAGTGATCAAGAAAGGCCTCCGTGAATTCATCCCAAACTGCCGGACGAGCACCCACACCTCTCGACAGCTCCCAAGACTCAAACCAGTTCAACGCAATATCGCGTAACCGGTAAGAAGCTAACACAACTGACTCTGTCTCCGAGGCCCTAAGCACCTGCATAGTCCGCTGTAGCTGCCGAACAAACTCTTGAGGATCATCCTCAGATCTCGAACCATAAAACTCGGGTGGACTACAACCCAGAAAATCCTGAATCCTCAAACTGTCGGCTCTAGGGTTAGCTACCTGCTCGCCTCGTTGCCTACCACTATGCTAGTCAAAAGCCTGATCTGCTCTCCATAATCTCTAAACTCTGCCCCTGGCTGCGGGACTGGAGGCTTGGGTACCGAAACCTCTGGAGCTACTGCCGCTCTCGGCTCCTCTAAAACCGCCGGCGTGGATGAGTTCGCCGATCAGCCTACTACCTCAGGCATAGTCTGTGCCCGAGTCCTGGTAACCCTCTGCGTACCACTAGCGACTCTGTTCTTTGCCTTGCCGCCTCGGGCCTTGGTCTCGCCGGAGGAGGCATAATCGTTACATAAGAAGGGTCGAGAGGATTCACCTACTATGACAACTCTCCGTACGATCTCAAGAGAAGAATGGAAACCAATCCTAAATGTCCCGTAGCCTCACGATTATAGATGTGGTGCACAACACACCGATAATCAAGACTTACTAGACACGGTGCAGACACTTTCCGAGACTAACCGCTTCGATACCACTTTTGTCACGACTCCGACCCGGGCGATGGTACCTACACAGGCACCGCTACGGTATACATCAGAGAATAGCAACGGAACATACATGAAACTACAACCTCAGGGAAAACCGTACCAAGAGATAAGCCTCCGGAGCAAATGGAGCTTTTTCCCAAAAACTGAACCGAGATCCTAAGAGCAAGGATCACCAACCCGGGTACCTAAAACCTGCGGGCATGAACGAAGCCCCCCGAAGGGGGTTAGTACAACAGGTACCGAATATGGAACAGAAATAACGTCATAAGAAATGATCATAATCAGACAAAAGAATGACAGGGACAAATATACATAGTATATACCAGATCCTGCCGTGTCATTACCACTTATGAACTTAATCGTACCTTATTATCTTTTCCCATTTTCAATAAATGTTATAGCCATATCTTACGTACATACTTAGGAGAAGTCATTAAGTTCATTTCCATCTAGCTTACTTACCTTTCATAACACAATCCGGCCCTTTATGGAGGGACGCATATACTACCCGACTACGGGACGCGATCAAGTCACACAATATCAAAGCGTGTCCGTGGAATCCTCCATCACTACCGACAGCTATAAGCGTAAAATATAACCATGTGACGCGCCCGTGGCATCCCACCTCACTGTCGGCGTACACATATACAACACATATATATATCACCCGCCCGTGGAATCCCACATCACTGCCATAACTATAAGTGTAAAAATATAACCATGTGACGCGCGTGGCATCCCACCTCACCGTACCGCATATACATATACAACATATATATATATCTATATAACGCGATGCCGGAATCCCACATCGTATAAGCATGGCTATAACGTGCCCTCGGCATCCCTCATTGTAGGTGCAGGTCTTCATGGGGAGCTAGCCCATGGAGTAACAATGTAACATGGTCGCATGACCCGGAATCCCACATCGTATAAGCATGGCCATGGAGTAATAAAACGCGCGGGCATCTAACCCGCATCCTGGCTGCATGCCCCGGCATCCTCATCGTATAAGCATGGCCAAGATCAATCACAATGGAAGCATACGTGGAATCCCCGTCGCCGCAGACGTCGATAAAATGTCCGGCATCTAACCCGTCTTGGTCACATGCCGGAATCCCACATCGTATAAGCATGTCCAAGGATCAATCATGATGGAAGCATACGTGGAATCCCATCACCGCTCGATGCGTCAAGTAAACTTATAGCGAAGACAATGGCCCTCCAACCGAGAGTCAAGACAACGTAACATATAATACTTGCACTTAAAGCTATCACAAGCAAATACAGCAAGTTCATTAAACCTTTAGACTTCCATTTTATAAACTCATGACACTTTCGTTTTACACATCAAAATCCGGAATTTAACCCCAAGTACTACGTCTTTTACTCTTTTAGAATGTCCTTTTTCAAATAAAACTTCCAAGATACTAACAACCGTAGTATCAAGTCATACTACCTTCAAGACAAGTCACAATACCTTCTTAGAAATACAATTACCTTCTAAATCAAGTGACTTCTTCCTTAAAACATTAAACGATTTATACCATTAAGACGGTTGCCCTTCTTTATTTCAAACCATTTCTTTGCTTACATTATTAGAAAACCATTCTCTTAACCTTCCATAAAGCCGTTATAACCAACTTCCCATAAAGGGTTATAACCCTTTATGGTTTTAGACCAACTCATTCCTTTTATAACCAAGAGACTTCTACTTTTTGAAACCAAGTATTATATACTTTCAAATCAATTCTCTTAACTTTCAAAAATACAATTAGTCTCTTAACCTTTAGAACTCAAGTGACTCCTTTTATTATAAAACCTTAGGCAATTGATGCCTTAAAATTCAAGTTGCCTTTTCATTAAAATCAAGTCATTTATCTTTCCATAAAGCAAATATAACCAACTTCCCATAAAGCCGTTATATTCACTTTATACCTTAGCCAAAATACAATTTCTTATCCAAGGGACTTATACGTTTAAAACAGAACAAGTATCACATACTTCAAAACTCTTCAAGTCCCTTAACTTATAAAAATATTAGACATCCTTAATACTTTCAAAGAAGTGAGTTAATCTCCTAACTCACCCGACTTGGCTATTCATAAACTAGTAAAGGATATCAAGGTGTTGTACGTCTACCGTACTACATACGTGCAACTAGTCATGCTCAAAAGATAGGAAAAGTTCTACATAGAGTAAATCACACAACTACCTCTTAACTTCTAAGAGTAGAAGGAAACATGAAATGATACCACAGGTATATTCCATACATAGAATCATGCCAAAGGAAGGAAGAGGTTCACATACCTCGCGACGATTATCGACAAGTAGCAAAATGCTCCAAAGTACTTCAACCTTGATAGCTATTCCATCCTTCAAGTAGGATACGCTATACTTAGTACTTCAACCTATAATGACCACAATACGTCCATTAATCTCTTACTTCAAACGTAGAATATTCTAAGTGCTAAGTCACTAAATTCTATGGAAAATCGGACAGCACCTCCTTTGTTTCTACTCACTTTGCCACATTTTTCAAGGCCGAATACAATAACCAAACACGTCACATTTAAGGCCCAATCAATGCAATCAACAATAGGGGATTACACACCTACTAGACGTGTAAAATTCTGCCCCACAATAGATATCAAACTAATACAAACTATATGTCCAAATCGGCCACATTGAGTACCATAACACCAATTCTTATCCAATTTCCATTTCAATCCAAGTTGTTAGTATAACATGATATCAAGTCGCAATTGATTATAACTACTATAATCTTCAAGTAAGTAACATGCGACGATTCTAGTAAATGACCAAATTGTAATCCAACTTCACATGGCTTACATTACATTTCGGATTTAAGGCTACAAGCAATCCATAATACTTATAAACTTCAACACATATACTTCATACTAGCAACATGTAAAGCTAACAACAATATAAATAATCTTGTAACACTTTTAAGAGACAAGATTATACCTCAACGAAACTCAATCCAACTCCAACCAAGTCGCTCCTTAGCAACTTAGAGATTCTTCAAGACACTTCAATCCGCTACTTGAGACCCTTAGAACAACACCAACCAATTTCCTTCAATCTTCCATACAAAACCTAGAAAGTAACTAGGTTTTCGCTTTGCGACTAACCCGAAAACTATCTTTTTCCGAGATTTTTCTATTGAGATATGCTTACTATACACTCAAGAACCTTGGTTTAAAGTGTGGAGCTTATTGGACAAGAAACAAAAAATTTCTCTTTTCAAATGCAAGGAACCCGAGAGCAACTAGAGGGAGTTCTTGAAATTTTGTAAATTTTTCTAAGTGTTGGGCTCTCTCTTTTCTACTAGTAGTATTAAATAGCACATTGGAGGGTCAAGATGTGTCACGACCCGAACCCGGGCCCGTGACTGGTGCCTTACCCCGGGCACCCAAGTAGGCATACATCAGAGTAATCAGCGGAATATAAAACAAGACATGAAATATGAAACAGTTATCTGAGAAAAGTTGCCTTTCGGCATATATATAGAAAAACTTAAATTGACGATTACATCCTTTGACAACTCGCCACAACGATTACTACGGACCTAAGAATGATATGACAACAATGACGGGACGGGGCCGCCATACCACGAATGTAAATACCTACAACGGCGGACTATACCACTGATAAGCCTCGAGAAACGGAGCTTCCCAACGCGGCTGTGATCCTAGGCGAGGATCGACGGCGGTGTACCTCTACCGCGGCATGAACGGCCCCGAAGGAGGTCAAGACAACAGTACCAAGTATGTGAAAGCGTAAAATGCGAAATGAAATCAAGTATCTAAAACCATTTGTAAATACAATCGCTTAAACCGCATATAGTGCCAACATAAACAAGAGCAAAACAGATATCAGAATCGGTCTTTTCTAGGCGCTAATGATCAAGCAAGGCTAATCGCCTAAAGTATCATTATGCGTGCCTAATCCTAGACTTCCCGCAGCCGCATAGGTCACATAGACCGCATAGGTCGTATAGACGCGTCGGGGTAGCTAACCCGGTACCCTCTCGGACTCCCGATCCGCATAGTCACATAGACCGCGTAGTCACACAGATCGCGTAAGGCACTCGCCGCATCGGGATAATACACCGGAATGATCAATCTCGAGCATACCGCTGCTCGATAGTCACACAGACGCATAGCCGTATATACCGCGTCAAGGGTGGCAAGCCCTCGGTATAACAAGTCGAGGGTATGTGATATAATAACGATAACGGGCTTAACGCTTAACAACGTAAGCACAACAAGAATAACCCCTTACACAACATCACAAGATACTAACACACGTAGCATCCTAACATGTTTACTTATCAAATCAACAAGAAAGTATTACAAGGCTATCACAAACCAACACAATCAAGTTATTCACACAAGGTACTTTCTACTTTATGCTAACAAGTTCGGGTTTTTATCCCCAAAGTACTTCATACATTAACTCTTTAAAAGATCCGTTTCTTTCACAAAAGTCACACAATACCCGTAGTATAAAAATAGAGTGACTATCTTTTTAAGTAAACAAAAACACTTCTCTTTGTAAAATCAAGTAGCAACATTATTTTCCAAACGTTCAAGTTTGCCTAATTTCAAATACTCAAGTTTCTCATTTTCGAAAGGTTTCGTAGTTCATAGTCTTAATCACTTAATAATATAATTCTCTTTTAAAACAATTTGAGAAACACATGCCTTATGTGTGAGTAGGTTATTCTTGTTCATAACAATCTTATTAAAGCAGCCATGATCTAGGAAATGTAATATCATTTTGTCTCATCTTAGCTTCTATGCAGATGGAGGTTTCTACTGGTTTTAATAATACTTAATTAGTCAATACATTTCCCTCTATTAACGCTGCAGTGGTTTGTTCGATACTTATTCTGATTTCCAAATCAAGAAACATTATTCCTTTTAAAAACCAAGTACTCATTACTCACGAATGAGGTTTCACACTTTTTAACAAAATTCATATTAATTCAATTAAGTCAAGTCTCTTATCTATTAAGATCAAGTCTCTTAACTTCTAAAATCAATAAACCATTCTTTTTATCTCTCTTAAGTCGTTATACCTAACTTCCCATAAAGCTAGTATAACTCTTAAGCTTTTAAAACCAAGTATTACTCTTCTTTCAAAAACGATTCTTAATTCTTTTGAAATACTTCAAGATTCTTATTATTCAGGCTTAAGTCAAAAGACATTGCCGTAAAACTACGTTCAGTTAACACACGTCTACCGCATTACTAAATATATTCCTTTTAAAATATCATGCTCAAGAGGATAGGAAGAATCACATACCTCATGACGATTTATCGACTATTAGCAAATAGCTCCAAGATCGTAATCCTGCTAGCCTTTTCCACCCTTCGAGTAGAATACGCTACTCGTAGTACTTCAACCTATAACGGTTATACAAGTCTATCAATGTCTAGACTACTCGGTAGAATAAATCTAGATACAGGATTCTACGGAAAATTGGGCAGCACTTCCCTACCCGTCAAACTTCACAAGTCTACTGTAAATACAGTCCTATGTAAGTACAGTTCAATTCCCTTCTTATATACTTTCCTTGTATATACCTTATACTCAATTCTTATACTTCAACAGTATGTAACTCTAATTACAATAGGGTGACAAGATATTTACCTCGATAAGCCCATAATTATCCAAGTTTAAATGTCGATCCTGAGCAAGGTTTAGCTCCTACTCTGTGCACTCCAACCCGCTCCAAACAACCCTTAGAAGTTCTACGCAACTTCTTCTTACTACTTCAACCAAGTATGAAGATTTTCCTTAGGGTTTCGTTTTGTGACTGAAGGGAAGTATAATAGTATTTCTGGGATTTTAGTATAGGTGTAACCTTGAAATACTACAAGGTATTTGGGCCAAGGTATTTTAGAATAGTAACAATACTTGGAGAATACTTTTCTACCAAGGGGGGGGTGTATATACGAAAACAACTCAAGGAAAGGGGTACTTTCTGCTAGCACCATTTAGGAAGGGGAGGGTATTTCTCGGCCAAGGCCTCAAAGGGGAGGGTTTCGGCTAGCACAACTAGGAAGGGGAAGGGATTTCAAGACTTAGAAATGATTTAAGGGATGAAGAAAACCTTCAGTTAGGGGTATTTATAGGGAAATCAATGGCCAAGATCAAGCCAAGTGGTAGGCAAGTGTAGGGTCAAGATTTGCACAAGTGCACCCTAGCCATCTACTCCTCAAATCACTCCAAACATTGACCCATGGTTTAGGCCTCAAAACATGGCCAAGAACGTGCACCATTCGGCCAACTTGACCGCCCACTAAAGGGTGACAAGTGTCGCCCTCTCGTTGGTCCAAAATATTTCATCTCTCGGAAAAATCCGCAAAAATTATAAATGACATAGCCGTAATTTTCCCTTCGCAAAGTCCGGAAAACGTTTCGTCGGAAAACGATTCTTTTCGCTAGTTGTGCCCAAAATTTTCGGTCCTTGCCTAACTTAAGGCTTAAACTTATATACGTACGCCCTCACGTACATACTCTGGAAATACGGGGTATAACAAGATGCAACCAAATGGGTGGTTTGGATGAGCTCTTATTAAATATCAAGTCTTGTGGGTCCTTGACCAAGTCAACTTTCTCAAGCTTTCAAGTTGCAAGACTTGTCTTGCTAAAAAAGGTCCAATGACCCTTTAGCCCTTGCAAAAATCGTCCAAGGCATTTTTAAGGGGGGTGACACGTGTCGCCCTCCCATTCATCACAATAATACGTTTTCCGACAATTTCAAAATTCCGATAAATTTTTACAAGTCTCAAATCTTAACACTGTGAGTTCTTACGTACGTTCTTAAAACATGTCCTGTAAATACGGGGTGTAACACAACTTATATTCCAACATTTATATAAGTTATGATAACTTGTGTATTTACTGTCAACAAGTAATAGGTAATGTTTTAACAACTTTTATGGCTAGTATGTCAATTCTCGTTTTAACAACTTTAATAAGGTCCAATTATTTTCAATCTTCCTTCCACATATCATATACTCAATTATATACTACTACAACATGTAATCTCCAATTACAATAGAAGAACAAAGATCATTACCTCGATAAGCCCAAAATTTTCCAATGATTAAATATCGATCCTTAGGAATCTTAGCTCCAATTCCTTACGTTCTAATCCACTCCAAGCAACCCTTAGAAGTTCCTAAACAACTTCTCTTCAAAACTTCCTCCAAAATATGAAGATCACCTTAGGGTTTCACTTAGCGACTATTGGATTAACGTAGTATTTCCGGGATTTTTGTGTTGGAATATCTTTAGAACACTACAAGGGATACTTGGTTTAAGTTTTGGGATTTATCAACAACAATTGAAGAATTTCTAAGCCTAAATGGAGGGGGTGTCGAGAGCACACAAGGGGGGAGGGAGTATATTTTGTCTTGAAATTAATCTAAGTGTTGATGAAGTCTTCACTACAAGGGTGTATTTATAAGGCAACCAAAGGCTAGGATGCAAACATGTGTGTGGTTGAGATTGGGGACAAGTGTGTGTGGGTCCCACAACCAACTTGTCCAACACAAGACTTGGGACACTTGGATTGCCACTTGTCACAAGGTTTCGGCCAACATGGCCACATGGGGTGACATGTGTCGCCCTCCTACTCGTCCAAAATATTTTCATCTCCCAAAAACATCCATAATGGCCAAAATCTCGAAAATAATGTGGGCCCCACAAAACCGTAAATTTCTCCCGTGGGCCCCACGTGACCAATTCTGGAAAATAAAATCCATAATTCTCTTATATTCCAAGAAGTCCAAATACCAAAATTTAGAATCCAATTCCCAATAATAAACCTTTTTCCTTCACCAGATTCGGAATATTTTCAGTCGGAAAAACAAATCTTTCTTCCTTTTCAAACTTAATGTAGTATTCTCGTACGTACGTCCTCGCATACATACCCTGGAACTACGGGGTGTAACAGTATGTAAGTAATCAACTTGGAAGAACGCATGGATGTAATAATATGGGCTAAACAGTCACTCTGAGCACTGTCTTTAAAAATATAAAGGTGGCTCATACTATACCAAACATACATGGGATATCTCAACAACTATGAAAGGCCAAACAAATAAGACTCAGAATATTCCATCTAAAGGTATGCTCTTGGGTACACATAAGGGAGAGTAAATTCCTGATCGGTTAAGCTTAGGGACATTTTAGATGAACAAGGGCAAGACATGTCTAGTTTGGTGAACCTGCTAGAAACAGAGATGGACAAGCAACAAGCAAAGACATCATTTCAGATAAGAAGAATCGTTTAACCTAAACTAAGCATATAATCATGTTCAATATATATATCAAACACAATGGCAGCACCATATTACTCGATACTATATCGTATATTAATCTAAGATTAACACGAACAAAATTCAGTTGACACACATTTAATACACAGACGCGCGACGATATAAACTGGTATGAAAGGGATCTGGGTTAAATAAATCGATTAACACGATGTAATACTTTAACCATTAACAACAGGACAATAGCATGACAATCTCAACTAAGAACGATTAACCAACACAGAACACAGCAAACCATAAAACATGGAAATAAACTAGAATCGGGAGGAAGTTTGAGTTTACCTTCTCCGGGCAGCGAACCGAGGCAGCGTATCAAGTCGTCGATCCACTCGGGGTTTGGTTGCTATGCGATTAAGGCTCGACGGGTCATGACTATGAAAAGGGTGTTCCTTTCCGATGCCGAAGGATTGCTATTGGGTTTCTACTGGTTCTCGATCGGTTTATTGCTGATTTTCGATGGATTCCTCATTGTTTGGGTGATGTGGGTGTCTGTTATTCTCTACTTCCTTTTCATGTTCTCCTCTGTAGAAATCGATGCCTATCTGTTCTAAGGGTTTTATCCTATCCTCTCATCGATGTCTTTTTAGCCAGATTTCTGGATCCCTTGATTGTGTGAATTGGTTTGTATTTATATCCTTTAATTCGCTTTAAATTAGGTAAAATTGAGACTCATTTTGGTGCTTATTTTAGGACGATTTGGATTACCATTTCGGGGTGGATTTGTTACCGTTTGGTGTTTATTGGTAAAGATTGGTATTGATTTGTTACCATTTTGATTCGGTTCTAACAAGGTAATACTTTGGTACTGTTCTGGGTGCGATTTGGTTAAGGAAATGCCGGATTCTCCGGCGAGAATCTCGGCTAGGGCGATGGGTGCGAGGTGCGGCGGTTTTCTCTCTAGGTTAAGTATTTTTTTTGTTGTGAAGGAGATGAAATGTGAGGAAGTGAAATAAGGGGCCTGGGCGAATTGGGCCTGCGAGGGTGGGCTTGGGTATTTAAAAATCTTGTGGGCTAGGACGAAAAGTTTTGGGCTTGTTAGTTATTTAACTTAGGTAGATTTTTTAAGTGTGTTATTAGTTTGTAAGTGTTAGTTTTAGGTATTAAATTTTAATTAGTGGTAAATAAATGGGGTTTAAATTATTATTAAATTACTTAAATGCTAAATGTGGATATGATATTTAAAGATTACTTAATGCTTTTATAAATGCGACGCTATTATTAAAACGCATGTATTAGATTAAAATTAGTTTAATAGGAGTTTAAATTATAAATAAAAAATTATGAAATTGTCTTGCATATTAATAAATGTGAATATGCTATTTAATGAATGTGTGATGCGATGTTATTGCTAGATTATTAATTTATTATTATTAAAATTATTAAAAATCAATAGAATTATGATAGGGCTTAAAAATAAATGCGGGCGCGAGACTCAAAGTGCTTAATACTCTACGTAAGACGCGGTGCCATTATTAAATAGCTTATTTATGCATGTATTAATGTTTTATTGTTGCATTTTATTATTAAAAATTGTTAGAATTATTTTGGAAAATTAGTGTAATTTTATAGTTAATGATTGGACGGAAGTGTCAAAATTGGGTGTCAACAACTTGTCCCTCTTGTGTGGAGATGATGGAAGAGTCTTCAGACAAAGACGTTGACTTATAGCCAATTTTGTCTCGATCCTCAGAATTAAAATGTTGGGCAATTAAGACATGGCTGACGCAAATTCAAAATTTGTCCCAGTGTCGATTTATGACGATAGTGGATTACCATGGTCAAACACCAAGGCGGGCTGACGCGGACTCAAAATTTGTCCCAGTATCGAGTTATGACGACACTGAGCTACCATGGTCAAACACCAAGACGGGCTGACGCGGACTCAGACTTGTCTCAGTGTCAAGTTATGACGACACTGGGCTACCCTGGTCAAACACCAAGGCGGGCTAACGCGGACTCAAAATTTGTCCCAGTGTCGAGTTATGACGCCACTAGGCTACTGTCACGACCCAACCCCGGGCCCGCGACTGGTGCCCTACCTGGGTACCCCTTACAGGTATACATCAGAGAATAGCAGCGGAACATATAAAACTCATAAATACTTAAACAGTAAATACCAACAGGCTAGCCGATGAGGCCACCTTCCGTAAAAATATACAAAATCCATAAATAAAACGGTACAACTCTTTTTCTTTCTTTACAACCCAAATCCACAAGATATGACTACAGACCTCTAAGAATAACAACTGTGACGGGACAGTGCCCCGCCATACCCCTGAATGTACAACAACCGACAATACTAGGGATAAGCCTCCGGAGTAATGGAGCTTCTCAACAGCTGAATCAGTGATCCTAAAAGTGAGGATCATCAACCTGTATACTCTACCTGCGGCATGGACGCAGCCCCCCGAAGGAGGTCAGTACAACATGTACCAAATATGTGGCCCGAAATCAGAATGAAATCATAAGTCCAAAATAAAACTGGAGACATGTATGATAACTCAATTAACAGTACATTGTGCCTTACTAACAATGAGAGTAAACAAGAGTATACTTTACTGCATAAAAATAGGAGGCTCATGATCAAAGTAGGGCCACCCGCCCGTAGTATCATTAAGCAATCCTACTCCGGGGACTATTTCACCCGTATAGGTCCTGTGGACCCGCAATGAGGTAACTTCCTCGCATAGGCTGTATCCGCCCGCATAGGTCGTGTGGACCCGCATGAGGTATTCATCGCATAGGACTATTTCACCCGCAAAGGACTATTTCACCCGCACAGGACTAGTTCCGCTACGTGATAGGGTAACGAGGGTGCAAGGCCCAAGTCTAGTTAATTGTTTTACGGGTTCGTGGACGCGTTCCACCGGAACCAGTTCGTGAAAGCCGGAAATGGCCTTATATTGTTTTATAGAGTGACTCCAAAGATTAGAGGCCGGAATCGGTATGGAAGTTATGTATGTATGCTAGTATGAGTTGGAAGTACGGAAATAGTACGACCAATAAGAAAGATAGCAACCAAGTGTAAAGGAGTAGAGCCTGAATCCATAAGAACCTTTCGAGGTAACTACACCCGTGAGTGTGTGGGGTGGTAACTGAGCGGGAATATGAGATTTTCCCGGTGATGATGCAGTCGTCAGATCCTAGTAGACCTTGTAGAGATGATTACGACAGACTTTGAGGTCATTATGAGTATGGACTAGGTGGCTTCGTGAGAGCCAAGATTGACATCTTAGTATAAGTATTGTTATGTGGCCATGGGTGGCATATGTAATATGAAGGGTGCAGTAAAAGGAGACTATGTCGCTATCTAATTAGATTGGACTCCGAAAGAACATTCGAGGACGAATGTTTCTAAGGGGGGAAGAATGTTACACCCCGTAAGTCCAGGACATGTTTAAGAGAATGTACGTAAGGAACATAAGACTTGAAATTGGTACGAAAGGAAGAATTGTTTTTCCGACGGAAAATCTTCCGAACGTCGGAAAGGAAAAATGTTCGTTGAGGAGAATTGGATTCTCAAAATGCCTTAATTGAAGAAGGTATGGAACTTATTATCATTATGGAAATTTATTTTTTACGGATTTGGTCACGTGGGGCCCACCCGAGAAATTTTACGTTTTGTGGGGCCCACGAGGGTTGCGGAATTTTATGGACGAATGGGAGGGCGACACGTGGCACCCCCCCCCCCCACATGTTCTTGGACGAAATTATGCAAGGGTAGTATGGTCATTGACCATGATAGAAGACTAAGTCTTGCAAGTAGAGCTTGACATTGTTGACTAAGTCCAAGGGCCACTTGGCTTGATCCCTTTCATCCAAATTTAACATGTGTTGTAATCTAGACCCTCCAATGTTTTATATATTCATCCATGTAGCAAGACAAGGCTATTTTACACTTAGAAAAAATTAGAACACTTAGGGTTCTTGAGAAAGGCTCTCGGGTTTGAGCATTAGTGGGCAAGAAAAATTTGTAATTTTGTTCCATTATTCATGATACTTTAACCCAAGGTCCCTAAGGGTATTGTAAGGTTATCTCAATAGAAATATTTCGGAAAAACGACGTTTTTACGTTAGTCACAAGGAGAAACCCTTAGGTGTTCTTCAACTTTGAAGATGGAACTTGAAGAAGAGTTATTCATGAGCTTCTAAGGAGTGCTTGGAGCGGATTGGAACATAAGGAAAGGAGCTAATAATTGCTAAGGAGCGACTTTGAATCTTGGAAATTTTAAAGGGCTTGTAAAGGTATAATTCTTGTCGTTTTAGTAATTGAGATTACTTATTGTTGTAGATATGGATATTAGCAAGCATGATGTTTATATTATGAAGTTGATAAGTGTTAGGGATATTGGAACCCTAATCCGAAAACTAGCATGTTTAACCCTTAAGATTTCAATTCAAGTTGATTACTAGTTTAGTCGTCACATGTTATATATTGAAGGAAATTGTAGTTGTTGAAGTTGTTTATAACTATATAACATGTTATACCTAAGAACTTGGATTGGAAAAGACTTTGAGTTGTTGTTTATGTTAGCCGAGAATGGCTTTAATTATGGAACTAGTTTCGTATTAATTTGTGGGGCGGAATTTTACACGTCCTGTTAAGGCGTGTAATCCCCTTTGGTTAGCTGAATTGTTGGACCTTAAATGTGGCGTGTTTGGTTATTGAATTCGGCCTTGAAAAAGGTGGCAAAGTATGTAGAAACAAAGGAAGTGCTGTCCTATTTTCCGTAGAATTTAGTGACTTTGCACTTAGAATATTCTACGTTTGAAGCTAGAGGTTTAATTGACGTATTATGGCCATTATAGGTGGAAGTACTTAGTATAGCGTATTCTACTTGAAGGATGGAATATCTATCAAGGTTGAAGTACTTTGGAGCATTTTGCTATTTGTCGATAATCGTCGCGAGGTATGTGAACCTCTTCCTTCTTTTGACATGATTCTATGTATGGAATGTACATGTGGTATTATTTCATGTTTCCTTCTACTCTTAGAAGTTAAGAAGTATGTGTGTTGATTTACTCTATGTAAAGGTTATGTCTGAGTTATCCTAAGTTCTTACCAAGTCTTATGGGGGATGTTGGTAAGAGTCGTTAGGAGGTATTTTGGAGCCAAGTTGACTTGGCTAATTTACGGCACGAATGAGAATAAGTATCGAACAAGCCATTGCAGCGTTAATAAAGGAAAATGTAATGACGATAAATTATATTAAAACAAGTAGAATTCTCCATCTGCATAGAAGCTAAGATAAGACAAAATTGTATTACATTTTCTAGATCATGGCTGCTTTAATGAGATCAGTATAAACAAGTATAACCTATTCACACATATAAGGCATATGTTGCTTAATTTAAAGAGTTTACGTTATGAAGTGTTAAGACTATGAACTACGAAACTTGATTCTGAAAGATAAGAGACTTGAAAGTATACGATACTTGGTTTTCGAAAGTATAAGTCTCTTGGTTGTAAAAAGAATGTATTTGCCTTAAGTATAAAGTTAGTATAACGACTTTATGGGAAGTGGGTTATAATAGCTTTATGGAAAGTTAAAAGAGTGGTTTACTCTAAGTAATGATAAATGTTTTAAAATAAAGAAAGGCAAATGGATTTAAAAGCATCAATTGCTTAAGTTTTAAGGAAAGAAGTCACTTGATTTAGAAGCCGAAAAATGTATTTCTATAAGTGTAGTGACTTAGGTAAAATGTAAACAAGCCTTGATACTACGGGTGTTAGTATCTTGGGGTTTTATATGAAAATGAGTCTTTTGAAAAGGATGTAAGCACGTAGTACTTTGGGTTAAATTCCCGGATTTTTATGTGTGAAACGAAAGTGCCATGAGTTTATAAAAATGGAAGTCTAAAGGTTTAATGAACTTGCCTATGTTTGCTTGTGATAGCTTTGAGTGCAAGTATTATATGTTTACGTTGTCGTGACTCTCAGTTGGAGGGCCGACTGTCTTGTTGTAAGTTTACTTGGACGTCAAAGCGGTGATGTGGGATTTCACGGGTATGCTTCCATTATGATTGATCCTTGGACATGCTTATACGATGTGGGATTCCGGGGCATGTGACCAGGATGCGGGTTAGATTCCCGGATTTGTTTTATTACCCATGGCCATGCTTATACGATGAGGGATTCCGGGGCATGCGACCATGCTATGTACGACTATTACTCCATGGGCTAGCTCCCCATGAAGACATGTACCACGATGAGGATTAGGGGCATGTTATATTATTACTCCATGGAGTAGGTCACGACCGAACCGGGCGTGGTAGTGCCTTACCCCGCACCCAGTAGACATACATCCAGTGTCGGTGGAAAATAAAACAAGACATGAAACCAATGTAAAAGAGACACGCTTTATTCAATAAAAGAGTGCCGCCCGGCAAGTATATAAATATCTCAAGAATGAGCAGTTACATCCCAACTTTACAACAGGACTACTGGACCTAAGAGTTTTACAACAACGACGGGACAGGGCCCATACCACGAATGTAAGTACCTACAACAACAGGGGACTATACCAAAGATTAGCCTCCGGAGAAACGGAGCTTCCCAAAACGCTGAACTGTGATCCTAAGAGCGAGGATCGACGACTGGTGTACCTCTACCTGCGGTATGAACGCAGCCCCCCGAAGGAGGTCGATCTGGCAGTACCAAGTATGTGAAATCGAAAATCGTAAATGAAATCATAATAGTCTATATAAGCGAAGACATATATGATAACCAATTTACGATACACAATATGTAGCGATCGCGTCAAGTCGGGGACTCACGCCTCAAAGTCATTACTCAAATACAACAATGGGTCTCACGCCGCCACATCAATCATGCGTGGAATACCTTCCTCACCGCGGCGATCTATGATGTAATAACACCAAGGAGTACACATGAACACCAGGTCCCACCTGTGTCATAATAAAACCGTACGGGGTAAGTACGAAGGCATTGCCGACTACTAAAAACCCACAATACCAACAATGCTATAAAACTATATCACGGGGTCTTTCTAGACCGCACCACATGATCGAAGTTGGCCACTCGCCCTCAGTATCAATGTGCGCGTCTAGTCCTGGAGCATACCGCTGCTCCGCATAGGCCACACATAGGCCCGCATGAGGTATTCCTCGCATCGGGGGCAGCTAACCCCCGGTACCCTCCTGGACTCCCGCAGACCGCATAGTCTCATAGACCACATAGTCACACAGACCGCATAGGGCATCCCCCCGCATCGGGATAAAACACCCGGAATGATCAATCCTGGAGCATACCGCTGCTCCGCATAGTCACACAGACCGCATAGTAGTATAGACCCGCATGAAGGGTGGCAAGCCCTCGGTATATCAAGTCAAGGGGGTATGTGATAATATAACAGTACAACGGCTTATCGTTAATCAACATAAGCACAGCAAGGGAAACCCCTTTACACAAAACATTATAAGATACTAACACACGTAGTATCATAACATAATTACTTATCAAACCAATCTAGAAAGTATTACAAGGCTATCACAAACCAACATAGTCAAGTTATTCACCCAAGGTACTTTCTATTTTATGACAACAAGTTCGGGTTTTAACCCCAAAGTACTTCATACATTAATTTTTTTAAAAGATCCGTTTCTTTCACAAAAGTCACACGATACCCGTAGTATCAAAAATAGAGTGACTATCTTTTTAAGTAAACCAAAACAGTTTCCTTTTTAATATCAAGTAACAACATTCTTTTCAAAACGTCCAAGTTTGCCTAAGTTCAATTACTCGAGTCTTTTATTTTCGAAAGGTTTCGTAGTTCATAGTTTTAATCACTTACTAATATAATTCTCCTTTAAAACAATTTGAGAAACATATGCCTTATGTGTGAGTAGGTTATTCTTGTTCATAACAATCTTATTAGAGCAGCCATGATCTAGGAAATGTAATATCATTTTGTCTCATCTTAGCTTCATGCGGATGGAGGTTTCTCTTGGTTTTAATAATACTTTATTAGTCAATACATTTCCTTTATTAGTCTTCTTTGTGGTTTGTTCGATACTTGTTCTCATTTCCGAAATCAATATAAGGCTTTCATAAATAATTAAGTAAACTGTTCCTTTTATCTCTCTTAAGTCGTTATACCTAACTTCCCATAAAGCTTAGTATAACTTCTTAAGCTTTCAAAACCAAGTATTATCCTTCTTTCAAAAAGGTTTCTTAATTCTTTTGAAATACTTCAAGATTCTTATTATTCAGGCTTAAGTCAAAAGACATTGCCGTAAAACTACGTTCAGTTAGCACACGTACGTCTACCGTACTATATATATATTCTTTTAAAATATCATGCTCAAGAGGATAGGAAGAATCACATACCTCGCGACGATTATCGACTATTAGCAAAACGCTCCACGGCTATAACCCGGCTAGCCTTGTCCACCTTTCAAGTAGTACATGCTACTCGCAGAACATTCAACCTATAAAGGTTATATAAGTCTACTGTAAATACAGTCCTATATAAGTACAGTTTAATCTTCTACTTTAATATTCTTCTGATGTGATTTCAGTTCAAGTCTTTTCTGTAATATCCTTCTATTACAGTTCAATCCTCTTCTATGAATCTTATATTCATTTCTATACAACTACAGTATGTAATTTCCAATTACAATAGAAGGATAGGATTATTTACCTCGGTAAGCCCAAAATTATCCAAGTTTTAATGTCGATCCTGAGCAACGTTTAGCTCCTACTCCGGGTGCTCCAACCCGCTCCAAACAACCCTTAGAAGTTCTACGAAACTTCTTCTTAATACTTCAACCAACAGTGAAGATTTTCCTTAGGGTTTCGTTTAGTGACTGAAGGGAAGTATAGTAGTATTTCTGGGCTTTTAGTATAGGTGTAACCTTGGAATACTACAAGGTATTTGGGCCAAGGTATTTTGGAATAGTAACTATACTTGGAGAGTATTTTCTACCAAGGGGGGGTAGTATTTTACGATAACAACTCAAGAGGGGGGGGGGGGTGTGTGTCTCGGCCAACACCACTAGAAAGGGGGAAGTGTTTCTCGGCCAAGGGCCTCACAAAGGGGGAGGGGTTTCGGCTAGCACAACTAGAAAGGGGGGGGGGAAGGGATTTCAAGACTTAGAAATGATTTAAGGGATGAAGAAAACATTCAAGTTAGGGGGGTATTTATAGGGAAATCAATGGCCAAGATCAAGCCAAGTGGTAGGCAAGTGTAGGGTGTGGATTTGGACAAGTGTGTGTGGGTCCCACCTTATCCATCTACCACACAAAATATCCTACCAACTCCAATGCTCCAAATCGTCCAAATGACGCCCACAAGTCCGCCAATTAGAGGGTGACAAGTGTCGCCCTCTCGTTGGTCCAAAATATTTCATCTCTCGGAAAAATCCGCAAAAATTATAAATGACATAGCCGGAATTTTCACTTCGCAAAGTTTGTAAAACGTTTCGTCGGAAAACGATTCTTTTCGGGGGTTGTGCACAAAATTTTCGGTCCTTGCCTAACTTAAGGCTTAAACTTTTATACGTACGCCCTCACGTACATACTCTGGAAATACGGGGTATAACATTCTCCCCTCCTTAGAAACATTCGTCCCGAATGTTCCTTCTCAAGACAGATAACGATCAAGTTCCTCATAGCTTAACCAGTTTGCAAATGCCACACATGGCCACAGAAAACATCCGCGCAAATACTTACATCAAGGTCCACGAGGAATCACCTCTAACATCACAAAAACTCCCACCCAAGGGCTAAAAGATACTCCCTTCGCACCTTCACTTTACAAAAGAAATGATCACAACTATGTTCTTAACACATGCTCGCTTCTTCCCTTACTCGTCGTACACTTCTCGTACACTCGAACTCTTTCTAATAACTTACCACATTTCTGTTACTGCTTCCGTCTCCAAAATCTCTGGTTTACTACCTCCAACTTGATCATCATTAACTGGGAACACTCTGGATGGATCTCCGATACTTTTCCGAACCTAACAACCTGAAAGACCGGACGTACTGCCTCCTAAGTCGGACGGCAATGCTAACCTATAGGCAATTTGGCCTATTTTCCAAATGATCTGAAAGGCCCAAAGTAACTCGGGCTAAGTTTCCTTTGTTTTCCAAAACTCGTCACACCCTTTCCGGGGTGGTACCTTCAAGAAGACCCACCGTCAACCTTAACTCTAAGTATCGTCGCCGACTATCCGCACGACTTCTGTTGACTCTGATCTGCCAAAAAGCTCTTCTGGATAAGCTTCACCTTATCCACATCCTGCCGAAACAAGTATGAACCAACTATCTGAACTTTGCCAACATCGAACCAATCGACCGGCAACTTACACTTCCGCCCCTACAAGGCGATATCCGAATACTGAAATGGTAGCTATAAAACACTCCCTCAACAGGAGGCAACAATCCTCACAGCTACCCCTGAAATCCAAACACTGGCCCGAGGGCGAATGCGATACTGAGACTCACCTGAGTTCCTAACCCTGCCTGGTAAAACCTCCAGAAAAGAAACAGCCGTAACCTATGCTACACTGTCTGTCATAAGGTGAAAGTAGGCACCTCGTGCAACCTTACAACCTTCCTGATATAATCATTTCGCATAACCCTCTGCCGAGTAAACGGTCCAGACAGAAAGACAAGATGGGCTGACCTCATCGGCGACCATCGGTCGAACGCTTCGCGAACTTCGTCTGTTGGTTAACTAAACTTGGGCCTAACACCCTCGTGACCCCACCACCTGGCGGGACCACCACAATCTGACCCCACCACCAAACAGGCCGCGGGTTGACCCGCGATCGGTCCTCAACCCGACCCGCTATCGTGCCAAACTCTTGTTCCCCGATCCGGAACAATCTCACAATCAAGATATACTTATCTTATCACACATACAATCTCTAGAGGTTTAAGGATACACCTGTATCTACTGCTTCACTACCCTCTGTCGTTCCAATCAATCCTGCCCTGCTGGGCGCAAGCATAACAAGCTGTCGAAGAAGTCGACACTCACAATGACTTACCTGGCGGCCACAGGGTGGGGTGGCCTCCTCTGGCTAACACCCCTTCCTCTCCGAACTACTGAATCCGCAACTGATCTGGTAGGCTGAGTCCTCCTACTTGCATCCCTCCTACTAGGACATCCTTTCGACACATGGCCCTGACGGCCGCAGGTAAAACAAGCATCAACAAAAGATGACATTCCGGGATGGCGCTGTCATCTTGTGAACACCGAGGAAAAGCGAACCCGGTGGCTGGAACATACGTATAGCTGCGAACCGGAAGCCCTGGAGCTCTGACCAACTCCGGCATACCCCGAACGTCCTGAAGTCTGTGGAGGACCACTCTGCACTGGCGGAGGTGCATATCCAGTCTGCTGCTGAGGCGATCCGCCTCGAAAGTTACCAAAGGACCTTGCTGTCCTGGCCCTCTTCTGCTGATCTTGGTTAACCCGTCGATCCTTACGTTTCTCGGCCTGCTGCGCATAAGCCCGTACAGTGCCATGCTCAAGCTCGATGAAGAGCTACTCTTGCACAACCTCTCTTAGATAGTCATCAAGACCGTGATAAATCGATACCTAAAATACTCTATGGTTGCTAACTCACTAGTAATGTGAGGTTGCCTCTTTGCAATCTATTCTTTCGCTCTTTGGTCGTGGGCGAAGGTTCAAGTCTCGTAGTCGCGATAGGAACTCTTGTCATTGTGCTAAACTCTGCTTTGGGTGGTGACGTCGCAGAACTCCCGAATGAAGCACCCCGGTGATGATTGGGCTGTGCCCTCGTAACCCTCTGAACTCTACTCGCGGCTCCTCGCCGCCTTGCTCTTCTGGGCGGGTTGCCTTACGGAGGCATACGGTAAGGAAAGAAATACGTTAGAGGTCCAACTTATAACACGGCTCTAAGGCATGATCTCGAGTGAGAAGAATGAAACCAATCCTAAATATCCTATAGCCTCACGATTATTGGTGTGGTGCACAACACACCGATAATCAAGACTTCTACTAGATACGGTCTGTAGACACTTTCAGAGGATTAAGCGCTCGATACCACTTTTGTCACGACCGAACCGGGCGTGATCGTGCCTACCGGGCACCCAAATAGACATACATCAGAGTAATCAGCGGAAAATAAAACAAGACATGAAACCAATGTAAAAGAGACACAGTTTATGCAAGAAAAGAGTGCCGCCCGGCAAGTATATAAATATCTCAAGAATGAACAGTTACATCCCAACTTTACAACAGGACTACAGACCTCTAAGAGTTTTACAACAACAACGACGGGACAGGGCCCGGCCATACCCCTGAATGTAAGTACCTACAACAACAGGAGACTATACAAAAGATAAGCCTCCGGAGAAACGGAGCTTCCCAAGCTGACGTGATCCTAAGAGCGAGGATCGGCGGCGGTGTACCTCTACTGCGGCATGACGCGGCCGAAGGAGGTCGATCAACAGTACCAAGTATGTGAAACGAAAAATCGTAAATGAAATCATAATAGTCTATATAAGCGAAGACATATATGATAACAAATTTAAGATACCTGATATGTAGAAGTCACGCGTCAAGTCGGGGACTCGCGCCTCAAAGTCATTACTCAAATACAACAATGGGTCTCACGCCGCCACATCAATCATGCGTGGAATACCTTCCTCACTTGGCGATCTATGATGTAATAACACCAAAGAGTACACATGAACACCAGGTCCCACCTGTGTCCTAATAAAACCGTACGGGGTAAGTACGAAGGCATAGCCGACTACTAAAAACCCACAGTACCAACAATGCTATAAAACTATATCACGGGGTCTTTCTAGACCGCACCACATGATCGAAGCTGGCCACTCGCCCTCAGTATCAATGTGCGCGTCTAGTCCTGGAGCATACCGCTGCTCCGCATAGGCCACACATAGGCCCGCATGAGGTATTCCTCGCATCGGGGGCAGCTAACCCCCGGTACCCTCCTGGACTCCCGCAGTCCGCATAGTCTCATATACCACATAGTCACACAGACCGCATAGGGCATCCCCCCGCATCGGGATAAAACACCCGGAATGATCAATCCTGGAGCATACCGCTGCTCCGCATAGTCACACAGACCGCATAGGCCGTATAGACCCGCATCAAGGGTGGCAAGCCCTCGGTATATCAAGTCAAGGGGGTATGTGATAATATAACAGTACAACGGCTTATCGTTAATCAACATAAGCACAGCAAGGGAAACCCCTTTACACAAAACATTATAAGATACTAACACACGTAGTATCATAACATAATTACTTATCAAACCAATCTAGAAAGTATTACAAGGCTATCACAAACCAACATAGTCAAGTTATTCACCCAAGGTACTTTCTATTTTATGACAACAAGTTCGGGTTTTAACCCCAAAGTACTTCATACATTAATTCTTTAAAAAGATCCGTTTCTTTCACAAAAGTCACACGATACCCGTAGTATCAAAAATAGAGTGACTATCTTTTTAAGTAAACCAAAACAGTTTCCTTTTTAATATCAAGTAACAACATTCTTTTCCAAACGTCCAAGTTTGCCTAAGTTCAATTACTCGAGTCTTTTATTTTCGAAAGGTTTCGTAGTTCATAGTTTTAATCACTTACTAATATAATTCTCCTTTAAAACAATTTGAGAAACATATGCCTTATGTGTGAGTAGGTTATTCTTGTTCATAACAATCTTATTAGAAATGATCATGATCTAGGAAATGTAATATCATTTTGTCTCATCTTAGCTTCTATGCAGATGGAGGTTTCTACTGGTTTTAATAATACTTTATTAGTCAATACATTTCCCTTTATTAGCGCTGCTGTGGTTTGTTCGATACTTGTTCTCATTTCCGAAATCAATATAAGGCTTTCATAAATAATTAAGTAAACCGTTCCTTTTATCTCTCTTAAGTCGTTATACCTAACTTCCCATAAAGCTTAGTATAACTTCTTAAGCTTTCAAAACCAAGTATTATCCTTCTTTCAAAAAGGTTTCTTAATTCTTTTGAAATACTTCAAGATTCTTATTATTCAGGCTTAAGTCAAAAGACATTGCCGTAAAACTACGTTCAGTTAGCACACGTACGTCTACCGTACTATATATATATTCTTTTAAAATATCATGCTCAAGAGGATAGGAAGAATCACATACCTCGCGACGATTATCGACTATTAGCAAAACGCTCCACGACTATAACCTGGCTAGCCTTGTCCACCTTTCAAGTAGTACATGCTACTCGCAGAACATTCAACCTATAAAGGTTATATAAGTCTACTGTAAATACAGTCCTATGTAAGTACAGTTTAATCTTCTACTTTAATATTCTTCTGATGTGATTTCAGTTCAAGTCTTTTCTGTAATATCCTTCTATTACATTTCAATCTTCTTCTATGAATCTTATATTCATTTCTATACAACTACAGTATGTAATTTCCAATTACAATAGAAGGATAGGATTATTTAACTCGGTAAGCCCAAAATTATCCAAGTTTTAATGTCGATCCTGAGCAACGTTTAGCTCTACTCGGTGCTCCAACCGCTCCAAACAACCCTTAGAAGTTCTACGAAACTTCTTCTTAATACTTCAACCAACAGTGAAGATTTTCCTTAGGGTTTCGTTTAGTGACTGAAGGGAAGTATAGTAGTATTTCTGGGCTTTTAGTATAGGTGTAACCTTGGAATACTACAAGGTATTTGAGCCAAGGTATTTTGGAATAGTAACTATACTTGGAGAGTATTTTCTACCAAGGGGGGGTAGTATTTTACGACAACAACCCAAGAGGGGGGGTGTGTGTCTCGGCCAACACCACTAGGAAGGGGGAGGTGTTTCTCGGCCAAGGGCCTCACAAAGGGGGAGGGGTTTCGGCTAGCACAACTAGGAAGGGGAGGGAAGGGATTTCAAGACTTAGAAATGATTTAAGGGATGAAGAAAACATTCAAGTTAGGGGGTATTTATAGGGAAATCAATGGCCAAGATCAAGCCAAGTGGTAGGCAAGTGTAGGGTGTGGATTTGGACAAGTGTGTGTGGGTCCCACCTTATCCATCTACCACACAAAATATCCTACCAACTCCAATGCTCTAAATCGTCCAAATGACGCCCACAAGTTCGCCAATTAGAGGGTGACAAGTGTCGCCCTCTCGTTGGTCCAAAATATTTCATCTCTCGGAAAAATCCGCAAAAATTATAAATGACATAGCCGGAATTTTCACTTCGCAAAGTTTGTAAAACGTTTCGTCGGAAAACGATTCTTTTCGGGGGTTGTGCACAAAATTTTCGGTCCTTGCCTAACTTAAGGCTTAAACTTTTATACGTACGCTCTCACGTACATACTCTGGAAATACGGGGTATAACACTAGCTCTCCATGAAGACCTGCACCTACGATGAGGGATGCCGATGGCACGTTATGGCCATACTTATACGATGAGGGATTCCGGGGCATGCGGCCATGTTATATATATATATATATATATGTGTGTGGTATATGTATGCAAGCGGTGAGGTAGGGTGCCAGGCGCGTCATATGGTTATATGTTACACCTACGGTGTCGGCGGTGATGTGATTCCACGGACGGGAGATATATATGTATTGTGTATGTATGCGCGGCGGTGAGGTGGGATGCCACGGGCGCGTCACATGGTTATATTTTACACTTATGACTGTCGGCAGTGATGGGGGATTCCACGGGCACGCGTTGATATTTGTGTGACTTGATCGCGTCCCAGATTGGGCCGGGTAGTATATGCGTCCCTCCATAAAGGGCCGGATTATGTTATGAAAGATAAGTAAGTTATATGGTAATGAACTTGACGATTTTCCTAACTATGTACGTAAGAAAGTGATTATAACTTTTATTGAAAAATGGGAAAAGATAATAAGGTACGATTAAGTTCACGAGATGGTAATGACACGGTAGGATCTGGTATGTACCATTTTTATACTTGCCCCTGTCATTCTTTGTACAGTTATGATTTGTTTACTGTACCTTATTTTCCGTTCCATATTTGGTACCTGTTGTACTGACCCCCTTCGGGGGGCTGCGTTCATGTCCGCAGGTTTAGGTACGCAGTTGTGGATCCGCGAGCTTAGGATCCTGATTCAGCATTTGAAACGGCTCCAATGTTCTGGAGTTGTCATGGCTATGTATATTCAGGGGTACGGCGGGGCCTTGTCCCGTCATAGTATTTGTTCAAATCTTAGAGGTCTGTATTCATCTGTGGGCTGGACTGACTAGAGTTGTTTTGTTTACATTGTTAAGAAGTGTAGCCCCTTTCGGGTAATTTTTATGATTATGGCAGCCTTATCGGCTTGGCCTTAGTTTAAAAAAAATGTGCTATTTATCTTCCGCAGTTTACTATGTTGTATGATTAGAAGGGTGCCCAGGTAGGGCACTAGTCGCGGCCCGGGGTCGGGTCGTGACATGAGATACCCTTACAATACCCTTAGGAACCTTGGTTTAAAGTGTGGAGCTTATTGGACAACAAACGAAAATTTTCTTCTTGAAAACCCTCTCAAAGCCGAGAGCCTCCTTAGAGTTCTTCAAGATTTTTTTTGAAAATTTAGCTAAGTGTTAAGAGCATTGTCTTGCTACTTGTACACATATATAATACTATGGAGGGTCAAGATCTACACAAATGGTTGGCTTAGATGCAATTCATTAAAGGTCAAGCCAAGTGGCCTTGACTAAGTCAACAATATCAAGCTAAAGTCTTTGCAAGACTTGGCCATCCTAATATTGGTCAAATGACCATTCTATCCATGACAATTTCGTCCAAGACCACTAAGGGGGGGTGACACGTGTCTCCCTCCCGTTCGTCGCAATATTTTATTTTTCGACAAATTCCAAAATTCTGATAAATTCTTACTCGTCTCAAATCTTTACATTTTTGAGTTCTTACATACGTTCTTAAGAAACCTATCTTGGAATTTCCGGGGTGTAACATTCTTCCCCCCTTAGAAACATTCGTCCCCGAATGTTCTTTTGGGAGTCAAACTTAAAGATAGCGGCATAGTCTTCTTTTACAACCCCTACATACCAATAATACCACATAAGGCTACATAACAATACTCATACAAAATGTCAACCTGAACCCCATGTGTCAATGTCGGTTATCTGCATAAAACTTCTGTTGACTCTGAGCTTACTAATAATCTTTCTCGGATAAGCTTCGCCTTATCCACAGCCCGCTGAATCAAGTCTGGACTAAATAGCTGAACCTCGCCTACGTCGAACCAACCAACCGACGTTCTATACTTCCTTACATACAAGGCCTCATACAGGGCCATCCGAATACTGGAAGGGTATATGTTATCGTACGTAACTCAACAAGAGGCAATTAACCCTCCCGACAATCTCTGAAATCAAGAACACAGGCCCGCCACCTATCCTTAAGTGCTTGGATAGTACGATCTGCCTGTCCGTCGGTCTGAGGGTGAAATGTCACAGTGAGACTCACCTGTGTCCCTAATACCTTCTGGAAAAACTTCCAGAAGTCAGCTGTAACAGAGCTCATCTGTCTGACATCATAAAAGTAGGAACCCCGTGTAGTCTCACAATCTCCCTGCTATATAAGCTAGCATAATCCTCAGTCGAATAAGTGGTCCTAATCGAAAAAGCACGACTGGTTTCGCCAACCTATTTACCATGACCCCCAGGGAGTCGCACTTCCTATGAGTATGATGCCATCCTGTAACAAGATCCATATTAATCACCTCCCATATCTAAGTCGGGATTTAAATAGCATGTAATAGCCCACTGGGCTCCTGGTGTCCAACCTTGACCTGCTACCAATTCGGACATTTAAGCAACAACTCTGCTATGTCCCTCTTCAGACCATCTTACCAATACAAACATCTGAGGTCATGACACAACTTAGTCGACCCCGAACAATTAGAGCAATAAGCACAGCGTGCCTCCCCTAAAACCTGCTGGCAAGTCCTGCAGAACCGGGTACACACAATTTATTCTCATATCACAGCACCCCATCCGGTGCTACTCAATCAGGCTCTTCTCTTCTCGGAGAGCCGTATCTCAATACCATATCATAACCGGATCCTCATACTGTCGCCTCTTTATCTCCTCAATGACGGAAGACTCGGCAACCTCTCGGATCTAAACTTCATTAACCTTGGAAATAAATAATTGAACCCCTCGGCTCGGTAGTTGATGAATCTCACGGACCACGTCCTGTCTATCTGGCTGCCCATCTGACAGACCACCCTTAGATCCACGACTAATAGTATCTGTAACTATCTTGGCAATCTCCGGGTGGTATAGGATATCAATAACGCAATCCTTGAGTAAATCTAACCACCGTCTCTATCGCAAATTGTCGCTCGTCCAAGATATACCGAGGCCGCGTGGTGCATAAATATCCACATGAAGTCTAAATAAGGAATGCCTCCAAATCTTCAAGGCACGATTTAACTGCCGCCGACTCTAAATTGCGAGTGGCGTAATTTCCTTTCATGCTTCCCTAACAGCCGGTAAACATAGGCTCTAACCTTATCGTGTTGCGTGTTATACCCCGTATTTCCAGAGTATGTACGTGAGGGCGTACGTATAAAAGTTTAAGCCTTAAGTTAGGCAAAGGATCGAAAATTTGTGCACAACTAGCGAAAAGAATCGTGTTCCGACGAAACGTTTTCCGAACTTTGCAAAGGGAAAATTACGGCTATGTCATTATAATGTTTTGCGGATTTTTCCGAGAGATGAAATATTTTGGACCAACGAGAGGGTGATAAGTGTCACCCTCAAGTGGCGGATTGCTTGGAAGAATTGGCAACGTTTTCTTGCCCAATTTTTAGTCAAGGAGTTGGTAGGATATTTTGTAGATATTTGTGTAGTAGATGAGCAAGTGGGACCCACACACACTTGTCCAAATCTTGACCTTACACTTGCCTACCACTTGTCTTAATCTTGGCCATTGGTTGGCCTATAAATACCCCCCTTAGTTGATGAACTTCTTCATCCACACTTAGACATTTTCCAAGTCTTGAAACCCCTCTCCCCCTTTGAAAGTTCTCGTCCACAACACCCCTCCCCATTGAGAAGGCCTTGGCCGAAAGTATCCTCCCCCTTTGTAGTGTCCTAGCCGAGACTACCCCCCTACCTAAAGTGTTCTCGTAAAAATACCCTTTCCCTTGGTTGAGAAATACTTCTCCAAGTATTGTTATAATGCCAAAATACTCTAGCCCAAAACCTTAGTAGTATTTCTGTCACACCCCGAAAATCGGGCCCGTGACTGGTGCCTTACCCCGGGCACCCTAGCGATACAACATCAGAGAAAACCAACGGAAATAAAAACTTTAAACATGAAATGAGAGGCATGATAAATAAACAGGCCAACCAAAACAGTTGCCTTCAGTATGTACATAAAACCCGAACAGTTTAATCCTTTTACAACCCTGCCCACAACAGTTCTACAGACCTCTAAGATTTACAACAACTATGACGGGACAGGGCCCCGCCATACCCCTGAATGTACAAGAACCTATAACTCAGGGAACACATACCAAAAGATAAGCCTCCGGAGAAACGGAGCTTCCCAACACGCTGAATGTGATCCTATAAGCGGGGATCGACAGTCGATGTACCTTTTACCTGCGGCATGAACGCGGCCCGAGGAGGTCGATAACAGCAGTATGTGAAATCAGTATACGTAAATGAAATCATAATAGTCTATATAAGCGGGAGACATGTATGATGACCAACTATGATACATAACATATAACCGATTACCTCAAGTCGTGGACTCACGCCTCCAATCATCACTGCGTGCGTGGAATTTCTTCCTCACTGCGGCAGCTTTATGATATAACAATACCAAGAGTATACATGAACACGTGTCCCACTGTGTCATAAAACCGTCTGAGACAAGTACAACTACGGATCCGACCGTGCCAATAATACAATGCAACCACAACCACGAAGGCGTCACGGGGCAAGTGCGGCCGACTACCGGATACCAGGCGGTCACGTAGTGACCGGGGCAAGTCTGAGTGACCACGGGGACCAAGGCGTATCACGAAACCGTCACTATCTCGAGCGGGGCAAGTCACGGTGACTACCGATACCAAGGCGAATCGATCCACGAGGCGGGGCAAGTCGAGCCGACCACCGATACCGGGCGAGCGAAGAAACCTCAACCAGTCAACCGGCCCTCTATCGAGAGACGCGGTAACACAGAAACACCACACTTGCACAACAAAGGCTATCATCACAAGCATAGGCAAGTTTCACAACAACAAGCATAGGAATGTTTCACCACAACAAGCATAGGCATGTTTCACATCACTCAAAGTACCTTCATTTTATGCCAAAGTCCGGGTTTTAACCCTAAAGTACTACGTACGTTAAATTCTTTAAAAGAGATCCATTACTTATCAAAGTCACCCGATACAGTAGTATTAGAATGACCAACCCACATTCCTTTTCAAAATCAAGTAACAACATTCTTTTCCTAAGTTCGGTTTGCCTAGTTTGATTACTCAAGCACCGTTTTCAAATGGTTTCATAGTTCATAAACTTAATCACTTGATTTCTTTTTAGAACAATTGAGTAATATATGTCTCACGTGAGAGTAGGTTATTCTTGTTTACAACATTCTTATTACAGCAGCCATGATCTAGAAAATGTAATATCATTTTGTCTCATCTTAGTTTCTATGCAGATGGAGGTTTCTCTTGGTTTTAATACAATTCATCATTATTCAATACATTTTCCTTTATTAACGTGCGATGGTGCTGTCGATACACATTCGATTTCGAAATCAGTAAAACATTATCCTTTAAATAAAACCAAGTACTCATTACTCACGAATGAGGTTTCACACAAACATTCACATTAAAACAAATAAGTTAAGTCTCTTATCTTATAAGATCAAGTCTCTTAACTTCTAACATTAGTAAACCATTTTCTTTACCTCTCTTAAGACATTATACCTAACTCCCATAAAGCTAGTATAACTCTTTTAAAACCTTTAAAACCAAGTGTTACTCTTCCTTCAAAACGATTATAAATCTTTTGAAATACATCAAGTTCTTTATTATAAAAAGACAGTTATAATTCACATCAGTTACCTTTTAAAACCAAAAGTATTTTCTTACCTACATAAAGCTGTTATAACCAACTTCCCATAAAGCCGTTATAACACTTTATGTTTTAAGACACTCAAACACGATTAACACGTATACGTCTACTGCATTACATAGTTCACACATATCATGCTAGAAGAGATAGGAAGAGGTTCACATACCTGCGACGATTATCGACTAATAGCAAACGCTCAGTACCTCAAACCGTCGGCTACTCCTTAGTCCAGAAGATTACGTCACACGTAGCACTTCAACCTATAAGGCCACAAGGCGCTTATTAAAAATCTAGATCTTAACGTAGAACATTCTACAGAAAATTCGGCAGCACCTCCCCCCCCCGCAACAGCGTAAAACTCCTCTTCTATCGAGGTCGGCTACCAAGCCAACCAGGGGGGGGGTTAACACGCCTAACGGACGCTGCAATTCTACTATCTGAGAATACTACAAGTCTCATGTCTGATCCTATGTAATTACTGTTGATTGATTCTTTATTCTTCAGGCTTAAGTCAAAAGACATTGCCAACAACTACGTTCAGTTCTATATATAGTATACAACACTATATTTCAACACTTATGTAATTTCCAATTACAATAGGGGGACAAGATATTTACCTCGATAAGCCCAAAAATTATCCGAGTTTAAAGTCGCTCTGAGCAAGGTTTAGCTCCTACTCAGAGTGCTCCAATCCGCTCCAACAACCCTTAGAAGTTCTAACCAACTTCTACTCCAAAACTTCAACCAACAGTGAAGGTTTCCTTAGGGTTTCGGTTTGAGACTAAAAGGACAAAAGGTAGTATTTCCGGACTCTACGTATAGAGGTAACTTTGGAATACTACAAGGTATAAGGCTAAGGTATTTTGGGCATTATAACAATACTTGGAGGAGTATTTCAATACCACAAAAGGGGGGTACCACACGAGAACAACACCCTAAGGGAGGGGGGGGTGTTCTCGGCTTTAGGCTCATGAAGGGGAAGGTTTGGCCAAAGGCCTTCACTGAGGGGAGAGGGCTCTTGGACGAGAGTCACAAGAGGAGGAGGAGGTTCTCAAGACTTAGGCAAGTGAAGAGTGGATGAAGAAGTCTTCAAAGAGAGGGGGTATTTATAGCAAAACCAAAGGCCAACCAATGGCCAAGATCAAGCCATGTGCAAGGCAAGTGTAAGGCCAAGATCAAGCCAAGTGCACCCACAAAACACTCCACAAAACACTCCACAAAACAAGCCACAAAGCAAGGCACAAAAGGAGGGACCAATCGGCCAAGGCCAAGCCTCCTCTTTGCCGTCCAATGAGGGTGACAAGTGTCACCCTCCCGTTGGTCCAAAAATGTTCCGTCGCTCGGAAAAATCCGCAAAAATACTAAATGACATAGCCGGAATTTCTCCAACGTAAGCTGTGGAAACGTTTCGTCAGAAAACGACTCTAATCGGCACTTGTGCCCAAATTTCGAATCCAATGCCTAACTTAAGGCTCAAATTTCGTACGTACGTACATACTCTGGAAATACGGGGTATAACATTCTTCCCCCCTTAGAAACATTCGTCCCGAATGTTCCTTCTAGGTCTCAAAACAAGCGGTGTCGATATAGTCTTCAATTCTATACGTACGAAAATAATCATGCCACACCTGTCCACATAAACACACGTTAACTTCTCCCCGTTCTCTTAGTACTCGTCAGGAACACTCTAACTCGTTCTTTTATCCGCACCACACTCCAACGCTCGCTTTCCAACCGGAGTCACTACCTCCAAACTTGGTCATCTCACTAACCTCGATTTCCCTAAGGCCATTCGGCCTTGCGAACTGATTCGATCGAACGCGTCCACGAACTCATACGATGGTCATCTAAACTTGGGCCTAGCACCCTCGTGACCCTACCACTGGAGGACCACCAACTGACCCACCCTGGCCGGGTTCTGGTTGACCCGAATGGTCCTCAACCCGACCCCAACCGCGCCAACTCTTGCTCGCCGACACGGAACAATCTTACCTATTCAAGCCGTAAAGCTACCACTTCCATCCCACATTACTCATGGACTTATCACACAATTATAACCCACGTACACTACGCGTTCGATAAAGGTCAAACATAAAAAAATAAATCTTTTACTCAAGACGACCTTACGTAAGGTCTCAACATAAAATGTCCTAAAGTTCACACTTTCCATGCCCCTGGCTTACCCTTTTCATCAACCATGCTCTAAATCACATTTTTGCACAAAGCTATCCGAACATAACACTAAACACATCATCAACATCAATACAATATAAGTCTCAGAGGGTTAAGGATATACTGAAAATAGGCGGTTCAAAGGACGCTAAAATCGGGAACTCCACGCGACCTCTACCGGGGCCTTCAGGTGTCTGAACATCTGCTGGTTACGGAAGGTGAAGAACCCGCAACTGCTCTAGTAGTCCTTGCTATCCTACCAGTGCTACCCCTGGTCGGACAGCCTCTTGCCAGATGGCCTGTTGGCCGCAAAAATAACAATCTCCCGAGTTAGTACGACACTCTCTCCCTTATGGAGCTTTCCCTGACCACACCGAGACAAGGGCAACCTCATCCGCGAGCACTCGCTCCCGAAAATCTGAAACACAGGAGCCCAGACCGCTCTGAATATCCCGAAGGTCGAAGTGTGGAGGACCACTCTGTACTGGCGGAGTTACATAACTAGTCTGCCAGAGTCCGCGGTCCGCTCGAAAGTCACCAAAGGACCTGCTGTTCGCCTCTTCTGTGACCTTGGTCATTCCGCCGATTTATCCGCTCCTCACATCCAAGTGTATACGCTGCATGCGGGCAATGTCCATGCGGTGAAGAGCTACACCGAACAACTCTGCAAGGCAATCATCGAGCCTCAGTAACATATCGGTGCACTCGATCCTCCATACTAGCTACTAACGCGGGACGACGCCAATGAGTCAAACTCCACATTGTACTCCCGAACCGTCGCGGATTCTGTAACACCAAAAATGCGGCCCGAGCCCTCCTCATCCGGGAGGCAAGAAATGTGCAAGAAAGGCCTCGAGAACTCGTTCCATACGGCTGGAAGTGCATGCTCTCCACGGACAGCTCGAGAATCAAACCGATCGCGGTATCACGCGATTGATGTGAACCTAGGGCCACCGACTCGATCTCCGATGCCTTGATCACTCTCGCGATCCAGAATCGCTTGGATGAACTCCTGCGGATCATCCTCAGGCCTCGACCCATAAAATTCTGGCGGTTTACAACTCAGAAAATCCCGTAGCCTCAAACTGTCTGATCTAGGGTGAACCACTGGTGCTACTGGAACTGCTGCGTCCAGCCTATCCTCAAGTCTGGCCATTAACTGGGCCCACTCCTTGTAACTCATCTCCTCTGCTCCGGTGCGGGGTGGAGGCTCAGTCTTGTGGTCTCGCCATTTGCTGCTCGCGAGATCCTCTCTTGCCTTGCCGCCACGGGCGGGTTGCCTTTCGCGAGCATAAGCGGTAAAACGAAACACGTCGGAGGGTCGATCTTATCACCGGCTAAGGCACGATCTCGAATGAGAAGAATGAAACCAATCCTAAATGTCCTATAGCCTCACGATTATAGATGTGGTGCACACCGATAATCAAGACTCTACTAGACACGGTCTGTAGACACTTTCAGAGGATTAACACGGCTCGATACCACTTTGTCACACCCGAAAATCGGGCGTGATGGTGCCTTACCGGGCACCTAGCGATACAATATCGAGAAAACCGGAAATAAAAACTTTAAACATGAAATGAGACATGATAAATAAACAGCAACCAAAAGCGATTTGCCTCGGTATATACATAAAACGACAGTTTAATCCTTTACAACCACACTTGCGATTCTATGGACTCTAAGATTTACAACAACTATGACGGACGGGGCCCGCCATACCTCGAATGTACAAGAACCTATAACTCGGGAACACATACAAAAGATAAGCCTCCGAGAAACGGAGCTTCCAACACGCCGAATGTGATCCTATAAGCGGATCGGCGGTCGATGTACCTTTTACTGCGGCGTGACGCGGCCCGAAAGTCGAGGCGGTATAACAGTACCAAGTAAATCACGTAAATGAAATCATAATAGTCTATATAAGCGAGAGACATGTATGATGACCAACTACGATACATAACATATAACGATTACCTCAGTCGAGGACTCACGCCTCCAAATCATCACTCGTGCGTGGAATTTCTTCCTCAGCTGGCGGTTTATGATATAACAATACCAAGGAGTATACATGAACACTGTGTCCCACGTGTCATAAAACCGTCTGAGACAAGTACAACCACGGATCCGACCGTGCTAATAATACAATGCAACCACAACCACGAAGGCGTCACGGGGCAAGTGCGGCGACTACAGGATACCAAGGCGGTCACGTAGCGGCCGGGGCAAGTCTGGGCTGACCACGGGGACCAAGGCCGTATCCACGAAACCGTCACTATAATCGAACGGGCAAGTCACGGTGACTACCGATACCAAGGCGAATCGACCACGAGGCGGGGCAAGTACGAGCCGACCACGGATACCGGGCGAACAGTAAGAAACCTCAACGATCAACCGCCCTCTATCGAGAGCGGTAACACGAAACACCACACTTGCACAACAAAGGCTATCATCACAAGCATAGGCAAGTTTCACAACAACAAGCATAGGAATGTTTCACCACAACAAGCATAGGCATGTTTCACATCACTCAAAGTACCTTCATTTTATGCCAAAGTCGGGTTTTAACCTAAAGTACTACGTCGTTAAATTCTTTAAAAGAGATCCATTACTTATCAAAGTCACCCGATACGTAGTATTAGAATGACCAACCCACATTCCTTTTCAAAATCAAGTAACAACATTCTTTTCCTAAGTTCGGTTTGCCTAGTTTCAATTACTCAAGCTTCTCATTTTCAAATGGTTTCATAGTTCATAAACTTAATCACTTGATTTCTTTTTAGAACAATTGAGTAATATATGTCTCGCGTGAGAGTAGGTTATTCTTGTTTACAACATTCTTATTACAAGACCATGATCTAGAAAATGTAATATCATTTTGTCTCATCTTAGTTTCTATGCGGATGGAGGTTTCTCCGGTTTTAATACAATTCATCATTATTCAATACATTTTCCTTTATTAACGCTGCGGTGGTGCTGTCGATACATTCGATTTCCAAATCAAAAACATTATCCTTTAAATAAAACCAAGTACTCATTACTCACGAATGAGGTTTCACACAAACATTCACATTAAAACAAATAAGTTAAGTCTCTTATCTTATAAGATCAAGTCTCTTAACTTCTAACATTAGTAAACCATTTTCTTTACCTCTCTTAAGACATTATACCTAACTCCATAAAGCTAGTATAACTCTTTTTAAAACCTTTAAAACCAAGTGTTACTCTTCCTTCAAAACGATTATAAATCTTTTGAAATACATCAAGTTCTTTATTATAACAAGCGATTTACAATTCACATGATTTACCTTTTAAAACCACAAAGTATTTTCTTACCTACATAAAGCCGTTATAACGACTTCCCATAAAGCCGTTATAACACTTTATGTTTTAAGACACTCAAACACGCTTAACACACGACGCGTCACCGTACTACATAGTTCACACATATCATGCTAGAAGAGATAGGAAGAGGTTCACATACTCGCGACGATTATCGACTAATAGCAAAACGCCCAAGTACCTCAAACCGTCGGCTACTCCTTAGTCCGTAAGATTACGCCACACGTAGCACTTCAACCTAGAAGGCCACAAGGCGCTTATTAAAAATCTAGATCTTAACGTAGAACATTCTCTAGAAAATTGGCAGACCTCCCCGCATGGCGTAAAACTCCTTTCTATCGAGGTGGCTACCAAGCCAACCGGGGTTAAAACGTCTAACCGGACGCGGACAATTCTACTATACAATAATACTACAAGTCTCTGTACTGATCTATGTAATTCTGATTGATTCGATTCTTTATTCTTCAGCTTAAGTCAAAAGACATTGCCAACAACTACGTTCAGTTCTATATATAGTATACAACACTATATTTCAACACTTATGTAATTTCCAATTACAATAGGGGGACAAGATATTTACCTCGATAAGCCCAAAAATTATCCGAGTTTAAAGTCGCTCCTGAGCAAGGTTTAGCTCCTACTCGAGTGCTCCAATCCGCTCCAACAACCCTAGAAGTTCTAACTAACTTACTCCAAAACTTCAACCAACAGTGAAGGTTTCCTTAGGGTTTCGGTTTGAGACTAAAAGGACAAAAGGTAGTATTTCCGGACTCTACGTATAGAGGTAACTTTGGAATACTACAAGGTATAAGGCTAAGGTATTTTGGGCATTATAACAATACTTGGAGAGTATTTCTATACCACAAAGGGGTACCACACGAGAACAACACCCTAAGGGAGGGGTGTTCTCGGCTTTAGGCTCATGGGGGAAGGTTTCGCCAAAAGGCCTTCACTGAGGAGAGGGCTCTTGGACGAGAGTAAAAAAGAGGGAGGGGAGGGGTTCTCAAGACTTAGGCAAGTGAAGAGTGGATGAAGAAGTCTTCAAGAGAGGGTATTTATAGCAAAACCAAAGGCCAACCAATGGCCAAGATCAAGCCATGTGCAAGGCAAGTGTAAGGCCAAGATCAAGCCAAGTGCACCCACAAAACACTCCACAAAACACTCCACAAAACAAGCCACAAAGCAAGGCACAAAAGGAGGGACCAATCGGCCAAGGCCAAGCCTCCTCTTTGCCGTCCAATGAGGGTGACAAGTGTCACCCTCCCGTTGGTCCAAAAATGTTCCGTCGCTCGGAAAAATCCGCAAAAATACTAAATGACATAGCCGGAATTTCTCCAACGTAAGATGTGGAAACGTTTCGTCAGAAAACGACTCTAATCGGCACTTGTGCCCAAATTTCGAATCCAATGCCTAACTTAAGGCTCAAATTTCGTACGTACGTCCATACGTACATACTCTGGAAATACGGGGTATAACAATTTCCAAGTACCCTCTATACGAAAAACCCGGAAAATACTACTATACTTTCCTTTAGCCACTAAACGAAACCCTATGGAAAAATCTCCATAATTGGTTGGAGTACTTAGTAGAAGTGTGTAGAACTTCTAAGGGTTTCTTGGAGCGAATTGGAGCGCACGGAGTAGGAGCTAAACCTTGCTCAGGATCGACATTTAAACTTGGATAATTTTGGGCTTATCGAGGTAAATAATCTTGTCCCCCTATTGTAATTGGAAATTACATGTTGTAGTAATATATAGTTGAAGTATACTATATATAGAATGAATATTGATAAGAATTGAACTGTAATTACATAGAAGGATATTAAAGAAGAGAATTGGACTGTAATTACACTGTATAGCAGGATGTTAAAAGGAATTGAACTGTACTTACATAGGACTGTATTTACAGTAGACTTGTGTAGTATATCTGTGAAGTAGAATTGTACACGTCCGGTTAGACGTGTAAACCCCCCCTAGTTGAGGTCGATTATATGAATTTTCGCTGTCTATTTTGTTCTATTGTGACATTTCAGTGTTAGTACGATAATTTTGCTTTTTTTGCGAAATTGTGAAGTTTGATGAATATGGTTGCTTGCTATTTAGGCTGGGTATTAGAACATTGGTGCTTGAGTAGGGTGAATCACTGAGGACGGGAGGGACCTCGTTAACACTTTTTAAAAATGGATGGAAGGCACTGGATGCTATTTTACGGGGGGGGGGGGGGAGGTGCTGCCGAATTTTCTGTAGAACATTCCACGATGAGATCTATGAGTTGATAGGCGTTTTGTGGCCTTTTTAGGTTGCAGTACTTCGAGTAGCGTATTCTACTTGAAGAGTGGAAAAGGCTAGCAGGGTTACAGTACTGTGGAGCATATTGCTAATTGTCGATAATCGTCGCGAGGTATGTGATTCTTCCTATCCTCTTGAGCATGATATTTTAAAAGAATATATATATAGTACGGTAGACGTACGTGTGTTAACTGAACGTAGTTTACGGCAATGTCACGACCCGACCCCAGGCCCGCGACTGGTGCCCTACCTGGGCACCCTGTTCAGGTATACGTCAGAGAATAGCAGCGGAACATACATGAAACTTATAAAATAAAATAACAAGAAATTAAACCACAGGTTAGCCGATAAGGCTACCTTCCTGGACACATATACATATACATAACAACAGCAGTTACATCCCTTTCTTTCTTACAAACCGACCCACAACATGTGACTACAGACCTCTAAGAATTACAACTGCGGCGGGACAGGGCCCCGCCATACCCCTGAATGTACATAAGTCTACCACATCAGGGAAACCGTACTAAAGACAAGCCTCGGAGTGAAAGGGCTTCTTTCCAAAAAGCGAGCAGAGATCCTAAGAGCAAGGATCACCAACTGGTACCTAAAACTGCGGGCATGAATGCACGGCCCAGAAGTCGCATAACAGTGCAGTATGGAACATAAATAAAATGCAATAACCAAATCATATCTGTATAAAGAATGTCATTTTAACTCAAATCAATCATATATTAACTGCCTTTCCTTTCCTTCTTCGATAAGATTTAACAACATATTCTTACATACTTACTTAAGAGTTTAATCCACCTTTTTCACATAACTTACATATCTTACATAACATAATCCGGCCCATTTGCGGGACACGGTGTACTGATGAATCATGTGACATAATCCGGCCCACCTGTGGGGCTCGGTGTCGTGGAATCATATAACATAATCCGCCCGCTGTGGGGCTCGGTGTCGTGGAATCATATAACATAATCCGGCCGCTGTGGGGCTCGGTGTCTTGTGGAATCATATAACATAATCCGCCCGCCGTGGGGCTCGGTGTCTTGTGGAATCATATAACATAATCCGCCGCGTGGGGCTCGGTGTCTTGTGGAATCATATAACATAATCCAGCCGCTTTGTGGGGCTCGGTGTCTTGTGGAATCATATAACATAATCCGGCCGCTTTGTGGGGCTCGGTGTACTGTGGAATCATATTACATAATCCGGCCCACCTGTGGGGCTCGGTGTAAGATGACGTAACCCGGCACATGTGAAGGCTCGGGGTAATATGGCGAATCCGGCCTATGTGTGTAGGCTCGGTGTATCTCATAACGTGTCCGGCCTATTTGTAGGCTCGGTGTATTTCATAACGTAATCCGCCTATTTGTAGGCTCGGTGTATTTCATAACGTGTCCGGCCTATTCGTAGGCTCGGTGTGATTTTCCTTACATAACATTTTCAAACCATCTTTTCACTTCTTCTTAAGTCGTCATAACAACTTCCCATAAAGCTATTATAACAACCTTTCATTTTAGAGAACTTAAGACACTTTTATTCTTACGACATTAGGAAAACTAGATCCAAAAATACTACATACATACATACTTAAAAAGAATCATAGAACTCCTTTCTTTTTTTAAAGCTCAAGTCACATACTCTTTTGGAAGCCATCTTCTTAACTTTTGAAATAAATTAAGCCATACTTTGTAAAATTAAGTCATTTCCACTTATAAAATCAAGGCTTATAGCCTTAATACCTCGTAGCATACACTCTTTCAAATCATGTCACTTATACTTTAGAAATCAAGTCCCATAACTTGAAAAATAAAGTTTCATAATCCTTTAAAGAAAATCAAAGTTCATAGTCTTAAAACTTCATAACATACATTCTTTAAAGTCCATTTACTTATACTTGTAAAATCATGTCATCTACACTTTTAAAACCAATCCCCTTTTCACATATAAATTCAAGTCATTTTCAAACATAAAAATCAACTTACATACTTACTTTAAATAAATCAAGATACATAGCTTGAAATCAAATCTCATAATTTCCTAACCATTCTTACCAATATCTCCCATAAGGCTTGGTAAGGACTTAGGACAATTTAACATACTTAATTTAGAGTCAACAATGTGGATACTTCTTAACTTCTAAGAGTAGAAGGAATCTTAAAATGTTATCACATGGATATTTCATACGTAGGATCATGCCAAAGAAAGTAGAGGTTCACATACCTCGCGACGATTGTCGACAAGTAGCAAAATGCTCCAAAGTACTTCAACCTTGAGCTATTCCATTCTTCAAGTAGGATACGCTAAACTTAGTACTTCAACCTATCATGGCCACAATACGCCCATTAACCTCTTACTTTAAACGTAGAATATCCTAAGTGCCAAGTAACTAATTTCTACGTAAAATGGTACAGCACCTCATTTGTTTTTAGTCACTTGCCACCTTTTCAAGGTCGAATACAATAACCAAACAGCCCCAATTGGCTCACAACAATATAGAAGGTAGTCCAATACAAATGAATAACTAAACACCCCAATTGGCTCACAATTTAGAAAGTAGTCCAATACAAATGAATAACAAACTAAAAGTCCAAATTCGGCCACCTTAAGTTCAACAATACCAATTCTTAACCAATTTACATTTCAATCCAAATTGGTAGCATAACATGATATCAAGTCGCATTTGATTACAACTACTACAATCCTCAAGTAGGTCAACATGCGACGATTCTACATAACGACTAAAATTGTAATCTAACTTTCAAGTGGCTTGCACAACATTCCGGATTAAGCTACAAGCAATCCATAATACTTATAAACTTCAACATACCAACTTCATGCTATCAACATGTAAAGCTAACAACAACAACAAAATAAATAAAAAGTCTTGTAACACCTTAAAAGACAAGATTATACCTTAACGATCCTTAATCCAATTCCAAATCCGAAGTCGCTCCTTAGTAGTTTAGAACCTCTCCAAGACACTTCAATCCGTTTGTTGAGACCCTTAGAACCATACCAACAACTTTCCTTCAAACTTCCAATCCAAAACCTAGAAAGCCACTAGGTTTTCACTTTGCGACTAATACGAAAACTCTCTTTTTCCGGGATTTTTCTATTGAGATACACTTACATAACACTCATGAACCTTGGTTTAAAACGTGGAGCTTAAAGAACAAGCAACGAAAATTTTTGCTCTTCAAGATACCTAGAACCCGAGAGCTTCACTAGGTGTCCCTCACAATTCTTGAAAATTTTCTAAGTGTGGGAACTAGTCTTGCTACTAGTATACATATAAAGGGACATGGAGGGTCAAGATACAAACAATTGGGTGGTTTGGATGATCTCTTATTAAATATCAAGACTTGTGGGTCCATTGACCAAGTCAATTATGTCAAGCTCTTCAAGTGCAAGACTTGTCTTCCTAACAAGGGTCAAATGACCCTTATGGCCATGATCAATTCGTCCAAGCTCACTTAAGGGGGGGGTGACACGTGTCGCCCTCCCATTAGTCACAATATTACGTTTTCCGACAATTTCATAATTCCGATAAAATTTTACAAGTCTCAAATCTTAACACTTGTGAGTTTCTTACTTACTACCTTATAAACATATCCTGAAATTCCGGGGTGTAACAGGCAATGTCTTTTGACTTAAGCCCGAATAATAAGAATCTTGAAGTATTTCAAAAGAGTTAAGAAACCTTTTTGAAAAAAGAGTAACACTTGGTTTTAAAAGTTTTAAAAGCTTAAGAGTTATACTAGCTTTATGGGAAGTTAGGTATAACGACTTAAGAGAGATAAGAAGAATGGCTTATTGATTTTAGAAGTTAATAGACTTGATAAGAGACTTGACTTATTTTGAATTAACATGAATTTTGTTAAAAAGTGTGAAACCTCATTCGTGAGTAATGAGTACTTGGTTTTTAAAAGGAATCGTGTTTCTTGATTTGAAATCGAGAATAAGTATCGAACGAACCACTGCAGCGCTAATAAACGGAAATGTATGTACTAATTAAGTATTAAAACCGATGAAACCTCCATGCATAGAAGCTAAGATGAGACAAAATGATATTACATTTCCTAGATCATGGCTGCTTTAATAAGATTGATTATGAACAAGAATAACCTACTCACATATAAGGCATATGTTTCTCAAATTGTTTAAAAGAGAATTATATTCTTAAGTGATTAAGACTATGAACTACGAAACCTTTCTAACATAAGAAGACTTAAGTACTTGAAATTAGGCAAACTTGAACTTATGGAAAAGAATGTTGTTACTTGACTTTAAGAAGGAAAGTGTTTTGGTTTACCTAAAAATGTGAGTCACTCTATTTTTAATACTACGAGTATCGGGTGACCTTTATAAAAGAAATGGATCTTTTAAAAAGAATTTGACGTACGGAATACTTTGGGGTCAGAACCTGGACTTTGGCATAAAATAACCTTGAGTTGTGTGTAACTTGCCTATGTTTGCGTTTGATAACCTTGTTGTGCAAGTACTGTATTTCTATACCACCGCGTCTCTCGATGGAGGGCCGGCTGATTTGTTATGAACGATTCTTCACCGAGTCCCATGAAATGGGCCGGGACACGTATTCCATCTGATTCTTCACCGAGTCACATGAGATGGGCCGGGACACGTATTCCATCTGATTCTTCACCGAGTCCCATGAGATGGGTCGGGACACGTATTACATCTGATTCTTCACCGAGTCCCATGAGATGGCGGGACACGATTTCATCCGATTCTTTCGAGTCCCGAGATGGGCCGGGTGTTATACCGTATTTCGAGTATGTACGTAAGGAATACGCATAAAAGTTTGGCTTTAAAGTTAGCCTTGGGCGTTTTTGTGCACAACTCGCTTAAAGAATCGTTTCCGACGAAAACGTTTCCACACTTTCGTAGGGAAAATTCCGCTATGCCATTTCTAATTTTGCGGATTTTTCCGAGAGGCGAAACATTTTGGACCAACGGGAGGCAACACTTGGCACCCTCCATTGGTGTACTTGAATCGTCCATGGACGAAATTGGAGAGCCAAGGCACGTTTTTTGTGCCTTGTGCACAAGTCAAGGGTTGGTAGGATATTTGTGTTTAGTTAATCCTCACCCTACACTTGCCTTGCACTTGTCTTCATCTTGGCCATTGGTTGGCCAAGGCTTGAGCTATAAATATCCCCTTAGAGATGAAGAGTTATTCATCCACAAAGTTATCTTCCAAGTCTAAAAATCCTCTCCTCTCCCTTAAGCTTTTCGTCCAACACCTCTTCCCTCCCCTTGTGTAGTGTGGCGAGCCTACCCCTAGCCTAGCCGAAATCTACCCCCCCCTCCCTTGGTAGAAAAGTTACCTTCTTGTATCGTTATAATGCCCAAAATACTCTAGCCCAAATACCTTAGTACTTAGTAGAAGTTGTGAAGAACTTCTAAGGGTTCTTGGAGCATACAACTTAGGAGCAAAACCTTGCTCAGGCGCGACTTTTTCTAGGATATTATTGGGCTTACCGAGGTAATAATCCTAACCCTCTTTTGAATTAGAGAATACTTACTGTTATAGTATAAGAATAAGTATAAATACTTAGAAGAATATCACAGAATAGAATTGAACTATTACCACAGTAGGAGGGTTTAAAAGAAGAATAATCAAACTGTACTTACATAGAATTTGTTTTCACAATGAGACTTATATAGCTCACCGGGTAGGAGAGTCTTGCCCAACTTTCCATAGAATTGTGAACCCTGTTTAGAATGACCTTGAGTAGTCCTTGATAGATATCTGTGACTATTATGGTGACTCTCTGCGCGACATATTGACTTGGCGGTGGTTTTACGAGAAGGTATGTGATTCTTCCTAAAGCATGATATTTTACAATATATATAGTACGGTAGACGTACATGTGTTAACTAAAATATAACTATGGCAATGTCTTTGACTTAAGCGAATAACACTTACGGCAATGCCTCACGCTTAAGCACGAATAACACTTACAGCGATGCCTCACGGCTTAAGCTTTGAATAATAAAGATCAAAGCATTTTTAAAGAATCGGATCTTTTTTTAAGAAGAAGACTAATTGGTTTTTAAACAAAAGCTTAAAAGTTATACTAACCTTATGGGAGGTTAAGTATAACCACTTAAGATTGATAAAAGAAACAGTTTGCCTATGTGTTTATAATAGACTTATATTGAATTGTGAAAAGAATAATAAGATGGTTTGATAAGTAGACATGATATGATGCTATGTGTGTTAGTGTCTTGTAACGCTTGTGAAAAGAGTATGCTTGTTGTGATTATGTTGTTTAAAGATAAGTCGTTATGTTAGTATACTATCACTCACCTCTTGAGATGATACCGGGGTTAAGCCGCCTCCGACGCGGGTAGACTTCGGTGATGCAGGACCATGATTCGAGAATACCTCATGCGGGTCCAGGGGCCTATGCGGAGCTACGAGTTCGAGGTTAGTATGCGGGTTATACCTCATGCGGTCTATGTGGCCATGCGGACAACGAGTCGGGGCGATGCCGAGGAGTAGCTACTCGATGCGGGTTATACCTCATGCGGGCCCGTGTGAGTGGCCTATGCGGACTCGGAGTCCAGATTAGGCTTGCGGAATGATGATATGGGCGAGTGGCCTGTTTCGATCATTCGCGGCCTAGACAAGACCTATTCTGATTACCTATTGTTGCTCTTGTTTGTGATGTGGCACTACGTGCGGTTTCCTGGTTATTTCACACATATTTGTAAACCGGTTTTAAAAATGATATGTTTTCATTTAAGTACTTCTGATTTCGCATACTTAGTACTGTTATCGACCTCCTTGGCTGCGTTCATGCCGCGGTAAAGGGCAGCAGTGCTAGATCCGCATCCTTAGGATCTACGTTGGTGTCTGAGCTCCATCTCTTCCGAGGCTCTACTTTTGGTATGATCTCCTGTTGTAGATAGTTTTATGCGATCGGGGTATGGCGGCCCTGTCGCCATAGTTGTATATTTCCTTAAGTGCATAGTCATGTTATGCGATTGTCGGATGTAGCGCTAAACCATGATTTTATATATATATGCCGAAAGCGATGTTTTCTCACATAAAGCGTGTCTTATTTTATAAATTGTTTCATGTCTTGCTTTATATTTCCTTTGGTTACTCGATGTATGACTACTTGGGTGCCGGTAAGGCACGATCCACGGGCCGAACGGTCGTGACAAAAGTGGTATCGAGCGATTAATCCTCGGAAAAGTGTCTGCACCGTATCTAGTAGAGTCTTGATTATCGGTGTGTTGTGCACCACGCCAATAATCGAGAGGCTATAGGATATTTAGGATTGGTTTCCATTCTTCTCATTCCGAGATCGTGCTTTAGAGTCGTGTTATAGGTTGGACCTCTAACGTATTCCTTTCTATGCTGATTATGCCTCCACGTAAAGGCAACCCGCCCCGGCAAGGCGGCGAGGAGGCGCTAGCGAGACACCCAGAGTCACGAGGGCTCGTGCCCGGTCTATACCGAGGCGGCGAGTTCTATGACGCCGCCGGCCCAAAGGCGACCACGGTACCAGCGCCTCACATCCCGCGGCACAGGCGGAGAGTTAGGTCTGAGAGATGGCCCACTTTTGGCTAAAGTTGTGGCCCGATACGAGAGAAGGTGGATCGCGGCGATTCGATTCAGCTCGGCTCGATCGTACCGTTGTTCACCGAGGCGAGAGAGTTTGAGGCTACGAGACTTCTTGAGTTGTAGCCACGGAGTTTTATGGGTCGAGTGGGGAGGATGATCCGCATGAGTTCATCCGTCGGTCAGAAGGATTTTGAGAGTGATCGGGCGTCGGAGACCGAGTCAGTGATCTTTGGTTCACATAAGTGCGTGATACCGCGATCGATTGGTTTGATTCATGGGAGTTATCGGGAGAGCAGCGTCCCCGCTACTGGGATGAGTTCTCGGAGGCTTTCCTCACTCACTTCTTGCCTCGCGAGATGAGGAGCGCGGTGATAGATTTTTTCTTGAGGCGAGAGAGGGCCTTTGTCGGGAGTACAATGTCGAGTTTGATTCTTTGGCTCGATATGTCCCAAGATTGGTAGAGATATGGAGGATAGGGTGCACGTATGTCAGGGCTGAAGACGACTATATGGCCGAGTCTTGTGCGGGATTTCTCTCGGCCGGGTATGGACATTACCCGTGCGAGCTCACGCCCTTGGATGCGAGGCGCAGAGGTCGGCGAGTGGGCCGACGGCGAGAAGAAGGCGGGGCGGGAGGTCTTACGGTGGTTATCGTGGTGGCGGCCTCGGCGGCGATCTAGGTCGCACCACGGCCGGCTCGAGCACTCTGCACCGTCCTCGGCCACGGCCCGAGTTTTCGAGGCGGGCCAGGGCCAGGGCTTGAGCGTCGAGTAGCGAGTGCGGCGATCGGGACCACCCGGTGTGGCGATCGGGGATCCCATTACGGGAAGTGTGGTACTACTTTTGGAGCTTGTTACGATTGTGGCGGCGAGTCACTGCGGGCGTCCGGCCGAAGCGTGGCGGTGGTAGGGCTCGGCCTTGAGTTCATTGCGCTTCATCATCTCCTGATTACTCGCCCGGGCGGGGTGCTCATGGGTCGGCCAGTCGCGCAGGTCGTGGCTCGGGTCCCGATTCTAGCGGTCCTCGACGCATTTATGCTTTGTCCGGTAAAGCGGGATCGGAGGCCTCACTGATGTCGCACGGTACCTTATCGGTTTAGGTTTGATGTTTATGCCTTGATAGATCCGGTTCTACTACGTCCTATATATCTCCCTTGTTGCTAGTAGGATAGGGATGAGCACGAGTCCATAGACCACTTTCGAGGTAGCTACGCGATGGGTGATTCGGTGGTAGCTCGGCGGGTATATAGGGCTTGTCTGTGACCATTCTGATCGTCGGACCGCCGACTTGATAGAGTTGGAGATGATTGACGGCGTGATTATGGGGATGGATTGGCTAGCTTCTTGCTATGCCAATGTAGCTGAGAGAGAGTAGTACGGTTCGATTTCACGAGCCGGTTGTTGAGTGGGAGGGGACGCGGTATCGTAGGGTAGGTTTATTTCCTACCTCAAGGCTAGGAAGATGGTGCGAAGGGTATATCTACCATCTAGTTCGAGTGTTTGATACGAGGTGCGGTACCAGATTTTGATCGATTCCGTAGTCGTGAGTTCCCGACGTGTTCCCGGATGACCTCGGGTATCCTCCCGAGAGGAGATCGAGTTTTGTATTGACATATTGCGGATACTCGGCCTATTTCCATTCCGCCATACGAATGGCACTTTGCCCGAGTTGAGAGAGTGAAGGACCAGGTGAGGATTTCTTTGGAGAAAGGGCTTCATTAGGCGGTGTTTCCCACGAAGCGCGTATTGTTCGTGAAGAAGAAGGGCGGGGCAGCTGCGCATGTGTTGATTCTGACGGTGAACAAGGTGACCATTAAACGAATACCCCTTCCGGGATTGATGATTTGTTCGACCGATTGCGGGCGCGAGATGTTTCTCAAGATTGATCTGCGTTCGGGCTATCATCGAGTTCGTGTCGGGAGGTGGATGTCCTAGATCGCATTCGGACGTGCGGGCATTATGAGTTCGGTCATGTCTTTTGGGTTGACCAATGCTCGGCGGTATTCATGGATTTGATGAACCGAGTGTTCAAACCATTTTGACACATTTGTGATAGTGTTCATTGATGATATCTTGGTTTATTCTCGCTCGAAGCGAGCATGCGGAGCATTTGAGGGCTGTCTTGTGATTCTCGAGATCGTGATTACGCCAAGTTTTCCAAATGTGAGTTTTGGTTGACTTGATGGCGTTTCTTGGGCATATTGTGGGTGATGGCATTCAGTGGATCGGCCAAGATCGAGCGATCGGACTTGGCCTGAACCTACTACTCCGGCAGAGGTTCGCGATTTTGGGCCTTGCAGGTTATTATCGGTTCGTGGAAGTTTGCTTCTATCTGCACCATTGACTAGGGTGACTCGGAAGGCGCCAAGTTTCGATGGTGATGCTTGTGGCGAGGTTTCGATTCTTGAAAAGAAGGCGGCGACGCCCGTTCTTACTCTTCGGAGGTCCAGATGGTTATGTCGTGTATTGTGATCGTCGAGCATCGGGTTGGGATGTGTGTTGATGCGGCATGGCGGGGTTATAGCATATGCATCCCGGTGAAGAAACACGAGAGGAACTACCCGCATGATTTGGAGTTGGCGGTAGTGATTCACGCTTTGAAGATCTGGAAGGCACTATTTGTATGGGGTTCACGTGGATATTTATACAGACCACAAGAGCCTCGGTATATCTTCACCAGAGGAGTGAACTTACGGCGAGGCGGTGGTTAGAGTTGCTTAAGGATTACGATGTTGATATCTGTACCACGGGAAGGCCATGTTGTGGCGATGCTCTTAGTCGTAGGTCGATGGGAGCCTATCGGATGTGCGACTAGAGAGGAGGACATGGTTCGTGATTTGCATCGATTAGCGAGCCTTGGTGTCCGTTTGATTGATTACGATAGCGGTGGGGTTAGAGTTCGTGAGGTTGCGGTCTTCCATCGTCGAGGAGGTGAAGAGGCAACGATTCGAGGATCCGGCTTTGATTCGATATCGTGATACTGACTCTTCGTGAGGGCAAGGGTCCTTTGAGTAGCACGATGGGGTGCTAAGGTTTGAGGGCGGTGTGTGTTCGGATGTTTGAGGACTTGGCGGAGTTCTTGGGAAGCACAGCGCGTTACTCTATCCATCCGGTCGACCAAGATGTACCACGACCTTAGATCGGTGTATTGGTGGGATGGCTTGAAGAGGGGCGTTGCGAGTTCGTAGCTCGATGCGTGTTGTCGGCGGTAAAGGTAGAGCACGAGGCACGGTGGTTTATTCTGCGATAGAGATCCGACACGGAAGTGGGAGGTAATCAACATGGACTTCATCACGGGATTACCTCGCTCGGAGACATGATTCTATATGGGTTATCGTCGACAGTCGACGAAATCAGCCCACTTTCTTCCCGTCAGGCGACTTTTGGTGAGGATTATGCCGAACTTTACATCCGAGAGATCGTCGGTCGCATGGAGTCCCTACTTCGATCATATCGCATGTGAGAGCGGTTCTGGCTAACTCGGAGGTCCTTCCAGAGGGTTTAGGGGCGCAGTGAGCACAGTCTGCATTTCATCCACGAGCAGACGGACAGCGAGCGCACTATCCGGACTCTCGAGGATATCTGCGAGCTGTGTTATTGACCAGTGGTAGTTGGGAGGATCATTTGCCTCTAGTTGAGTTCGCGTATAATAATAGCTACCACTCGGCATTGGATGGCGCTTTATGAGGCCTTGTATGGGAGGAAGTGCAGATCGCCTATAGGTTGGTTCGATGTGGGCGAGGGCGGCTAGTGGGACGGTTGGTACGAGGCGATGGATAAGGTGAAGCTTATCCAGAGCGGCTATTGACATTTCGAGTCGGCGAAGTCGTATGCGAATCATCGTCGTCGGCATCCGGAGTTCGCGATAGATGATTGAGTTTTCCTAAAGGTGTCACCATGAAGGGTGTGATGAGATTCGGGAAGAAGGAAACTTCGGCCGTACATTGGGCGTTTGATTGTCGCGAGGTAGGCAAGGTTGCTACGAGTTGGATCTGCCGTCCGATCGGAGGCGGTGCATCCGGTGTTTCACGTATCTATCTTTGAGAGATGTATCGGGGATCCATCTAGGGTACACCCGATTGACGATGTCCAGGTGACAGAGGGGTTATCGTATGAGGAGATTCCCATAGCGATAGTCGATCGTCAGGTTAGGCGTCTGCGGACGTGGCTTCCGTCAAAGTCTTGTGGCGAACGAGCTCGAGGAGGAGATGGCGTGGGAAGCGAGGAGGACATGAGGCAGAAGTATCTCACCTATTCCCCACCGCGCGCGGGTAATTCACTTTCCTACTTGTAAATTTCCATTATCATTTATGCCTAAGTGTTGTTTTGTGGCGTGTGTGGCATTTGCTAACTGTTTAAGCTTCTTCGATAATCGTCTTGAGAAGGAACATTCGACGAATGTTTCTAAGGAGGAGAATGTTATACCCGTATTTCCAGTATGTACGTGAGGAATACGCATAAAAAGTTTGGCTTTAAAGTTAGCCTTGGACGTTTTTGTGCACAACTCGCTAAAGAATCGTTTCCACGAAACGTTTCCACGACTTTCGTAGGAAAATTCCGGCTATGCCATTTCTAATTTTTGCGGATTTTTAGAGACGAAACATTTTGGACCAACGGGAGGGCAACACTTGGCACCCTCCCATTGGTGGACTTGAATCGTCCATGGACGAAATTGGAGAGCCAAGGCCCGTTTTTTGTGCCTTGTGCACAAGTCAAGGGTTGGTAGGATATTTGTGTTTAGTTAATCCTCACCCTACACTTGCCTTGCACTTGTCTTCATCTTGGCCATTGGTTGGCCAAGGCTTGAGCTATAAATACCCCCTTAGAGATGAAGAGTTATTCATCCACAAAGTTATCTTCCAAGTCTAAAAATCCTCTCCTCTCCCTTAAGCTTTTCGTCCAACACCTCTTCCCTCCCCTTGTGTAGTGTGGCCGAGAGCCTACCCCCTAGCCTAGCCAAAATTCTACCCCCCCTCCCTTGGTAGAAATGTTACATTCTTGTAGCGGTTTAATGCCCAAAATACCCTAGCCCAAATACCTTAGTACTTAGTAGAAGTTGTGAAGAACTTCTAAGGGTTCTTGGAGCATACAACTTAGGAGCAAAACCTTGCTCAGGCGCGACTTTTTCTAGGATATTATTGGGCTTACCGAGGTAATAATCCTAACCCTCTTTTGAATTAGAGAATACTTACTGTTATAGTATAAGAATAAGTATAAATACTTAGAAGAATATCACAGAATAGAATTGAACTGTTACCACAGTAGAAGGGTTTGAAAGAAGAATAATCAAACTGTACTTACATAGGACTGTTTTCACAGTAGACTTATATAGCTCACCGGGTAGGGAGGTACTGCCCAACTTTCCATAGAATTGTGAACCCTCTGTTTAGAATGACCTTCAGAGTAGTCCTTGATAGATATCTGTGAATATTATAGGCTGACTCTCTTCGCGCGACATATTCACTTGGCGGTGGTTTTATTGAGAAGGTATGTGATTCTTCCTAAAGCATGATATTTTACAATATATATAGTACGGTAGACGTACATGTGTAACTAAAATATAACTACGGCAATGTCTTTGACTTAAGCCCGAATAACACTTACAGAATGCCTCGGCTTAAGCTGAATAACACTTACTGTGATGCCTCGGCTTAAGCCCGCTTTGAATAATAAAGATAAAGCATTTTTAAAGAATACTGAATCTTTTTTTCAGAAGAAGACTAATTGGTTTTTAAACAGAAGCTTAAGAGTTATACTAACCTTATGGGAGGTTAAGTATAACCACTTAAGATTGATAAAAGAAACAGTTTGCCTATGTGTTTATAACAGACTTATATTGAATTGTGAAAAGAATAATAAGATGGTTTGATAAGTAGACATGATATGATGCTATGTGTGTTAGTGTCTTGTAACGTTTGTGAAAAAGAGTATGCTTGTTGTGATTATGTTGTTTAAAGATAAGCTGTTATGTTAGTATACTATCACTCACCTCTTGAGATGATACCGGGGGTTAAGCTGCCCTCCGATGCGGGGTAGACTCAGGCGGTCTGGGACCATGATTCGAGAATACCTCATGCGGGTCCAGGGGGCCTATGCGGAGCTACGAGAGTTCGTGTTAGTATGCGGGGTTATACCTCACGCGATTACATGTGGCCATGCGACAACGAGTCGGGGCGATGCCGAGGAGTAGCTACCCTCGATGCGGGGTTATACCTCATGCGGGCCCATGTGAGTGGCCTATGCGGACTCCGGGAGTCCAGGATTAGGCTTGCAGAATGATGATATGGGCGAGTGGCCCTGTTTCGATCATTCGCAGCCTAGACAAGACCTATTACAGTTACCTATTGTTGCTCTTGTTTGTGATGTGGCACTACGTGCGGTTTCCTTGGTTGTTTCACACATATTTGTAAACTGGTTTTAAAAATGATATGTTTTCATTTAAGTACTTTCTGATTTCGCATACTTAGTACTGTTATCGACCTCGCCGGGGGCTGCGTTCATGCCGCAGGTAAGGGCAAGCAGGTGCTAGATCCGCATCCTTAGGATCTCTACGTTGGTGTCGGGAGCTCCATCTCTTCCGGAGGCTCTACTTTTGGTATGATCTCCCTGTTGTAGATAGTTTTGTACAGTCAGGGTATGGCGGGGCCCTGTCCCGCCATAGTTGTATATTTCCTTAGAGGTGCAGAGTCATGTTATGCGATGTCGGATGTAGCTTCTTAAACCATGATTTTATATATATATGCGAAAGCGATGTTTTCTCACATAAAGCGTCTTATTTTATAAATTGTTTCATGTCTTGCTTTATATTTCCACTGGTTACTCGATGTATGACTACTTGGGTGCCGGTAAGCACGATCCACGGGCCGGGCGGTCGTGACACGGACACGTATTCCATGATTCTTTCGAGTCCGTAGGATGGCGAACACGTATTCCATGATTCTTTACCGAGTCCCATGGGATGGGCCGACACGTATTCCACACGATTTATACCTGAAGATCGGCGGTGAGGAAGGAGTTCCACGGGCGTGAGGATGACGAGGCGTGAGTCCACGACTTGACATGACGCTTTTATGTTGTGAGCGTAGTTTGGTTATCATACATGTCTCCCCTTTATATAGACTATTATGATTTCATTCTGATATTTTATAGTTTCACATACTTGGTACCTATTGTCTCGACCTCCTTGAAGTGCGTTCATCTGCGCAGTAGAGGTACATCGGTTGTGGATCCTCGCTCATGTGATCACGATTCGGCGTGTTGGAAGCCCCGTTTCTTGAGGCTTATCTTTTAGTATGTTACCACAGTGCGTGGGTTCTTGTACATTCAGGGGTATGGCGGGGCCCTGTCCCGTCATAGTTGTTGTCACTTTCTTAGAGGTTTGTAATCTTGTTGTGGCGAAATTTGTAAAAGGATAAGCGTCGGGTTTTATGTATATATCTGAAAGGCAAATTTTGGTTGCTTGTTTATTTATCATATCTCTTGTTTCATGTTTATGTTTTATTTCCGCTGATTTTCTCTGATGTTGTATCACTAGGGTGCCCGGGGTAAGGCACCAGTCACGGGCCCGGGTTCGGGTCGTGACATTGCGTCAGCACACAACCCAGCCCAACGCCCAAAGTGTTACAATAATAACCTAACCAATAACTGGAAGCCTTTCCCATACTAGAGAAATATCCGGCATCCTTACTCTCGATTATGGTTCCTGTTTCCCTTTCTCTGTTGCAACCAAACCTGGTTACCATACTTAGATTTGATTCATTTGCTTGCCTCATGGCTAAGACTTCCTGTCAAACACAATTTAGGGGGGGAGATTTCCTTGATCTCGTCAAGTAGTAACCCGATTATTCTCTCCCAGCTCGTAGAGCTTATAGCCAGGTGTTCAACCTCAATTCATGGTATTACATAATTCAATGACTTGTCAATATTCCTATCGTTCGAGTGTCTACTCGTCTTTCCTTTATAAGTTATTTTCAAGTTGTCCTGGGGTCCCTCACCCCTCCGTATTTCCTTACTATCTTTCTCGTCAGTACAGATGCTACCACCTTTCCTCGAGGTGTTCTTACTGCCCATTATTTACTAATGGTCTTACACTAGTCTGGGGTAATCATATCTCGTGCAACTTACATAACCATAGTCGTATTCTCTTTTATCATTCTGGTCATAACCTTACCTTATGCTTATTATTAGCAAAAGCATTTCTATTTTGATCTGTAATCGTATAGTTTCATACATGCGTACTACCTGCATTTTTATCCTTACAACACTTCCTCGACCATTTCGTAACGTCGTTCTTAATTTTTTACACCCCGGAATTTCAGGATATGTTTATAAAAACGTACGTAAGAACTCAAAAATATTAAGGTTTGAGACGAGTAAATTTATCGGAATTATGGAATTGTCGGAAAACGAATATTGCGATGAATGGGAGGGCGACACGTGTCACCCCTCTTAGGTTGTCTTGGACGAAATTTACCATGGGCAAAAGGGTCATTTGACCATTAAATTGATGAGTAAGTCTTGCTAAAGTCTTGAAGCTTGACATTGTTGACTAAAGTCCAAGGGCCACTTGGGCAAGATACATGTGAAACTCATCCAAGCCATCCATATGTACTAATCTAGACCCTCCATTATGTTATATATCTACACTAGTAGTGCAAGACTTTGTCATTCTCCACACTTAGAAAATATTTTGAAATCTTGTTCTTGTACACTATGAAGCTCACGGCAAATGCTAGGTTTTCAAGGGAAAAATTTTCAATTGTTGTGTAATAATTCCCATACTTTAAACCAAGGTTCCTAAGAGTATTGTAAGGGTATCTCAATAGAAATATCCCGGAAAAGTGGCGTTTTCGTATTAGTCGCAAGGCGGAAACTAAAGGAGTTCTTCAACTTTGAAGTTGGAACTTGAAGATGAGTTCATCATATGCTTCTAAGGGTTGCTTGGAGTGGATTGGAATGTCAAAAAGAGGCGCTAAAGTTGCTAAGGATCGACTTGTAATCTTGGAGCATATTTGGGCTAAATGAGGTATAATCTTCGTCTTACTTTTGTAATTGAAGATTCCATGTTATTATAAGTTAGAAATGATCATGTGATATGTGTTATGAATATTGATAAGTGTTATGGAAAATTGGAAGCTCAAATCCGAAAATGACATGTTTAGCCATTTGAAATTGAAATCCAATTTGATCGATAAATTGAATTGTCGCATGTTACCTACTTGAAGAATGTAGTAGCTATAATCGATTGCGGCTTGATATCATGTTATACTAAACAACTTGAATTGAAAAGGAATTGGAAATATTGTTATGTTGTTACACCTTTGGCCGAGAATGACATTATATGTTGGACTAGTTTGTTATAAATTGTGGGGCGGAATTTTACACGTCTTGTAGACGTGTAATCCCCTATTGATAACTACATTGATTGAGCCTTAAATGTGGCGTGTTTGGTTATTGAATTCTGCCTTGAAAAAGGTGGCAAAGTATGTAGAAACAAAGGAAGTGATGTCCGATTTTCCGTAGAATTTAGTAGCTTTGCACTTGGAATATTCTACGTTTGAAACTAGAAGTTAATAGACGTACTATGGTCATTATAGGTTGACATACTACGTACGGTGAATTGGACTTAGCAAGTGGATTAAACCAAGAGGTATGTGGAACTTTCTTATCTCTTGAGCATGAATAAGTTGTAAATGTATAGTACGGTGAGCGTCAAGATTTTGACAATCTAGGTCCATTTGATATCCTTGGCTTATTTTAAGAATGTCCAGTTGATTGAGTTAGGGAATTAACTCACTTGTTTAAATATTAAGGATATCTTGGTTTTCAAAAGTTAAGAGACTTAAGTATGTTGAAAGTATTATTGATACTTGTTTTGTTGGAAAGTTTAAGTCTCTTGGTTATAAAGAAGTATGTAAGTTGCTAATGTATAAAGCTAGTATAACGGCTTTATGGGAAGTTGGTTATAATAGCTTTATGGAAAGTTAAAAAGAGTGGTTTACTCTAAGTAATTTAAGTATGTTAAATGACTTGAAATACGAAAGGCAAATTGATTTAAAGGCATCAATTGCTTAAGGTTTTAAAAGAAAGAAGTCACTTGATTTAGAAGCCCGAAAGTGTATTTTCTAAAAAGGTATTGTGACTTGTCTTAAAATGTAGTTATGACTTGATACTACGGTTATTAGTATCTTGGAAGTTTTATATGAAAATGAGTCATTTTAAAAGAATAGAAGTACGTAGTACTTTGGGTTAACTCCCGGATTTATAATGACATGTTAGTGCCTTAAGTAAACTAAAATGAGAGTGTATATGAATAAGGTTAATAAGAAGTTAGGGGGATTTCTTAACTTGCTTATTGTATGATAAGCCGGTAGTGCTATGTTATGTATGATAAGCCGGTAGGGCTTATGTTATGTGTGATTGCCAGTTGAGATATGGTAAGAGTATATCTGAGGGGTAAATCCCCAAGATAGTTATACCACCTTCTCCAGGGTAAGAGTATATCTGAGGGGTAAATCCCCAAGATAGTTATACCACCTGCTTCAGGGTAAGAGTATAATTGAGGGGTGAATCCCCAAGATAGTTATACCACCTGTTTTCGTGGATTTGCTACCCACGATGCGAGGAATACCTCATGCGAGTCCTTATGGGCTTATGCGGGTGAAATAGTCCCGTGCGGCGGATCTGACTATGCGAGGAATACCTGCGGGTCCACACGACTATCTGGGTGAAATAGTCCCAAGAGTAGGATTGCTTAATGATCTGCGGGCGGGTGGTCCTGCTTTGATCGCGAGCTTCCTATTTTTGTGTTGTAAGTATACTTTTGATTACTCTCATTGTTAGTAAAGCATTGTGTACTGTTAATTGAGTTATCATACCTGTCTCCAGTTTTATTATAGACTTATGATTTCATTACAGTACTTTCAGTTTCACATATTTTGTACATGTTGTACTGACCTCCTTCGGGGGGCTGCGTTCATGCCGCAGGTAGAGTACAGGTTGCTGATCCTCGCTCTTAGGATCACTGTTCAGCTGTTGAGAAGCTCCTTTATTCCGGAGGCTAATTACTGGTATTGTCGATCGTTGTACATTCAGGGGGTATGGCGGGGCCCTGTCCCGCCAGAGTTATTATTCTTAGAGGTCTGTAGTCACATTTGTGGATTGGGTTGTAAAGAAAAAAAAATGTACTGTTTTATTGCGTATATTGTACGAAAGGTGGCCTTATCGGCTAGCCTGTTATTATTTTTATGTTCAAGCATTTTATAAGTTGTGTATGTTCCGCTGCTATTCTCTGATGTATACCGAAAGGGGTGCCCAGGTAGGGCACCGATCGCGAGTGGTGGTCGTGATAAAAGTGGTATCGAGCGATTAGTCCTCGGAAAGTGTCTACGGCCGTGTCTAATACGATCTTGATTATCGGTGTGTTGTGCACCACATCTATAATCGTGGAGTTGCAGGACATTTAGGATTGGTTTCCATTCTTCTCACTCTAAGATCGTGCGATGAAAGCGGTATGGTTAGGGTTGTCTCTCCTAACAAGTTATGATTGTTGCAGTACGAGAAAAGCGTGATGACCGGAAAGAGTATATGGATTGCGTATCCAGGTTGGTAATGTTTGTAGTTGGTATTGTGACATACAACTATAAGGATGTATGTATGAGGGTCAGACGCGTGTTTCCTAGAATGATTTTAGATTACGAGATTTGGTAAGGACTAAATAAATCTGGGAAGGTATGAAACAGTTTAATGAATTCTCATCAAGGTTTTACGTACTAATTTGAGATAATTAGGAAATGATGAGCTGTCTGAGAAGGGAATGGACCCTTAAGAAGTTATTATTAAGGGAATTAATGGGAGACTATGTTAATAGATTGAGCTACGTAGTAGGATTTCGAAAATGGTACGGGTGAGATCCGTATGGAGTATGTATGGTTGTTGTGGTCAAGACAACACGATTATGGTATTACTATAACTTTTGTACCCGTTTACGGGGGGACTGATAAGGTAGGCATGGAGCCTGGAAATTGCGAGCCTAAGAATGTGATAACCACCGAGACCTTAGGTATATAAGGCCTTCTCGTGTAGTAAAAGTTAAGGCAGGATCAAGGAAAAGAGTTAAATACGACGCCAGTCGGGTTGGGGACCTATTAAGGGTCGCCTAGCTTGAATGAAATGGGATCGGTTGGTAGTAGTCGCCACGTGGCGGTCACGAGTGCAAGGCCAAGTTTAGTTAATCATTTTACGGGTTCGTGGACGTGTTCCACCGAACCAGTTGTGAGCGGAATGGGCCTTATATTGTTTAATATAGTAACTCCAACGAGAGGATGCCGGAATAAGTATGGAATTTATGTACTTATGATAGTATAAGTTTGGAAATGCGGAAGAAATACGACCGATGAAAAGAGAGCAGCCAAGTGTAATGAAATGGAGCCTGAATCCATGAGGACCTTTCGTGGTGACTACACCCGTGAGTGTTGGGTGGTAGCTGAGCGGGTAAATAGTTGCCGGTAACGATACAGTCGTTGGACCCTAGCAGACCTAGCAGAGCTGTTATGACAGACATTAAGGTCATTATGAGTACGGGCTAGTTGGCCTCTTGTTATGCCAACGTTGACTGCAGAGAGAGATCGGTTCGATTTTAGTTTTCCGGTAAGCCGGTTATCAAGAGGAAAGGAAGAGAAGTGGTAGTAACCAGTGAATTATCCTTCCTTCTTTGACATCATTGTTTTTTTTATAAGTCTGTGTGACTTGTTCATTTGAGGTAAATTGACGCAGGAAGTAAGTAATAATTGAATTTGAAGGAATTTATGTTAAGTGCCCTAGTAGGTACTTGGAGTTGGTTTGGTGTGGCGGTCAGGGCCACGACCTTCCGGATAATTTCAGGAAAATATACAAGGCAAGAATAAAATAAGTACTGAGTGCTGCCGGCGGAATGCTGAGGGCATCTTTGGTAGGTTTTAAAAATCTACATGACTTAAAGGCGGTGCGTGATGATTAGATAATTACTGGACCGCAAGAGGACCCTGTGATTAGGGTTGTGACTCCAAGGAAAGTTTAAGAAAGGGAGATAAGTTCTCTCCCCCACGTAAAGCGACGCTTTACGTATTATGGGGTCGTGTACCCATGTTGTTAGACGAGGATATGAGGTAGTAAGGTCTTGGTATCGTCGTACCATAGGTTCAGCTTTTAAATAACCGTGGGAAAAGTGTTGTGTTGGGGTGATTAAGAACGACGTCTGAATTGGTCGGAAGTATCGTAAAGATATAAATGCAGGTACGCGTTTGTATGAAATGCGATTATGAATCAAGATAGAAATACTTTTGCTAATAATAAGCCTAAGGTAAGGATATGACCGGAATGATAAAGGAGAATACGACTATGGTCATGTAAGTTGCACGATTATGATTACCCGGACTAGTGTAAAGACCATTAGTAAATAATGGGAAGTAAGAACATTTCGAGAAATGTGGTAACACCGGCTATTATCTCTACGAGCCGAGAGAATAATAGGATTGTTACTTGACGAGATCAAGGAAACCTCTCCTAAATTGTGATTGTGATGAAGTCTTAGCCATGAGGCAAGCAAAGGAATTAAGTCTAAGTTTAGTGACCAAGTTTGGTTGCAACAGAGAAAGGGAAACAGGAACCATAAGTGAGATTAAGGATACCCGAATATTTCGCAGGAATGTGAAAGGCTTTCAGTTATTGGAAGATAAGTGGACCACGACTACAGTTCTAACCCCTCCTGTGAAATAAGAGGGTTAGGTTATTATGAAAGCACATTGGGTGTTGGGCTAGGTTGTGTGCTGACGCAACCCGATAAGGATAGAGCCTATGTTTTCCCGGTAGTTAGGGAAGCAGGAAAGGAAATTACGCCACTTCCGATTTAGAGAGCGATGCAGATGAGGATCCGATTCACGATCACGGTATCGAGTTACGGCTCTCAGAAGAAGAGCCTGTTTGAGTAGCACCGGATGGGGTGCTGTGATATGAGGATAGATTGTGTGTACTCGGTGTTGCAGGACTAGTCAGCAGGTTTTAGGGGAGGCATTCAGTGCTTATTACTCAAATTGCTCGGGGTCGACTAAGTTGTGTCGTGACCTCAGATATATGTATGGGTAAGATGACCGGAAAAAGGGACATAGCGGAGTTTACTGCTTAGTGTCCGAGTTAGTAGCAGGTCATGGTTGAGCACCGAAGCCCTGGGCTATTGCAGGCGATTGAAATCCCAACCTAGATATGAGAGGTAATTAATATGGATCTTGTTACAGGGTGGAATCGTACTCGGAGGAAGTGCGACTCCCTGGGGGTCATGGTAAATAGGCTGTTGAAACCGGCCGTGTTCTTCCGGATTAGGACCACTTACTCGGCTGAGGTTTATGCTAGCTTGTATAGATTGTGAGACCGCACGGGTTCCTACGTTTATGATGACAGATGAGCTCGGGTTACGGATAACTTCTGGAGGTTTTTCAGAAGGGATTAGGGACACAAGTGAGTCTCAGTGTTGCATTACACCTCGATCGAGCGGTCAGCAGAGCGTACTATCCAGGCACTTGAGGATAGGTTGTGGGCCTGTGTTCTTGATTTCAGAAATAGCCAGGAGGGTTAATTGCCTCTTGTTGTGTTACGTACGATAACAAATACCCTTCCAGTTTTTAGATGGACCTGTATGAGGCCTTGTATGTAGAAAGTGTAGATTGTCGGTTGGTTGGTTCGACGTGAGCGAGTTCGATTATTTGGTCCATTTTGATTCAGTGGCCGTGGATAAGCGAAAGCTTATCCGGGAAAGATTATTAGTAAGCTTAGAGTCAGCAGAAGCTTTATGCAGATAACCGACGTTGACACATGGGGTTCAGCTTTACATTTTAGTATGAGTATTGTGGTGTGGCCTCGTGTGGTATTATTGGTTTGTAGGGGTTGTAAAAGAAGACTATGTCGCTATCTTTAAGTTTGACTCCCGAAAGAACATTCGGGGACGAATGTTTCTAAGGGGGGAAGAATGTTACACCCCGGAATTTCAGGATATGTTTATAAGAACGTACGTAAGAACTCAAAAATATTAAGGTTTGAGACGAGTAAATTTATCGGAATTATGGAATTGTCGGAAAACGAATATTGCGACGAATGGGAGGGCGACACGTGTCACCCCCCTTAGGTTGTCTTGGACGAAATTTACCATGGGCAAAAGGGTCATTTGACCATTAAATTGATGAGTAAGTCTTGCTAAAGTCTTGAAGCTTGACATTGTTGACTAAAGTCCGCGGCCACTGCAAGATACATGTGAAACTCATCCAAGCCATCCATATGTACTAATCTAGACCCTCCATTATGTTATATATGTACACTAGTAGTGCAAGACTTTGTCATTCTCCACACTTAGAAAATATTTTGAAATCTTGTTCTTGTACACTATGAAGCTCACGGCAAATGCTAGGTTTTCAAGGGAAAATTTTTCAATTGTTGTCCAATAATTCCCATACTTTAAACCAAGGTTCCTAAGAGTATTGTAAGGGTATCTCAATAGAAATATCCCGGAAAAGTGGCGTTGTTATTAGTCATGGCGGAAACTAAAGGAGTTCTTCAACTTTGAAGTTGGAACTTGAAGATGAGTTCATCATATGCTTCTAAGGGTTGCTTGGAGTGGATTGGAATGTCAAAAAGAGGCGCTAAAGCTGCTAAGGATCGACTTGTAATCTTGGAGCATATTTGCGCTAAATGAGGTATAATCTTCGTCTTACTTTTGTAATTGAAGATTCCATGTTATTATAAGTTAGAAATGATCATGTGATATGTGTTATGAAGATTGATAAGTTTTATGGAAAATTGGAAGCTCAAATCCAAAAATGACATGTTTAGCCATTTGAAATTGAAATCCAATTTGATCGATAAATTGAATTGTCGCATGTTACCTACTTGAAGAATGTAGTAGCTATAATCGATTGCGGCTTGATATCATGTTATACTAAACAACTTGAATTGAAAAGGAATTGGAAAGATTGTTATGTTGTTACACCTTTGGCCGAGAATGACATTATATGTTGGACTAGTTTGTTATAAATTGTGGGGCGGAATTTTACACGTCTTGTAGACGTGTAATCCCCTATTGATAACTACATTGATTGAGCCTTAAATGTGGCGTGTTTGGTTATTGAATTCGGCCTTGAAAAAGGTGGCAAAGTATGTAGAAACAAAGGAAGTGTTGTCCGATTTTCCGTAGAATTTAGTAGCTTTGCACTTGGAATATTCTACGTTTGAAACTAGAAGTTAATAGACGTACTATGGTCATTATAGGTTGACATACTACGTACGGTGAATTGGACTTAGCAAGTGGATTAAACCGAATAGGTATGTGGAACTTTCTTATCTCTTGAGCATGAATAAGTTGTAAATGTATAGTGCGGTGAGCGTCTAAGATTTTGACAATCTAGGTCCATTTGATATCCTTGGCTTATTTTATGAATGTCGAGTTGATTGAGTTAGGGAATTAACTCACTTGTTTAAATATTAAGGATATCTTGGTTTTCAAAAGTTAAGAGACTTAAGTATGTTGAAAGTATTATTGATACTTGTTTTGTTGGAAAGTTTAAGTCTCTTGGTTATAAAGAAGTATGTAAGTTGCTAATGTATAAAGCTAGTATAACGGCTTTATGGGAAGTTGGTTATAATAGCTTTATGGAAAGTTAAAAAGAGTGGTTTACTCTAAGTAATTTAAGTATGTTAAATGACTTGAAATACGAAAGGCAAATTGATTTAAAGGCATCAATTGCTTAAGGTTTTAAAAGAAAGAAGTCACTTGATTTAGAAGCCCGAAAGTGTATTTTCTAAAAAGGTATTGTGACTTGTCTTAAAATGTAGTTATGACTTGATACTACGGTTATTAGTATCTTGGAAGATTTATATGAAAATGAGTCATTTTAAAAGAATAGAAGTACGTAGTACTTTGGGTTAACTCCCGGATTTATAATGACATGTTAGTGCCTTAAGTAAACTAAAATGAGAGTGTATATGAATAAGGTTAATAAGAAGTTAGGGGGATTTCTTAACTTGCTTATTGTATGATAAGCCGGTAGTGCTTATGTTATGTATGATAAGCCGGTAGGGCTTATGTTATGTGTGATGGCAAGTTGAGATAGGGTAAGAGTATATCTGAGGGGTAAATCCCCAAGATAGTTATACCACCTTCTCCAGGGTAAGAGTATATCTGAGGGGTAAATCCCCAAGATAGTTATACCACCTGCTTCAGGGTAAGAGTATAATTGAGGGGTGAATCCCCAAGATAGTTATACCACCTGTTTTCGTGGATTTGCTACCCACGATGCGAGGAATACCTCATGCGAGTCCTTATGGGCTTATGCGGGTGAAATAGTCCCATGCGGGCGGGTACAGCCTATGCGAGGAATACCTCATGCGGGTCCACACGACCTATGCGGGTGAAATAGTCCCAAGAGTAGGATTGCTTAATGATACTGCGGGCGGGTGGTCCTGCTTTGATCGCGAGCTTCCTATTTTTGTGTTGTAAGTATACTTTTGATTACTCTCATTGTTAGTAAGGCACTGTGTACTGTTAATTGAGTTATCATACCTGTCTCCAGTTTTATTATAGACTTATGATTTCATTCTGATTTCGGTTTCACATATTTGGTACATGTTGTCTTCGACCTCTTCGGGCTGCGTTTCATGCCGCAGTAGTGCTGTTCGATCATCGCTCTTAGGATCACTGTTCAGCTGTTGAGAAGCTCCTTTATTCCGGAGGCTTATCACTGGTATTGTCGGTCGTTGTACATTCAGGGGGTATGGCGGGGCCCTGTCCCGCCAGAGTTATTATTCTTATAGGTCTGTAGTCACATTTGTGGATTGGGTTGTAAAGAAAAAAAAATGTACTGTTTTATTGCGTATATTGTACGGAAGGTGGTCTTATCGGCTAGCCTGTTATTATTTTTATGTTCAAGCATTTTATAAGTTGTGTATGTTCCGCTGCTATTCTCTGATGTATACCGAAAGGGGTGACCAGGTAGGGCACCAGTCGCGGGCCCGGGGTCGGCTCGTGACATAATTACCCCAACACAATACTTTTTCCACAGTTATCTAAAACTGTAACCTATGGCATGACGATACCGAAGACCTTACCAGTCTCATATCCTTCGTATAACAACATGGGTACACACAACCCCATAATACGTAAAACTATCCTTTACGAGGGGGAGAGAACTTATCTCCCGTAAATAAACTTTTCTTGGAGTCACAACCCCAATCAAAGGGTCCTCTTGCGATCCTATAAATATCTAATCATCAAGAACCTCCTTAAAATTGTGTAGATTTTCAAAACCTACCAAAGATGTCTTCTGTTTTCCACAGGCAACACTCGTACTTATCTTAATCTTGCTTACGCGTTATCCTGAACTTATCCGGAAGGTCGTGGCCCTGACCGCCACACCAAACCGACTCCAAGTACCTCCAAGGGCACTTAACATAAAATTCCTTCAAATTCCAGTATTAATTACCTTTTGCATCAACTTACCCCAAATGAACAAGTCACACAGACTTATTAAAACAATGATGTCAAAGAAGGAAGGATAATTCACTGGTTACCACCACTTCTCTTCCTTTCCTCTTGATAACCGGCTTACCGGAAAACTAAAATCGAACCGATCTCTCTCTGCAGTCAACGTTGGCATAACAAGAGGCCAACTACCCCGTACCCATAATGACCTCGAAGTCTGTCTTAACAGCTCTGCTAGGTCTGATAGGGTCCAACGACCGTATCGTTACCGACAATTATTATCTACCCGCTCAGCTACCACCCAACACTCACGGTGTAGTCACCTCGAAATGTTCTCTTTGATTCAGGCTCTATTTCTTTACACTTGGTTTCTCTCTTTTTCACTGGTCGTACTCTTTCCGTACTTCCAAACTTATACCAGCATACGTACATAACTTCCATACTAATTCTGGCCTCCACTCTTTGGAGTTACTAAATTAAACAATATAAGGCCCATTCCGGCTCTCACAACCTGGTTCCGGTGGAATGCGTCCACGAACTCATAAAACGATTAACTAGACTTGGGCCTTGCACCCTCGTGACCCTGTCACGTAGCGGGACTACTATCAGCTGGTCTCATTCCATTTCAGGCTATGGGGCGACCCTTAATAGGTCCTCAACCCGACTCGGCGTCGTACTTAACTCTTATCCTTGGTCTGACTTAAATTTTTACTCCCCGAGAAGGCCTTATATACTTAAGGTCTCGGCGGTCATCAATAATTCTTAGGCTCGCAATTTCCATGCTCCAAGCCTACCTTATCAGTCCCCCCGTAAACGGGTACAATAACTTCTGGTAATACCATAATCGTGTTGTCTTGATCATAACAACCATATTTACTCCATACAGATCTCACCCGTACCATTCCCATAATCATACCACGTAGCTTAATCTATTAACATAGGCTTCCATTAAGCTCCTTAATTATGACTTCTTAAGGGTTCATTACCCTATCAGGCAGCTCATCGTTTTCTAATTATCTCAAATTAGTACGTAAAACCTTGATGAGAGTTCATTAAACTGTTTCATACCTTCCCGGTATTTATTTAGTCCTTACCAAATCCTGGTAACCTAAAACCATTCTAGGCAACACGCGTCCGACCCTCATACAAAAATCCGTATAGTTGTATGTCACAATACCAACTATACTACAAACATTACCAACCTGGATACGCAATCCACATCATCTTTCCTGGGTCACTGCTGCCTTTCTCGTAGCTGCAATCAACATAACTCGTTAGGGAGAGACGACCATAACAACACAGCTCTATCGCACGATCTCAGAGTGAGAAGAATGGAAACCAATTCTAAATGTCCTGCAGCCTCCTGGTTATAGATGTGGTGCACAACACACCGATAACCAAGACTCTACTAGACACGGTCTGTACACACTTTCCGAGGACTAACTGCTCTGATACCACTTTTGTCACGACCCAACCCCGGGCCCGCGACTGGTGCCCTACCTGGGCACCCCTTACAGGTATACATCAGAGAATAGCAGCGGAACATATAAAACTCATAAATACTTAAACAGTAAATACCAACAGGTTAGCCGATGAGGCCACCTTCCGTAAAAATATACAAAATCCATAAATAAAACGGTACAACTCTTTTTCTTTCTTTACAACCCAAATCCACAAGATATGACTACAGACCTCTAAGAATAACAACATTGACGAAACAGGGCCCCGACATACCCCTGAATGTACAAACACCGACAATACTAGGGATAAGCCTTCGGAGTAATGGAGTTTCTCAACAGCTGAATCAGTGATCCTAAAAGTGAGGATCATCAACCTGTATACTCTACCTGCGGCAATAACGCAGCCCCCCGAAGGAGGTCAGTACAACATGTACCAAATATGTGAAACTGAAAGTACTGTAATGAAATCATAAGTCCAAAATAAAACTGGAGACAGGTATGATAACTCAATTAACAGTACACTGTGCCTTACTAACAATGAGAGTAAACAAGAGTATACTTTACTGTATAAAAATAGGAGGCTCATGATCAAAGTAGGGCCACCCGCCCGTAGTATCATTAAGCAATCCTACTCCTGGGACTATTTCACCCGCATAGGTCCTGTGGACCCGCAATGAGGTAACTTCCTCGCATAGGTTGTATCCGCCCGCATAGGTCGTGTGGACCCGCATGAGGTATTCCTCGCATAGGACTATTTCACCCGCACAGGACTATTTCACCTGCTTGGGCCCGATGGGCCCGCAATGATTACAAACGCCGCACTCGCATCATGGGTAGCAAATCCATGGAATTAGTAGTAACCCGGGGCTTTACCCCGTAAGAATAACATAAACTAGCACAACCGGCTATCATACTTAACATAAGCACTATCGGCTTATCATACGTAACATAAGCACTACCGGCTTATCATACATAACATAAGCAAGTTAAGAAATCCCCCTAACTTCTTATTAGCCTTATTCATATACACTCTCATTTTAGTTTACTTAAGGCACTAACATGTCATTATAAAAAATCTGGGAATTTAACCCAAAGTACTACGTACTTCTAATCTTTTAAAATGACTCTTTTTCATATAAAACTTCCAAGATACTAATAACCGTAGTATCAAGTTATAACTACTTTTCAAGACAAGTCACAATACCTTTTAGAAATACGTTTATAGGCTTCTAAATCAAGTGACTTCTTTCTTTTAAAACCTTAAGCAATTGATGCCTTAAAATCAATTTGACTTTCATTATTTCAAGTCATTTATCATACTTACATTAGTTAGAGTAAACACTCTTTTTAACTTTCCATAAAGTTATTATAACCAACTTCCCATAAAGCCGTTATACTAGCTTTATACTTTAGACAATTACATTCTTCCTTATATCCAAGGGACTTATACTTTTAAAACGAAACAAGTATCCTATACTTTTTTTTAAAATCCTTCAAGTCCCTTAACTTTTAGAAAACCAATATATCCTTAATATTTTTAAACAAGTGAGTTAGTTCCCTAACTCAACCAACTTGGACATTCTTAAAATAAGCCAAGGATATCAAATGAACTAAATTCGTCAAAACCTCGTACGTCTACCGTACTATATATTTACAACTATTCATGCTCAAGAGATAGGAAAGTTCCTGTTATACCCCGTAGTTCCAGGGTATATAGGTGAGGATGTACGTGCGAGAATACGACAAAAATTTTGGAAAGAAAGAAAGATGTGATTTTTCGACGGAAAAGTTTCCGGGTTTTGTGAAGGAAAAAGGTTCGTTGATGGGAATTGGATTCCCAGATTTGGTATTTGGGCTTCTTGAATTATATTAGAATTATGGAATTTTATTTCCGGAATTGGTCACGTGGGGCCACGGGAGAAATTTACTGATTTTGTGGGGCCCACTTTGTTTTGAGATTTTTGCCTTTATGGATATTTTCGGAAGATGAAATATTTTGGACGAGTAGGAGGGCGACACGTGTCACCCCCCTAGGTGGCCTCATGGCCGAAATTTGCTAACAAGTGGCAAGACAAGTGCTGGATATTTTGTGTGGACAAGTGGCCAAGTCTTGCTAGATATTTTGTGTGGACAAGTGGCTTGTGGGACCCACACACACTTGTCCCCAATCTCAACCACACACTTGCCTTCATCCTAGCCCTTGGTTGTCCTATATATGCACCCTTAGTTGATGAAAACTTCCACACTTAACCATTTCAAGACAAGAAATTCCCTCCCTTCTCCCTTGACCTTGCTCTCGTTTTTTAGCCCATTTCTTGACCTAAATTTGTCCAACAATTCTTAAACTCTCAAGTGTTCTTCCCTAAGGTGTTAGGAAGATTGTGTACCAAAAGTTGGAAAAGATTTCACACCCCTAACCTATTGTTCATGCCTTGGCCGAAACTTACTAGTTGGAAACCCTAAGTGTTCTTCACTTTTTGGAGTTGGTTCTTGAAGAGAAGTTGGTTAGGAGCTTCTATGGGTTGCTTGTAGCGGATTGGAACGGAAAGATTTGGAGCTAAGACTTGCTTGGAGCGACATTAAGTTCTTGGATAATTTTGGGCTATTTGAGGTAGTAAACCTTAACCTCTTTGTGAATTGGTCATTATACATATATTATAAGTATATTATGGAGTATATAAAATATGGAGTAAAGTTTGGAAAAGTTGGATCTTGTTAACTTGTTAAGAGAAAGGATTGGCCGTTTGCCATTAAAATGGTAAAAACGTATCTTACTTGTGAAGAAGTAATTAACAAAGTAACTATAACTTATATTAAGATGGAATATAAGTTGGATGACTAATGAAGTAATTGGATAAGTAAAATGGACAAAGTTGGCCAAGGACCCCAACTTAAGGATCAGATTTACTTTGGACAAAGATTTACTTTGGACGATATTTACTTTGGACCGTATTTACATTTCGTTAAGGGAAGATTGTTCAATCGCGTTAGTTTGGGCGTGTGATCCCTTTTTAATTATTGTATTGTTATGAAGGCGTGATAGTAAACGCGTTACCGTTTGGCGTAATCCCTTCTTTTACTTGTTGTTATTATGGGCGTGATAGTAAACGCGTTACCGTTTGGGCGTGTAATCCTTCTTTATGTTGTTTAATTATTACGTCTTATATATATATATGTATATATATTACGGTTATTCGGGCCTTGGAGAAAGATGGAAAAGTGAGTAAAAACGGGGGAAGTGCTGCCGAATTTTCCGTAGAATTAGAGGGCTTTTTATTGGTATAAGTCTTCAATGGTAAGAAAGGTTTGATAGAAGTACTATGACCATTTTAGGAGCGGAGTACTACGTGTGGCGTGATCTACTTGGCTTAAGGAGTAGCCGACGGGTTGAAGTACTTGGAGCGTTTTGCTATTTGTCGATAATCGTCGCGAGGTATGTGAACCTCTTCCTATCTTTTCTAGCATGATTTTTGTGAACTATGTAGTACGGTAGACGTACATGTGCTAAGTGATTTGGTTGGTTTAAAACATAGGGTGTTATAATAGCTTTATGGGAAGTTAGTTATAACGACTTTATGTAGGTAAAAGAATGGTTTATTGATTGTAGAAAGATAAGACACTTGACTTATACACGACTTGATTTTGAAAGTTAAGAGACTTGATCTTGAAAGATAAGAGACTTGACTTAGTTTGACTTGTTATGAATTTTGTTAAAATGTTGTAAAAACCTCATTCGCGAGTAATGAGTAGTTGGTTTTAAATAATAATGTTTCTTGATTTGGAAATGAGATTAAGTATCGAACAAACCATTGCAGCGTTAATAAAGGAAATGTATTGACTAATTGTTATTAAAACCAGTAGAAACCTCCATCTGCATAGAAGCTAAGATGAGACAAAATGATATTACATTTCCTAGATCATGGCTGCTTTTATAAGATTGTAATAGACAAGAACAACCTACTCACACATAAGGCATATGTTTCTCAAATTTGTTTTAAAGGAGAATTATATTCTTAAGTGATTAAAACTATGAACTCAGAAACCTTTCGAAAATGAGAAACTTGAGCATTTGAAATTAGGCAAACTTGAACGTTTGGAAAATAATGTGTTACTTGATTTTACAAGGGAAGTGTTTGGTTTACTTAAAAGATAGTCACTATATTTTATACTACGAACATTGTGTGACTTTTGTGAAAGAAACGTATCTTTTTAAAAGAGTTAATGTATGTAATACTTTAGGGTCAGAACCGGATTTTGGCATAAAATGATAGTACCTTAAGTTGTGTGTAACTTGCCTATGTTTGCGTGTGATAGCCTTGTTGTGTAAATCTTGTATTTTACTCGACTAGGTTCATGGGATGAACCGAATGTATTTCACCCGACTACCGCGTTCACGGATGAACCGGAATGTATTTCACTCGACTACGCGTTCATGGGATGAACCGGAATGTATTCACTCACTACGCGTTCGTGGATGAACCGGAATGTATTTCACTCGATTACGCGTCCGTGGACGGACCGAATGTATTCCATCCGACTACCGAGTTCATGAGATGAGCAGAATGTATTCCACACGTTTCTATCGGGTCCATGAGATGGGCGAGACATGTTATCGTATCACATGGTTTGTACCTAGGCTCGCGGTGAGGAAGGAGTTCCACGAGCATGAGGATGACTTTGAGGCGTGAGTCACGACTTGACATGGCGCTTTTATGTTATGAGTTGTAGTTTGTTATCATACATGTCTCTGCTTTATATGATTATGATTTCATTTCTGATATTTTCAGTTTCACATACTGCACTGTTATCGACCTCCTTGAGGCTGCGTTCATCAGCGGTGAGGTACATCGGTTGTGGATCCTCGCCATAGGATCACGATTCAACGTATTGGAAGCCCGTTTCTCCGAGGCTTATCTTTTAGTATGTTACCCCGATGCTGTAGGTTCTTGTACATTCGGGTATGGCGGGGCCTGTCGTCGTAGTTGTTGTCACTTCTTAGAAGTGCATGAAATCTTGTTGTGGCGAGTTTGTAAAAAGGATAACTGTCGGGTTTTATGTATATATCTGAAGGCAATTTGTTTTGGTTGCTTTGTTTATTTATCATGTCTCTTGTTTCATGTTTATGTTTTTATTTCCGATTCTCTCGATGTTGTATCACGAGGTGCCCGGTAAGGCACGATCACGGGCCGGTTGGTTCGTGACAAAAGTGGTATCGAAGCGATTAGTCCTCGGAAAGTGTCTACGACCGTGTCTAGTAAGTCTTGATTATCGGTGTGTTGTGCACCATCTATAATCGAGGAGGCTGCGAGACATTTAGGATTGGTTTCTATTCTTCTCACTCGAGATCGTGCCTTAGAGCCGTGTTATAAGTTGGACTCCTCAGCGTATTCTTATGTGCGATTATGCCTCCACGCAAGGCAATCGGGGCGTGGCGGCAAGCAGCGAGGAGTCGTGAGTAGAGCACGGAGGTTACCGGCGCAGGCCCGGTCGTTACGAGATAGTGCTTGACGGCGAAGTTTTGCAGCGCGGCAGCGGCAGAGTTTAGAGCGCAACGATGGCTGCCGAGACTACGATACTGAGCCTCGATCCCAGCTGGAGCGGATGAGATGGTACGAGAGATGGCGATTCTGGCGAGTCGTGGCGATATGAGAGAGGCGGATCGGCAGTTCAGTCCAGTAGCACCGTAGTTCACCGGCGAGCGGTTTGAGACTACGAGACTTTACGAGTTGTAGCGCCGATGTTACATGGATCGAGAGGCGAGATGACCCTCGTGAGTTTATCAAGCGACTACGGATCATGAGTGATCGAGTCTGAGGCGAGTCGGTGGTATTGGGTTCGCATCACCTGCGTGATCTTTGCGATGGTAGTTTGATTCACGGGAGCGTCCCTGAGGAACATGCGCTCCAGCGATTTGGGGCGAGTTCTCGGGCATTTCTTGCACATTTCTTGCCTCGCGGATGAGAGGGCTCGGCCAGATTTTTGGCGTTAAAGCGGGCCGGGCGTCTGGTTAGGAGTACAACGTGGAGTTTGACTCGTTGGCTCGGTATGTCCCGCCTTAGTGACCGATATGGAGGGCGAGTGCACCGCCACGCCACCGGGCTCGATGATTACTTGGCGAGGCTTGTTGGTGTAGCTCTTGTGGGCATGGACATTGCCGCGTGCGAGCTCATGCACTTGGATGCGAGGCACGGAGAGGTCGACGGAATGGCCGGGATCGCGAAAAGGCGAGCAGCGAGGTCCTTGGTAACTTGCGAGGCGGATCGCCGGGCGAGCTAGTTATGCACCTTCGCCGATCTGAGTGGTCCTCCGCGATCTTGGGGCGTTTGGGGTATTCGGAGCTGGTCGGGGCTCGTGGCTTCGTTCCGCAGATATACGTGAGTTCTAGCAGCAGGATTCATGTCCCCTCGGTGTGCGATGTGGCGGCGTCATCCCGGAATGTCGTCTTTTCGTACTTGTTTCACTGCGGCCGTCAGGGCCATGTGACGAGAGAATGTGCTTATAGGAGGGTGCGCAGCATGACGCCTCTGGATCGATGGCGGGTTCATCGCCTTCTCTATATGCGCCTGCAGGCGAGCCTATGATTAGAGTGAAGCGGTAGATACAGTATATCCTTAACCTCTAGAGTTTTGTTTTGCGCGATATGATGATCTTATTATTGTGTGCTATGTATGGATAGCATTGTGTTAAGTATAACTTAGAGAACATGACTAGTTGAAGAGGTAAGTTTGGGGTCGTGGAAGGTGTGAACCTTAGAATATTATAAGTGGAGACCTTAGATGCGTAGTCTTGAGTAAAAGATTTATTTACGATTGACCTTTGTCGGAGTGCATAGTATCTGAGGGTAAAAATTGTGTGATAAGTCCCGAGTGGTGTGAATTATATAAGGATAGTTATGATAAAGAAGACCACTAGGTTTGCGTAACTTGATTAGTGAGATTGTTCGGATCGGGAACAAGAGTTTGGCGCGCAAATGGGTCGGGTTGAGGCAAGGTTGCGTGTCAACCCGCAGCCGGTTTGGGGTAAGTCGATTCGAGGTGGTCCGCGGTGGTGGTCACGAGGGTGCTAGGCGCGAGTTTAGGTAACCATCGTGCGTTCGTGGACGTTCGACCAGAATCGGATCGTGAAGGCCGGGAATGGCCTTAGAGTAAATTGAAGCTAGTGGAGCTGTTGAGATTAGAAATGATTCCTCGTTGGCTTGGATTTGAGTTTTGCACATGTTATATTCGGCCATTGGTGGCGTGATCGGTTTGTAAGTATAGTAGTGAAGACTATACCGACGCAAATGCGTTTGGAGACTTAGAAGGAACATTCGGACGAATGTTTCTAAGGAAGAATGTTATACCGTAGTTCCGTGGTATATAGGTGAGGATGTGCGTGCGAGAATACGACAAAAATTTTGGAAAGAAAGAAAGATGTGATTTTTAAGCGGAAAAGTTTAGGGTTTTGTGAAGGAAAAAGGTTCGTTGATGGGAATTGGATTCCCAGTTTGGTATTTGGGCTTCTTGAATTATATTAGAATTATGGAATTTTATTTAGGAATTGGTCACGTGGGGCCCACGGGAGAAATTCTGATTTTGTGGGGCCACTTTGTTTGAGATTTTTGCCTTTATGGATATTTTGGAAGATGAAATATTTTGGGCGAGTAGGAGGCGACACGTGTCACCCCTAGGTGGCCTCGTGGCCGAAATTTGCTAACAAGTGGCAAAGCAGTCTTGGATATTTTGTGTGGACAAGTGGCCAAGTCTTGCTAGATATTTTGTGTGGACAAGTGGCTTGTGGGACCCACACACACTTGTCCCCAATCTCAACCACACACTTGCCTTCATCCTAGCCCTTGGTTGTCCTATATATGCACCCTTAGTTGATGAAAACTTCCACACTTAACCATTTCAGACAAGAAATTCCCTCCTTCTCCTTGACCTTGCTCTCGTTTTTAGCCCATTTCTTGACCTAAATTTGTCCAACAATTCTTAAACTCTCAAGTGTTCTTCCTAAGGTGTTAGGAAGATTGTGTACCAAGAGTTGGAAAAGATTTCACACCACAACCTATTGTTCATGCCTTGGCGAAACTTACTAGTTGGAAACCCTAAGTGTTCTTCACTTTTTGGAGTTAGTTCTTGAAGAGAAGTTGGTTAGGAGCTTACATGGGTTGCTTGTAGCGGATTGGAGCGGAAGATTTGGAGCTAAGACTTGCTTGGAGCGACATTAAGTTCTTGGATAATTTTGGGCTATTTGAGGTAGTAAACCTTAACCTCTTTGTGAATTGGTCATTATACATATATTATAAGTATATTATGGAGTATATAAAATATGGAGTAAAGTTTGGAAAAGTTGGATCTTGTTAACTTGTTAAAAGAAAAGTTGGCCGTTTGCCATTAAAATGGTAAAACGTATCTTACTTGTGAAGAAGTAATTAACAAAGTAACTATAACTTATATTAAGATGGAATATAAGTTGGATGACTAATGAAGTAATTGGATAAGTAAAATGGACAAAGTTGGCCAAGGACCCCAACTTAAGGATTGTATTTACTTTGGATGTATTTACTTTGGTGTATTTACTTTGGATGATTTACTTTGAATTTGTAGATTATTTACATTTCGCATTAAGAAGATTGTTCAATCGCGTTCGTTTGGCGTGTGATCCCTTTTTAATTATTGTATTGTTATGGCGTGATAGTAAACGCGTTACGTTTGAAGCGTAATCCTTCTTTTACTTGTTGTTATTATGGGCGTGATAGTAAACAGCGTTACCGTTTGGGCGTGTAATCCCCTTCTTTATGTTGTTTAATTATTACGCCTTATATATATATGGTATATATATTACGGTTATTCGGCCTTGGAGAAAGATGGAAAAGTGAGTAAAAGCGGAAGTCTTCGAATTTTCCGTAGAATTAGAGGCTTTTTATTGGTATAAGTCTTGATGGTAAGAAAGGTTTGATAGAAGTACTATGACCATTTTAGGAGCGAGTACTACGTGTGGCGTGATCTACTTGGCTTAGGAGTAGCAGCGGGTTGAAGTACTTGGAGCGTTTTGCTATTTGTCGATAATCGTCGCGAGGTATGTGAACCTCTTCCTATCTTTTCTAGCATGATTGTTGTGAACTATGTAGTACGGTAGACGTACATGTGCTAAGTGATTTGGTTGGTTTAAAACATAGGGTGTTATAATAGCTTTATGGGAAGTTAGTTATAACGACTTTATGTAGGTAAAAGAATGGTTTATTGATTGTAGAAAGATAAGACACTTGACTTATACACGACTTGATTTTGAAAGTTAAGAGACTTGATCTTGAAAGATAAGAGACTTGACTTAGTTTGACTTGTTATGAATTTTGTTAAAATGTTGTAAAAACCTCATTCGCGAGTAATGAGTAGTTGGTTTTAAAGGAATAATGTTTCTTGATTTGGAAATGAGATTAAGTATCGAACAAACCATCAGCGTTAATAAAGGAAATGTATTGACTAATTGTTATTAAAACAGTGAAACCTCCATCTGCATAGAAGCTAAGATGAGACAAAATGATATTACATTTCCTAGATCATGGTTTGCTTTATAAGATTGTAATAGAGAACAACCTACTCACACATAAGGCATATGTTTCTCAAATTTGTTTTAAAGGAGAATTATATTCTTAAGTGATTAAAACTATGAACTCTGAAACCTTTGAAAATGAGAAACTTGAGCATTTGAAATTAGGCAAACTTGAGCGTTTGGAAAATAATGTGTTACTTGATTTTACAAGGAAGTGTTTGGTTTACTTAAAAGATAGTCACTCTATTTTATACTACGAACATTGTGTGACTTTTGTGAAAGAAACGTATCTTTTAAAAGAGTTAATGTATGTAATACTTTAGAATCGAAGCAGGATTTTGGCATAAAATGATAGTACCTTAAGTTGTGTGTAACTTGCCTATGTTTGCGTGTGATAGCCTTGTTGTGCAAGTCTTGTATTTTACTCGACTAGGTTCGTGGGATGAGCAGGAATGTATTTCACTCTACAGCGTTCGTGGGATGAGCAGAATGTATTTCACTCGACTAGCGTTCGTGGGATGAGCAGGAATGTATTTCACTCGACTACGCGTTCGTAGGATGAGCAGGAATGTATTTCACTCGACTAGCGTCCGTAGGACGGGCCAGGGAATGTATTCCATCCACTACCGAGTTCACGAGATGAGCAGGAATGTATTCCACGTTTCTATCTGGGTCCATGAGATGGGCGAGATATGTTATACGTATCACATGGTTTGTACCTAGGCTAGCGGTGAGGAAGGAGTTCCACGGGCGTGAGGATGACTTTGAGGCGTGAGTCCACGACTTGACATAGCTTTTATGTTATGAGTGTAGTTTGGTTATCATACATGTCTCTGTTTTATATAGGATTATGATTTCATTCTGATATTTTGATTTCCATATTTGGTACTGTTGTCTTGACCTCCCGAGGCTGCGTTCATCTGCGCGGTAGAGGTACATCGGTTGTGGATCCTCGCTCATAGGATCACGATTCAGCGTATTGGGAAGCCCCGTTTCTCGGAGGCTTATCTTTTGGTATGTTACCACAGTGCAGAGTTCTTGTACATTCGAGTATGGCGGGGCCTGTCGTAGTTGTTATCACTTAGAAGTGCATGTAATCTTGTTGTGGCGAGTTTGTAAAAAGGATAAGCTATTGGGTTTATGTATATATCTGAGGCAAGCATTTTGGTTGCTTTGTTTATTTATCATGTCTCTTGTTTCATGTTTATGTTTTTATTTCGTGATTCTCGATGTTGTATCACGAGGGTGCGGGTAAGGCACGATCCACGGGCCGGTTGGTTCGTGACAAAAGTGGTATCGAAGCGATTAGTCCTCGGAAAGTGTCTGACGTGTCTAGTAGAGTCTTGATTATCGGTGTGTTGTGCACCACATCTATGTCGAGGAGGCTGCGAGACATTTAGGATTAGTTTCTATTCTCACTCACGAGATCGTGCCTTAGAGTCATGTTATAAGTTGGACTCCTCAGCGTATTCTTATGTGCGATTATGCCTCCACGCAGGCAATCGGGGCCCGAAGGGCAAAGCGGCCGAGGAGGCGTGAAGTAAAGCACGGAATTCTGGCGAAGCGATGCGTTACGAGATAGTGCTTAGCGGCGAGTTTTGCGGCAATGCCAGCGAGTTTAAGCGCAACGATGGCTCCGAGACTCTGATACACGAGCCTCGATCCCATGCTGGAGCGGATGAGATTAGGTACAAGGAGATGGCGATTCTTGGCGGTCGTGGCAGAATATGAGAGGCTGAATCTGGCCAGTTCCCAAGATAGCACCGTAGTTCACCCCGAGGCGGTTTGAGACTACGAGACTTTACGAGTTGTAGCACTTGATGTTATCGACCGTTCGGGGCGTGGTAGTGCCTACAGGCACCCAGTAGTCATACGAGAGAAAAACGGAATATAAAACAACGAAGATATGAAACGGTATAAATAAGACCGGTTTACGGAAAAAAGTTGCCTTCGGCATAATGTATATACATAACCCAAAATGAGCGATTACATCCCAACCTTACAGCGAGTCTACGGACCTCTACGAGTTTAAAACAATGGCGGACGGGGGCCCGCCATACCTGAATACGAATATCTACAACGACGAGGACCCAAAATGCTAAACTTAGGAGAAGCGGAGCTTTCCCAACGGCGGTGATCCTAAACGAGGATCAGCGATGAGTACCTTACTGCGGCATGAGCGGCCCGAAGGAAGTCGATCTGGCAATTGCAGTATGTGGCGAAAATCGTAAATGAAATCATAGTAGTCTATATAAGGCGGTGACATGTATGATAAGCCAAAACTACGATTCACAATAAATAGCGATCATGTCGAGGACTCATGCCTCAAAGTCATCACAATAGAAATGCGGGGGTAATGCGAAGCGTGGCGACTACTAAAACCGCAGTACAACAAGGTCATAAAGCGTATCATGAGATCTGCAGGCCGTCACATGATCAAAGGCGCCACTTCGCGCGATATCTAATGTCGCATCTAGTCACCGAACTTCCCGCGACTCGCGATAGGCCAAGCAGATAGGCCGCGTGAGGTATAACCCGCGTCGAGGTAGCTACTCCGGCAGCGTCTGAGACTCGTCGTCGCATGGCTGAGAACCGCGTGACCACGAGCGCGTACTAACACGGAACTCCAGCGATTCGCGCATACCATCTGACCGTAAGGTATTCTCGAATCAGGTCCATCGACCACTTTGAGTCTACCGCGTCGGAGGCGCTTAACCGGAGTTATGAATGATATAATATCAACATAACCGATTATTGCTAAACAACATAAGCACAACAAGGAAAAACCCCTTTACACAAATATCACAAGATACTAACTCGTAGCATCTAACATGTTTACTTATCGATCAACAAGAAAATATTACAAGACTATCACAAATCAATACAATCAAGTTATTCACACAAGGTACTTTCTACATTATGTTAACAAGTTCGGGTTGTTAGCCCAAGTACTTCATGTATTACTCCTTTAAAGATCCGTTTCTTTTACAAAAGTCACACAATAACCGTAGCATAAAAATAGAGTAATTATCTTTTGAAGTACATTAAAACACTTCTCCTTGTAAAATCAAGTAACAACATTCTTTTCCTAACGTTCAAGTTTGCCTAATTCCAATTACTCAAGTTTCTCATTTGAAAGGGTTTGTAGTTCATAGTTTTAATTCTTTAAAACAATTTGAGAAACATATACCCTAAGTGTGAGTAGGTTATTATTATTCGTAACAATCTTATTACTGACCATGATCTAGTAAATGTAATATCCTTTTGTCTCATCTTAGCTCCTATGCGGATGGAAGTTTCTACTAGTTTTAATAATACCTTATTAGTCAAAATAATTCCCTTTATTAAGTACGTGGTTTGTTCGACATTTATTACGATTGGTAAAACATCATTCCTTTTGAAAACCAAAAATACTAATTACTCACTAATGAGGTTTCACACTTTTAACAAAATTCTTATTAGTATAATAAGTCAAGTCTCTTATTTCTTTAAATCAATAAATCGTTCTTTTTATCACTCTTGCCGTTATACCTAACCTCCCATAAAGCTAGTATAACTCTTAGCTTTTAAAACCAAGTGTTACTCTTACGAAAAAATGATTCACTATTCCTTTGAAATGTTTGATTCTTTATTATTGAGCTTAAGCCATGAGGCATTCTTGAAGTGTTGTCGGAGCTTAAGCGTGAGGCATTGCCGTAAGTATTGTCGCTTAAGTCAAAGACATTAGTAGTTATTATTCGATTAACACGTATGCGTCTACCGTACTATATATATTGTAAAATATCATGCTTTAGGAAGAATCACATACCTTCCGTGAAAACCTCTGCGAGTTGAATATGTCGCATGTGAGTATCGACCTATATGATCAAATCGTCTATCAACGTCGGTATCGTACAAAGTTCTAAGCGAGGGTTCGTTATTCTATGGTCATTTGGGCAGACTTTACTGCGGTGAGCTACTCAAGTCTCTTTGAAACGATCCTATGTAAATCTGATTCTATTCATCTTTTAAACCCTTCTACTTGTGATAACAATTCAATTCTGATCTGATATCCTTCTAAGTATTTAATACTTATTCCTATACTTCTACGGTATATATATTCTAATTACAAAAGGAGGATAAGGTTATTTACCTCGGTAAGCCCAATAATATCCTAGATAAAAGTCGCTGAGCAGGTTTAGCTCACAAGTTGGCGCTCAGGTGGCTAAGAAAACCTTAGAAGTTCTTCACAACTCTACTAAGGACTAAGGGATTTGGGCTAGGGTAATTTGGGCATTATAACAATACTAGAGCAACTTTTCTACCAGGAGGGGGTAGTGTTTGGCTAGGCTAGCTTTAGAGGGAGGGTTGCTTCTAGGGCTTCTCAAAGGGGAGTGTGTTTGGGCGAAACAACAAGAGGAGAGGGGATTTGAGACTTAGATAGATTGCTCAATTTAGGATGAAATAACTCTTGACAAGGGGTATTTATAGGTCAAGACATGGCCAACCAATGGCCAAGATTATGCCAAGTGCAAGGCAAGTGTAGGGTGAGGATTTAGGCAAGTGTCCTCGCCAACTTGCACACAAAATATCCTACCAACTACTTGACAAAATTGTCATCCATTGGCCTCAATGCCGTGTAACATCCATCATGAGAGGGTGACAAGTGTCGCTCTCGTTGATCAAAATGTTCGTCTCTCGGAAAAATTCGCAAAAATTAGAAATGACATAGCGAATTTATCCTACGAGTTGTGTAAACGTTTAAAACGACTCTGCTTGGTGTTGTGTACAAAGTGGAATTCGTCCAAGCCAACTAGGGGGTGACACGTGTCGCCTCCTACTCGTCCAAAATATTTCATCTTCGAAAATATCCACAATGGCCAAAATCTAGAAAACAAAGTGGGCCCACAAAGCGTAAATTTTCTCAGTGGGCCCAGCGTGACCATTTCGAAAATAAAACTCCATAATTCTCTAAAATTCCAAGAAGTCCGAATACCAAACTGGGAATCCAATTCCATAAACGAATCTTTCCTTCCCAAAACCGGAAACTTTTCCGTGGAAAAATCACCTTTTCTTCCATTCCATTCGATGTCGTATTCGCACGCGTGCGTCCTCGCATACATACCTTGAACTACGGGTATAACATTCTCCTCGCCGAAACATTCGTCCCGAATGTTCCTTCTAATATCAAAACAAGCAGCGCCAGATAGTCCTATCGCTATATACTTACGGAACAACCGTACCACGCTGGTCACAACACAACAAGCGCACATACTTATCTCCAAGTCCACGAGGAATCACCTCTATCACAAAACTCCCACTCGAGATCTAAAAGATACTCCTTCGCCCCTACTCTTTACAAACGAATGATCACACCTACGCTTGTAATACATGCCGTACGTTCTTAACGCTTCGTCGTGATACCACTTTTGTCACTTTGTCGCGAGCCTTGCCGACAACCCAACAAATGGTGCATTGCTGCGATCCCTGAGTATGTCGTACACTTCTTGTACGCTCGAACTCTTACCACCATTCTGTTACTGCTTAGTTTCCAAATCTCGGGGTTACTATCTCTAACGTGGTCATCATTAGCGGGAACACTGGGTGGATTCCGATACTTTCCGAACATAACAATACGAAAGGCCGGACGTCTCGCCTCTAAGTCGGACGGCAATGCTAACATATAGGCAACTGGCCTAATCTTCACATGAACTCAAAAGGCCCAAAGTAACACGGCTAAGTTTCCTCTGTTTTCCAAAACTTCCACACACATCCGATCTGCTGGAACAAACTGAACTAACTATCTCAACTCATGCCAACATCGAACCAATCGATCGGCAACTTATACTTCCGCCCCACAAGGCTTCCTAAGGCGACATCCGAATACTGAAAATGGTAGCTTAAACATTCCTTTACGGAGACAACAATCCCCACAACTACTGAAATCCAAACACGCAGGCGAACGCGATCTGAGACTTACCTGAGTTCTTAACCCTGCCTGGTAAAACTTCCAAAAAAAGGAAACAGCCGTACCCTGGGCTCCACTGTCTGTCATAAGGTGAAGGTAGGCACTCCGTGCAGCCTTACAACCTTTCTGATATAATCACCCTACCGAGTACACGGTCTTTGCTAGAAGACAAGACGGGCTGACCTCCTCGGCCCGACTACTGGTCGAATGTATCCACGAACTCGTACGTTGGTTAACTAAACTTGGGCCTAACACCCTAGTGACCCTACCACCCGTGGAACCACCAAAAGCGGCCCCACCACCAAACAGCCACGGGTCGACCATCCACATGGCCTCCACCCAACCCAATGCGCAAACACTAGCTCCCGATTGAACAATCTCGCCCAAATCACGTTACGAAAACCTAGCGGTCTTCTACCTCTTTCATTCCACATTACCAGGATTCATCCCAAAATATCTCACGATACTATGCACCTCGACAAGGGTCAAACAGTAATTCTTTTACCAAAGATGGCCTCCTCTAAGGTCTCTACGTACACATCCTAAGGCTCCCACTTTCTCTATCCCCAATCTTTCTGATTAACTAATCATGATTCCCAATCACGATTAACACAATGCTATCTGAACATAATACTTAAGATATTCGCTACACATATAAATCTCTAAAGGGTTAAGGATATACTGTATCACGGCACTTCCCTTAGGTCGTTCTAATCAAACCATACTCGTGCGATACCTGGGAAGGTGATGAACTATCCACCGATCACGGGCCGAGTCTACATCCGCACCACCCGGTCGGACAATTCCTGCAAAATGGCCTGCTGTCGCGAAACATAACAAGTGGCGCGGAAGAACGACCTCCCCACGATGGCGACATCGACCAGCAGCGGCACCGAGGTGGGTGGCCTCTCGCTAACACCCCTCTCCGAACCACTGCATCCTGGCCCGGTCTAGTAGTGAGTTCTCGTGCTTGTATCCTTCCTCATAGAACATTCCCTTGCTATGGCACGGCGTCGCAATAAAAACAAGCACGATAAAAAGCGGCACTTCCGGGATGACACGCGCTGCTGAACACCGAGGAAAAACCCTGTGGAGGGACACTGTCTTGGCGGGCGCATGTCTAATCTGGCGAGGCGGTCGCCTCGAGAGTTACCAAATGATCCACAATCGGGCCTCTTACTGCTGCTCGGTCACTCTGCCGATCTACCTCTCGGCCAGCTGCACATAATCTGACATGGCTTTGGCTCGTCCACGATGAAGAGCTACTCCTCACAACCCTTCTTTAGATAAGCATCAATATCCTTGGAATACTGGTACATAAAATACTCTCGGCTGCTAGTCCTTTGCTAACAGGCGTCTCCTTCCAATCCATATTTTGCTCGATCATTGGGCGAAAGTCCAGATGTCATGACCGATGAGGAATCGGCGTGATAAACTCTTCTGCTGGCGGCGTCTCGAACTCCCTCACGTGAAGCATCGCAGTGATGATTGGGCTATGCCTTCTAAATCTCTGTACTCTACTCGCGGCTCGGCCGGTACGCCTTGCCCTTCGGGCGAGTTACTGGCGCGGAGGCATCACTGTAAAGGAAAGGAATACGTTAGAGGTCCAACTTATAACACGGCTCTAAAGCACGATCTCGAGTGAGAAGAATGAAACCAATCCTAAATATCCTATAGCCTCACGATTATTGGTGTGTGCACAACACACCGCGATAATCAAGACTCTACTAGATACGGTCTTGAGACACTTTCCGAGGATTAAGCGCTCGATACCACTTTTTGTCACGACCGTTCGGGCGTGGTCGCGCCTACCCGGGCACCCAGTAGTCATACATCGAGAAAAACCGTGAATATAAAACAATCAAGATATGAAAGCAGTATAAATAAGACACAGTTTACGGAAAAAGTTGCCTTTCGGCATAATGTATATACATAACCCAAAATGAGCGATATCCCAACCTTTGCAGTCTGGGACCTGCGAGTTTAAAACAATGGCGGGGGGGCCGCCCTACCCCGAATCTGAATATCTACAACGACGGGGACCATACCAAAATGCTAAACTTCCGAGAAAGCGGAGCTTTCCCAGCCCGAGCGGTGATCCTAAGAGGATCAACGGTAGGAGTACCTTTACTGCGGCATGAGCAGCTGGAGAGTCGATGCGAGTACCAAGTATGTGGCGAAAATGCGTAAATGAAATCATAGTAGTCTATATAAGGCGGTGACATGTATGATAAGCCAAAACTACGATTCCTGATAAATAAGCGGTCATGTCAAGTCGAGGACTCATGCCCTCAAAGTCATCACAATAGCGATGCGGGTAAGTGCGGGCGTAGCGACTACTAAAACCCACAGTACCAACAAGGTCATAAACTGTATCATGAGATCTGTCTTGTTATACCCCGTATTTTCAGAGTATGTACGTATGGACGTACGTACGAAATTTGAGCCTTAAGTTAGGCATTGGATTCGATTTGGGCACAAGTGCCGATTAGAGTCGTTTTTCGACGAAACGTTTCCACGACTTTAGGGAATTTCGGCTATGTCATTTTTAATTTTGCGGATTTTTAGAGAGCGAAACATTTTGGACCAACGGGAGGGTGACATGTCACCTCACATTGGAAGCAAATGGAAGGTTGACGATTTGGGCGTCAAGAGGCCTGGTTGGCCTTGGCGATTGGCTCCCCTGTGCCTAGTTTGTGGCTTGTTTTGTGGAGTGTTTTGTGGAGTGTTTTGTGGGTGCACTTGGCTTGATCTTGGCCTTACACTTGCCTTGCACTTACTAAATCTTGGCCATTGGTTGGCCTTTGGGTTTGCTATAAATACCCCTTAGTTGATGAACTTTCTTCATCAAAATCATTTCCAAGTCTTGAAATCTCTCCCTTTTGTGTGTTGAAATTCGTCCAAGCCCTCCCCTTTGTGGAGCTTGGTAGAGGTCTCCCCTCCCCTTGTGAGGTCTAGCCGTGGGTACCCACTAGCCTAGTTGTTTCGTATAATACATCCCATTTGTGGTATTGAAATACTCACTCCAAGTATTGTTATAATGCCCAAAATACCTTAGCCTTTTACCTTGTAGTATTCCAAAGTTACCTCTGTCGCAGAGTCGGAAATACTACCTTTTGTCCCTTTAGTCTCAAACCAAACCCTAAGAAAATCTTCATTGATTGGTTGAAGTATTTAAGTAGAAGTTGGTTAGAACTTCTAAGGGTTGTTTGGGCGGGTGGAGCACCGGAGTCGAGCTAAACGTTGCTAAGGATCGACATTTAACTTGGATAATTATGGGCTTATCGAGGTAAACACTATCCTTCTATTGTAATTGGAAATTACATGTTGTTAGAATATATAGTTGAAGTATACTATATATAGAACTATACTTAATCTTGTGGCAATGTCTTTTGACTTAAGCTGAAGAATTAAGCCCGAATCTGTAATTACATAGGTGTATTCTGATGAACTTGTGTAGTATTCTTGTGTAGTAGAATTGTACACGTCCGGTTAGGCGTGTAAAACCCCTGGTTGGCTTGGTAGCGGCCTCGATAGAGAAGGAGATTCTGTTGTGGCGGGAGATCTTTGCGAATTTTACGTAGAATATTCTACGTTGTGGTCTAGATGATAATAGGCGCCTTGTGGCCTTATAGGTTGAAGTACCTACGTGTGGCGCGATTTACTTGGCTTGAGGAGTGGCCATTGTTTGGAGCTTTTGTATTGTCGATAAATCGTCGCGAGGTATGTGAACCTCTTCCTATCTCTTCTAGCATGATATGTGTGTAACTATGTACGGTAGCGCATTGTGTTTAAAATACTTTGTGGTTTTAAAAGGAAGCTGATGTGAATTATAACGGCTTGTTATAATAAAGAACTTGATGTATTTCAAAAGATTTATAAATCGTTTTTAAGGAAAGTAACACTTGGTTTTAAAGGTTTTAAAAGAGTTATACTAGCTTTATGGGAGTTAGGTATAATGTCTTAAGAGAGGTAAAGAAAATAGTTCTTGATGTTAGAAGTTAAGAGACTTGATCTTATAAGATAAGAGACTTAACTTATTTGTGTTAATGTGGATGTTTGTGTGAAACCTCATTCGTGAGTAATGAGTACTTGGTTTTATGTTTTTGATTTGGAAATCGAATGTGTATCGACAGGACCACTGCGGCGTTAATAAAGGAAAATGTATTGAATAATGATGTATCGTATTAAAACCGGTAGAAACCTCCATCCGTAGAAACTAAGATGAGACAAAATGATATTACATTTTCTAGATCATGGTCTTTGTAATAAGAATGTTGTAAACAAGAATAACCTACTCTGCGTAAGACATATATTACTCAACCTGTTCTAAAAAGGAATCAAGTGATTAAGTTTATGAACTATGAAACCATTTGAAAATGAGAAACTTGAGTAATTGAAACTAGTAAACTGGAACTTAGGAAAAGAATGTTGTTACTTGATTTTGAAAGGAATGTGGGTTGGTCATTCTAATACTACGAATTATCGGGTGACTTTTATAAAAGTAATGGATCTCTTTTAAAAGGACTTAACGATGAAGAACTTTGGGGTTAAAAACCGGACTTTGGCATAAAATGAAAGTACCTTGAGTTGTGTGAAACTATGCTTGTTGTTGTGAAACTTGCCTATGCTTGTTGTTGTGAAACTTGCCTATGCTTGTGATGATAGCCTTTGTTGTGCAAGTGTGGTATTTACGTATTCTGGCGTCTCGATAGAGGCAGGTTGACTTATTGAACTTACTTGGAGCGTCTTGGCGTTGATGGAGAATTCCGGGTATGTTTCCATTTTGATTCTTGTCTTATTGTTGATGTCACATGGACATGTCTACCGTCAAAGATTAGGGGCATGTGGCCACGGCGGGTTGATTACCCGATATATGGTTATTTCTTCCGTGGGCGTGTCTACACGATGTTGTATTCGGGGCATGTGGCCATGCGGCGAGGTTGACTACCTAGTATATTGTTGTTGAGGTTACATGGGCATGTCTACCGATCTTTGATTCGGGCATGTGGCCATGCGGCGCAGTTATTGTGTGTTGCATCATGGGCATGTCTGCGAGAACATGATGGATGTGGTGGGCGTGAGACCCATAGTTATATTTGAGTGGTGACTTTGAGGCGTGAGTCACGACTTGATCTTTGTTATGTTGTGAGCGTAGTTTGGTTATCATACATGTCTCTGCTTTATATAGACTAGTATGATTTCATTCTGATATTTCTGATTTCACATACTGTACTGTTATCTTGACCTCCTTCGGGTGCGTTCATCTGCATGGTAGAAATGCGTTAATGTCGATCCGACATGAGGATCACGTTTAGCGTTTTTGGAAGCTCGTTTCGTCGGAGGCTTATCTTTGGTATGTGTTCCTGAGTTGTAGGTTCTTGTACATTCGTGGGTATGGCGAGCCCTGTCCGTCATAGTTGTTATATAAATCTTAAGTGCATGCTTTGTTGTGGCGGGGTTTGTAAAAGGATAAGCTATTGGGTTTATGTATATACACTGAAGGCATTGTTTGGTTGGCTTTGTTTATTTATGATATCTCTTGTTTCATGATTCATGTTTTATATTCCGCTGATTTTCTCGATGTTGTATCACCAGGGTGCCCGGTAAGGCACCCGATGGAACCGAGTTTGGGCGTTACAAAAGTGGTATCGAGGCGATTAATCTCGGAAAGTGTCTGAACCGTGTCTAGTAGAGTCTTGATTAGCGGTGTGTTGTGCACCACATCTATAATCAGGAGGCTATAGGACATTTAGGATTGGTTTCCATTCTCCTCATTACGAGATCGTGCCTTAGAAAGTGTTGTAAGTTGGACCCTCCGGCGTGTTTCGTTTTTACGATTATGCCTGCGGCAACCGGGGCCCGAAGGGCAAGGCGGCGAGGAGGCTAGTGGGATTGAGAGGAGTGCGAGCGCGAGCGATCGAGACGAGTAGTGCTTGACGGCGAAGTTTTGCGGCGCCCCGACCAGAGTTTAGAGCCGCGATGTTCTGCGAGACTACAAGACTGAGCCTCGGTCCCACGATGGAGGCGGGAGATGGGTCGCGAGATGGCCCGATTATTGGCGAGTTGTGGCGGATATGAGATAAGTGGGCCGATTCGATTCAGTTCAGAGCACCTGTAGTGCAGGGCGACGATTTGAGGCTACGGGATTTCCTTAGGTGTAGCCGCTTTGAGTTTCTGGTCGAGGCGGAGGATGATCCGCAGGAGTTCATCCGTCGATTCTGAAGGATCATCGCGGGTGATCAAGGCTTGAGATCGAGTCGTGACATTTAGTTCGCGCGTCGCTGCGTGACACGCGATCGATTGGTTTGACTCGTGAGCTTTCGGGAGAGCATGCACTTCCGGCCGTTTGGGATGAGTTTTGGGGCCTTCTGGCACATTTCTTGCCTCGCGGATGAGAGGCTCGGGCCGTGATTTTTGATGTTGAGGCTGAGCGGCGTCTGATTCGGGAGTACAATGTGAGTTCGACTCATTGGCGGTATGTTCCGCATTAGTAGCTAGTATGGAGGATCGAGTGCACCGATATGTTACGAGGCTCGATGATTACCTAGCGTAGAGTTGTTGGTGTTTCCAGCCCGGCAGGGCATGGACATTGCCCATCTGAGCTCATACACTAGGTGCGAGGAGCGAAGATCGGCAGGTGGACCGCTTTCAGCGAGAAGAAGGCCAAGGCACTAGGATATTTTAGCGACCCGAGGCGGACGCCTCGGCCAAGATACTAGTTTTGTACCTCCGCCATTACAGAGTGGTCCTCCGCGAGCCGGGACCTCGGGATATTCGGGGAAGCGGTCGGGGCTCCCGGGTTTGGATGTTCGGGAGTAGGGGTGTTGGCGGATCGATCACCCTACCTCGGTGTGGTCGATGTGGTAGACCGCATTTCGGAAGTGTCGTAGTACGAGGAGCTTGTTATTCCTGCGGCCGTCGGGCCATGTGAAGAGAGCGTGCTTATAAGAGAGGTTCAGCAAACGACTCGGCTTCAGGATCGATGGTGGTTCATCACCTTCTGCGATTATGCGCCTGCAGGCGTGCCTATGATTAGAGTGGAGCGGTAGCTTCGGTATATCCTTAACCCTCTAGAGTTTTGGTATCGATATGATGATCTCATTATTATGTGCTATGTGTGCGAATAGCGTTGTGTTAATTGTGAGTTAGAAAACATGGTTAGTTGGGAGGCTAAGTATGGGGTCATGGTAGTATGAACCACTAGGCGTGTCACGATTGAGACCTTACGTAAGGTCGTCTTGAGTAAAAGATCTATTTTATGTTTGACCTTTATCAGTGCGTAGTGTGCGTGGGATATGTTTGTGTGATCGGTCCGGTAATGTGAAATGGAGTGGTAGCTTTCTGACTGTAGAGGTAAGAATGTTCGGATCAAGAAACTAGGAAGTTGGCACTACAGTGGGTCGGGTTGGGGCCATGTTGCGGGCCAACCCGCGTCCCGTTTCGAGGAAGGGGCAGCTCTGGGTGGTCCCGCCAGTGGCGGTCACGCAGTGCTAGGCCCAAGTTTAGATGACCATCGATGAGTTCATAGATACGTTCGATCGAGAATCTGTTCGTGAAGGCCGGGAATGGCCTTAGGGGAAATCGAGGTTAGTGAGATGACCAAGTTTGGAGGTAGAGACTCCAAGGGTTGGAAACAGAAGCGTTGACAGAAGTGTGGTACGGATACTAGAACGAGTTCGAGTGTTCGAGACGAGTACTACGAGAAAGGGGAGAAGTGAACGTGTGTTTTATGGCCAGGTGTGGCATGATCGTTTTCGTAAGTATAGCAGTGAAGACTATACTGGTACCTGTTTGTTTTGAGACCTAGAAGGAACATTCGGGGCGAATGTTTCTAAGGGGGGAAGAATGTTATACCCCGTATTTTTCAGAGTATGTACGTATGGACGTACGTACGAAATTTGAGCCTTAAGTTAGGCATTGGATTCGATTTGGGCACAAGTGCCGATTAAGTCGTTTTCGACGAAGCGTTTCCACGACTTTCGTAGGGAATTTCGGCTATGTCATTTTTAATTTTATGGATTTTTCCGAGAGACGAAACATTTTGGATCACGGGAGGGTGGCATGTGTCACCTCGCATTGAAGCAAATGGAAGGTTGGACGATTTGGGCGTCCAAGAGGCCTTGGTTGGCCTTGGCGATTAGCTCCCTTTTGTGCCTAGTTTTGTGGCTTGTTTTGTGGAGTGTTTTGTGGAGTGTTTTGTGGGTGCACTTGGCTTGATCTTGGCCTTACACTTGCCTTGCACTTGGCTAAATCTTGGCCATTGGTTGGCCTTTGGGTTTGCTATAAATACCCTTAGTTGATGAACTTTCTTCGTCCAAAAATCATTTCAAGTCTTGAAATCTCTCCCTTTGTGTGTTGAAATTCGTCCAAGCCCTCCCCTTTGTGGAGCTTGGCCGAGAGGTCTCCTCCCCCTTGTGAGGTCTAGCCGTGGGGTACCCACTAGCCTAGTTGTTTCATATAATACATCCCCTTTGTGGTATTGAAATACTCCTCAGTATTGTTATAATGCCCAAAATACCTTAGCCTTTTACCTTGTAGTATTCCAAAGTTACCTCTATACGTGAGAGTCAGGAAATACTACCTTTTGTCCCTTTAGTCTCAAACCGAAACCCTAAGAAAATCTTCGTTGATTGGTTGAAGTATTTAAGTAGAAGTTGGTTAGAACTTAAGGGTTGTTTGGGCGGGGTGGAGCACCGGAGTTGAGCTAAACGTTGCTAAGGATCGACATTTAACTTGGATAATTATGGGCTTATCGAGGTAAACACTCTGTCCTTCTATTGTAATTGGAAATTACATGTTGTTAGAATATATAGTTGAAGTATACTATATATAGAACTATACTTAATCGTGGCAATGTCTTTTGACTTAAGCTGAAGAATTAAGAATCGATGAATGTAATTACATAGGGTGTATTCTGAAGAGACTTGTGTAGTATTCGTGTGTAGTAAATTGTACACGTCCGGTTAGGCGTGTAAAACCCCACGGTTGGCTTGGTAGCGGCCTCGATAGAGAAGGAGATTTCTGTTGTGTGGGGAGATCTGCGAATTTTACGTAGAATATTCTACGTTGTGGTCTAGATGATAATAGGCGCCTTGTGGCCTTATAGGTTGAAGTACTGCGTGTGGCGCGATTTACTTGGCTTGAGGAGTAGCCCATCGTTTGGAGCTTTTGCTTATTGTCGATAAATCGTCGCGAGGTATGTGAACCTCTTCCTATCTCTTCTAGCATGATATGTGTGTAACTATGTAGTACGGTGAGCGTACGTGTGTTTAAAATACTTTGTGGTTTTAAAGGGGCTGATGTGAATTATAAGCGGCTTGTTATAATAAAGAACTTGATGTATTTCAAAAGATTTATAAATCGTTTTTAAGGAAAGTAACACTTGGTTTTAAAGGTTTTAAAAGAGTTATACTAGCTTTATGGGAGTTAGGTATAATGTCTTAAGAGAGGTAAAGAAAATAGTTCTTGATGTTAGAGTTAAGAGACTTGATCTTATAAGATAAGAGACTTAACTTATTTGTGTTAATGTGGATGTTTGTGTGAAACCTCATTCGTGAGTAATGAGTACTTGGTTTTATGTTTTACTGATTTCGGAAATCAAAATGTGTATCGACAGACCACTGCAGCGTTAATAAAGGAAAATGTATTGAATAATGATGTATCGTATTAAAACCAGTAGAAACCTCCATCTGCATAGAAACTAAGATGAGACAACATGAGATTCCATTTTCTAGATCATGGCTGCTGTAATAAGAATGTTGTAAACAAGAATACCCTACTCTCACGTAAGACATATATTACTCAACTGTTCTAAAAAGGAATCAAGTGATTAAGTTTATGAACTATGAAACCATTTGAAAATGAGAAACTTGAGTAATTGAAACTAGGCAAACTGGAACTTAGGAAAAGAATGTTGTTACTTGATTTTGAAAGGAATGTGGGTTGGTCATTCTAATACTACAATCGGGTGACTTTTATAAAAGTAATGGATCTCTTTAAAAGGACTTAACGATGAAGAACTTTGGGGTTAAAAACCGGACTTTGGCATAAAATGAAAGTACCTTGAGTTGTGTGAAACTTGCCTATGCTTGTTGTTGTGAAACTTGCCTATGCTTGTTGTTGTGAAACTTGCCTATGCTTGTGATTTATAGCCTTTGTTGTGCAAGTGTGGTATTTACGTATTCTGCGTCTTCGATAGAGGCGGTTGACTTATTGAGAACTTACTTGGGCGTCTTGGCGGTGATGGAGAATTCCACGGGTATGTTTCCATTTTGATTCTTGTCTTATTGTTGATGTCACGTGGACATGTCTACCGTCGCGATTCGGGGCATGTGGCTACGCGGCGGGTTGATTACCCGATATATGGTTATTTCTGTTCCATGGACGTGTCTACACCGATGTTGTATTCCAGGCGTGGCCATGCAGCGGGGTTGACTACAGTATATTGTTGTTGAGGTTACATGGGCCTATCTGCCGTCTTTGTATTCCGGGCATGTGGCCATGCGGCCTTGTTGTGTATTGCATCATGGACATGTCTACACCGATCTTGTATTCGGGGCATGGGCCATGATGCGAACATGATGGATGTGGTGGCGTGAGACCCGTAGTTATATTTAGTGGTGACTTTGAGGCGTGAGTCACGACTTATTCTTTGTTATGTTGTGAGCGTAGTTTGGTTATCATACATGTCTCCTCGCTTTATATGAACTAGTATGATTTCATTCTGATATTTACGATTTCACATACTTGGTACTGTTATCTTGACCTCCTTGAAGTGCGTTCACGCGCGGTAGAAGTGCGTTAGGTATCGATCCGGCTTGTAGGATCACGTTTGAGCGTTTTGGAAGCTCCGTTTCACGGAGGCTTATCTTTGGTATGTGTTCCACGAGTTGTAGGTTCTTGTACATTCGAGGGTATGGCGGGCCCTGTCCGTCATAGTTGTTGTATAAATCTTGAAGTGCAGCAACCTTGTTGTGGGCGGGGTTTGTAAAAAGGATAAGCTATTCGGGTTTATGTATATACAGAAGGCAAGTATTTGGTCAGCTTTGTTTATTTATGATATCTCTTGTTTCATGATTCATGTTTTATATTCCGCTGATTTTCTCGATGTTGTATCACTAGGTGCAGGGTAAGGCACGATGACGGGCCGGTTCGGGCGTTACATGTCTGAACCGTCACATGATCAAGTGGCCACTACGCGCGATATCTAATGTGCGATCTAGTCCCGAACTTCCGCATGACTCGCGCCAAAAGCCAGATAGGCCCGCGTGAGGTATAACCCGCATCGAGGTAGCTACTCCCAGCGGCGTCCTAGAACTCGTCGCGCCAGCTCTGAAACGCGTGACCGCAAGGGCGCGATACTAACCTGGAACTCCGCAGATTCGCGTAGACCATCTGACCGCATAAGGTATTCTCGAATCATAGGTCCATCGACCACTGAGTCTACCCCGCGAGGGAACAACGGGCATTATGAATGATATAATATCAACATAACCGGTGTATTGCTAAACAACATAAGCACAATGCGAAAAACCCCTTTACACAAATATCACAAGATACTAACTCATCGTAGCATCCTAACATGTTTACTTATCCAACAAAGAAAATATTACAAGACTATCACAAATCAATACAATCAAGTTATTCACACAAGTACTTTCTACATTATGTTAACAAGTTCGGGTTGTTAGCCCTAAAGTACTTCATGTATTACTCCTTTAAAAGATCCGTTTCTTTTACAAAAGTCACAAAATAACAGTAGCATAAAAATAGAGTAATTATCTTTTGAAGTACATTAAAACACTTCTCCTTGTAAAATCAAGTAACAACATTCTTTTCCTAACGTTCAAGTTTGCCTAATTCCAATTAGTCAAGTTTCTCATTTTGAAGGGTTTGTAGTTCATAGTTTTAATTCTTTAAAACAATTTGAGAAACATATACCCTAAGTGTGAGTAGGTTATTATTATTAAGTAACAATCTTATTACTGACCATGATCTAGTAAATGTAATATCCTTTTGTCTCATCTTAGCTCTATCACGGATGGAAGTTTCTACTAGTTTTAATAATACCTTATTAGTCAAAATAATTCCCTTTATTAAACATTGTGGTTTGTCTGACATTTATTGCGATTGGTAAAACATCATTCCTTTTGAAAACCAAAAATACTAATTACTCACTAATGAGGTTTCACACTTTTAACAAAATTCTTATTAGTATAATAAGTCAAGTCTCTTATTTCTTTAAATCAATAAATCGTTCTTTTATCACTCTTAAGCCGTTATACCTAACCTCCCATAAAGCTAGTATAACTCTTAAGCTTTTAAAACCAAGTGTTACTCTTACGAAAAAAATGATTAGATTCCTTTGAAATGTTTTCGGTTCTTTTATTCAGCTTGTAGTGAGGCATTCCGCAAGTGTTATCGAGCTTAAAGCGTGAGGCATTCTGTAAGTATTATTCGAGCTTAAGTCAAAGACATTGCCGTAGTTATTATTGATTAACACATGTACGTCACCGTACTATATATATTGTAAAATATCATGCTTTAGGAAGAATCATACCTTCCGGCGAAAACCTCACGCCAAGTTGAATATGTCGCGCGTGAGTATCGACTATGATCAAATACGTCTATCAACGCCCGGTATCTTGTACAAAGTTCTAAGCGGAGGTTCGTTATTCTATGGTCATTTGGGCAGCACTTCCCTACGGTGAGCTACTCAAGTCTCACGTGAAAACGATCCCATGTAAGTCTGATTCTATTATTCATCTTTTAAACCCTTCTACCGTGATATTGATTCAATTCTATGCAATATCCTTACAAGTATTTAATACTTATTCCTATACTTCTAAGATATATATTCTAATTACAAAAGGAGGATAAGGTTATTTACCTCGGTAAGCCCAATAATATCCTAGATAAAAGTCGCTGAGCAAGGTTTAGCTCCTAAGTTGTGCGCTCGTGCTCTAAGAAAACCTTAGAAGTTCTTCACAACTTCTACTAAGGACTAAGGGATTTGGGCTAGGGTAATTTGGGCATTATAACAATACTAAGGCAACTTTTCTACCAAGGGAGGGGGTAGTGTTGGCTAGGCTAGCTTTAGAGGGAGGGTTGCTCTCGCCAGGAGCTTCTCAAAGGGAGGGTGTGTTTGGACGAAACAACAAAGAGGGAGAGAGGATTTGAGACTTAGATAGATTGCTCAATTTAGGATGAAATAACTCTTCACAAGGGGGTATTTATAGGTCAAGACATGTGACCAACGGCCAAGATTATGCCAAGTGCAAGGCAAGTGTAGGGTGAGATTTAGGCAAGTGTCCTTGGCGACTTGCACACAAAATATCCTACCAACTACTTGACAAAAATTGTCATCCAATTGGCCTCAATGCAGTGTAACATCCATCAATGAGAGGGTGACAAGTGTCGCTCTCGTTGGTCCAAATGTTTAGTCTCTCGGAAAAATTCATAAAAAAATTAGAAATGACATAGCGGAATTTATCCTACGCGAGTTGTGTAAACGTTTAGTCTAAAAACGACTCGCGGGTGTTGTGTACAAAGTGGAATTCGTCCAAGCCAACTAGGGGGTGACACGTGTCGCCTCCTACTGGCCCCAAAATATTTCATCTTCAAAATATCCACAATGGCCAAAATCTCGAAAACAAAGTGGGCCCCACAAAGCGTAAATTTTCTCAGTGGGCCCCACGTGACCATTTCCGAAAATAAAACTCCATAATTCTCTAAAATTCCAAGAAGTCGAATACCAAATCTGGGAATCCAATTCCCATAAACGAATCTTTTCCTTCCCAAAACCCGGAAACTTTTCCGTGGAAAAATCACCTCTTTCTTCCATTCCAATTCCAATGTCGTATTCTCGTACGTACGTCCTCGCATACATACCTTGGAACTACGGGGTATAACAAGTGTTCTATGGATCGAGAGTTGAGGATGACCCTCGAGGTTTATCCGATGACTCTGCGATCATGAGTGATCCGAGTCTGAGGCGTAGTCGGTGGTATTGGGTTCGCATCACCGCGTGATACCGCAATGATCGGTTTGATTCACGGAACCGTCCTAGGGAACATGCGCTCAGCGGTTTGGGGCGAGTTCTCAAGGGCATTTCTTGCACATTTCTTGCCTCACAGATGAGAGGCTCGGGTATGCATTTTTGAGCGTTAAAGCGGGGCGTGACGGTTAGGAGTACAACGTGAGTTTGACTCGTTGGCTCGGTATGTCCCCGCCTTAGTGACCGATATGGAGGACGAGTGCACCGCTACGTCACGGGCTCGATGATTACGGCGAGAGCTTGTTCGGGTGTAGCTCTTGGTAGGGCATGGACATTGCCGCGTGCAGCTCATGCACTTGGATGTGAGCACGGAGAGGTCGACGGAATGGCCGGATCGGCGAAAAAGCCGTAGCAGCAGTGGTCCTTTGGTAACTTGCGAGGCGGACGCCTCGGTGGCGAGCTAGTTATGCACCTTCGCCCGATGCAGTGGTCCTCCACGGTCTTCGTGACGCTTGGGGTATTCGAGCTGAGTCGTGGCTCGGGGCAGTTCCGAGATATCGTGAGTTCTAGCGGCAGGATTCATGCCCTCCAGGTGTGCGATGTGGCGGCGTCATCGGGAATGTCGTCTTTTATCGGTACTTGTTTCACTGCGGCCGTCGAGGGCCATGTGACGAGAATGTGCTTATAGGAGGTACCGATGACGTAGCCTGACCTGGATCGATGGCGAGTTCATCGCCTGCTGACTATGCGCCTGCGGGTGTGCCTATGATTAGAGTGAAGCGGTAGATCTGGTATATCCTTAACCCTCTAGAGTTTTGTTTGCGCTGATATGATGATCTTATTATTGTGTGCTATGCAGGATAGCATTGTGTTAAGTATAACTTAGAGAACATGACTAGTTGAAGAGGTAAGTTTGGGGTCATGGAAGGTGTGAACCTTAGAATATTATAAGTGGAGACCTTAGACGCGAGTAGTCTTGAGTAAAAGATTTATTTACGATTGACCTTTGTGAGTGCATAGTATACGAGGGTAAAAATTGTGTGATAAGTCCCAGTGGTGTGAATTATATAAGGATAGTTATGATAAGAAGACCTGGGTTTGCGTAACTTGATTAGTGAGATTGTTCGGATCGGGAACAAGAGTTTGGCGCGCAAATGGGTGGGTTGAGGCAAGGTTGCGTGTCAACCGCAGCCGGTTTGGGGTGGGGTGATTCGAGTGGTCCCTTGGTGGTAGGGTCACGAGGGTGCTAGGCGCAGTTTAGGTAACCATCGTGCGGGTTCGTGGACGATTCGACCAGAATCGGATCGTGAAGGCGGGAATGGCCTTAGAGTAAATTGAAGCTAGTGGAGCCGTTGAGATTAGAAATGATTCCTCGTTGGCTTGGATTTGAGTTTTGCGCATGTTATATTCGCCATTGGTGGCGTGATCGGTTTTGTAAGTATAGTAGTGAAGACTATACCGAGAAATCACGTTTGGAGACTTAGAAGGAACATTCGGGACGAATGTTTCTAAGGGAAGAATGTTATACCGTAGTTCCGTGGTATATAGGTGAGGATATGCGTGCGAGAATACGACAAAAATTTTGGAAAGAAAGAAAGATGTGATTTTTAGCGGAAAAGTTTAGGGTTTTGTGAAGGAAAAAGGTTCGTTGATGGAATTGGATTCCCAGTTTGGTATTTGGGCTTCTTGAATTATATTAGAATTATGGAATTTTATTTAGGAATTGGTCACGTGGGGCCGGGAGAAATTCTGATTTTGTGGGAGCCACTTTGTTTTGAGATTTTTGCCTTTATGGATATTTTCGGAAGATGAAATATTTTGGACGAGTAGGAGGGCGACACGTGTCACCCCCCTAGGTGGCCTCATGGCCGAAATTTGCTAACAAGTGGCAAGACAAGTGCTGGATATTTTGTGTGGACAAGTGGCCAAGTCTTGCTAGATATTTTGTGTGGACAAGTGGCTTGTGGGACCCACACACACTTGTCCCCAATCTCAACCACACACTTGCCTTCATCCTAGCCCTTGGTTGTCATATGCACCCTTAGTTGATGAAAACTTCCACACTTAACCATTTAGAGACAAGAAATTCCCTCCCTTCTCCCTTGACCTTGCTCTCGTTTTTTAGCCCATTTCTTGACCTAAATTTGTCCAACAATTCTTAAACTCTCAAGTGTTCTTCCCTAAGGTGTTAGGAAGATTGTGTACCAAGAGTTGGAAAAGATTTCACACCACAACCTATTGTTCATGCCTTGGCGAAACTTACTAGTTGGAAACCTAAGTGTTCTTCACTTTTGGAGTTAGTTCTTGAAGAGAAGTTGGTTAGGAGCTTACATGGGTTGCTTATAGCCAGTTGGAGCGGAAAGATTTGGAGCTAAGACTTGCTTGGAGGCGACATTAAGTTCTTGGATAATTTTGGGCTATTTGAGGTAGTAAACCTTAACCTCTTTGTGAATTGGTCATTATACATATATTATAAGTATATTATGGAGTATATAAAATATGGAGTAAAGTTTGGAAAAGTTGGATCTTGTTAACTTGTTAAAAGAAAAGTTGGCCGTTTGCCATTAAAATGGTAAAAACGTATCTTACTTGTGAAGAAGTAATTAACAAAGTAACTATAACTTATATTAAGATGGAATATAAGTTGGATGACTAATGAAGTAATTGGATAAGTAAAATGGACAAAGTTGGCCAAGGACCCCAACTTAAGATTGTATTTACTTTGGTATTACTTGAATGTATTTACTTTGGTGATTTACTTTGGGTATGTTACTTTGGTATGTATTTACATTTACATTTACATTAAGGAAGATTGTTCAATCGCGTTCGTTTGGGCGTGTGATCCCTTTTTAATTATTGTATTATTATGAAGGCGTGATAGTAAACCAGCGTTACCGTTTGGCGTAATCCTTGCTTTTACTTGTTGTTATTATGGGCGTGATAGTAAACGCGTTCCGTTTGGGCGTGTAATCCCCTTCTTTATGTTGTTTAATTATTACGCCTTATATATATATATGGTATATATATTACGGTTATTCGGGCCTTGGAGAAAGATGGAAAAGTGAGTAAAAACGGGGGAAGTCTTTCTTAGAATTTTCCGTAGAATTAGAGGGCTTTTATTGGTATAAGTCTTGAATGGTAAGAAAGGTTTGATAGAAGTTACTATGACCATTTTAGGAGTGGGTACTCGTGTGGCGTGATCTACTTGGCAGGAGTAGCGCGGGTTGAAGTACTTGGGCGTTTTGCTATTTGTCGATAATCGTCGCGAGGTATGTGAACCTCTTCCTATCTTTTCTAGCATGATTGTTGTGAACTATGTAGTACGGTGAGCGTCACGTGTGCTAAGTGATTTGGTTGGTTTAAAACATAGGGTGTTATAATAGCTTTATGGGAAGTTAGTTATAACGACTTTATGTAGAGTAAAAGAATGGTTTATTGATTGTAGAAAGATAAGAGACTTGACTTATACAGACTTGATCTTGAAAGATAAACGACTTGATTTTGAAAGTTAAGAGACTTGATCTTGAAGATAAGAGACTTGACTTAGTTTGACTTATTATGAATTTTGTTAAAATGTTGTAAAAACCTCGTTCGCGAGTAATGAGTAGTTGGTTTAAAGAATAATGTTTCTTGATTTGGAAATGAGATTAAGTATCGAACAAACCATTGCGGCGTTAATAAAGGAAATGTATTGACTAATTGTTATTAAAACCCGGTAGAAACCTCCATCCGCATAAGCTAAGATGAGACAAAATGATATTACATTTCTAGATCATGTGCTTTTATAAGATTGTAATAAACAAGAACAACTACTCACACATAAGGCATATGTTTCTCAAATTTGTTTTAAAGGAGAATTATATTCTTAAGTGATTAAAACTATGAACTCTGAAACCTTTGAAAATAGAAACTTGAGCATTTGAAATTAGGCAAACTTGAGCGTTTGGAAAATAATGTGTTACTTGATTTTACAAGGGAAGTGTTTTGGATTACTTAAAATATAGTCACTCTATTTTATACTACGAACATTGTGTGACTTTTGTGAAAGAAGCGTATCTTTTTAAAAGAGTTAATGTATGTAATACTTTAGGGTCAGAACCGGGATTTTGGCATAAAATGATAGTACCTTAAGTTGTGTGTAACTTGCCTATGTTTGCGTGTGATAGCCTTGTTGTGCAAATCTGTATTTTACTCGACTACGGTTCGTGGGATGAGCAGGAATGTATTTCACTCGACTCGCGTTAAGTGGGATGAGCGGGAATGTATTCACTCGACTGCGTTCGTAGGATGAGCCGGAATGTATTTCACTCGACTACGCGTTCATGGATGAGCAGGAATGTATTCACTCGACTACGCGTCCATAGGATGGGCCAGGAATGTATTCCATCCGACTACGAGTTAATGAGATGAGCAGAATGTATTCCATGGCGTTTCTATCGGGTCCATGAGATGGGCGAGATATATTATCGTATCACATGGTTTGTACCTAACTGGCGGTGAGGAAGAGTTCCACGGGCATGAGGATGACTTTGGCGTGAGTCACGACTTGACATATTTGCTTTTATGTTATGAGTGTAGTTTGGTTATCATACGTGTCTCTGTTTTATATAAGTATTATGATTTCATTTCTGATATTTTCAGTTTCACATACTTGGTACTGTTATCGACCTCGCCTGGGGCTGCGTTCATGCCGCATGAGTAGAGTACATCAGTTGTGGATCCTCGCTCATGGATCACGATTCGGCGTATTAGGAAGCCGTTTCTCGGAGGCTTATCTTTTGGTATGTTACCACGAGTGCAGCAGTTCTTGTACATTCGAGGTATGGCGGGGCCTGTCCGTCATAGTTGTTGTCACTTCTTAAGTGCATGTCTTGTTGTAGCGAGAGTTTGTAAAAAGGATAACTATTCGGGTTTTATGTATATATCTGAGTGATGTTTTGGTTGGCTTTGTTTATTTATCATGTCTCTTGTTTCATGTTTTATGTTTTATTTAGTGATTCTCTCGATGTTGTATCACGAGGGTGCGAGGTAAGGCACCCGATCCACAGGCCGGTTAGTCGTGACCCGGCAAAGTAGTGTGAGCGATTAGTCCTCGAGAAAGTGTCTACAGGCCAGTATGCAATAGAAATCTTGGTGGTGTCGGTGTGTTATGCACCCGTCTATAATCGAGGAGGCTTTGCGGAGACATTTAGAATTGAATTTCTATTCTTCTCAACAGAGATGCGTGCCCTTAGAAGGTACGTATTATAAGTTTAGACTCCATACGAAAGCGTATTCTTATGTGCGATTATGCCTCCTTAATGGTATTCGGGGCGGAGAAGGCTTGCGTGCCCATGGAGCGCATTTGTAAATGGCTCACAGGAAATTCACAAGCGGGAAAACCGATCATTGAGATAAGTCTCACTTGGCGTGGCCGAAGTTTTGCAGCGCCTTGGCTGCGAGTTTCAGTAGCAGCGATGAGCTGCCCGAACTCTGATGCACGAGCCTCGATCCAACTGGAAGCGAATGAGATGGAAATCTGAAGTACCGCGATTCACGCGGTCGTAGCGAATATGAGAAAGTAGATCGGCGATTCGATCCAATCGCGCATAGATTACTTCGGCGACGATTTGAACTAAGGACTTTAGGTGCCAGCACTTGACGTCCTATGGATCAGTTGAGGATGGCCCTCGAGTTATCAAACATTCTATTGGTCCTTGGGAGTGTGATCCTCGGGCTGATCGGTGGTAAGTTCAGCCAGTGGCGTCTGATCAGTAGTTTTGATTCATGGAGGCCCATCCCGAGGAACATGCGCTCCCAGCGATTTGGGCGAGATTCTCAAGGCATTTCTTACACATTTGCCCCTCACGCATGAATGAGAGAGCTCATTAAGCAAATTTTGTGATAAATGACCAGGCATCACAGTTGAAGTACAACGTAGGGGGATTTGGCTAAATTGCTCAGTATGTCCATATAGTAACCACGATATAGAGTTAGAAGTGCAGCTACGTCACAGGCTTTCGATAATTTCGCCGCGAGCTTATTGGGCGCCGCTCTTGGTAAGGCATGAACGTGCGCGTCTGACTAATGCATGGATGCCGAGGCCTGCGAGGTCAGCGGAATGACCAAGGATCAGCGGAAAGATCGAACAGCGGTGCTGGTAACTTGGTAGGCGCTATCGGTAATGGTAGTTATGCGCCGGAAGTCTGAGTAGTCCTCATGAAATGCTCAGGATGTTAAAATTGTTATTAAGTGGTGAGAGCTCAGAGCAGTTTCACGGATATCGTGAGTTCTAGCGGTGAGTTAATGTCCCGCCGATGTACGATGTGGCGGCGTCGTCCGAGAATGTAAATCTTTTCTGGTACTTATTTCACTCTTTGTGGTCGAGGGCCGTGTGAGAGAATATCTTTATAGGAGAATGCAAGCGACGCGTAATCCGGATCGGTGGTAGGTTCATTCGCGCTTCTCTGTTCTCGCCCTGCGATGATCCCCATCAATTAAGTAGGCGGTAGATGCGAATTATATCAACAACGCCACAGGAGTTTTATTTTGCATGATATGATGATCTGTGTGTATGCTGCATATACGGGGATAGCATTGTGGTAAGTATAGCAGAACACTGACTAGTTGAAGAGGCCAAGTTTGGTCCATGGAAGGTGTGAACCTTAGAGATATTATAAGTGGAGACACTTGGATGCGGGGAGGCAATCTTGAGTAAGATTTGTTTCACGGTGTGACCTTTGTCGGTCATGGTATCACGAGGTAAAAAAAGGGTGTGCCAGTAAGTCACAATTGGTGTGAATTATGGGATAGTTATGATAAAGAGAAGACCAGCCGTTGCATCTTGATTAGTAGGATTGATGGGATCGGGAGCGAGGGGATTTGGCGTGAATACCGTTGGGTTGAAGCAAGGTTGAAATGCCGACGTAACGATTTGGGAGTAAGTCGATTCGGGAGTAAGTCGCCCGGTGTTAAGTCACGAAAAGTGGGGCCAGGTTTAGGTAACCATCGCAATGCGGAGTTGTGTAGATGCGTTCGACCAGAATGTCGGATCGTGAAGTGGGAATGACCTTAAGTAAATTGAAGCTAGTAGGATACGGTGGCGAGATTGAAATGATTCCTCGTTGGCTTGGATTTGAGTTTTTGCGCCGCGTGTTATATTAGCCATTAGTGGCGTGTCGGTTTTGTAAGTATAATGGTGAACTATCTACAGAAAGCGCAGAAATCGTTTGGAGACTTAGAAGGAATCGTTCGGGACGAATGTTTCTAAGGAAAAATGTTATACCGTGGATTCAGGGAGTATATGGTGAGGATGTCGATGCGAGAATCGTGAGGATTTGGAAAAGAAAAGAAAGATGTATCAGTTTTAAATGGAAAAGTTTAGGGTTTTGTGAAGGAAAAAATTCGTTGATGGGAATTGGATTCAGTTTGGTATTGGGCTTGAATTATATTAGAATTATGGAATTTATTTAGGAATTAGTACGCACATTAGAATTGTGGGAAATTCTGATTTTGTGGGGCCTTTGTTTTGAGATTTTTGCCTTTATGGATATTTTTCGGAAGATGAAATATTTGGGCCAGTAGGAGAGCGACACGTGTCCTTACAGAGTGTCTCGTAGCCGAAATTGCTAACAAATTAAGCGAAATAGTAAAGCATCTTCTTCAGATATTTTGTGTGAATAAGTAGCCAAATCTTGCTAGATATTTTATTATTGGACAAGTGGCGTGGGACCAGCGCCTTGTCTGATCTCAGCTTTTGCTGCATAATCCCTAGCCACGGACATCCCATATACTTCACTTAGTTGATGTTAAACTGTATTGCTCATTTGAAACCAAGAAATTCCCTCATTCTCCGCCGGCCTTGCTCTGGTTTTGACTAGTTTCTTGACTAAATTTTTCCAACAATTTAAACTACCGAGTGTTCTTCTAGGTGTTAGGAAGATTGTGCAAGAGTTGAAAAGATTTCACGCCCACAACCTATTGTTCATGCATGGCGAAACTTACTAGTTGGAAACAAGTGTTCTTCACTTTGGAGTTAGTTCTTGAAGAGAAGTTGATTAGAAGAACCATGGGTTGCTTATGGCGGATTGGGCAAAATATTTGGGTAAGACTTCTTGGAAGGCGACGTAGGATTCTTGGATAATTTGGAGCTATTTGAGGTAGTAAACGCCAACTCTTTGTGAATTGGTCATTATACATATATTATAAGTATATTATGGAGTATATAAAATATGGAGTAAGGATTTGGAGAAAAGTTGGATCTTGTTAACTTGTTAAAGAAAAGTTAGTGGATTTGCCGTTAAAATGGTAGCGTATCTTACTTGTGAAGAAGTAATTAACAAATAAGCTATAACTTATATTAAAGATGGAATATAAGTTGGATGACTAATAAGTAATTGGATAAGTAAAATGGACAAAGTTGGCGAGGACCCTGGCTGGGGTATGTATTTACTGGGTATATTTACTGAATGATATTTACTTTGGGTATGTTACTGGTGTATTACATTTACATTAAGAAATTGTTCAATCGCGTTAGTTGGCGTGAATCCTTTAATTATTGTATTATGAAGGCGTGATAGTAAATGGCGTTCTGGATTTGGCGTAATCCATGCACTACTTGTTGTTATTATGGAAACGTGATAGTAAGCTAGCGTTCACAGATTTGAAGTATAATCGCTAACATCTTCATTTAATTATTCTGCTTTATATATATATATGGTATATATTCTGGTTATTAGACGCACTTGGAAAGATGGAAAGTGATAAAAGCGGGGAAGTCTTTGCGAATTTTTAGTAGAATTAGAAGACTTTTTATTGGTATAAATCTTGATAGTAGAAAGGTTTGATAGAAATCTGTAACCGTTTAGAATTAAGGTACTACGTGTGGCGTGATCTGCGGCTTAAAAAATGTAAGCGGGTTGAAAATGCTGGAAGCGTTTTGCTGTTGTCGATGTCGTCGCGAGGTATGTGAACCTCTTATATCTTTCTAACGCATGATTGTTGCGGAAGTATGGCAATGCAGTGAGCGTCGTGTGCTAAGTGATTTAGTTGGTTTAAAACATAGGGTGTTATAATAGCTTTATGGGAAGTTAGTTATACTGACTTTATATGAAATAAAAGAATGGTTTATTGATTGTAGAAAGATAAGAACTTGACTTATACGACTTGATTTTGAAAGTTAAAGAGACTTGATCTTGAAAGATAAAGAACTGACTTATACGACTTGATTTTGAAAGTTAGAGACTTGATCTTGAAAGATAAAGAGACGACTTAGTTTGACTTGTTATGAATTTTGTTAAAATGTTGTAAAAAACCTCGTTCGCGAGTAATGAAGTAGTTGGATTTAAAAGAATAATGTTTCTTGATTCGGAAATGAATTAAGTATCGAACAAACCATTGCAGCGTTAATAAAGGAAATGTTGACTAATTGTTATTAAAACAGTAGAAACCTCCGTGCGTAGAAAATTAGATAGAGACAAAATGATATTGACTAGATCATAAGTTTGCTTTTATAAGATTGTAATAGTGAAACAACTACTGTGCTTGTAAGGCGTATATTTCTCAAATTTATTTTAAAGGAGAATTATATTCTTAAGTGATTAAAACTATGAACTCTGAAACCTTTTAGTAGAAACTTGAGCATTTGAAATTAAGCTGAGCTTGAGCGTTTGGAAAATAATGTGTTACTTGATTTCTGAGAAGTGTTTTGTTTAAGCAAAGATAGTCCCTATTTTATACTACGAACATTGTGTGACTTTTGTAGAAAAAGCATTATCTTTTAAAAAGTTAATAATATAATACCCCAAAGATTGACAAGGATTTTGCATAAATGATAGTATTTGCCAAGATTGTGTGTAGCTGCCTATGTTCTTGATGTGATAGCATTGTGCAAATCTTTTGTATTTACTCGACTACCGATTCGTGGATGACAAGATGTATTTCTTCGGCTAAGCGTTAAATAGGATGAGCAGGAATGTATTTCCTCGGCTAGCATTCGTAGGATGAGCAGGAATGTATTTCACTAAATAAAGCGTTAATGGATGAAGCAGAATGTATTCACTCGACTCTGCGTCCATGGATGGGCCAAGAATGTATTCCATCCAGCTAAATTCATGAGATGTTAGAATATATTCACAGTTTCTATCTGCGGGTCCGTGAGATGGGCGAGACATTATCGTATCACATGGTTTGTACCTAGCGGTGAGGAAGGAGTTTCAGGATGACTTTGAGCGTGAGTCACGACTTGACATATTTATGTTATGGTGGTTATCATACATGTCTCTGTTTATATAGTATTATGATTTCATTTCTGATATTTTTCAGTTTCACATACTTGTACTGTAAAATTAGGCTATGTCATTTCTAATTTTTGCGAATTTTTAGAGACGAAACATTTTGGACCAACGAGAGGCGACGCGTCACCCTCTCGTTGATGGATGTTACACGCATTGAGGCCAATTGGATGACAATTTTTGTCAAGTAGTTGGTAGGATATTTTGTGTGCAAGTTGGCGAGGACACTTGCCTAAATCCTCACCTACACTTGCCTTGCACTTGGCATAATCTTGGCCATTGGTTGGCGTGTCTTGACCTATAAATACCACTTGTTGAAGAGTTATTTCATCTAAATTGAGCAATCTATCTAAGTCTCAAATCCTCCTCTCCTCTTGTTGTTTCGTCCAAACACACTCTCCTTTTGAGAAGCCCTAGCCAGCAACCCCCATAAAAGCTAGCCTAGCGAAACACTACCCCCTCCGCCGGTAAAAAGTTGCCTTCTAGTATTGTTATAATGCCCAAATTACCTAGCCCAAATCCCTTAGTCCTTAGTAGAAGTTGTGAAGAACTTCTAAGGTTTTCTTAGACTCTGGAGCGCACAACTTAGGAGCTAAACCTTGCTCAAGCGACTTTTATCTAGGATATTATTGGGCTTCACCGAGTAAATAACCTTATCCTCCTTTTGTAATTAGAATATATACCGTAGAAGTATAGGAATAAGTATTAAATACTTAGAAGGATATTGCTGAATAAATTATTTGTTATCACGTTAGAAGGGTTTAAAAGATGAATAATAGAAGCGTACTTACATAGAATTGTTTTCTGATGAACTTGAGTAGCTCAGGGTAGGAAGTCTTTGCCCAAATGACCGTAGAATAACGAACCTCTCGCTAGAACTTTGTATGCGATCTGATCACGGGCGTTGATAGGCGTGTTGGTATTATGGGTCGATACTCTGCTGGCGCGACATATTCAACTTAGCGGGAGGTTTTTAGGAAGGTATGTGATTCTTCCTAAAGCGTGATATTTTACTATATATATAGTGCGGTAGACGTCGTGTAGTAGCTGAATAATACTTACGGCAATGCCTGTGAGCTACTTTGAATAACACTGCGCGATGCCTCGCGGCTTAAGCTGAATAATAAGAACTGAAAACATTTCAAAGGAATACTGAATCATTTTTAACAGAAGAGTAACACTTGGTTTTAAAAGCTTAAGAGTTATACTAGCTTTATGGGAGGTTAGGTATAACGGCTTAAGAGTGATAAAAAGAACGATTTATTGATTTAAGGAAATAAGAGACTTGACTTATTATACTAATATGAATTTTGTTAAAAAGTGTGAAACCTCATTAGTGAGTAAATATTATTTTGGTTTTCAAAAGGAATGATGTTTTACCAATCGGAATAAATGTCGAACAAACCACAAAAGAAATGGCTAATAAAGGAATTATTTTGACTAATAAGGTATTATTAAAACTAGTAAACTTCCATCTGCATAGGAGCTAAGATGAGACAAAATGATATTACATTTACTAGATCATGGTCTTTGTAATAAGATTATTCACGAATAATAATAACCTACTCACACTTAGGGTATATGTTTCTCAAATTGTTTTAAAGGATTAAAACTATGAACTACAAACCCTTTCGAAAATGAGAAACTTGAGTAATTGAAATTAGGCAAACTTGACCGTTAGGAAAAGAATGTTGTTACTTGATTTTACAAGGAGAAGTGTTTTAATGTACTTCAAAAGATAATTACTCTATTTCTTATACTACGGTTATTGTGTGACTTTTGTAAAAGAAACGGATCTTTTAAAGAGTAATACATGAAGTACTTTAGGGCTAACAACTGAACTTGTTAACATAATGTAGAAAGTACCTTGTGTGAATAACTTGATTGTATTGATTTGTGATAGTCTTGTAATATTTTCTTGTTATTTGGATAAGTAAACATGTTAGGATGCTTCGTGAGTTAGTATCTTGTGATATTTGTGTAAAGGGGTTTTCCTTGTTGTGCTTATGTTGTTTAGCAATAATCGGTTATGTTGATATTATATCATTCATAACTCGGGGTTAAGCTGCCCTCCGTGCGGGGTAGACTCGGCGGGTCGATGGACTATGATTCGAGAATACCTTATGCGGTGCAGTATGGCCTATGCAGGCTGCGGGAGTTCAGTTAGTATCACGGCCGCTTGTGGTCAATGCGGTTCTTGTAACCCGTGCGGACGACGAGTCTAGGGCGGCTGCCAGGGAGTAACTACCCTCGATGCGGGGTTATACCTCATGCGGGCCTATCTGTTTGGCCTATGCGGGTGCGGGAAGTTCGGGACTAGATGCGCACATTAGATCTGCGGCGAGTGGCGGCTTTGATCATGTGGCGATCAGACAGATCTCGTAATCTGATTTATGACCTTGTTGAGTGCTGTGGGTTTTAGTAGTCGGCTACGCCGTACTTACCGTCAGTTCTATTGTGATGATTTTGAGGCATGAGTCCACGACTTGACATGGCTTATTAATTGTGAACTGTAGTTTTGGCTTATCATACATGTCTCCTGCCTTATATAGACTACTATGATTTCATATACAGTATTTTCAGTTTCACATACTTGGTACCTGTTGTACTGACCTCCTTCGGGGGGCTGCGTTCATGCCGCAGGTAAAGGTACTCCTCTTTGATCCGATCCTTGGATCAGCTTGATGTTAGGAAAGCTCGTTTCTCGGAAGCTTAGCATTTTGGTATGGTCCCGCATGCCGTTGTAGATATTCGTATTGGGGTATGGCGGAATACTGTCGCCATTGTTGTTTTAAACTCTTAGAGTGCTGTAGACTGTTGTAAGGTTGGGATGTACTGCTCATTTTGGGTTATTTATATACGTTATGCGAAGGCAACTTTTCAGCCCGTGTCTTATGTATATTGTTCATATCTTGGTTGTTTTATATTCCGGTTTTTCCTCGATGTATGACTACTTGGGTGCACGGGTAAGGCACGATCCTGCCCCGAACGGTCGTGACAAAAGTGGTATCGAGCGATTAATCCTCGGAAAGTGTCTATAGGCGTATCTAGTAGAGTCTTGATTATCGGTGTGTTGTGTGCACCAATAATCGAGGAGGCTATAGGATATTTAGGATTAGTTTCCATTCTTCTCACTCGAGATCGTGCTTTAGAGCTGTGTTATAAGTTGGACCCTCTAACGTATTCCTTTCCTTTACGGTGATGCCTCGCGCCAGCCTTCGGGCCCAGAAGAGAAGCCGGTAGAAGGAAGGCTGCGAGTAAATCTGAGCATGAGATTTAGAGAACACAGGCCCGATCATCGCTGAGGTGATGCTTATGCGAGGAGTTACGAGGCGTCGCCGTGGGCAGATAGAGTTTAGCGGCTGGCGTGATTCTCTACGATCGTGACATCTGGACTTCAGTTCCACTTGGGAGCGAAAATATGGATTGGAAGGAGACGGCCTGTTGCTAGCAAAGGACTTGGCGGCAGAGTATTTTATGTACCAGTATTCCAAGGATATTGATGCTTATCTAAAGAAGGGTTGTGAGGAGTAGCTCTTGATCGAGGACGAGCTGTGCTTGCGTTCGAGATTATGTGCAAGTGGTGAGAGAGGTAGATCGGCAGTGTGTTATACCGTATTTCAGTATGTACATGTGGGCGTGCGTGCAATTTTGAGCCTTAAGTTAGGCATGTTTGAAATTTTGTGCACAACCCGTGATAGAGTCGTTTTTGACGAAACGTTTCCGACTTTCGTAGGAAAATTCCGCTATGTCATTTATAATTTTGCGGATTTTTAGAGGCGAAGCGTTCGATTAACGAGGGTGACATGTGTCACCTCACATTGGAAGCAAGTGGGGCGATTTGATTGGGCGTCGAGGCCTGGTTGGCCTCGCCGATTGGCCTCTTTTGTGCCTTGTTTGTGGCTTGTTTGTGGAGTGTTTTGTGGAGTAGGGTTAGGGTGCACTTGGCTTGATTCGCCTTACACTTGCCTTGCACATGGCTTGATCTTGGCCATTGGTTGGCTTTTGGTTTCTATAAATACCCCTAAGTGTGAAGACTTCATCCATTCCAAATATGTTCCAAGTCTTGCTATCCTTCCTCCTCTTGTTTGACTCTCGTCCAAGAGCCCTCCCTAGATAGGCCTTTGGCCGAGAGTCTCCCTCTCCCCACTTTGTGGTGTGGTGGGTACCCACTAGCCTAGTTGTCTCGTATAAATACCCTCGTGGTATAGAAATACTCTCCAAAGTATTGTTGTAATGTCCAAATACCTTGCCCAAATACCTTGTAGTATTCCTCAGGTTACACTTATACAAAAGCCCGTAAAATACGATTATACTTCCTATAACCACAAAACGAAACCCTAAGAAATCTTCACCGTTGTCATACTAAGAAGTTGGTTAGAACTTAAGGGTTGTTGGAGCGGGTTGGAGCACCCGGAGTAGGAGCGAAACATTGCTAAGGATCGACTTTAAACTCGGATAATGTTGGGCTTATCGAGGTAAATATTCTTGACATGATATTGTAATTGGAAATTACATGTCTGTTAAAATATATAGTTGAAGTATACTATATATAATCAACGTAGTTGTTGGCAATGTCTTTTGACTTAAGCTCAAGAATAAAGAATCGAATCAATCTGCAATTACATAGGGTATTACATGAGACTTGTAGTATTCTTGTATAGTAGAATTATACCCGTCGGGTAAGATGTATAGCCCCGGTTGGCTTCGTAGCACCTCGATAGAGGAGAGAGAGATTTACGCGATTGCGGGGTGCTGCTGAATTTTCTCGTAGAGATGTTCTACGTTAAGATCTAGATTTTAATAAGCGCGTGGCCTTATAGGTTGAAGTGCTACGTGTGACGAATCTTACGACTAAGGAGTGGCCGACGGTTTGAGGTACTCGGGCGTTTGCTATTAGTCGATAATCGTCGCGAGGTATGTGAACCTCTTCCTATCTCTTCCGGCATGATATGTGTGAACTATGTAATGCGGTGACGCATACGTGTTAGTTGTGTTTGATTGTTTTAAAACATAAAGTGTTATAACGGCTTTATGGGAAGTTGTTATAACGACTTTATGTAGGTAAGAAAATACTTTGTGGTTTTAAAAGGTAACTAATGTGAATTATAATCGCTTGTTATAATAAAGAACTTGATGTATTTCAAAAGATTTCTAAATCGTTTTGAAGGAGAGTAACACTTGGTTTTAAAGGTTTTAAAAAGAGTTATACTAGCTTGATGGGAGTTAGGTATAATGTCTTAAGAGAGGTAAAGAAAATGGTTTCTTGATGTTAGAAGTTAAGAGACTTGATCTTATAAGATAAGAGACTTAACTTATTTGTTTTAAATGTGAATGTTTGTGTGAAACCTCATTCGTGAGTAATGAGTACTTGGTTTTATTTAAAGGATAATGTTTTCTTGATTTGGAAATCGTAACGTGTATCGACAGGACCACCGCGGCGTTAATAAAGGAAAATGTATTGAATAATGATGAATTGTATTAAAACCAAGAGAAACCTCCATCTGCATAGAAACTAAGATGAGACAAAATGATATTACATTTTCTAGATCATGGTTTCTTTGTAATAAGAATGTTGTAAACAAGAATAACCTACTCTCACGTGAGACATATATTACTCAATTGTTCTAAAAAGAAATCAATTGATTAATTTTAAGAACTATGAAACCATTAGAAAATGATAAGCTTGAGTAATTGAAACTAGGCAAACTCTAACTAAGGAAAATAATCTTGTTACTTGATATTGAAAAGGAATGTGGGTTGGTCATTCTAATACTACGTATCGTGACTTTGATAAAAGTAATGGATCTCTTTTAAAGAATTTAACGCACGAGTACTTTTAGGTTAAAACCTGACTTTGGCATAAAATGAAGGTACTTTGAGTGATGTGAAACTTGCCTATGCTTGTTGTGAAACTTGCCTATGCTTGTTGTGGTGAAACTTTCCTACGCTGTTGTTGTGAAACTTGCCTATGCTTGTGATTCTAGGCTTTGTTGTGCAAGTGTGGTGTTTCTGTGTTACCGCGTCTCTAGATAGAGGGCCGGTTGACTGGTTGAGGTTTCACTGTTCGCCTGTACGGTGGTCGGCTCGTACTTGCCCCGCCTCGTGGCCGATTCGGCCTTGGTATCGGTAGTCACCGTACTCGCCCCCGCTCGGCCAGTAGTGACGAAGTCTCGTGATACGGCCGTCCCCGGTGGTCGACCAGACTTGCCCCGGCTACCACGTGGCCGCCGTATCCTGGTCGGCTCGCGACTTGCCCCGTATCGCCCGTGTTCAGGGTTGCATTGTATTATTGGCACGGTCGGATCCGGTAGTTGTACTTGTCTCAGACGGTTTATGACACGAGTGGGACACGTGTTCATGTATACTCCTTGGTATTGTTATATCATAACCGCCGCAGATGAGGAAGAAATTCCACGCACGAGTGATAATTTGAGGCGTGAGTCCCCGACTTGATGTAATCGTTATATGTTATGCATCTTGTAGTTGGTGCGTCATACATGTCTCCCGCTTATATAGACTATTATGATTTCATTTACGTATTTACGCTTTCACATACTGTAGCTTGTTATCTTGACCTTCGGGCCATGCTCACGCCGCAGTAAAAGGTACATCGACCGCCGACCTCGCCATAGATCACATTCGGCGTGGAAGCTCCGCTTTCTCCGAGGCTTATCTTTTGGTATGTGTTCTGAGTTGTAGGTTCTTGTACATTCGTGGGTATGGCGGGCCCTGTCCCGCCATAGTTGTTGTAAATCTTAGAGGTCCAGAGAATCAAGCAAGTGGTTGTAAAAGGATTAAACTGTTCGGTTTTATGATATACCAAGGCAAATCGCTTGTTGGCTTTGCTTATTTATCATGTCTCTCATTTCATGTTTAAAGTTTTTATTTCACTGGTTTTCTCGATGTTGTATCGCTAGGTGCCCGGTAAGGCACGACCACGCCCGATTTTCGGGGTGTGACATAGTGGTATCGAGCGATTAATCTCTGAAAGTGTCTCATGCATCGTGTTCAGAGTAGTCTGATTATCGGTGTGTTGTGCACCACATCTATAATCGTGAGGCTATAGGACATTTAGGATTGGTTTCCATTTCTTCTCATTCGAGATCGTGCCTTAGAAGTGTGTGATAAGATCGACCCTCCGACATACTCGCTTTACCGATTATGCCTCCGTAGTGCAACCCGGCCCCGGCGGCAAGGCAACAGAGGAGTCGCGAGCAGAGCAACGCAGAGACCACAAGACTGAGCCTCCACCCGCACCGATGCAGCGAGAGGAGATGAGTTACAAGAGTGGCCCGATTAATGGCCGTGGTCAGGCGACTTGAGATAGCCGGACGCAGCAGCCTAAAGAGCACCGCGTTCACCCTAGATCGATAGTTCGAGGCTACGATTTTACGAGTCAGGTGCCGCCGAGTTTTATGGGTCGAGGCACGAGGATGATCCGAGGAGTTCATCCGAAGCATACGATCACGAGAGTGATCGAGGCATCGAGATCGAGTCGGTGGCCTTAGGTTCACATCAACCGCGTGATACCGCAATGACCGTTTGATTCTCGAGCTGTCGTGGAGAGCATGCACTTCCAGCGGTATGGAACGAGTTCTCAGAGGCCTTTCTTGCACATTTCTTGCCTCCTGCATTTGCGAGGGCTCGGCCGGCGATTTTTGGTGTTACGCAGCAGGCGCGCACGGGAGTACAATGTGGAGTTCGACTCATTGCCCAGACGTCCTCGCGTTAGTAGCTAGTATGGAGGATCGAGTGCACCGATATGTTACAGGCTCGATGATTGCCTTGCAGAGAGTTGTTCGTGTAGCTCTTCACCGGCATGGACATCGCTCGCACGCAGCGTATACACTGATGTGAGGAGCGGATAAATCGGCGGAATGACCAAGGTCGCGAAGAGGCCGTAACAGCAGGTCCTTTGGTGACTTTCGAGGCGGACCGCCTGAAGCAGACTAGTTATGTACCTCCGCCAAGACGCAGTGGTCCTCCACGCCGACCTTCGGGTTATTCGGAGCGTGCCTGGCTCCTGTGTTTCAGATTTTCGCGAGCGGGAGTGCTCGCGGACGAGGTTGCCCTTGTCTCGGTGGCTGTTGTGGAAAGCTCCATAAGGGAGAGTGTCGACTAACTCGAGATTGTTATTTTGCGCCAACAGGCTATCCGGCAAGAGATCCGACCAGGTAGCACTGGTAGGATAGCATGGACTACTAGAGCGCTATTCACGGGTTCTTCACCTTCCGTAGCGCAGAGGGATGTTCGTACACCTAAGGCCCCGCAGAGGTCGCGGTGGAGTTCCCAGCTTTAGCGGTCCTTGAACCGCCTATTTTCGTGCATATCCTTAACCCTGAGACTTATATTGTATTGATGTTGATGATGTGTTTAGTGTTATGTTCGATAGCTTTGTGCTAAAATGTGATTTAGGAGCATGGTTGATGAAAAGGGTAAGCCCTGGGGGCATGGAAAGTGTGAACTTTAGGACATTTTATGTTGAGACCTTACGTAAGGTCGCTTGAGTAAAAGATTTATTTTTATGTTTGACCTTTATCAGAATGCGTAGTGTACGTGGGTTGTAATTGTGTGATAAGTCCATGGGTAATGTGGGATGGAAGTGGTAGCTTTCATGGCTTGAATAGGTAAGATTGTTCCGTGTCGGCGAGCAAGAGTCGCGCGACTGGTCGGGTTGGGCTATGTTGGGCCAACCCGCGTCCGGCTTCGAGGTAGGTCAGCTCGGGTGGTCCCGCCAGGTGGCGGTCACGAGGGTGCTAGGCCCAAGTTTAGATGACCATCGATGAGTTCGTGGATACGCTCGATCGAATCGGTGAAGGCCGGAATGGCCTTAGGGAAATCGAGGTTAGTGAGATGACCAAGTTCGAGGTAGTGACTCCGCGGTTGGGAACGAAGCGTTGATGAATGTGGTACGGATACTAGAACGAGTTCGAGTGTTCGTGACGAGTACTACGAAAGCGGAGAAGTGAACGTGTGTTTTTGGGCCAGTGTGGCATGGTTGTTTTCAGACGATAGCGGTGAAGACTATACTGACGCCTGTTGTTTTGAGACCTTGAAGGAACATTCGGGACGAATGTTTCGAAGGGGGGAAGAATGTTATACCCCGTATTTCCAGAGTATGTACGTGTGGCCGGACGGACGAATTTTGAGCCTTAAGTTAGGCAGGTTTCGAATTTTGTGCACAACCTCAGATAGAGTCGTTTTTCGACTAAACGTTTCCACAAAGCTTCGTAGGAAAATTCCGGCTATGTCATTTATAATTTTGCGGATTTTTCCGAGAGACGAACGTTTGGACCAACGGGAGGTGATACGTGTCACCTCACATTGGAAGCAGTGGGGCTTGACGATTTGGGCGCCCAAGAGGCCTCGTTGGCCTCGCCGATTGGCTCTCTTTGTGCCTTGTTTTGGGCTTGTTTTGGAGTGTTTTGTGGAGTAGGGTTAGGGTGCACTTGGCGATCTTGGCCTTACACTTGCCTTGCACGTGGCTTGATCTCGCCATTGGTTGGCTTTTGGTTTTGCTATAAATACCCGCAAGTGTGAAGACTTCATCCATTCCAAATATGTTCCAAGTCTTGCTATCCTTCCTCCTCTTGTTTGACTCTCGCCCAAGAGCCCTCCCTAGATAGGCTCTTTGTGGTAGCCTCCCTCTCCCCTGTCAGGTGTGGCCGTGGGTACCCCTAGCCTAGTTGTCTCGTATAAATACCCTTGTGGTATAGAAATACTCTCCAAAGTATTGTTGTAATGTCCAAATACCTGCCCAAATACCTTGTAGTATTCCCAGGTTACACTTATACAAAAGCCTAAAATACGATTATACTTCCTATAACCACAAAAACGAAAACCCTAAGGAAATCTTCACCCGTTGTTGAAGTACTTAAGAGAAGTTGGTTAGAACTTCTAAGGGTTGTTTGAGCGGGTCGAGCACCCGAGTAGAGCGAAACATTGCTAAGGATCGACTTTAAACTCGGATAATTTTGGGCTTATCGAGGTAAATATTCTTGACCTTCTATTGTAATTGGAAATTACATGTGCGTTAAAATATATAGTTGAAGTATACTATATATGTAATCAACGTAGTTGTTGGCAATGTCTTTTGACTTAAGCTGAAGAATAAAGAATCGAATCAATCAGTAATTACATAGATCAGATTAGAGACTTGTGTAGTATTATCAGATAGTAGAATTATACCCGTCGTAAGATGTATAGCCCCCGTTGGCTTGGTAGCCGACCGATAGAGGAGAAGATTTACGCGTGCGGGGAGAGTCGCCAATTTTCTCAGAGAATGTTCTACGTTAAGATCTAGATTTTAATAAGCGCGTGGCCTTATAGGTTGAAGTGCTACGTGTGACGTAATCTTCCGACTAAGGAGTAGCCGACGGTTGAGGTACTGAGCGCTTTGCTATTAGTCGATAATCGTCGCGAGGTATGTGAACCTCTTCCTATCTCTTCCAGCATGATATACGTGAACTATGTAGTACGGTAGACGCATACGTTAGCCGTGTTTGATTGTTTTTAAAACATAAAGTGTTATAACGGCTTTATGGGAAGTTGGTTATAACAGCTTTATGTAGGTAAGAAAATACTTTATGGTTTTAAAAGGTAACTAATGTGAATTATAACTGGCTTGTTATAATAAAGAACTTCATGTATTTCAAAAGATTTCTAAATCGTTTTGAAGGAGAGTAACACTTGGTTTTAAAGGTTTTAAAAAGAGTTATACTAGCTTGATGGGAGTTAGGTATAATGTCTTAAGAGAGGTAAAGAAAATGGTTTATCGATGTTAGAAGTTAAGAGACTTGATCTTATAAGATAAGAGACTTAACTTATTTGTTTTAAATGTGAATGTTTGTATGAAACCTCATTCGTGAGTAATGAGTACTTGGTTTTATTTAAAGGATAATGTTTTACCGATTTGAAATCGTAATGTGTATCGACTGCACCACCTGCAGCGTTAATAAAGGAAAATGTATTGAATAATGATGAATTGTATTAAAACCAGTAGAAACCTCCATCCGCATAGAAACTAAGATGAGACAAAATGATATTACATTTTCTAGATCATGGTCATTGTAATAAGAATGTTGTAAACAAGAATAACCTACTCTCACGTGAGACATATATTACTCAATTGTTCTAAAAAGAAATCAAGTGATTAAGTTTATGAACTATGAAACCATTTGAAAATGAGAAGCTTGAGTAATCAAACTAGGCAAACCGAACTTAGGAAAAGAATGTTGTTACTTGATTTTGAAAAGGAATGTGGGTTGGTCATTCTAATACTACGGTATCGGGTGACTTTGATAAAAGTAATGGATCTCTTTAAAGAATTTAACGACGTAGTACTTTAGGTTAAAACCCGACTTTGGCATAAAATGAAGGTACTTTGAGTGATGTGAAACTTGCTATGCTTGTTGTGGTGAAACTTGCCTATGCTTGTTGTGTGAAACTTTCCATGCTTGTTGTGAAACTTGCCTATGCTTGTGATGATAGCCTTTGTTGTGCAAGTGTGGTGTTTCAGTGTTACCGCTCTCGATAGGCGGCGGTTGATGGTTGAGGTTTCATCGTTCGCTTGTACCCGGGTGGTCTCTCGATTGGCCCCCGCTCGTGATCGATTCGGCCTTGGTATCCGGTAGTCACCTCGCACTTGCCCCGTCAGCCAGAGCGACGGTCTCGTGATACGGCCGTCCCTGGTGGTCACCAGACTTGCCTTGCCGCCACGTGACCGCCTGGTATCCTGTGAGTCGGCTCTCGCGTGACTTGCCCCGTGACGCCTTCGTGTTTGTGGTTGCATTGTATTATTGGCACGGCCGGATCCGGTAGTTGTACTTGTCCTGTACGGTTTTTATGACACAGGTGGGACCTGGTGTTCATGTATACTCCTTGGTATTGTTATATCATAAACCGCCGTGATGAGGAAGAAATTCCACCGCACGAGTGATAATTTGGGCGTGAGTCACGACTTGATGTAATCGGGTTATATGTTATGTATCGTAGTTGGTCGTCATACATGTCTCCCGCTATATAGACTATTATGATTTCATTTACCTGATTTACGCGCCACATACTGTACCAGATCGACTTCTCGTGGCCGCGTCATGCCGCAGTAAAAGGTACATCGATCGTCGAATTCGCTTATAGGATCACATTCGCGTGTTGGGAAGCTCCGTTTCTCGAGGCTTATCTTTTGGTATGTGTTCCCGAGAGTTGTAGGTTCTTGTACATTCTGGGTATGGCGGCCCTATCCGTCATAGTTGTTGTAAATCTTAGAGTGCCAGAACTGCCAAGTGTGGTTGTAAAAGGATTAAACTGTTTTTTATGTATATACCAAGGCAACTGCTTTGGTTGCTTTATTTATCATGTCTCATTTCATGTTTAAAGTTTTTATTTCCGCTGGTTTTCTCGATGTTGTATCGCTAGTGCGGGGTAAGGCACGATCCACGCCCGATTTTCAGTGACAGAGTGGCCGAGAGCGGCAGAAGAGGCCCGTGGCGTGATCATTTGGTAACTCTCGAGGCGAATCGCCTCGCAGCAGACAGACACGCGCCCGCCAGGTGCAGTGTCCTCCACAGTGGTTGATTTTCCTCGGTGTTCACAGTGTGGCAGTGTGTCATCGGGAAGTCCGTTTTTTATCGGTGCTTGTTTTTATTGCGCTGCCGTGGCCATACGGCAAGGGAATGTTCTATGAGGAAGGATACTGGCACGAGGACTCACCTACTAGACCAGTGGATGCGATGGTTGGAGATGAGGGGTGTTAGCTGAGAGGCCACCCCACCTCGCGGCCGTTGTGGTCGATGCCATCGGGAGTGTCGTTCTTCGCGCTTGTTATGTTTGCAGCGGGCCATTTTGCGAGGAATTGTCCACCGCGGTGGTGCGGATGTAGAGACTCGGCTTCGGGATCGGTGGATAGTTCATCACCTTCCCACATGCAAAGTATGTTTGATTAGAACGACCTAAGGGAAGTGCCGCGTAGATCTGGTATATCCTTAACCCTTTAGAGATTTATATGTGTAGCGAATATCTTAAGTATTATGTTCGATAGCATTGTGTTAATCGTGATTGGGAATCATGATTAGTTAGTCAGAAAGATTGGGGATAGAGAAAGTGGAGCCTTAGGATGTATGCGTAGAGACCTTAGAGGCGAGGCCGTCTTTGGTAAAAGAATTACTTCGTGTTTGACCCTTGTCGAGGTGCATAGTATCGTGAGATATTTTGTGGGATGAATCACGGGTAATGTGGAATGAAAGAGGGTAGAAGACCGCTAGGTTTTCGTAACGTGATTGTAGATTGTTCCGAATCGGGAGCTAGTGTTTGCGCATTGCGGTTGGGTGGAGGCCATGTGGCGGTCGACCCGTGCTTTGGTGGTGGGGTCAGTTTTGGTGGTCCCACGTGGTAGGGTCACTAGGGTGTTAGGCCCAAGTTTAGTTAACCAACGTGCGAGTTCGTGGATACATTCGACCGATCGCGCCGGCGAGGTCACCGTCTTGTCTTCTAGCAAAGACCGTGTACTGGTGGGGTGATTATATCGTAAAGGTTGTAAGGCTGCAGGAGTGCCTACCTTCACCTTATGACAGCAGTGGAGCCAGTGGTACTGTTTCCTTTTTTGGAAGTTTTACCAGCAGGTTAAGAACTCGTAAGTCTCGACCGCATTCGCTTCTGGCGATGTTTAGATTTCGGGAGTAGTTGTGGGGATTGTTGTCTCGTAAAGCGGAATGTTTAAGCTACCATTTTCAGTATTCGGATGTCGCCTTAGGAAGCCTTGTGGGCGGAAGTATAAGTTGCCGATCGATTGGTTCGATGTTGGCAAGGTTCGATAGTTGGTTCAGTTTGTTCCAGCAGATGTGGATAAAGTGACGAGTTTTGGAAAACAGAGGAAACTTAGCCGTGTTACTGGGCCTTTTGAGTTCATGTGAAGATTAGGCGGGTTGCCTATATGTTAGCATTGCCGTCCGACTTAGAGGCAAGACGTCCGCCTTTCAGATTGTTATGATCGGAAAGTATCTGAATCCACCCGAGTGTTCCCGTTAATGATGACCACGGTAGAGATAGTAACCCGAGATTTGGAAACTAGCGAATGCAAAGGTGGTAAGAGTTCGAGCGCATAAGAAGTGTACGACATCCTCGGGGATCGCAAGCACGGTACCATTTGTTGGGTCGTCAGGCAAGGCTCGCGACAAAGTGACAAAAGTGGTATCACGGCCAGTAAAGAACGAGCGACATGTATTACGAGCATAGGTGTGATCATTCGTTTGTAAAGAGTAGGGCGAAGGAGTATCTTTTAGATCTCGAGTAGGAGTTTTGTGATAGAGGTGATTCCTCGTGGACTTGGAGATAAGTATGTGCGCTTGTTGTGTTGTGATCAGGTGTGGCATGGTTGTTTCCGTAAGTATAGCAGTAAGGACTATCTTGGCGCTGCTTGTTTTGATATTTAGAAGGAACATTCGACGAATGTTTCTAAGAGGGGAGAGAATGTTATACCGTAGTTTCGTGGTATGTATGCGAGGGCGACGCACGAGAATACGACATTCGAATGGAATGGAAGAAAGAGGTGATTTTTCCACGGAAAAGTTTAGGGTTTTGTGAAGGAAAAGATTCGTTTATGGAATTGGATTCCCAGATTTGGTATTCGGACTTCTTGGAATTTTAGAGAATTATGGAGTTTTATTTTGGAATGGTCACGTGGGGCCACGGAGAAAATTTACTGCTTTTGGGAACCCACTTTGTTTTGAGATTTTGGCCATTGTGGATATTTTCTAAGATGAAATATTTTGACGAGTAGGAGGCGACACGTGTCACCCCCTAGTTGGCTTGACGAATTCCACTTTGTACACAACACCCGCTAGAGTCGTTCGACGAAACATTTTACACAACTCGCGTAGGATAAATTCCGCTATGTCATTTCTAATTTTTGCGAATTTTTCCGAGAGACGAAACATTTTGGACCAACGAGAGGCGACACTTGTCACCCTCTCATTGATGGATGTTACACTGCGATTGAGGCCAATTGGATGACAATTTTTGTCAAGTAGTTGGTAGGATATTTTGTGTGCAAGTTGGCCAAGGACACTTGCCTAAATCCTCACCCTACACTTGCCTTGCACTTGGCATAATCTTGGCCATTGGTCACATGTCTTGACCTATAAATACCCCTTGTTGAAGAGTTATTTCATCCTAAATTGAGCAATCTATCTAAGTCTCAAATCCCTCCTCTCCCTCTTGTTGTTTCGTCCAAACACACCCCTCCCTTTGAGAAGCCCTAGCCGAGAGCAACCCCCTCTAAAGCTAGCCTAGCCAAACACTACCCCCTCCCTTGGTAAAAAGTTGCCTTCTAGTATTGTTATAATGCCCAAATTACCCTAGCCCAAATCCCTTAGTCCTTAGTAGAAGTTGAAGAACTTCTAAGGTTTTCGAGCTCTGAGCGCACAACTTAGAGCTAAACCTTGCTCAGCGCGACTTTTATCTAGGATATTATTGGGCTTACCGAGGTAAATAACCTTATCCTCCTTTGTAATTAGAATATATACACCGTAGAAGTATAGGAATAAGTATTAAATACTTAGAAGGATATCAGAATAGAATCATATCACAAGAAGGCGGTTTAAAAGATGAATAATAGAACTGATTTACATAGGACTGTTTTCACAATGAGACTTGAGTAGCTCACCGCAGGGAAGTGCTGCCCAAATGACCATAGAATAACGAACCCTCCGCTTAGAACTTTGTACAAGATACCGACGCTGATAGACGATTTGATCGTATAGGTCGATACTCTGCGACATATTCAACTTGGCAGAGGTTTTCGCGAGAAGGTATGTGATTCTTCCTAAAGCATGATATTTTACTATATATATAGTACGGTAGACGCATACGTGGTAATCGAATAATACTTACGCAGAATGCCTCACCGGCTTAAGCCCGAATAACACTTGCGCTAATGCCACGCTTAAGCTCGAATAATAAAGAATCAAAACATTTCAAAGGAATATCAATCATTTTTAACGTAAGAGTAACACTTGGTTTTAAAAGCTTAAGAGTTATACTAGCTTTATGGGAGGTTAGGTATAACGGCTTAAGAGTGATAAAAGAACGATTTATTGATTTAAGGAAATAAGAGACTTGACTTATTATACTAATATGAATTTTGTTAAAAGTGTGAAACCTCATTAGTGAGTAAATAGTATTTTTGGTTTTCAAAAGGAATGATGTTTTACCAATCGAATAAATGTCGAACAAACCACAAAGGCTTAATAAAGGGAATTATTTTGACTAATAAGGTATTATTAAAACTAGTAGAAACTTCCATCCTAGACAGAGCTAAGATGAGACAAAATGATATTACATTTACTAGATCATGGCTGCTGTAATAAGATTGTTACGAATAATAATAACCTACTCACACTTAGGGTATATGTTTCTCAAATTGTTTTAAAGGATTAAAACTATGAACTACAAACCCTTTCGAAAATGAGAAACTTGAGTAATTGAAATTAGGCAAACTTGAACGTTAGGAAAAGAATGTTGTTACTTGATTTTACAAGGAGAAGTGTTTTAATGTACTTCAAAAGATAATTACTCTATTTTTATACTACGGTTATTGTGTGACTTTTGTAAAAGAAACGGATCTTTTAAAAGAGTAATACATGAAGTACTTGGGCTAACAACCCAACTTGTTAACATAATGTAGAAAGTACCTTGTGTGAATAACTTGATTGTATTGATTTGTGATAGTCTTGTAATATTTTCTTGTCGATCGGATAAGTAAACATGTTAGGATGCTACGTGAGTTAGTATCTTGTGATATTTGTGTAAAGGGTTTTTCCTTGTTGTGCTTATGTTGTTTAGCAATAATCGGTTATGTTGATATTATATCATTCATAACTCGGGTTAAGCCGCCTCCGATGCGGGTAGACTCAAAGTGGTCGATGGACCTATGATTCGAGAATACCTTATGCGGTCTCAGATGTTTGCGGAACTGGGAGTTCCAGTTAGTACGCGCCCTTGTGGTCACGCGGTTCTTGTAGCCATGCGACGACGAGTCTAGACGCCGGGAGTAGCTACCTCGATGCGGGTTATACCTCGCTGGCCTATCTGCTTGGCCTATGCGCGAGTCGCGGGAAGTTCAGGACTAGATGCGCACATTAGATACCGCGCGAGTGGCCGCTTTGATCATGTGACGGTTGCTAGACAGATCTCATGATACGCTTTATGACCTTGTTGGTACTCGTGGTTTTAGTAGTCGCCACGCCTTCGCACTTACCCCGCACGGTTCTATTGTGATGATTTTGAGGGCACGAGTCCCCGACTTGACATGATCGCTTATTTATCGCGAATCGTAGTTTTGGCTTATCATACATGTCTCTGCCTTATATAGACTACTATGATTTCATATACGATTTTCGCCACATACTTGGTACTGTTATCGACTCCTTCGGGGCTGCTCACGCCGCAGTAAAGGTACTCCTACCGTTGATCCCCGCCCTTAGGATCACCGCTTCGTTGGGAAAGCCCGCTTCTCGGAAGCTTAGCATTTTGTATGGTCCCCGTCGTTGTAGATATTCAGATTGTGGTATGGCGGCCCCGTCCCGCCATTGTTGTTTTAAACTCTTAGAGGTCTCAGACTGTTGTAAGGTTGGGATGTAATCGCTCATTTTGGGTTATTTATATACATTATGCCGAAAGGCAACTTTTTTCCAGAAACTGTGTCTTATGTATACTGTTCATCTCTTGGGTGTTTTATATTCCGCTGGTTTTTCTCTGATGTATGACTACTGGTGCGGGTAAGGCGCACCACCGGGCCCAACGGTCGTGACACCTTTTCCACCCTTCGAGTAGAATCACGCTACTCGCGATTTCAACCTATAACGCCACACAAGTCTATCAACGCCTAGACTACTCGTAAAATAATTCTAGATACTGATTCCTTTATTCTACGGAAAATTAGCAAAGACTTCCTACCCGCCAAACTACACAAGTTCATCAGAAATACGATCTTATGTAAGTACTCATTTCTTCTTTAATATTCTTCTGATGTGATTTCCATTCAATTATCTTCTTATATACCATCCTTATATACGTCTTATACTCATTTCTATACTACTACAGTATGTAATTTCCAATTACAATAGAAGGACAATAGTATTTACCTCGATAAGCCCAAATTATCCAAGTTTTAATGTCGATCCTGAGCAACGTTTAGCTCCTATTCTGAACGCTCCAATTCGCTCCAAGAAACCCTTAGAAGTTCTACACAACTTCTACTTAATACTTCAACTCGCTATGAAGATTTCCTTAGGGTTTCGTTTAGTGGCTAAAGGAAGTATAATAGTATTTCTGGGCTTTTTGTATAGGTGTAACCTTGGAATACTACAAGGTATTTGGGCCAAGGTATTTTGGAATAGTAACAATACTTGGAGAATACTTTTCTACCAAGGGGGAGGGGGGGTATTTTATGAAAACTACTAGGCAAGTGGGTTCGAGGGCCTCTCCGAGGAGGGGAGGAGGCTTTGGACGAAATCTACACAAAGGGGAGGGAGTATTTTCCTTGGAATTTCACAAGTGTGGATGAAGAATAAGTCTTGCATTGGAGGGGTATTTATAGGCCAATCAATGGCCAAGATTAAGCCAAGTGGTGGGCAAGTGTAGGGTGTGGATTTGGACAAGTGTAAGTGGGTCCCACTTGCTCATCAACTACACAAAATATCCTACCAACCATTGACCAAATGTTTTAGGCAAAATAAATGATAAAAACGTGCACCAACTCCCCTAGCTTTGCCGTCCACTTGAGGGACAAGTGTCACCCTCTCGTTGGTCCAAAATATTTCATCTCTCGAAAAAATCCGCAAAAATTATAAATGTTGCAACCGTAATTTTCCCTTCGCAAAGTCCGAAAAACGTTTCGTCGGAAAACGATTCTTTTCGCTAGTTGTGCACAAAATTTCGTCCCTTAGTCTACTTAAGGCTTAAACTTTTGTACGTACGCCCTCACGTACATACTCTGAAAATACGGGGTATAACATTCTCCCCTCCTTAGAAACATTCGTCCCGAATGTTCCTTCTCAAGAAGGATAACGATAAGTTCCTCTTAACAAGTTGCCAGTGCCACACCTGGCCACAAAATAACACACGCGCAATTACTTAACCCAAGTCAACGAGGAATCATTCCTACATCACAAAAGCTTTCATCCTAGTCTAAAGGATCCTCCCTTCGCATCTTCACTTCACAACGAAATGATCTCTCTTATTCTGCTAACACACGTTCACTTCTTTCCTCACTCGTCGTACTCTTCTCGAAAACTTGAACTCTTTCTAGCATAATGCACCATATTTCACCATTACTTCAGTTCCTCAAAATTCTCGAGTCACTACCCAAACTTGGTCATCTTACTAGCCTCGATCTTCTTAAGGCCACTCCCGCCTTCACGATCCGATTCTGGTCGAACATATCCACGAACTCATACGATGGTCACCTAAACTTGGGCCTAGCACCTCGTGACCCTACCACCGGCGGACCACCTAACTGACCCCACCTTAATCCAGGCTACGGGTTGACCCGCGAATGGTCCACAACCCGACCCATAATTGCGCCAAACTCTTGTTCCCCGATCCGGAACAATCTCACAAATCAAGTCACGAAAACCTATTGGTCTTCTTAGCTCAACTACCCTCTTCCATGTCACACCACTCAGAGACTTATCACACAAATATATCCCACGTATACTATGCACTCTGATAAAGGTCAACACAACATAAATCTTTTACTCAAGATGGCCTCGCATCTAAGGGTTCTACGTATAAAACTCTAAGGCTCACACTTTCCCTGTCCCCAAACTTACCCTTAACCATGTTTTCTAAACACAATTTTAACATAATGTTATCTGAACATAATACTTAGCACTTCATCATATCATCTACGCATACTAGTCTTTAGAGGGGTAAGAATATACCTGTACCATCTGCTCTACTCTAATCATAGGACTGCCCTGCAGGGCGCATAGCTGTAGAAGGCGATGATCCTGCTACTGACCCGGTAGGCTGCGTCATTCTGCCTGCACCCCTCCTATAAGCACAGTCTCTCATCACATGGCCCTGACGGCCGCAGGTGAAACAAGCACCAGTAAGAAGACGACATTCCCGGACGACGCCGCACATCGTGCATTAACCGGCGGGACATGAATCCCCGGCTAGAACCCGTATATCTCAGAACCGAAGCCCGGAGCTCGACCAGCTCCCGAATACCGAACGCCCCAAGGCGCGGAGGACCACTGCATCGGGCGAGGTACATAACTAGCTCTTCGAGGCGGTCCGCCGAAAGTTACCAAAGGACCTCGCTATTCTCGCCTCTTCGCCGATCTCGGCCATTCCGCCGACCTCCGCTCCTCACATCCCAGTGCATAAGCCTGCATGCGGGCAATGTCCATGCCCGGCTGAAGAGCTACACCCGAACAAGCCTCTGCCAAGTAGTCATCAAGCTCGGTGATGTAGCGTTGCACTCTGTCCTCCATATCGGCTACCAATGCGGGGACGTACCGAGCTAATGAGTCAAACTCCACATTGTACTCGAACCGCACGCTGGCCCGCCTCAACGTCAAAAATCTGTCGCCCGAGCCCTTCTCATCTGTGGAGGCAAGAAATGTGCAAGAAATTCCCGAGAACTCGTTCCATACTACCGGAAGTGCATACTTCCCGGACAGCCTCCCACGAATCAAACGATCGCAGATCACGCGGCCGATGCGAACCTAAGACCACCGACTCGGTCTCCGCCTTGATCACTCTCATGATCCGCAGAATCGCCGAATGAACTCCTGCGGATCATCCTCGTGCCTCGACCAGAACTCGCGGCAACAACTCGAAAGTCCCGTAGCCTCAAACTATCCGATCTAAAGTGAACCGTGGTACTATCGAATCGAATCGCCGATCCAAATTATCCTCATATCTTGCCACTATCACGGCCAATAATCGTCCATCTCTTTGTAACCCATCTCTCTCGCTCCAGTGCCGCTGGAGAGGCTCAGTATCGTGGTCTCAGCAGCATCTGTTGCGGCTCTAAACTCGCTGGCCGGGCGGCGCGCAAAACTCGCCGTCTGAAGCACTATCTCAGTCATCGACTGGGCATGCGCCCGCACTCTCTCTGTATCCTACTAGCAGCTCCTCTACGCCTTGCCCATCTGGGCGGGTTGCACGCGGAGGCATAATCGTAAAAACGAAATACGTCGGAAGGTCTAACTTATAACACGCCTCTAAGGCACGATCTCGGAATGAGAAGAATGGAAACCAATCCTAAATGTCTCGCCTCCTCGATTATAGATGTGGTGCACAACACACCTATAATCAAGACTCTACTAGACGCGATGCCTCAGACACTTTCCGAGGATTAATCGCTCGATACCACTTTTGTCACGACCTGCCCGGTTCGTGAGTGGTGCCTTCCGGCACCCAAGTAGTCATACATCGGAGAAATCGGCGGAATATAAAACATCTGAGATATGAAACAAGAGATAAGATAATAAAAAAGCAACCAAAACGGTTGCCTCGCATATATACAAAAATTTGAACATTACATCCCTTTACAAACCCCGCCACAACAAGATTACATGCACTTCTAAGAATGTAACAACACCTATGACGGGACAGGGCCCCGCCATACCCCTGAATGTACAGAACCTACAACTCAGGAAAACATACCAAAAGATAAGCCTCCGGAGAAACGGAGCTTCCCAATACGCTGAACTGTGATCCTATGAGCGAGGATCAACAACCGGTGTACCTCTACCTGCGGCATGAACGCAGCCCGAAGGAGGTCGATAACAGTACCAAGTATGTGAAATGAAAATATCAAAATGAAATCATAATAGTCTATATAAAATGAAGACATATATGATAACAAAACTACGATTCATGCATAAAAGTAGTCATGTCAAGTCGTGGACTCACGCCTCGCGTCATCCTCATGCCCGTGGAACTCCTTCCTCACTGCCGGCAGTCTAGGTATAAGTCATGTGATACGTGTAACATGTCTCGGCCCATCTCATGGACTCGAGGTGAAATCGTATGGAATACATTCTCGGTCCATCTCATGGACTCGGTATCAAATCAGGTGGTATACATTCCCGGTTCATCCCATGAACGCGGTGTCGCATGAAATACATTCCCGGTCCATCTCATGAACTCGGTATCGTGTGAAATACATTCCCGGTTCATCTCATGAACGCGGTGTCGTGTGGAATACATTTCCGGTTCATCTCATGAACGCGGTGTCGAGTGAAATACATTCGGTTCATCTCATGAATGCGGTATCAAATCGTGTGGAATACATTCCCGCTCATCCCATGAACGCGTGTCGAGTGAAATACATTCCCGGTTCATCTCATGAACGCAGCGTGTCGTATGGAATACATTCGGTTCATCCCGTGAACGCGGTGTCGAGTGAAATACATTCGGTTCATCTCATGAACACGGTATCAAATCGTGGAATACATTCCCGTTCATCCCATGAACGCGGTGTCGAGTGAAATACATTCGGTTCACCTCGTGAACGCGGTGTCGTGGAATACATTCGGTTCATCCCATGAACGCGTGTCGAGTGAAATACATTCGGTTCATCGTGAACGCGGTATCAAATCAGGTGGAATACATTCCCGGTTCATCCCATGAACGCGGTGTCGTGTGGTCATAACATTTAAACGCTCTTTTAAGACAGATAAACATAATACCATATTTTCCTTTTAAAACAACTAAGGTAATATTATGCCCTGCTTTTTAAACCAAAACACTTTCCTTCTTAAAGTCAAGTAACAACATTCTTTTCCAAAAGTTCAAGTTTGCCTAATTTCAATTATTCACTTCTCTTGTTTTCGAAAGATTTCATAGTTCATAGTCTTAATCATTTAATAACATAATTCTCTTTTAAAACAGTTGAGCAATATATGCCTTATGTATGAGTAGGTTATTCTTGTTTATAACAATCTTATTAAAGCAGCCATGATCTAGGAAATGTAATACAATTTTGTCTTATCTTAGCTTCTATGCAGATGGAGGTTTCTACTGGTTTTAATATAATTACTTATTTGTCAATACATTTTCCTTTATTAACGCTGCAGTGGTTCATTCGATACTTATTCTCATTTCCGAATCAGTAAAACATTATTCTTCTTTTAAAAACCAAGTACTCATTACTCACGAATGAGGTTTCACACTTTTTAACAAAATTCATATCAATTCAATTAAGTCAAGCCTCTTATCTTTTGAGATCAAGTCTCTTATCTTCTAAAATCAATAAACCATTCTTTTTATTACTCTTAAGTCGTTATACCTAACTTCCCATAAAGCTAGTATAACTCTTAAACTTTCACAACCAAGTATTACTCTTCTTTCAAAAACGATTCTTAATTCTTTTGAAATACTTCAAGATTCTTATTATTTAAAACTCAAGTCAAAAGACATCGAAGTAAAACCACGTTCAGTTAACACACGTACGTCTACCGTACTATATATATATTCTTTTAAAATATCATGCTCAAGAGGATAGGAAGAATCACATACCTCGCGACGATTATCGACTATTAGCAAATAGCTCCAAAGTATTGTAATCCTGTTAGCCTTTTCCACCCTTCGAGTAGAATACGCTACTCGCAGTACTTCAACCTATAACGGTCACACAAGTCTATCAACGTCTAGACTACTCTGTAAAATAATTCTAGATACAGATTCCTTTATTCTACGGAAAATTGCAAAGACTTCTACCCGCCAAACTACACAAGTCTTCATCAGAATACACCCATGTAAGTACATCACTTTCTTCTTTAATATTCTTCTGATGTGATTTCCATTCAATTATCTTTTTATATACCATCCTTATATACGTCTTATACTCATTTCTATACTACTACAGTATGTAATTTCCAATTACAATTGAAGGACTGTAGTATTTACCTCGATAAGCCCAAAATTATCCAAGTTTTAATGTCGATCCTGAGCAACGTTTAGCTCCTATTCTGAACGCTCCAATTCGCTCCAAGAAACCCTTAGAAGTTTACACAACTTCTACTTAATACTTCAACTCGCTATGAAGATTTCCTTAGGGTTTCGTTTAGTGGCTAAAGGAAGTATAATAGTATTTTTGGGCTTTTTGTATAGGTGTAACCTTGGAATTTCACAAGTGTGGATGAAGAATAAGTCTTGCATTGGAGGGGTATTTATAGGCCAATCAATGGCCAAGATTAAGCCAAGTGGTGGGCAAGTGTAGGGTGTGGATTTGGACAAGTGTAAGTGGGTCCCACTTGCTCATCAACTACACAAAATATCCTACCAACCATTGACCAAATGTTTTAAGCAAAATAAATGAAAAAAACGTGCACCAACTCCCCTAGCTTTGCCGTCCACTTGAGGGACAAGTGTCACCCTCTCGTTGGTCCAAAATATTTCATCTCTCGGAAAAATCCGCAAAAATTATAAATGTTGCAACCGTAATTTTCCCTTCGCAAAGTCCGGAAAACGTTTCGTCGGAAAACGATTCTTTTCGCTAGTTGTGCATAAAATTTCGTCCCTTAGTCTACTTAAGGCTTAAAATTTTGTACGTACGCCCTCACATACATACTCTGAAAATACGGGGTATAACACAAATCCCTCTAAACGTAGTATCTCTTTACAGCATCTGCGTTGATAGCTTTAGGCCATACTTCGCCATCCATCTCAGCTACGATTAAAGCTCCTCCACTCAACACTCGATGAACCATGTAGGGCCCTTGCCAATTAGGTGCGAATTTTCCTTTAGCCTCATTCTGATGAGGAAACATGCGTTTCAACACCAATTGCCCTGGCTTGAATGTCCTCGGTCTTACCTTTTTGTTGAAAGCCCTGGCCATCCTGTTCTGGTAAAGTTGCCCCTGACAAACTGCATTCATCCGCTTTTCATCAATCAACATCAACTGCTCGTATTGACTTTGCGCCCATTTTGCTTCGCTCAACTCAGCATCTTGGATAATTCTCAAAGATGGTATCGCCACTTCTACTGGTAGTACTGCCTCTGTTCCATATACCAAAAGATACGGCGTCGCACCGGTAGAGGTCCTAATAGTAGTGCGGTAACCCAGAAGTGCGAAAGGTAGGTGCTCATGCCAATGTTTGTAGTTGCTAATCATCTTGCGCAAGATCCTCTTGATATTCTTATTAGCTGTTTCGATTGCGCCATTTATTTGCGGGCGATATGGGGTGGAATTGCGGTCGATAATCTTGAACTTCTCGCATATGTCCTGCATTAGGCCACTGTTGAGGTTGGCTCCGTTGTCTGTGATGATAGACTCAGGAATGCCAAATCTGCAGATGATGTTGTTGCGAACAAAGTCGACTACTACTTTCTTCGTTACTGATCTGTGTGATGATGCTTCTACCCACTTAGTGAAATAGTCAATTGCTACGAGGATGAATCTATGCCCATTTGAGGCAGCGGGTTCGATAGGGCCGATGACATCCATGCCCCAAGCTGCGAATGGCCAAGGAAAACTTGTCACTTTAAGTTCATTCGGAGGTACTCAAATCAAATCACCATGAATCTGGCACTGGTGACATTTCTGCACAAAGTGGATATAATCTGTTTCCATCGTCATCCAAAAATAACCTGCTCGCAGAATCTTCTTCGCCAAAGTGAAGCCATTCATATGAGGTCCATATGTCCCTCCGTGTATCTCTTCTACTAGCTTGCTCGCCTCTTGAGCGTCGACACATCTCAATAAGCCCAGATCCGGAGTCCTTTGGTATAAAACCTCCCCATTCAAAAAGAAATGGTTTGCTAATCTTCGAAGTGTTTTCTTTCGAATGTTGGTTATGCCTTCCGGATACTCTCCTACCTTGAGGAAACATCTAACTTTGATCTGCTTCTGAGATGTTTGATGGAACATGTTGACAGACTTGGTTCATGTGCTTTGTCTGCAACTCTTTACTTCTTCTTCTTCATTCTAACATGTAGCTCAATCACCCACTACACTTGATGATTTTTCGATATGGAATAGAACACGTCATTTGCTCTATTCAATATTGACCAATTCTCTTTTGGCTGATTCACCTATACATCATAACTTGCATTTGTTTCCATGATGGAATAATTCCATGGACCTGGTTTATTCGCCTTGTGCACTCTCTTTGTTCATCATCAAAACTAGTGTTTGTCATTCTTGCTAATGCCAACATATTGGCTAGTTAGGAACTCACATAGCAGAATGAAAATTAATCTTAAAGAGATAAAGCTTATGATTTCATGTAAATGACCGTTTTTTTACTATTTAGGGTTATGCTTACTATTTAGAAATTCTCATAGTTGACAATAAATCCATGCAAGATTTTTTTGTGGCACCTGATATGGTGTGTGTGATGAATTTTTATTTGCTTGAGATGTATATTAGAACTAAATTGTCGGAGGTTGTTGAGCCCGCACACAATATTAATGAGCCATCTTTGAATCTTAATACGCTCTCGTTGAATCTTAATGAGCCCCCTCCGGAGCTTTAATGTGCTTGCTATGATTATGTACTTTTTCGAATTTTCCATATTTTACAAACTTCTTATCACCGAGTACAACACCACAAAGTCGCCTTATATATATGCAATGGATGTACCAATTTTGGTTCAAATATTTCTTCAATAATTACCATTGCAATTATTTTAGAGGGGTGGAGGAACTAGCAGATCCGCTGAAATTCTGAAGATTCCAAGAGTTTCTGAAGCACGGGCTTAGCTAAAAAGTCGATGAAGGGGTGATGATGTAGACAATGATGCCCCGAGTGACACATATGAATCAGATGAGATAGTTGACTGTGGTAATGAGGATGATGATGACCAGCAATGAGCCAAAGATGCAAAACAGAACGTACCATTTCAAGAGAGAACATCCCATTTCTGTAAGATATTTCAGGTCGTAATAGAGGTATTTGTATATGACGTCCCTGAAGGAGGGCAAACTAATGAGAGGACGGGTCAAGCAGAACTGGAAGGTTTCTAAGCTGACAAACTTCTGAAGATAAGGTACACGTCACATATTAGGAGAATCCTACATCATAATGGGATAGTAAAGTAAAGAGTTTTATAAGACATAACTTAAGTACACACGGTACGCGTGCTTTTGATGCTCGATGTAGTGTAGCCTGAAAGACAAGTTTGTGTTGGCCAAGGTCCAAAGTGAACAATATGTGTCGTGAACTTGAATCATGAAACATATGGTATCAGATCTTGTACTCCCTCAATACAATGGTAGGAAAACCTCAACGATGACAGAGTCTCTAAAGAGGGCGTATGTGACGCCCTTGACGGATGGCGGGCAAAGTAGAACTGACAGGCTTCTAGGCTTACAAGGTTCTAAACATGAGGCGCAGATGACACCTTAGGTGAATCCCATATCGGAATGGAAGAGAAAAGTAAATAGCTTGTATAGCTCAAGTCCATATTGTCACGACCCGAACCCCGGGCTCGCAACTAGTGCCCTACCTGGGCACCCTTCTACCCATACAATACAAGTAACCCGCGGAAGCTAAATAACACTCTCTTTTTTTTCTTTTAACAAACAAAGGCAAAGCCGACAAGGCTGCCATAATATATAATACCCGAATAGGACTACGATTGTACAACAATATAAATACAACTCACGCAAGTCCAGCTCACATATGAATACAGACCTCTAAGAGTTTGACAACAACTATGACAGGACAAGGCCCCGTCGTACCCATAACTGTACATACGACTATAATACAACTCCGTACCAAATGACAAGACTCCGGAATAATGGATTTGTCTCAATAAAAGCTGACTGGAGATCCTAAGCTCGGGGATCACTCAACCGAGTACCTAATACATGCGGGCATGAACGCAGTCCCCCGAAGGGGGTCAGTACAACATGTACCAAGTATGTAAACATGAAGTACAGTAAACAAGATCATAACCGTACAAAGAATGACAGGGACAAGTATGAAAAAGCAAATACTAGATCCTACCGTGCCAAAAATAAGAGCCAATTGTACCTTGTATCACTGCACCTTTGTATCAGACATCAGACGATGTACCGCATCATCAGTATCATTTGTACTTTATAAAAATGATTCAACTGTACCCTTTTTAAAATAAGAGCCAACTGTGCCTTTAAATACTCTTTTGACCCTCAAAGGAATAAAACCAAGTTACCATCATGTCGTGTACCAATCATTAAAATGAACTCTCTTTTTATAAAAAATGGGAACCAAAATATCATGCACTCAATAATCTAAGTAACCTCTTTTTAGAAAATGTGGGGCACCATATATCATGTACCAAACACATATACAAAAAATTCCTTTTAGAAATGTGTGGCACCACATATCAAAATAGGCTCTTAGAGTGGCATTACCGGACGTGAATCAGAAGGTAGAACTCTTGCTTTTGGGAGAGATCTGTTCATCTAACTAGAAATCTCGTAAGAGGTGTGCACCAACTAAATCGGAAGCAACATTAGAAAAACGAGAGTAGGCTCGAGAAGGATCAAAAGACGGATTCTCGATCCCCGTTCTTCAACGATGTTCTTCTGGAACTCCTTTTCCTGCTACATAAAGTCCCACTAGATCGATGAAGAATCTCTCCAAAATCTGCTCTTTGATCAGTGATTCACCGGCCACTAGATATGAATACGAGCATACGATATGACTTGAACCACGCCCTCACTTCACATCTTCTGACAGTGGTTAGAACGGAAATGACTCTATCTTTCTCTTCTGATTCCTATCGAGTTTCCCAAAGGCTTCTCTTCTGACTGTGCTCGTTGGGGCATTAAGCCTAGGTTTGGAACCCTTGCTGCAGGCTCCCCCTTGGTTTTCCACTACAAACTGGTCAAGGTAAGGGTTTAAGTTATCCATTTAAGTGCGGAACAAGACCTGAATTGGGATGATATTCAAAGATCGCTTACTCTTTGTGTACCATGTACCAATCACATATAAAAACTTTCCTTTTAGAAATGTGTGCCACCACATATCATGATCACATATAAAAACTTTCCTTTTAGAAATGTGTGGCACCACATATCATGTACCAATCACATATAAAAACTTTCATTTTTGAAACTCAAAGTACTATCAATAGGATATATATAACAATCTTTCATTTTAGAAACTCCAAGTACTATCAATAGAATATCACTAAGGATTAGGATCCGCTCAGTTATAAAGATCAAGTCAAGTATAGGGTTCACTCGTCGTTTGTACCAACTCGATAATCTAATTCGGCTCGCTCCTCTGTCTAATATTATGGAAACATTTGCATGGTGATAACGGATCCGAATTGACAAATTAATCCATTTTATGAGACATTAGGCTATATATTAATCATGATCTTATCTAATCAGTTGTGAACCTAGAAAGTGTAAAACGAACTGGTTATCTTTAGCTTCTATGCAGATGGAAAATTCTACTCATTGCAATATAATAGATTGTCGATTATTATTTTTTTATTAACGCTGCAATGGCTTGTTCGTGTTACACCCCGTAGTTCAGGTCATGCGTTTGAGAGTGTACGAAAGGGGGTAAGACTTAAAATTTTCGAATGATAGGTTGACAGATTGTTCTGGACGGGTTTTAGTCAACTTTGAGGCGGGTTATGACCTGGTACATTGAGAGTTCCTAGGTGTTTCAAAGGCCTAGGGCGTAGTTCGTTGAGTCTAGATTCTAACGCAACCAACCGTTCGTCGATAGAACATCAGAGTAGGAAGTTATGAGAGTTACAAGTTCAGTGCGCAGTCGGACAGAAATGTGTTTCGGACAAAGCGGCGGGGCACGCGCGGATGCACGCAGCGCGGAAATGCGAGGGTCGCTGAAATTGCAGCGCGCCAGATCGCAGGGCCTCGCGCCGAAGTTCGAGAGGCTGCGGAGGTTTCAGCGCGCCGAGGCGGGATTTTGGGCAAAAACTTAGGAAAAGTCGATTTTTCTTTTAAAGACCTTGGGAGGTGACAAGTGTCCCCATCTGAGTTTTGCATGCATTATTTTGCCCAAGTCTTCAAGACTTGGTCATGTTTCGTCTCTCTCTGTTCGACCAAAGCTCTTCCTTGGCTCTTAATAGTTCAAGCGCCTCCTTCTCTAAAATCCCAAGAGACATTCTAGCCTTAGGAAAAATCTGAAAAAGTAAAAGCAAGAAGGAAGCTTGTGGCTAGCTTGTGAAGGTTGTTGTGGTGGTGTTCTTGAAAAGGAAGCTAGCAAGTTTTTGTTTAAATTTGGCTAGAGCTCTAAGGTAATGATTCTTCCTTTAGAATTAGTTTTTAGTGTTGCATGTTAAGAAGAAAGAACTTGTGGTGGTAAATAATGCTCTTAGAGTCATTGCATGCAAGAAATGTGGTTTGGATATGAAAGAATTGGTTAAGAAGATATTATGAGCATGTTGTAGCCTAAAAACTACCTTAGAATTGTTAAGAGAATTGTTGTACCTTATGGGGCAGAATTTTACACACCCAAGTTTAGGTGTGTAATCCCCTTTGAAATGTTGGATTGTTGAGCCTAAAATGTGGCGTTTGGATGATAAATTCGGCCTTGAGAAAGGTGGCAAAGTGAGTAGAAACAAAGGAATTGCTGCCCAATTTTCCATAGAATTTAGTGACTTTGAACTTGGATTATTCTACCTTGAAATTAGAGGTTAATAAACGTATCATGGTTATTTTAGGTTGACAGATTACTTGCGGTAGTTTGGACTTAGCAAGTGGATTGATCAAAAAGGTATGTGAAGCTTTCCTATCTTTTGAGCATGAGTATTTGTATCTATGTAGTACGATAGACGTACAAGATTTAGTATTCTTACTTGTTTAAGTATAAATAAAGACTTGTTTTGTTTTAAGAAGTATAAGTCCCTTGGTTAAGGAAAAAGTATGATTTTACAAAAGTATAGAGTACTTGGTGTGAAAGTATTGAGTATTGAATTATTCTAAAGATAAGAGGCTTGAAGTATTTTTGAAAGTTGTGTAGATTTGTTTGAAGTATAAGTCTCTTGGTTAGTAAAAGAACAAAATGGTTTATAAGGAGTTATAACGGCTTTATGGAAGTTAGTTATAACGGCCTTATGAAAAGATAAGGTCTTAATTTCTAAAGTATAAAGATAGTATAACGGCTTTATGGGAAGTTAGTTATATTAGCTTTATGAAAGGTTAACAAGAAGAGATTTACTCGAAGTAAGATAAGCAAGGACAAATGATTTGATTTATGAAAGGCAAATTGATTTTTAGCATCAATTGCCCAAAGGTTTTATGTATGAAAGAGTCACTTTTAAAAGAGTTGAAGTATGTGGTACTGTTAAATTCCGGTTTTCTTTTATTAAAGATAGGATTAAGTGCCTTAAGTAAACTAAAATGAGAGGTATATGAACAAGACTAATAAGAAGTTATAAGTTTTCTTAACTTATTTATGATATTGATATGATGAGTTTGAGCTAGGTAAGAGTATATCCGGCGGGCAAGCCCCAAGATCGTTAAACCACCTTCTACAGGGTAAGAGTATGTCTGATTGGCAAGCCCCAAGATCGACATACCACCTTCTCAAGTGTAAGAGTATATCTGAGGGGCAGGCCCAAGATCGTTATACCATCTGCACCAGTGTAAGAGTATATCTGAGGGTCAAGCCCCAAGATCGTTATACCATATGCTCCAGTATAAGAGTATATCTGTGGAGTACAGCCCCAAGATCGTTATACCATCTGCTCCAGTGTAAGAGTATATCCGGCGAGTACAAACTCAAGATCCTTATACCATCTTCTCGGTGTAAGAGTATATCGAGGTAAGTCCCAAGATCGTTATACCATCTGCTCGGGTAAGAGTATATCGGCGGTAAGTCCCCAAGATCGTTATACCAATTCGTTACGTGGACTTGCTACCCACGACGAGGAATACCTCATGCGAGTCCTTATGGGCTTACGCGGTGAAATAGTCCCGTGCGGGCGTGGTACCTATGCGAGGAATACCTCATGCGGGTCCACGGACCCACAGTGAAATAGTCCCGAGAGTAGGATTGCTTATTGATACTACAGGCGAGGGACCTGCTTTTGATCACGAGCCTCCTATTTTATGCAGATTATATATATGTTTGTTACTCATTGTTAGTAAGGCTGAAAAGGTAAGTTGATTTCATCCGACTGACTTATTTTCATACTTATAATTTCATTACGATTTTGATTTCCACATACTGTACTGTTATCGACTCTCGAGGTCGCTGCTCATGCCGCAGTCGAGATAAGCTTCTTTGATCCGCACTCTTAGGATCACTGCTCATTTCTGAAAGATCCATCCCTTCGGAGGCGTTGTCTTTGTGGTATGATTCCCTGAGGTTCTAGACTTTTGTACATTCAGGGGGTATGGCGGGCCCGTCCCGCCACGATTGTTATTCTAGAGTGCGTAGTCACGTTTGTGGTTTGGGTGTAGAACCGGTTATCGCTTTCACTTTCGATTAAGTTATTTTATGAAAGACGGCCTTGTCGGCTTGCTAGTGATGTTTACCTTATATAGATTTTGTATTATGTATGTTCCGCTGCTATTCTCTCATGTGTACCAGACAGGGTGCCCCGATAGGGAACCAGTCGCGGCCCCGGGGTCGGGTCGTGACATAAGTGGTATCAGAGCAGTTAGTCCTCGGAAAGTGTGTGCACCGTGTTCTAGTAGTCTTAATTATCGGTGTGCGGCACCACATCTATAATCGTGAGGTTGCAGACATTTAGGATTGGTTTCCATTCTTCTCTTTGAGATCGTGCAAGAGAGTCATAGTAGGTAGTCCTCTCGACCTATCCTTGTAATGATTATGCCTCCACGGACCGACGAGCCCGGGAGCAAGGCAAAGCAGCGGAGTCGCTGGGCACGCAGAGTTACCGTGACTCGCACGGACTATGTGTCACGACCCGCTCGGCCCGTGGATCGGTGCTACCGGCACCCAAGTAGTCATACATCGTAGTAATCGGAAATATAAAGCAAGACATGAAACTTTATAAAATAAGACACAATTTATGAGAAAACACGCTTTTAAGATATATATAAAATCATGGTTTAGAAGCATCCGACATCTGCATAAATACCACGCACTTAAGGAAAGATATAACTATGGCGGACAGGCCGCCATACCCTCGATCAGACAAAACTATCTACAACAGGAGATCATACCAAAAGTAGAGCCTCGGAAGAGATGGAGCTCCCGACACCAACGTAGAGATCCTAATGATGCGGATCTAGCACTCGCTGCCCTTACCGCGGATTGAACGCAGCCCCGAAGGAGGTCGATAACAATGTACTAAGTATGTGAAATCGTAAAGTACTTAAATGAAAACATATCATTTATAAAACCGGTTTACAAATATGTGTGAAACAACGGAAACCGCACATAGTGCCACATCACAAACAAGAGCAACAATAGGTAATCAGAATAAGTCTTGTCTAGGCCGCGAATGATCGAAACAGGCCACTCGCCACATCATCATTCCGCAAGCCTAATCCTCGACTCGAGTCCGCATAGGCCACTCACGGGCCCGCATGAGGTATAACCCCGCATCGAGGGTAGCTACCTCGGCATCGCCCCGACTCATTGTCCGCATGGCCACATAGATCGCGTGAGGCATAACCTCGCATACTAACTCGAACTCGTAGCTCGCATAGGCCCCGGACCCGCATAGGTATTCTCGAATCATGGTCCCAAACCGCCGAGTCTACCGCGACGGAGGCGCTTAACCCGGTATCATCTCAATAGTTTAGTGTTATTTTACTAAAATAACAACTTATCTTTAAACAACATAAGCACCACAAGGATACTCACCTATACAAACGTTACAAGATACTAACACACATAGCATCATATCATGTCTACTTATCAAACCATCTTATTATTCTTTTCACAATATAAGTCTGTTATAAACACATAGGCAAACTTGTTTCTTTTATCAATCTTAAGTGGTTATACTTAACTTCCCATAAAGCTAGTATAACTCTTAAGCTTCTGTTTTAAAAACCAATTAGTTCTCTTTAAAATGATTCAGTATTCTTTTGAAATGCTTTGGATCTTTATTATTCGGGCTTAAGCTGAGGCATTGTCGTAAGTGTTATTCAGCTTAAGCGTGAGGCATTGCCGTAAGTGTTATTCAGCTTAAGTCAAAGACATTGCCGTAGTTATTATTCGCTTAACACATGTACGCTACCGTACTATATATATATTGTAAAATATCATGCTTTAGGAAGAATCACATACCTTCTCAGCGAAAACCACCTGCCAAGTTGAATATGTCGCGCGCAGAGAGTCAGCCTATAATAGTCACAGATATCTATCAAAGACTACTCAAGGTCATTCTAAACAGAGGGTTCACAATTCTACGGAAAGTGGGCAGCACAACCCTACCCGGTGAGCTATATAAGTCTCATCAGAAAACAAATTCTATGTGAGTACTGATCAATTATTCTTCTTTAAACCCTTCTACTCGTGATAACAGTTCAATTCTATTCGTGATATACTTCTAAGTATTTATACTTACTCTTATACTACAACGAAGTATTCTCTAATTCAAAAGAGGGTTAGGATTAGTTACCTCGGTAAGCCCAATAATATCCTAGAAAAAGTCGCGCCTGAGCAAGGTTTTGCTCCTAAGTTGTATGCTCCAAGGAAACCTTAGAAGTTTTTCACAACTTCTACTAAGTAGTAAGGTATTTGGGCTAGGTATTTTGGGCATTATAACAATACAAGAAGGCAACTTTCTACCAAGGGCGGAGGGGGTCGATGTTTGGCTAGGCGAGGGGGGGTATTCGGCCAAGGGCCTTCACAAGGGGAGGGGGAGGAGTGTTGGACGAAAAGATCTACAAAGGGAGAGGAGAGGATTTTCAAGACTTGGAAAGCTTTGTGGATGAAGAACTCTTCATCTTAAGGGGGGTATTTATAGGTCAAGAAGTGGCCAACCAATGGCCAAGATTTAGACAAGTGCAAGGCAAGTGTAGGGTGAGGATTAACTATACACAAATATCCTACCAACTCCTTGACTTGTGCACAAGGCACAAAAAACGTGCCATTGCTTAGCCAATTCGTCCAAATGGACGATTTGAAGTCCACCAATCGGAGGTGCCAAGTGTCGCCTCCCGCTGGTCCAAAATGTTTCGCCTCTGGAAAAATCCGCAAAAATTAGAAATGGCATAGCGGAATTTATCCTACGAAGTCGTGGAAACGTTTCCGGAAAACGATTCTTTAAGCGAGTTGTGCACAATTTCGAACTTGGCCTAATCTTTAAGGCTAAACTTTAGACGTATTCCCTTACGTACATACTGAAATACGGGTATAACATTCTCCTCACTTAGAAACATTCGTCGAATGTTCCTTCCCAAGACGATTAACGATAAGATTCTTCATAACTTAAATTTGCAAATGCCACACGCCACAAAACAACACTTAGGCATAACGATAACGAAAATTTACAAGTAGGAAAGTGAATTTACCGGAGGTGTGGGAATAGGTGAGGATACTTCCGCCTCATGTCTTCGGCTTCCCATGTCATCTCCTCCTCGAGCTCGTTCCGCCACAAGACTTTGACGGAAGCCACGCCCTTCGTCCGCAGACGCCTAACTCGACGATCGACTATCGCTATGGAATCTCCTCATACGATAACCCCTGGCCACCGGACATCACCAATCGGGTGCACCCTAGATGGATCCCCAATACATCTCCTCAAAGATAGATACGTGAAACACCGGATGCATCGCCTCCGGATCGGACGGCAGATTCAACTCGTAGGCAACCTTGCCTACCTGCGACAACTGAAACGGCCCAATGTACTTGGGCCGAAGCTTCCTTCTTCCGAATCTCATCACACCCTTCATGGGTGACACCTTTAGAAAACCCAATCATGAACCTCGAACTCAAGATGCCGACGACGATGATCTGCATACGACTGCCGACTGAGCCATCAATAGCCGCTCTGGATAAGCTTCACCTTATCCATCGCTGCTGTACCAAATGGTCCCACTAGCCGCACTCGCCCACATCGAACCAACCTATAGGCGATCTGCACTTCCTCCCATACAAGGCCTCATAAGGCGCCATCCGAATACGGAGTGGTAGCTATTATTATACGCGAACTCAACTAGAGGCAAATGATCCTCCCAACTACCACCAAGTCAATAACACAAAGCTCGCAGATATCCTCGCAGTGCGGATAGTGCGCTCTGCCGTCCGTCCGTCTGTGGATGAAATGCGACTGTGCTCACCAAGGCCCCTAAACCTCTCGAAGGACCTCTTAAGTTAGCCAGAACCGGGCTCCACATGCGATATGATCGAAGTAGGGACTCCATGCGATCGACGATCTCTGATGTAAGTTCGCATAATCCTCACCAAAAAAGTCGCCTGACGGAAGAAAGTGGGCTGATTTCACACCGCCGACGATAACCCATATAGAATCATGTCTCTCCGAGTGCGAGGTAATACCGTGATGAAGTCCATGTTGATTACCTCCCACTTCCGTGTCGGGATCTCAATCGTCAGAATAAACCACCGTGCCTCGTGCTCTACCTTCACCGCGAAAACATGGGCACCGAGCTACGAACTCGCAACGCCTCTTCAAGCCATCCCACCAATACACGGATCTAAGGTCGTGGTACATCTTGGTCGACCCGGATGGATAGAGTAACGCGCGCCGTGCTTCCCCAAGAACTCCGCCAAGTCCTCAAACATCCGGAACACACATACCGCTCAAACCTTAGCACCCCATCAAAGTACCAAAAGGACCCTTGCCTCACGAAGAGTCAGTATCACGATATCGAATCAAAGCCGATCCTCGAATCGTTGCCTCTTCACCTCCTCGACGATGGAAGACTCGGCAACCTCACGAACTCTAACCCCACCGCTATCGTAATCAATCAAACGGACACCAAGGCTCGCTAAGCGATGCAAATCACGAACCATGTCCCTCCTCTCTAGTCGCACATCCGATAGGCTCCCATCGACCTACGACTAAGAGCATCCGCCACAACATTGGCCTTCCCGGGTGGTATAGGATATCAACATCGTAATCCTTAAGCAACTCTAACCACCGTCTCGCCGTAAGTTCACTCCTCCGTGAAGATATACCTGGAGGCTCTTGTGGTCCGTATAAATATCCACGTGAACCCCATACAAATAGTGCCTCAGGATCTTCAAAGCGTGAATCACACCGCCAACTCAAATCATGCGGGGTAGTTCCTCTCGTGTTTCTTCACCGTCGGATGCATATGCTATAACTCGCCATGCCGCATCAACACACATCCCAACCCGATGCTCCGACGATCACAATACACAACATAACCGTCGACCTCGGAAGAGTAAGAACGGGCGGCGCGTCAATCTCTTTTCAAAGAATCGGAAACCCCGCCACAAGCATCACCATGGAACTTGGTCGCTTTCCGAGTCACTAGTCAATGGTGCGTAGATAAGCAAACTTCCACGAACCGATAATAACTCGCAAGGCCCGTAAAATCGCGAACCTCTGGAGTAAGGTCTCGCCAAGTCACGACCGCCGATCTTGGCAGACAACTCGAATGCCATCAGCCCCAATATGCCCAAGAAACGCCATCAAGTCAACCAAAACTCACATTTGGAAAACTTGGCGCATAATCGCTGGGTCTCGAGAATCACAAGATAGCCCTCAACGCTCCGCATGCTCCCGCTCGAGCGAATAAACCAAGATATCATCAATGAACACTATCACAAACGTGTCCAAAATGGTTTGAACACTCGGTCATCAAATCCATGAATACCACGAGCATTGGTCAACCCAAAAGACATGACCAACTCATAATGCCCGCACGTCCGAATGCACAGGGACATCCACCTCTCTCGACTGCACTGATGATAGCCCGATCGCAGATCAATCTTGAGAAACATCTCGCACTCGCAATCGGGTCGAACAAATCATCAATCTCGGGAGGGTATTCGTTTAATGGTCACCTTGTTCGCACTGTAATCAACACACATGCGCAGCGCCCCGCCCTTCTTCTTCACGAACAATACCGGCGCCCGTGGAGAAACACCGGGCCTAATGAAGCCCTTCTCTAGCAAATCCCTGCCGATCCTTCACTCTCTCAACTCGGGCAGTGCCATTCGTATGGCGGAATGGAAATAGCCGAGTGTCCGCAATATGTCAATACAAAACTCGATCTCCTCTCGTGAGGGATACCCGGAGGTCATCCGAAACACGCCCGGGAACTCACGACTATCGAATCGATCAAAAATCTGGTACCGCAACTTCAAGATCAAACACCCGAACGAGATGGTAGATATACCCTTCTCGCACCATCTTCCTAGCCTTGAGGTAGGAAATAAACCTACCCGGCGATACCGTGCTCTCCCACTCAACAACCGGCCCTCAGAAATCGAACCGCACTACTTTCTCTGCAGCTACATTGGCGTAGCAAGCCAGCCAATCCATCCCCATAATCACGCCGGTCAATCATCTCCAACTCTATCAAGTCGGCCAGGTCCGACGATCAGAATGGTCACAAGACAAGCTCTATATACCCGCCGAGCTACCACCGAATCACCCATGGCGTAGCTACCTCGAAAGCGGTCCATGGACTCGTGCTCTATCCTCATCCTACTAGCAACAAGGGAGATATATAGGACAGAGTAGAACCCGATCTATCAAAGCATACACATCAAACCGAACCGATAAGGTACCGTGGCGACATCAGCGAGGCCTCCCGATCCCGCTTACCGACAAGCATAAATGCGGTTCGAGGACCGCTAGAATCGGGACTCGAGCCACGACCTCGCCACACTGGCCGACCTACGAGCACCCCGCCCGGGCGAGTAATCAGGAGATGACGGCCGCCACGTAACCTCGGGCCGAGCCCTACCACCGCCACGCTCGGCCGACAAGCCGCAAAGTGACCTGCTGGCCACAATCAGAACAAGATCCATAAGTAGTACCACACTTCCCGTAATGGGATCTACCGACGCCACACCGGGGTGGTCCCGATCGCCGCACTCGCTACTCGACGCCCAAGCCACGGCCCTCGGTTCGCCTCAAAACTCGGCCAGCGGCCGAGGACGCGCAGAGTGCTCGAGCCGGGCCGTGGTGCGACCCAGATCGCCACGAGGCCGCCCACCACGATAACCACCGAAGACCCTCCCGCCCCGCCTTCTTCTCGCCGGCCGTCGCCCACTGCCGACCTCGCGCCTCGCATCCAAGGGCGTGAGCTCGCATGCGGGTAATGTCCATACCCGGCTGGAGAGAAACCCCCGCACATGACTCGGCCATATAGTCGTCAAGCCCGGTGACATAGCGGTGTACCCTATCCTCCATATCTGCTACCAATGCTGGGACATATCGAGCTAATGAATCAAACTCGACATTGTACTCCCTGACAGTGCGTCCTCTCTGCCTTAGCAGTAAAAATCTATCAGCCCGCGCCCTCCTCATCTGTGGAGGCAAGAAGTGAGTGAGGAAAGCCTCTGAGAACTCATCCCAAGTAGCTGGGACGCGTGCTCTCCCCGGGATAACTCCCATGAATCAAACCAATCGACTGCGGTATCACGCAGCCTATGTGAACCAAAGATCACGGACTCGGTCTCCGACGCCCTGATCACTCTCAAACTCCTCTGAAGCTGACGGATGAACTCCTGCGGATCATCCTCCGCCTCGACCCATAAAACTCCGGCGGCTACAACTCAAGAAGTCTCGTAGCCTCAAACTCTCGCCTCGGGTGAACAACGGTACGACCGAGCTGAGCCGAACCGAATCGCCAGATCCGGCCTTCTCTCGTATCGGGCCACAACTTTAGCCAAAAGTCGGGCTATCTCTCAGCCCTAACTCTCCGCCCTGTGCCGGGCGGGAGGTGTGGGTACTGTGGTCTCGCTGGTGGCGGCGTCATAGAACTCGCCGTCTCGTATAGACTGGCCCGAGCCTCGTAACTCGGGTGTCTGCTAGCGCCTCCGCCGCCTTGCTCTTCAGGCCCGGGTTGCTTACGTGAGGCATAATCGCATAGTGAAAGGAATACGTTAGAGGGTCCAACCTATAACACGCCTCTAAAGCACGATCTCGGAATGAGAAGAATGGAAACCAATCCTAAATATCCTATAGCCTCTGATTATTGGTGTGGTGCACAACACACCGATAATCAAGACTTACTAGATACGGTCGTAGACACTTTCCGAGGATTAATCGCTCGATACCACTTTTGTCACGACTGCCCGGGCCCGTGGATCGGTGCTTTACCGGCACCCAAGTAGTCATACATCGAGTAATCGTGGAAATATAAAGCAAGACATGAAACAGCTTTATAAAATAAGACACAATTTATGAGAAAACATCGCTTTCGCATATATATATAATCATGGTTTAGCGATTTACATCCGACAATCGCACAACATGACTACTGCACTCTAAGGAAAGATACAACTATGGCGGACAGGCCCGCCATACCCCGATCAGATAAAACTATCTACAACAGGAGATCATACCAAAAGTAGAGCCTCGGAAGAGATGGAGCTCCCGACACCAACGTAGAGATCCTAATGATGCGGATCTAGCACTCGCTGCCCTTACCGCGGCATGAACGCAGCCCCAAGGAGGTCAAGACAACAGTACTAAGTATGTGAAATCAGAAGTACTTAAATGAAAACATATCATTTATAAAACCGTTTACAAATATGTGTGAAACAACCAGAAACCGCACATAGTGCCACATCACAAACAAGAGCAACAATAGGTAATCGTAATAAGTCTTGTCTAGGCCGCGAATGATCGAAACAGGCCACTCGCCCACATCATCATTCTCGCAAGCCTAATCTCGACTCCCGAGTCCGCATAGGCCACTCACGGGCCCGCATGAAGTATAACCCCGCATCGGTAGCTACTCGGCGTAAATCGCCCCGACTCACGTCCGCATGGCCACATAGACCGCATGAGGCATAACCCCGCATACTAACTCGAACTCGTAGCTCCGCATAGGCCCCCTGGACCCGCATGAGGTATTCTCGAATCATGGTCCCAGACCGCCTGAGTCTACCCCGCATCGGAGGGCAGCTTAACCCCCGGTATCATCTCAAGAGGTGAGTGATAGTATACTAACATAACAACTTATCTTTAAACAACATAAGCACAACAAGGATACTCACATATACAAACGTTACAAGATACTAACACACATAGCATCATATCATGTCTACTTATCAAACCATCTTATTATTCTTTTCACAATATAAGTCTGTTATAAACACATAGGCAAACTTGTTTCTTTTATCAATCTTAAGTGGTTATACTTAACTTCCCATAAAGCTAGTATAACTCTTAAGCTTCTGTTTAAAAACCAATTAGTTCTCTTTGAAATGATTCAGTATTCTTTTGAAATGCTTTCAGATCTCTATTATTCGTGCTTAAGCCAGGCATCACGTAGTGTTATTCAAGCTTAAGCGTGAGGCATTGCCGTAAGTGTTATTCAGCTTAAGTCAAAGACATTGCCGTAGTTATTATTCGCTTAACACACGTACGCTTCACCGTACTATATATATATTGTAAAATATCATGCTTTAGGAAGAATCACATACCTTCTCAAATAAAAACCACCGCCAAGTCAATATGTCGCGCGCAGAGTCACCTATAATAGTCACAGATATCTATCAAAGACTACTCAAGGTCATTCTAAGCAGAGGGTTCACAATTCTACGGAAAGTCGGGCAAGACAACCCTACCGGTGAGCTATATAAGTTCATCGTGAAAACAAATTCCCATGTGAGTCTGCTTCAATTATTCTTCTTTAAACCCTTCTACCGTGATAACAGTTCAATTCTATTCGTGATATACTTCTAAGTATTTATACTTACTCTTATACTACAAATGTAAGTATTCTCTAATTCAAAAGAGGTTAGGATTAGTTACCCTGGTAAGCCCAATAATATCCTAGAAAAGTCGCGCTGAGCAAGGTTTTGCTCTAAGTTGTATGCTCCAAGGAAACCTTAGAAGTTTTTAACAACTTCTACTAAGGAGTAAGGTAGTTGGGCTAGGGTATTTTGGGCATTATAACAATACAAGAAGGCAACTTTCTACCAAGGGAGGGGGGGTAGATTTTTGGCTAGGCTAGGGGGGGTATTCGGCCAAGGGCCTTCACAAGGGGAGGGGGAGGAGTGTTGGACGAAAAGATCTACAAAGGGAGAGGAGAGGATTTTCAAGACTTGAAAGCTTTGTGGATGAAGAACTCTTCATCTTAAGGGGTATTTATAGGTCAAGTGGCACAACCAATGGCCAAGATTGAGACAAGTGCAAGGCAAGTGTAGGGTGAGGATTAACTATACACAAATATCCTACCAACTCCTTGACTTGTGCACAAGGCACAAAAAACGTGCCATTGCTTAGCCAATTCGTCCAAATGGACGATTTGAAGTCCACCAATTGGAGGGTGCCAAGTGTCGCCTCCGTGTCCAAAATGTTTCGCCTCTAAAAATCCGCAAAAATTAGAAATGGCATAGCCGGAATTTATCCTACGAAAGTCGTGAAACGCTTCGCCGGAAACGATTCTTTAAGCGAGTTGTGCACAATTTCGAACTTGGCCTAATCTTTAAGGCTAAACTTTTACGTATTCCCACGCACATACCGAAATACGGGTATAACACTATGCCCGAGGCGAGGGGTCGGCGAGTTCAGCTACGCCAGCAGTATTAGAGGAGGCGAGAGCGGCAGTGGCTTCAGAGGTTCCTGCACCGAGCCTCGCCCACATGCGGCAGAGTATAGGATTACGAGAGCGATCAGGTTGTTGACTAGCATCGTGGCGAGCACCGCCAGGCCGTGGCTAACCCTGGCGGTTTAAGGATTCGAGACTTTCTGAGTTGTGATCCACCCGAGTTCTATGGTTCGAGGTCTGAGGAGGATCCTCAGGAGTTTATTCGATAGGTGCGGCGGACTACGCAGGTGCTTAGGGCCTGAGACGAGTCCGTAGTATTAGCTTTACCGTTACGCGATATTGCGTTGAACTGGTTTGAGTCATGGGTGTTGACGAGGTGAGGATGCTCTCCCAGCTGTTTGGGAGGAGTTCACAGAGGCTTTCCTGGATCACTTCTTGCCTCCTGAGATGAGGAGAGCCCACGTAGATAGATTCTTGACCTTGAGGCAGGACGAAAGGACTATCAGAGAGTACAGCCTGGAGTTTGACTCCTTGGCCAGGTATGTGCACACCATTGTAGCGGACATGGCAGACAGGGTTCATCGATATGTGATAAGGGTTAGACCGTCATATGATTCTTGACGCTTGGGGTGGCTCTTCACCGAGGATGGATATTGCCGGACGCAGCGTATGCAGGGATAGAGGACAGAGAAAGGGAGGGTCGGCTTGACTCAGCCAGCCAGAGGCTGCAGTAGGATCTCAGGCGATTTCGGCGGACCACCTCAAGAGCTAGTTATGCGCCTCGGCCCAAGACGGAGTACTCCACCACGCCTTCGTGATATTCGAGATTCGGGAGCAGTCGTGGCTCAGGGTTCGTGTTTTCGGGAGTAGGGGTGTTAGTCTGAGGAGGCCACCTCTACCTCGGTGTAGTCGATGTGGTAGGACCCATTATGGGCAGTGTCGTGCTAGTTTGGGTAATTGCTATACATGTGGCCAGCAGGGCCATTATGCGAGGAACCGTCAGGCCGTGGATAGCGCGGATGTAGAGATTCAACGCCGGGATCGGTCGTTCATCGCCTTCTTGTTATGCGTCGTGCAGGCGTGATCATGATTAGACGAGCGAGAATGCGAAGCAATAGTTACAGGTACATCTTTGACCCTTTAGAGATTAGTATGTGTGATAGGATTGTTGTATGATTTAGTGTTATGAATAGAGGATATTGAGACTATGTACATGTGTTAGAATAAGTTGGTAGATACGAACGGGCAATTGGGGCGTGAACGAGAGTAAGTGGTAATGGGTCATACGTTGGATTCGTTTTCCTGTTTGATTTATGAGGAATGATTGAGCGTGTGCGATATCTTATGGTCACAAGTGGCATAGAAAGGTCCTATTAAGCGTGAAGTACGAGGATGTACCGAGGAATAGTAGATTGGCTCCAAAGGAACATTCGAGGACGAATGTTTCTAAGGGGGAGAGAATGTTACACCCCGTAGTTCAGGTCATGCGTTTGAGAGCGTACGAAAGGGGGTAAGACTTAAAATTTTCGAAGGATAGGTTGACAGATTGTTCCGGATGGGTTTTAGTCAACTTTGAGGTGGGTTATGACCCGGTACATTGAGAGTTCCTAGGTGTTTCAAAGGACTAGGGCGTAGTTCGTTGAGTCTATATTCCAACGCAACCAACCGTTCGTCGATAGGACATTAGAGTAGGAAGTTATGAGAGTTACAAGTTCAGTGCGCAGTCGGACAGAAATGTGTTTCAGACAAAGGCGACAGGGCCGCGGCGCCGGATCGCGCGCCGGCGGCGCGAGGTCGCTGAACAGAAATTGCAGCGCCAGGCGCAGTGGCCGCGCGGAAGTTCGTGAGAGGCTGCGGAGGTTTCAGCGCGGCCAAGTTCGTAGAGGCTGCGGAGGTTTTCAGCGCGCCGAGGCGGATTTTGGGCGGAAAAACTTAGGAAAAGTCGATTTTTCTTTTAAAGACCTTGGGAGGGTGACAAGTGTCCCCATCTGATTTTTGCATGCATTATATTGACCAAGTCTTCAAGACTTGGTCATATTTCATCTCTCTCTAGACAAAAGGTCCTCTTTCTCTTAAAAGTTCAAGTTCCTTCTCTCTAAAATCCCAAGAGACATTCTAGCCTTAGGAAAAATCTGAAAAAGTAAAGCAAAGGAAGCTTGTGGCTAGCTTGTGAAGGTTGTTGTGGTGTTCTTGAAAAGGAAGCTAGCAAGTTTTGTTTAAATTTGGCTAGAGCTCTAAGGTAATGATTCTTCCTTTAGAATTAGTTTTAGTGTTGCATGTTAAGAAGAAAGAACTTGTGGTGGTAAATAATGCTCTTAGAGTCATCAGATGCAAGAAATGTGGTTTGGATATGAAAGAATTGGTTAAGAAGATATTATGAGCATGTTGTAGCCTAAAACTACCTTAGAATTGTTAAGAGAATTGTTGTACCTTATGGGGCAGAATTTTACACACCCAAGTTTAGGTGTGTAATCCCTTTGAAATGTTGGATTGTTGAGCCTAAAATGTGGCGTTTGGATGATAAATTCGGCCTTGAGAAAGGTGGCAAAGTGAGTAGAAACAAAGGAAATCTCGCCTAATTTTCCATAGAATTTAGTGACTTTGAACTTGGATTATTCTACCTTGAAATTAGAGGTTAATAAACGTATCATGGTTATTTTAGGTTGACAGATTACTTGCGGTATTTTGGACTTAGCAAGTGGATTGATCAAAAAGGTATGTGAAGCTTTCCTATCTTTTGAGCATGAGTATTTGTATCTATGTAGTACGGTAGACGTACAAGATTTAGTATTCTTACTTGTTTAAGTATAAATAAAGACTTGTTTTGTTTTAAGAAGTATAAGTCCCTTGGTTAAGGGAAAAGTATGATTTTACAAAAGTATAGAGTACTTGGTGTGAAGGTATTGAGTATTGAATTATTCTAAAGATAAGAGGCTTGAAGTATTTTTGAAAGTTGTGTAGATTTGTTTGAAGTATAAGTCTCTTGGTTAGTAAAAGAACAAAATGGTTTCTAAGGAGTTATAACGGCTTTATGGGAAGTTAGTTATAACGGCCTTATGAAAAGATAAGAAGGTCTTAATTTCTAAAGTATAAAGATAGTATAACGGCTTTATGGGAAGTTAGTTATATTAGCTTTATGAAAGGTTAACAAGAAGAGATTTACTCTAAGTAAGATAAGCAAGGACAAATGATTTGATTTATGAAAGGCAAATTGATTTTTAGGCATCAATTGCCCAAAGGTTTTATGTATGAAAAAGAGTCACTTTTAAAAGAGTTGAAGTATGTGGTACTTGGGTTAAATTCCCGGTTTTCTTTTATTAAAGATAGGATTAAGTGCCTTAAGTAAACTAAAATGAGAGGGTATATGAACAAGACTAATAAGAAGTTATAAGTTTTCTTAACTTATTTATGATATTGATATGATGACAGTTTGAGCTAGGGTAAGAGTATATCTGAGGGGCAAGCCCCAAGATCGTTATACCACCTTCTCCAGGGTAAGAGTATGTCTGAGGGGCAAGCCCCAAGATCGTCATACCACCTTCTCCAGCAAAGAGTATATCTGAGGGGCAGGCCCAAGATCGTTATACCATCTGCACCAGTGTAAGAGTATATCTGAGGGGCAAGCCCCAAGATCGTTATACCATCTGCTCCAGTGTAAGAGTATATCTGAGGAGTACAGCCCCAAGATCGTTATACCATCTGCTCCAGTGTAAGAGTATATCTGAGGGGTAAGTCCCCAAGATCGTTATACCATCTGTTTCAGGGTAAGAGTATATCTGAGGGGTAAGTCCCCAAGATCGTTATACCACTGCTCGTGGACTTGCTACCCACGACGCGAGGAATACCTCACGCGAGTCCTTATGGGCTTATGCGGGTGAAATAGTCCCGTGCGGTAGTGACCTATGCGAGGAATACCTCATGCGAGTCCACAGGGACCGTGCGGGTGAAATAGTCCCGAGTAGGATTGCTTATTGATACTACAGGCGAGGACCTGTTTTGATCACGAGCCTCCTATTTTATGCGATTATATATATGTTTGTTACTCATTGTTAGTAAGGCACGAAAAGGTAAGTTGATTTCATCCCCGACCACTTATTTTCGGACTTATGATTTCATTACGATTTTCGCCACATACTTGGTACTGTTGTCTCGACCTCGCCGGGGACTGCGTTCATGCCGCAGGTCGAGATACGTAGCTTGCTGGTCCGCACTCTTAGGATCACTGTTCATTTCCTGGAAAGCTCCATCCCTTCGGAGGCTTTGTCTTTTTGGTATGATTCCCTGAGGTTATAGACTTTTGTACATTCAGGTGGTATGGCCGGCCCTGTCCCGCCACAGTTGTTATTCTAGAGGTGCAGTAGTCACGCGTTTGTGGTTCAATGTAAGAACGGTTATCTTGTTTCACATTCGATTAAGTTATTTTATGAAAGGCGGCCTTGCTTAGTGATGTTTACCTTATCTGATTTTGTATTATATATGTTCACCGCTATTCTCGATGTGTACTGACAGGTGCCGATAGGCACCGGGCCATGCCCGGTCGGGTCGTGACAGTTCGATACCCTTTTCTCATTAGTACTGTAACTAGCAAGATCAATTCGACTCCAACGTTTACTAAAATCTCTTACCAACATCTCCCATAAGACTTGGTAAGGACTTAGGAATAATTTAGACATGCCTTTAGCATAGAATCAATAACAAGAATACTCCTTAACTTCTAAGAGTAGAATAACTTTTGAAACAATACCACAGTTATGGTTCACACGAAGAACATGCCAAAAGAGAGAAGGAAGAGGTTCACATACCTCATTGACGACTAACCAACACGACAAGTAGAATACGCCCCGAATAGGTACTTCAACCTTATCGGCTATTCCACACGCCAAGTAGAAAATGCCACAAGTAGTACTTCAACCTATAACAACAATAATACTTCTATCAACTCCATACACACTAGTATAAGACTTGTACCAAGTAACGGTCCTCTTATTCTACAGAAATTTGGACAACACTTCCCCCATTTCTACGTACTTTTCCACCTTTTCCAAGGCCCGAATTCAACAACCAACAAGCCACAGTTAAGGCACAACCAACAGTTTACCAAAGGGGATTACACGCCTACTTGACGTGTAAAATTATGTCCCACAATCACATAAAAACAGTCCATAAAACAGTCCACCATTAATCAACATTAAGGGTACAATGTGAAGTCTTTAACACCCTTATTCCTTAGGACTTTCATTAGCCATTTTACCACATTAATCATGCATGTTGGGGGCTGATTTTCCAGCATAATAACACCCCAAACAGTCCATAAAACGACACCACAACGTCCCAACGGTTTTGGCGGTTTACCGACCACAACAACTCTGACAATCCAAAGCCCTTTTCCAAAATTCTTTATAATCCAATTCACATTTCAATACTTATATACACTCCATATCAACTTGTAATAATAGGATTACTTCATTATAACATGCAATAGGTGACGTTAACAACAACAAAAATCAACGAATCCAATTGTCACCAACAATGGCCTAGTCTCGGCCAACCCCCAAAAATGGGATATGCACTTCTTATTCTCCATATCTTCCTTAATACAAGTTCATCTACTAGTCATAACTAAGTAATATCTAATTACTTCAAGAGAAGAAGAACTTTACCTCAAAAATGACCCAAAAACGCACCAAGGCAGTCCGCTATATTTTGGCCCGTAGTTTTCGTTTTGCTCCACTTCTTCAAGTTCCAATCACATATATGTATCCTCTAGAAGCTTATAACCAACTCCACTTCACGTTTCGCTTCCAAAAAGTCGACGGAAACCCCTAGGGTTTCACCCTCATTTTCGGCCAACACAAGATTTGAAGGGTTTGGAGAGTTAACTTGTTTTAGCACTTGGTTTAGGAGCTAATCTTGGAGAAAGAAACTTGTCAACATTTGTTGATCTTTGGCTATGGAGATTTTCGAAAATGGAGCTCAAAGGAGAAGATGAGAGCTATATGGATAAGTGTATAGACTTGGATATTTATCCAAGTGTAATGCCAAGTGGAGTGGGACCCATGTCCACTTGTCCTCAAGTCTCAAAATATCTAAGTCCAAGTCAATGACAAGTGGGGGTGACACGTGTCACCTCCTATCGTCCAAAATTATTTCTTCCCAATAATTTTCATACTTGGCCAAAATATCTAAAAATCTCTGGGCCCACAAAGTCGTAAAATTTCATGTGGGCCCCACATGACCAAATCCGAGACTTAAAAATCCAAAACTTCAATGTACTATAATAATTCCATATACCAAATTTGAGAATCAAATTCCAAATTATAAACTTTTTTCTTTCACGAAGTTCCGAAATTTCCTTAAGAAAAAGTAATTATATTTTCCCTCCAACGTTCAAGTCTTACTTCCTTACTTACGTTATCATATACATGTCTTGGAACTACGGGGTGTAACACATATGGTATGCATGCTTTTGGGGCACGATGTGGCGTAGCTTGAAAGACAAATCTATGTAAGCCTAGGCCCAAAGAAGTCGATATGTATCATGGACTTAAATTGTGAAAATAATTTATCACGACTCAAATCTGACCTTTAGACTGAGATAGGACACCTAACGAGCTACTACACATAAGGTGAGCCATTTAAGCTAAATATGTGATAATCAATATATAAAAAGAGAATATAGACAACAACAACATATCCAGTGAAATCCCATAACAAAAAAAGAATATAGACTCAAACTATATTTGATATAAATATAAGTGCGGAAGTTGAAGAAAGTAAGTATTTCCATACAACCCAAAGTACACAAATTATGAAGCTACTAATATCGGACTACGAGATAGGAGACACGTGTCGATAAAGCTAGAAGTACTAAGTCTATGATAGTGAAAGTAGCCACCATGGTCAAATGGTAGCTCATCTCAACGGAAGCGAGTGATAGAAGCTAGAATCATGGATCGACTATATGATCACCACTTGCACCCCTGCACACACCCAAACAACAATAAGCATATTATGATTTAATTTATATATGAATCAATTTTTTTATCTATATACATATGAAAGTTTGTTCTTTTATCTTGACTGGAAATTTTAATCTGATTGACGAGATCTGTGGTAGAGTTAACGCTAGGCTAGAAGTTTAGAGATAAATCCTAAAGTCTAAAAGTTTCAGGTTGAGCAGGACCAAAATAGAATACTTAGAGTGCAAGTTCAGTGATGTAACAGATGAGGTTGGCGTGGAAGTGAGACTTGATACACATGTCATCCCCAAGAGAGGTGTTAAATATCTTGGGTCATTAATTCAAAGAAGTTGAGAGATCGCCGCTTATGTCACATTATATTGGTGCGGGATGGACGAAATGGAGACTCACCTCTATAGTCTTGATAAAATGGTACCACCAAAAATTAAAGGTAAGTTCTACAAGAAGAGATAAGCTTAGGAATGAAAATATTCAGGACAAGGTGGGAATCTCCTCGGTGAACAAGATGAGGGAAGTGAGACTGGCATGGTTTGATCATGTGAAACGGTTATGCGTAGATGCCCCAGTAAGGAGGTGTGAGAGGTTGACAATGATGGATTTAAGGAGAGGTAGAGGTCGAACGAATAATGTGGAGTGGTGATATGACAAGATAAGAAACATCTTCAGCTTACCGAAAACATCAATTTAGATAGGAGGGCATGGAGATCACGAATTAGGATAGAAAGTTAGTAGGTAGTTGAGCATTATTTCGCTTTTCTATGGGATATGTTTGGTGGTAGTTTGGAGCACCGTATCTGTTTCTACTTTCTTTCCCGTAATATTAAGTATTATTTATGTAGTTTCTTGTTCTTCCCTTTCTGTTACTACATGTTATTTCTTGTGCATTGATTATCACATTATGATGCTGAAACTGTTCCTTTTTTTTTCTGAATGTTATGTATTGCTTTCCTTATTGTTTGTCTCTTCTTTATTTTCGTATTTCCTTTTTCAAATTGCTTTGCAATATTTTACTTAGCCAAAGACCTGTCGAAAACAATAGCTCTATCTCCATGAAGTAGGGGTAAGAATTGTACTCTCTACCCACCATAACTTCACTGAAATTACACTGAGAATGTTGTTATTATTGGACTGAATTTTTAAGAAGATTAAGGGTGTATTTGGTTCGCGCAGGGTAACGGAATGGATTCAGCAAAGGAATGGAAAGGAAATGAATTACCTAATTGTCCCTACATGTTTGGTTCTAAGTGGTCCGGGTGGTTCGGGGTCCGGGTTGGGGAAAGGGAATGAAAATACCTAGGGGTAGGAGAAATCAATCTAAGGGAAATAGAATGGAAAAGAGGGTTAAGGGAATGGAAAAGAGGGTTAAGGGAATGGAAAAGTAGGTCAACCAAACAACTTTAAAGAAAATCAGGGGATTCCATTCCCTTTCCTTATTACCCCGAACCAAACGCACCCTAAGTATTTTGTTCTTAATGATTTGTTTTGATGACCGTGCTTCACGAGGACAAGTTCCATAGTTCAGTTTAAATTTGGCAAGTAAAAATGAAGATTCTATATAATATACAACCTTTAGCCTCATTCGTTTAACAAACCGATTATTTGGTAGCTAGTTAGAGTTAGACTGATATTAATAATACATAAATTAATTATAATAAAATCTATATATTATTTTATGTAGAAATTAGTCATATAAGTTTAATTATTTATGTATTAGTTATTCATGTATTAATTATTCGATCTTCTGTCATGCATAACATAATACATGGATGCATAAAATAATATATGGATTCTCTCATAACATATACATGTATAAGTTATGATGGTTTCTAAATTGCAAACCAAACACCATATTAATTTTATACATGAATAACTTACCCTTACCATTCTGAAGCGGAGATACAAGATTTTATACATGAATAACTTATCCTACCTATCTACCAAACGACCCCCTAAAATCTTCATATCTGAAATTCAGCAATTAAAAATACACTTAAAACAAAAGAAATTCTCATATCTCGTATGTACGCCAAGTCTTTACCGTAACAGCATTATTGTTATTTTATAGGGGCAGGGACGCCGTGTCAGAGGGAGTAACAATTCTGCCACCAAATACTAGGAGCTGCTAAGAGAAACCCCAAAATATATTCTATTTATTTCAATTTGCAGACCATCCTGGCTAGCTAGTAAGCTACTGCTGCCAGAAACAGTTGCATGAAGACTAAATCGACTAGAAAGGATGATCAATCATTTCCTCTACGAACTTGATCCTCATAGATTAACACGATATCTGCAACGCACAACGAGCAGGATTATAATATTTATATAGGCTCTTATCAGTTCAATAAAAAGAAATTACCTTTTAAAAAAAAGTAGACATAACGGTTGCAATTCAATATCTCATTTTCAATCGAGAAACTTGTCGAGTCTTACGACAACATGGTTATTGTGTTCCTGGTAGGTGGTCTAAACAAGATGTAAGCACTGGGAAAAAGGGGAATAGCTGAGGGACACAGACCAAGGAGAAGTTAAAATTGCAGGTTATATACAGGGGCAATGAAACCAGGAGTTCATAGATTCAATGTGCAAAGCAGGAAAGAGCCAGAAAGTATGGACTGCGATAAACATGGAGGTGAGAATATGTAGAAATGTTTACTGGTTAGATTCCGTTCAATTCCAAATCCGGAAAATAATTTTGGTAATATTCTTTTTCTGCAATCCGGAAGAAAAATTCCTGAAAAACTGGCTACAATTAAGGGAATGAATATATTCACCATTTTCAAGAAGAACCCATAAAAAACACAAATGAACTATGTGGTACTTGATCAATTGTCACCCTGACAACATCTAAAAGCCTATTTAGTTTACTTACTTTATTCTTGTGGAAGAAGGGCAATCTCAATTTCTTGAAGTGACTTTCCCTTTGTTTCCATCACATTCCTCTTTACAAATACCACGGCCATCACGCAGAAGGTGCCAAATATGGAGTATAATAGGTGTGGCCCAAGTTGGTCGAGCAACCGCAAGAACATTAGTCCAACAAAAAAGTTAACCACCTAAAGAAAGCACCACAGACAATTAAGAAAAGCAGTTGTAGAGATTTGTGCTCTCATTTTTTTCCACTCCTCCATTTCCCTAACTCAGCAATATGAATTGAACAATGCAGCTAAACAGAAGTCTGATACTGGTTATAAATAGAAAAATGGAGAATTTGACAACACTAATTACCCAGTGAACTGACATACAAAATGCCATAGCTTTAGCCCTAATCCGACTGGGAAATATTTCTGGGAGGAGGAGACCAGGAACGGGACCAGCTCCAACAGCAAATGTCAAGACAAACCTGCATAAGGAAGTCTCAAACAGATACATACATCTTGTTCAGCATTTTAATAGATGCTGTAATTACTGAATTGAAGAGGAAGGCTAATTCATCTGGTTACACATGAGAGAGAGAGAAAGAGACTTGACAACTCGTTTGCCTATTCTTGAACAGGTAAGAATGGTAAAAGAGTCCCCAGTCAAAAAGGAGCCTGCAAGTAATGTTGTAATTAAAGCCTACAGGTATTATAGGCTGCTGCTCATCCGATGGGTCCTTAGGAAGGACTGTGAAGGGTACAAATTTGTCCATCCAGGTGAAAACATGACACAAAATTATCGAGTTTCAAACAACTAAGGGTGCAATTGTGTCTTCAGTTCACATGTACTCTACTACTAAAAGTTGATTTATTTAGTATATATTTTGGAACTGCACAGGGGTGGCTCGACTATAAGGCCAATAAAGCAATCGCTTGGAGTCCCAACTTTTTTGGGGCCCCATTTTTTTCTTAAAGATGTATTTTATATATATAACCGTTGTCTAGGCCGAACGAAGTTTTTTAAAATTAAAATTGATAAAATCTTATCTAAGATCAACAATGTCTCAAGAGAGATTGAATTGATTAGATGTATTATCAATTGAAAAGGAATTATTAAAACAAATTGATAACAGTAATTAATGACGTCGCATCTAAATAAGCTAAAAAAGTAGACTTTAAATAAAAATATACTCCCTCCGTTTAATTTATGTGAACCAAGTACGGAGTTTAAGAAACAATAGAAGACTTTTAAACTTGTAGTGTTAAATGAGTCTCATATATTTTGTGTGGCTATAAATCATTGCATAAAGGTAAATTATTACCAAATATAAAAAGGGATCATTCTTTTTGGCACATACTAATAAGGAAATAGGTTCACATAAATTAAAACAGGAGGAGTATATGACGATCTTTCCTTTAAGAAAAAAAATTTAGGGCCTCTTTGAAGTTTGGCTAAAAGCCCCCAATATTGTTGAGACGGCCCTGGAACTGCAAGATGTGGGTGCTAATACGAAATGTTATAACAAAGTATCGGTTCCACCCTAGATACTGTTCCATATTCTAGCACTGGACATCAACCTGTACAAAAGAATCATCTGCAAGAATTTTAAGTCAAGGGACTACTCACAGCAGCATGCCACCAACAGAGAAGTAAAAAGCTCCATAATTTAATGCAATCCCACTTGAAGAAAACACTTGAAGGGCCATGGATATAGCCTGAATAATTCAACAACACCCAAACATGCCAAATTTCAGATATACATATCCAACTAGCTCAAATAGGGTAAAGAAAAAAGAAATGTCTTTATCACCAAATTTTCCAATATATAAAGGTCTCAGTGAATAAGAAAAAGGGGGAGAATTAAATAGAATAACGATAATTCAAGCAGTGTCAAACAATGGTCCAGAAAATGAATTCATATATTGAGCCACTTAAGTTCTCTTTTTCTTCTGCTGAAGTAACTGAATGTATTAACAAAAGTAGCACCTAGGAGTAGCCTATAATTAGAAAATACAATAACCGGTCCCTAGTTAGAATTCTAGGATTGCGTCACATTGGCTCATTTTCACCCTCTTTATATCCTTCCAACAAACAAGTAACTGCACTTGCCTCGAAGAACCCAGGAAGTGAAAGATTCATCTCAATGCATATTTTGCCTTGAGCTTAATACAGTTTTTAGGTATCAAGTTGCTTTCCAAGTATTTATAATCCCAGTCAAGCAGATGTACAATAAGTAAGGTGCATTACCATTCCAAAGAAGCTCCAATGAAGGAGGAATTTCCTTCCTAATTTGTCCATCAGAACCAAGGCCACAATTGACCCTGGAAAAAGGCGGAGAGGAGCAGAAGGTTAGCTACAGACTTTGGAAATGATACCATTGGACCAAATTCGAGAAACTTAATAAACAGGGGAAGATAGAAGAGAGGAACACAACACGAGGATGTTCACTAGTCTGTACCTGTCAAGTTTGCAATCCCAACAAAAACATTTGCCAGGTTCGAGGATACTCCCGCACGTCTAAATACAGTTGAAGAGAAATAAAACACAGCATTTATTCCAGATAGCTGTTGTAAAGCAAATAGGGTTGACCCAATGAAAACAACTGCAAAAGGAGTAGGTAAATGACAATGGACTTGGAAAATGGATTAGAGAATAAATGAAGAAGATTCTGCTAAGGCAGTGTTAGAGATTTCAAGACTTCACTAATGTAAGAATAACTACCAATTCCGGGATTGTAAATAAGGAAACTGTAGAACAAAACCAGAAATTCATTTTCTTTACCTCTAGAATGCCGACCATAGAGCAATTCAGAGATCTTAACACTTTCAGTCTCATCCCCTCTATCCGACTTTGAAAGCTCCAGCATTGCACTCTTAACATGTGAACTTCCTAGAAGCCTCTCAAACTCAACTTCTGCCTCAACAAGTCTTCCTCGCTGCAGACAGCAGAAAATTAAGTAAAAAATAAAGGGCATCCCGGTACACTAAGCTCCAGCTGTGCGTAGGGTCCGGGGAAGGGCCGGATCACAAGGGTTTATTGTACGCAACCTTACCCTGCATTTCTGCAAGAGGCGGTTTCCACGGGTTGAACCTGTGACCTCCTAGTCACATGGCAACAACTTTGCAGTTACTCCAAGGCTCCCCTTCAAGTAATTATCTTTATTGACTAGCATGATAGAGCCAATTGAGCCTGTCTTTACTTTTATCATCCCTTAGCTTATGCTATATTAGTGAATAAGTCGGTCTCTGGGAAAAAACTAGAGAAACAAATCCCAGGGTAAAATACATTTAACATAGAAAAATTATATTCCAAAACCATCTCAATAAATTACTGCATTCATTGATCTACAGAGTAGAAATTTATACTTGCAAGTATGCTATATGTAGCCTTGTATCTTGGGATTCAAAACCAAAACTCCAAAACCAATAATGTTTTCATCTAAGAAATATTTGAGCTCCCTTTGCAGCAAAGGTTTTTTCTTCTTTTCCCTTCCCTCGCACCTGCTCTTTCTACCTGGGGATGGATAGGGGTTGGTGGGGAATAGAGAATAACTTTAAGTATGGCCATACAGGTAAGTTCACTTTTGGATTATACATCGAGACTATACATTAGCTTAGACCTTACGAAAAGAGCAACAGAGAGGAATTAAAAGGTAAAAAGATCAGTTGTGATGCAACATAGGTAGCATAATTATAAAAAGCAAATGAAAATGAGACTTGAGAAGAGATTTGACAGCCAGCAAAATTTTCAGCGCCAAAGGAATTCACTTATTAGATTTAGACATCTACATATGGCAACTATAGCAACCAATAAATGAGTCAGAGGTTGCACATTGAGAGTAATCATCTTAAAGGTGCAAGAGGCCCATGAGTTAGAATACCTTATATAGCCAATGTGGGGACTCAGCACAAAACATCATAGCAAGTGCAAGTATTGCAGCAGGAATAGTAGACACCCAAAAGCATACACGCCACCTATATGTATTAGAATGCATAATGATCTCAGATACAACTTCATTGCTTACTCAAGACAAGTCATCTACAAAGTTCTCCCACTAGATATACTATTTATCTTACCAACCCACTATATTCTTGACGGGGATCCCCATAACAAGAGCTGCCATCAGCCCAAGACATGTTGCTATTTGAATCAAACTCCCATAAGTACCCCTCACATGAGCAGGAGAAACCTGCATCAACATCAAGAGTTTTAATTGAATTTGAAAAGGTTTGAAATAACTAAAAGCATCATACCCTAAAGTTAATAGTAGCTTTACCTCTGCAACGTAAAGAGAAGCAACAGGAGGACCCACCCCCAATCCTAATCCCACTAAAAATCTTCCTGCAAGCATGCCTGCTAGAGTTTTGGCTGTTGCACTGGAAAATAAATTTGTCAGTACAGTGCATATGACTTTAAGGACAAAGGAGAATAACAGAAAATCTGTCCAGAACCATGAGAAGGAAAACACAAATTCTATTACTTTGTGTGACTGGGGAAGTCTTTTCAAAATCCTCAGACAAGATCAACAGAACCAGAAACTTCCATAAAAGCATTAAACAGAAGGAAAAAGAAATAAAGAAGAAAAGAAACTTATTCCCAAGAAAAGGATGCTGGAGTAATTTTAAGCGATTTAAGTCTTCCAGACCAACTACTAAAAGTTCCAATCTCACAAGTGTACGCTATCCTGTCGAGAACAAGTCTTCCTCGTACTCAAACAAGCACTCAAACTATGTACATAGTATTACATACTGTAATTTTTAATTACCTGAAAAAGCATACGACGAGTTGCAAAGTGCAAAGAAACTTCAAGGAGGAGAACATATGTTCACTTGAGATTTCCAAAAGCAACATTCAACTTCCCCACAGATAAGTTCATACATTCAACCAACACCTCCACTAGCTATTTCCAAGTGAACTACAAAGGCTTCTACAGAGTACCTTCATAATGATCACTACCTAGCGTAAACATACCATCTAATCGACAAATATACACTAAGACACCTGAATGTAAATGCACATAACTGAACAAACTACAAATCGAAACTTTCTTAATGTAGGAGGAATAAACCCTTTTCCCAGTATTAGACTCAATGGGCTATTAAACCCTATTAGACTCAATGGGCTATATACATGTTTCTTAAGTCACTACTGCACACTATAGTGTCTGCTTGCAAAATATATGGGCTACGGCTATAAGAAGGTTAGAAGAGCTAGACATTTGTCATAACCCAGAAGACCTGACTGCAAAATGAAGACTTGAGGTGTAGAGTGTTCGATCAACAAACAAATTTTCACTAGAACTTTAGTTACCCAGATTGACAGTGAAGAACTTACTTATGAAACTTGATGAACAAAAGAAAAAAGGGACACAAATTGCACTACTGCAATAGACCCAACCATGATGCGATATCGGGGGCACCAACCACTCAAAATCACTCAACCGAGAACAAGACAAGGAACTCCAAGCTTTCCAAAATATGTTGATGCATAGAGATGCTCTGGAGGCCTTTGAGGGCCCACATAAAAGAGCCTACGACATTTGGATGATCGCGTGGAGTGAAGAAGCGCTCGTAATGGAGCATGTCATGGTCTGTGTTTTCATCTGTGGTTCGCGGTATGAACATGACTTGCGACATGGTGCGAACATAAGCTGTGTTGACAGGCTGATTTGGCCATTTGGCTACTTTTGCAAGTTGGGGACTATGGTCACTTTTGGCCGTAGTTTGTAATAAAGCCTAATACTATAAATAGTAGTTCTCAAAGCTTAGAATAAGACTTTTGATGATTGATGAATTGAGAGTAAAACTATTGTTAGCTACTTTGTAGTATTAGCTTAGTGTTAGCTAGTGATTAGTGTAGATTATAGAGTGATAGCACAATTAAGGTGGATTCCTTGATTGTCTATTGAACTTGTTCATGATTCTCACATCAGTTCTTTCACTTGTGGAATCATCATAGCATAGGTGTTTTTATTGAATAAGTCTTTGGTTTAATATACCTTTGGTTGCCTATTGATTTCAATTCTTGTGTCTTGCTTTCTATCTTGATTGTTGTTTGATTTGATTTATTTCATTGAGGTATAAACTTTCATATAGTTTAGGTTGCTTTGAATGCCATTGATTGTATCAAAATCTTCTATCCTTTTAATTTTCCGCATTTGGAATCGATTTCTTAGAGTTTCGCTTTTAAGAATCGTATCATTTGGTATCAGAGCTTAGGCTAGATGGGAGAATCTTGGCCAAAAGATCATGAGGCTAGGCTTATACTGGATTGCCATCAGTACGTTAAAAAGTGCCACAAGTGTTCCTCGACATTCCTGGCAATGAAAGAGCTTGATTGGATTGACACGATATTCCATTAGGCCCTCTTTGATTGATTGGTAGCGTGAGCCAAATTCAATCAAGGAAAGGGGGCCTCACCTTAGACAGTTTCATTTGATTATGAAAGAAAGTCTTTATCCCTAGCGTTAAGGTTTCTATCAAGCACTCTTCTAAAGCTGTCTGAAAGCCCTCTTCTACAATTTTCAATCCTATCTTATTTGAAAATCTAAAAAATTCAAAAATCCACAAAAAACAACTGAATTGTTGTTTGAATTGGGTGTTTCTATTGATAGATTTGAACTCCTAGAGGTTGAATCTATCACATATCGAACATTCAAGTGATTTGGAGTTGTTTAGAAGCATTCACCATTGTTGAACTTGAAGGTTTTGAAGAGCTGGAAGAACACCAATTGGGTCTTAGTGAATTAGTATCCATTTGATTCCAAAATTTGAGCTAAATTGGAGTTGATTTGGTACTAGTTGAAAATTTAAAGTGTTCTTCATTATTCATCAAGTTCTTGTGAAGAAGAAGCAAAGGGAAGGTTTGATTCAAAATTCTCAAGACAAGTTGGAAAAGTGTTTTTGTGGCCAAAATTAGTAAAATATCTGAAAAAGTGAGTCCAAGGCAATCCAAGTGCAAGGAATAATCAAAAGAAGGTCAGCCAAATGGGCCCCAACGAAAAATTGACGTCATCAGCAATTTGGCTGCGGAACACGATCGTGACGCAAGTGAGGCGCGAGACCACCTACGGACGCGGTTGAGCCATGAGCAGACAGAGAATTTGCCAAGTCGGGCCGCGACGGCGTCGCAAGCCGCGAGGCGTGTATAGGTCTAGCGAATCGCGTTTTTTCAGGTTTTGTGATCTCTTTTCAATTCTGAATCTATCCCTTTTTCACTTCTTTGATTCTCTAAACTATTTAACATCAAGTAATTGACCTATTTGATTGTTAAATTAGTTCTTGAGTCCTATTTTATTTCATGCTAATTCTTCTTAAGTTTTCCGTTTATTTCGTTAAATTTCTTTAGCTCCGTCATCTATCTTTCAATTTGACAAGAATCTATTCCTCCACATAGGCTAGGCTAAGTGACCTTGTGAATTGGTTGGACAAAGTTCTTTACCAGCCATGGAAAACACTAGAGTGTGGAGAGTTGAGTGAAAACACTAGAGTGTGGTGAGTGGAGTGCAAATACGAGCGACGTGAGGAACGTTACTTCCAATGTGTTTGTTGAGTTTTGAAGGTACTATGACCAACTCCGAAGGTCAATCTCATGATGGAGAGGACCCGATGTCCCTCATACTTAGGGAATTGACAAAAATGAGAACGGTGATGAGTGGAATGAGGGAGCAAGTGGGCGAGATGAATGGGAGAACGGAAAATATTGCATCTATTAGGTGGGTAAATGTTGAACATACAAGTCAAAGGGGATGTCACAATCTAATGTAGGAGGAGAGTTGAGCCAAGAACCAACTATGTCATCGACTCTTTATCTTAGGGACAAATCGTATGTTATGCTTTCCTCGGCCTACCGCAGTCGAACACGCGAAAACTCACGCCAAAGCACGATGTTCAAACAAATGTAAGGCGAACCAACCTCATCGACCCCACTTATATCGACCGTTTCAAGATGGGTCGCCACATGAATAGCGACACTGTGGCTCGCAACATGTTCCACAAGTACCTATATGTACCGCGACAATTTCCACGAGCCATACTAAGCACGTTTTCAAAACCCCATACATGATGACATGGTTGAGAAAGTTGCTCGATAAGGATGGTGGAATGGACTGACATGGGAGAGACATAGAGTTTTTGTCGATCAAGGTGTCGAAGGCAAAGAGGTATCGAAAGATACCATGTGCGTGAAAATCGGGGTATGTTGCAAGATTATGCATATAAAGGGAACGCCGTCAACTTGGGAGGAACCCAAAACCATTATTCACGCTTCCCAAACCAAGGTTGATTACCAAGCAAAGGGACAAGACAACAGGAGGTAACAATGCAAAATCTAACTTTTTTCACCATTCTATTATTTAATGTCATGGATGTCAAGGTAATAGGCACATTGCAAAAGAACGCCCCAATCGAAGATCAATTGTGGATATACCTAATGGCTACCGCATCAATGATGATGAAGACTATGGCATTGGAAGTAAGAGTGAAGAATTAAGGGATGAACATGAGAAAGAACCCTTGAATGGTGATGAAAAGCGATCGGATGAGAGGACAAACTTGTCTTGTGTATTGCAAAGGATTATGGGTATGATGACGAGAAATGTTTGACCAACGAGAGAATCTATTTTATGCTAGGTGCAAGATAATGGATAAGGTGTGCTCCTTGATCATTGAGGTAGTAGTTGCACAAATGTGGTGAGCACTACTTTGGTCGAGCATATGAAGTTTTCCACAATGAAACACCCTAGTCCTTACAAACTCCAATTGTCCAATGAATGTGGTGAGGTGAAGGTTTCTAAGCGGGTGGTGTCAATGCAAGCATGTCATATGTTGCTTGGGAGGCCTTGGCAATTTGATAGGGGTGCACAACATGATGGGAAGACTAACAAGTACTCATTTATATTTGAGGATCGAAATCATATCCTCATCCCACTAACACCTATCAAGTAATTGAAGATTATAGAATCATCAGGAAGCTTCGGGAGAGAGCTCAAAGAGAGAAAATTGAGAAACAAGAGAGGGAGGCAATACTTACTCAAGAGAGTCAAAGGGAAGTTCATAAGGAATCTAAAACTTGTGCACTTGTTAAAATGAGTGACCGCTTGAAAGGAGTTGATACTAACAAGATACTAGCATTTTGCCTAGTATAGTCTATTCTCTTTTGCAGACACCTAATGATATGATTCCCTAGGAGATAACAAAGAGAAAGCCTCATCTCCAAGGTTTGAATGTCTCTTCTTCCTTTTTTGTGGGCACATGTATTGATAATTCCATTGATGAGAGTGTTCCTACACTAGTTGATCTATTGATGACTGAATGATTCTTCTTGCAAGTTTGATTTGTGTCCATCTAGATGGAGAAGAAGAGGAGAGTTGTCTTTTCTTCCTTTTCTATGGGCGCAAAGAGGAGAGTTGTGGATGACAGACTAAGAATTAAATGGGTGAGTTTGACTATGGCTAATGCAAAGGAGATGGGGGAGAGGTTGATGGCTAGGGGGCTTGGGGAGTAGTGGGATGCGACTGGTATGTGGGATAGGACGGTCAGTTGCATTCGGGAGGTAGCTAGAGAAGTGTTAGGGGTCTCACATGGTAGTTGTGGTGGGCATCGAGGGGACTAGTGATGGAATGGTAAAGTTCAAGAAAAGGTGAAAGCAAAGAAAGTGGCGTATGCAAAATTGGTAGAAAGCAAGGATGAGGTAAAGAAGTGGACGAATAGGGAATTATATAAGATGACGAGGAAGGAGGCAAAGCTAGCGGTTACGGCGGCGAAAATGGTGGCTTTTGAACGCATGTATGTGAATTAGAGGAAAAAAGTGGGGATAAAAAATTATAAATACTAGCCAAGGCGAGTGAGAGGAGGACCCGTGACTTAGATCACGTGAGGTGCATCAAGGACGAGGATGGCAAAGTACTAGCGGAGGATGCGCATATTAGAAGGAGGTGATAGTCTTACTTCTATAAACTATTGAACGATGAAGGAGATAAAGACATTGTGTACCGGAATTTTGGATATTGTAAAAGTATTAAGGTTGAGGAGGTCAAGGGTGTTGTTCGCAGGAAGCGCAAGGGACGAGCGGTCGGGCCTGATGAGATCTCAGTTGAATTTTAGAAGAGCACGGCGAGGTTTGGAGTGGATGGTAGGTTGCTTAATGTCATTTTAAGGCAGAGAATGCACGAATAATGGAGATATAGTACAATGATTCTGAGAACAAAGGTGACATCGAGTTGTAACAACTATAGGAGTATCAGTGCTAAGTCACCTTTATGATAGTTTTGGAAAGAGTCATGGAGCATGAGGGTGAGAAAATATGTGTCTATTTTCGAGAACCAATTTGGATTCATGCCGGGGCATTCGACTCGACTACAGAAGTCATTCATCTTATTAGAAAGTTGGTGGAGCAGTATAGGGAGAGTATAGGGAGAGGAAGAAAGACTTACATATGATTTTCATCAATCTCGGAAGCGCATCGACAAAGTCCACAGGGAGGTTCTATGGAGATATGCGGAGGTTAGAGATATACGTGTGGTGTCTGTTAGAGGCGTCGAGAATATGTATAATGGAGCTAAGATCGAGTGCGGATAGTAGGAGGAGACTTAGAGCACTTTCGGTGATGATGGGGTTGCACGAATAGGCTCTTAACTCATTCTTATTTTCCTTGGTGATGGATGGACTCACGCGACAAATTCAAGGAAATGTGTCGTGGTGTATGTTATTCGTAGATGACATAGTCCTTATTGATGAGACTCGCAGCGGAGTGAACGCTAAGCTGGAGGTTGGGAAACAAAATCTGGAGCCAAAAGGGTTCTAAGTAGGATCAAGACAAAATACTTGGAGTGCAGGTTCAGTAACGGGAGTGAAATGAGACAGACGTGGAGGTGAGGCTTGGTACTCAAGGCATTCTATAGGAAACTTCAAGTATCTCGGGTCTATTATGGGAATGGAGAGATTGATGACGATGTCACACATCGTATTGGTGCAGGGTGGATGAAATGGAGGCTCGCATCTGGAGTGTTGTGCGATAAAAAGATGCCACCAAAACTTAAAAGCAAGTTCTATAGGGTGGTGGTTAGACCGACTATGTTGTATGAGGCGGAGTGTTGGTCAGTCAAGACTTCGCACATCCAAAAGATAAAAGTCGTGGAGATGATAATGTTGAGATGGATGTCTGAGAATACAAGGAGGGATAGGATAGGATTAGAAATGATGATATCCGGGACAGAGTGGAAGTGAACTCGGTGGAGGATAAGATGCGAGAAGCGAGGTTGAGATAGTTCGGGCATGTGCAGAGAGGCACAAATGCCCCAGTGCGGAGGTGTGAGGGGTTGGCTATGGACGGGTTCAAGTGGGGTAGAGGTAGGTCGAAGAAGTATTGGGGAGAGGTGATTAGATGGGATATGATGCAGGTGCATATTACTGAGGACATGACCTTAGACAGGGGGTTGTGGATGACATGGATAAGTTAAAAGGGTAGTAAGTAGTTGAGTGTAGTCCTACTTACACTTACATACTGGTAGTTGTAGTTTATTATTGTAGCCCTGCTTAGTCTATCATACTAGTAGGCGCAGTATTATTTTATAGTCCCCTGTCCTTTGATTTCTGTTGTTGTATGTTCCTTTGTGTACTTTGTTAATCTTACTTACCTGTGTTAGTTACTGCTTCTTTTTTCAGAAAGATTTATCATTGCTTATTCGCTTTTGTTACTCTCATTTTCATACTCCTTTAAATTTCTTATCTGGGGCTGACCGTTTCTCTTGATTTGCTTGTGCTTATGCTTTGTCTTGAGCCGATGATGTTCGAAAATAGTCTCTCTACTTACCAAGGTAGAGTAAGGTATGTGTGTACTCTGCCTCCCAGGCCACGTTGTGGGACTACTGCTGGGTATGTTGTTGTATGTTGATGTTGTTTCATTTTGGCGATCCTTTGGAAAATCTCTCGAGTCGAGTTCCCCCAAAATGCTTGAGAAGATACCCAATGGACCTCTTTCTTTTCATAAACTCTTGGTCTGTGACTTTCTAATAAATCTTTATGGGAACATTATCAAAAGCAGCCTTCCAGAAGAAGAGCCTGTAAGACCCTCTGACTTAATGCCAAAAGGAACATGGAAATTTCTCCCAAAACCTAGTAAGCAATTCAGCCATCCTTCTACATTACAGGTAGAACACAAAAGACATCGTATTAAGAAACACACCAAACTCGTTAATAGAAAGGACCTTTAGTCCACCCAAACCATGGATATAGATAAGCATTGGAGAGATTCGGACTTTACCATAATGAAGCACCCATAAGCATAGGCAATGAGCACAACTGAAAGGCTCGACGACAGCCAACTCCATCAGCAATCCAACCACTAATCAGGGATCCAGCAAAGGCAGCACCCAGACAAGTACTCACCACGGACCTTCATTCACGGGACTATTTTAAACTTGTTATTCCAAAAGAAATGACAGATGTTCCAAAAGAATAGAATGTCAGGTACCTTCCAATGTATCCCCACTGAAGCCAAGATCAACTGAAATGCTTTCAAGTGGTTCATTCACTACCCTGCAGAAGATACAGGGAATGAGACAAATTTCTTTTAATCAAGGAGAAAATCTCTGAGAATAATCTCAGAACTAACCAAAGATAATACTCAAGATTATAGAAAGAACATTGTAGAGAAAGAGTATGATTTCCACAACTAACCCAAGATGATAGCCAAACAAAATGCAACTATTGTTGCCACAAGTACATGTGGACACGAATATTTCCAAGAGGATTTGTCATCGCTTGCTCTACACCATTCTGAAGAAGATCTAAGTTGAAATTCAAAGAATAAAAAGGAACATTAGAAAAAGAATCATAATGAGTGTGAGAAAAATCATAAGAGATTAATTTAGCTCTGCTTTGTCTTCTTTCAGCTTAATTTTTCATGCAAAGGAAATGAAGTCAGAATAATAACGTATACTATTAAAATAACAGTACTGGCAATTCTTGAAATATGACGGATCTATGGAACTGAATATTACCTTGGTGAATAATCCCTTCTAATAGATTTCTAAACTAAGTGAACAACATAACGTACAGTGCTAGTTACAAAAGAGTTGACCCACCTGAATCGGCTTCAACATCAGCATTCATGGAATCCCTGGATGTCATGCGCTTATACATTGAGAATGAAGCACGCAAGTGTCCCCACATACCACAATTGAGCTGCTAAAGAGAACCAGAATCACTCAGTGTCACATAATGGTAATCCAAAGCATTTGTGAGGGCTTGCAACCTTTATTAAGAAACCATTTTAGATGTTAAAATAAAAGAGATCAAATCATTTTAAACTCCAGAGAAGAAATCATCCCAAAAGACTAAAGGACAGCCAAATCACATCTGACGAAGTACAGAGAGATACATACCACTAGCAACTGAAAAAACAAAGTTGGCAAAAATTTAGCAAAAGTTTTAAGAAATCAAAATTGACCGTGATAAGAAAAACAATCAGAATTACATTTAAGATGCCAAGTTCTTATTTCGTTCGCTGTCTGTGATGTAATGAGGAGGCATCTGAAAGACTCCAACTTTCATCCTATACTTGGATGGAGAAAAGTACATATGGAGTCATCCAGCAATACTTTTACAGGAGACTGCTTTTTTCTTTTGATAAGGTAAAATTTACAAAAATAGGAGGATTATTTTGAACTGGGAGGCAGCATTAATGATCCCAGAAAGAGAATTTGCACTACTATGGCCTTAACTCTGATTACCAAGCAATAAATAAACCTTCTTTCTAAAGCGCAAATCTTTCCTAAAGGCTAAACATATACTTATCATATCCAAATTGTTATATTGTATCTTTAATAGACAGAGGGCAGCCCGGGAAAGGGTCAGATCACAAGAGTCTATTGTACGCAACTTTAGACATAATATTTTTTAAAATTTCTTGTTCTTCTTGTTTTGTCTTATGTGGTTTTTATTGTGTTAGAGAAAATATTATTCTGCCTAGAATTTCACTAACAACCTTTACTACTAACGGCTACGGCAAACATGGAATAAAACTAGTCCTATGGGTTTTCACAATCACACCTGCTCGGTTCAAATAGGCCAGAGGCAAACAGCTTAAACAAAACTTGTAATTTTCCTCTTTCTCAACATCAAAACAGGACAAAATCCTTTAGAAATCCGGTATTTAAAGTAGTACTACATCAATTGCTGTCGGTATACATGTAAGTAGGCATCATTAGATTTCTTATGACCAAAGCTGAAGCATGATTACAATTCCAATAATCGTTATCAACTTACACAAGCAGAAAAAAAATGAAAATTCCAAGGAATTCGTGAACATTCTACATAAATAATATTAACCCAGAGGAAAAAATATCCAATAAAAGCAAAAGCAACCTCAATAGAAGAGTACGACACAGACACTGTAACAGATGAAACTTGTAGACGAATTAACAAGGAAAGGTATATTGTGATTGAAGACGACACTGCACCGATATACTATTACCTTGTCTTTATTATTTTTTCTTCTTTCTAGTACATACACCATATTTCAGTCATCACTTCAGTTTTCAAAATCTTGGAGTTGCTACCTCCAAACTTTGTCTCTCCAATTTCTTACACCTTCTAGATTCAATTACAATCTCTGTGGTGTTCGAGGATGATGCATCTGCCACGTATCAATCTTATAAGAATGGCACAATTATCACTTTCAATGTGAATTTGTGGCCTGTGATGATGAGACAAATATAACGTCGTACGAAATTGGAGAGCTAACGTTATACTTAAATATAATTATGTGTTGACATCCAATTTTATCTTATTTTTTCGATTATTTATTGTAATGTTAAATATTTTTTATTTGCATTTTTATCATGACATTTTTCTTATAATAATCGTATTTTTTCTTAATATTCTATGTTTTATTTTTCGCAAAATGGCATCGCATTTTTATTTTTTAATTAGGCATTAAATATTTCTTAAATATTATGTTTTATTATTATTATACCGTCTTTTTATTTTAATAATTTTACATCCCTTTAAATAATTTATCTTTTAAATAATAAAAATTACCCCAAATCCATTTCATCCAAACACCAACCCTAAAACTAAAAACAAACAAAAAAACAAACCCAAACCATTTTAAAAAAATAAAAACCAGGTCCAAAAAAGGGGCCCAACATGAAACCCTCCAATATTTTCTTCTTCATTCATAATCATGTTGAATCACTACGAACGAGTGTTGTTATACCATCAACCATTTAGCACATACTATTACATAAAGACGACCTTTCATTAACATCACACTTTGCGTAAACTAATGTGACGATCATTGTTCTCGGGATCTGAAAAATAGTTTTAGAGTTAGTTGTTGCTCGATGTTGTTAATAATATCCACGTTTATATTATCGTCCAAACAAAATAAGATATTTCCATTATAGTTAAAATTTGCATATTTCATGTCAAGTTTCCTTGATCTTCTTTGAATATATGCGGAATGTTGGAAAGGTTCCATTAATGCGATTAGAAAGAACTTATGTAACATCTGCATTTCTATGAAAGGCTGCTAAGTCTTTCTTGATCTAATATTCCAAAATAGTATTTTGAGCATCATTGGAAAATGGATTTATTAGCACCCTCTTTGGTACACCCTTGTAGGTTATTAGAATATGTGAAGATTAGCGTTTATGCATATATAATAGATAGAATATTATGTAATTAGGATAGAATATTATGTAATTAGGAATTGATTAGTATTGATTTTCCTTCCTTTTTAGTGCGTATAAACTTAACTATCTAAACTCATTAAGCTTGGGGAATAATTAATCGAGTTCTCTTATTTTCTCTTAGATTCACGTGGTATTAATGTCGGGCTCGTCCTTCATGATTTATCTATATTGGGCCCCAGTATTAAATTGTCCACGCTTGAATGTTCATTACAGTGAGGAAGAGGGGTTGTTTAATGTCGTGTCGGTAAGGATGGGATATTTGGTCTACGTCTTTGAAGGTCGACTCTACTTTATATCCTCTTCTTGAATAGTTAAACGTTCGAGTTATCTTTTAGGGATCTGCGATCTGCCACTTCCATATCCTCCTGCAACTACGTCTTATCGGTTGCACCGTGTAACTATTGACTTATCATCGTCGCTGCGTCGGATGATTCGTATCGCCACAAAAAACTTTACTGTTGAGGATTTGTCTGAAAGAGTCCCATCTATTTCACTAAAAGGTAATCGCTTTACTCGTAACCTCATCCTATTAATACTTGCTTGAGCTATCATCCTTTCTGAGCTTATTATGCTTTATTTGTGTCTATTCTAATTAAGACTACGGTGAAGCTCTTTCTCGTCGAGTGGCAACAAGCTATGATTGTCGAGATGTCGACTTACGCTCTGAGTGGTACTTGGAGTTTGTTCCTCTACCTCGAATAAGTCTAAAGTTGGTTGTCGTTGGGTATATCTGTGAAGGTTGGCCAGATGAGCAGTTGATCGGTGAAGGCTCGACTAGTTGCCAAGGATATACAGATTTTTGGACTTGACTATGGTGATACCTTCTCTCCTGTGACTAAATGTCATGGCCGATCCGGGCGCGGCCCAGTGCCACTGCACAGGCACCGCTACAGTATACCTCGAGATAATCGTGGAACATACATAAACTTAACGAGGAAATAATTAACGAGGTTAGCGATAAGGCTACCTTCTGGATACATATAACTATGTAAAACCACGGCTACAACTTGAGAGGTTCGGGACTTACGGCGCCACGGCCTGCGGCCGTGTAGTACGCTGTGGCGCTTTGGTAAAACATTTTTCCCTCTCTTACGCGGTGATCTTATGCGTCCATAATTTTCTACTCAGATGTCGATCGGCGGCGACTTGTTGCGTTGGAAACTAGACTCGATGAAATTCATACTAGGCCTTTTAAACACCTAAAAACTCCTTATATACTAGGAGATATACGCTCCAAAGTTGGTTGAAAATCTGTCGAAAACATTACATCAACTTATCTTTCCAAATTCAAATCTTATTTCCTTTAAATGCGTTCTGAATCATGACTGAAATTACGAGGGTGTAACACTAAAATTACTTTAGTCCATTTCTTTTTATCTATAGTTGTTGTTCTCCGTTGACCTCTCTCTGCAGTTGGATATAAAAATGTATTTCTTGTGGGGATCTCGAAGAATAGGTATATATGGAGCAATCACTGGTTTTGTTACTCGGGATGAGTCTAGTAATATGATTCTGATTCGTCAAGCATTTTATGGTGAAGCGGTTTCGAGTGCGGTTTGGGAAGTTTAACACAGTTATTTAGGAGTTTGGCATAGTACTAAGTGAAGCTGATCATTCTGTGTTTTATCGTCACCCTACTCCAGGTTTGTGGATGTATTTGGTGGTGTACTTTGATGACATAGTTATCACAGGGAATGATGATGAGGGAATTATCAAATTGAAACATCACTTTTCCGGTATTTTGGACTAAGGATCTTGGTCGATTGAAGTGCTTCTTGGGCGTTGAGGTTGCTCGATCCAAATTAGTAATCTCATTTCACAAAGTATGCACTTGATATTCTTGAGGATACATGGATGACAAATTGTAGGCCTACTGATTCTCCGATGGATCCAAATGTTAAGCTCAGCCAGGTCAGGGGGCTCTTAGCGATCCTGGAAGATATAGAAGTTTGATGGGTAAGTTGAATTATCTCATAGTAACTCGACCTGATATTACCTTTCCAGTTAGTGTTGTAATTCAATTCTTGAATTCTCATTGTGACAGTCATTGGAATGAAGTTATTTGTGTCATTAAATCTTGTCACGACGTTCGGGCGTGTAGTGCCTTGCAAGGGCACCAAGTAATCGTTCCAGTGTCGGAAATATAAAGCAAGACATGAAACAGTTTATAAAATAAGACACAGTTTATGTGAGAAAACATCGCCTTTCGGCATATATTATAAACATGGTTTAGTAGTTACATCAGACAGCATGGCATGACTCTGACCTCTGAAATATACAACTATGGCGGACAGGGCCCGCCATACCTGACTATACAAAACTATCTCTGAGGAGATCATACCCAAAGTAGAGCCTCGGAAAAGATGGAGCTCAGCGCTGACGTAGAGATCACAGAATGTGGATCTAGCACTGCTTGCCACCTGCGGCATGAGCGGCCCAGAAGGAGGTCGATCACAGTGGTACTAAGTATATGAAAGCGTAAAATACTTAAATGAAACATATCATTTTAAAAGCAGTTTTGCAAGTATGTATGAAACAACGAGGAAACGCGCATAGTGCGCATCCGCAACGAAGCGTGATAGGTAAAGCGTAGCGAGGTCTTTTCTAAGCTGCGAATGATCAGCGAGGCCAATTGCGTAGTATCACCATCTGAAGCCTAATCACGGACTCCGTAGTCGCGTAGGCCAATCCATAGGCGCGTAGGGTATATAACCGCGTCGAGGGTACTCCTCGGCGTCGTCCTGGACTCGTCGTCGCGTAGCCACGTAGGCCGCGTGAGGTATAACCCGCCGCTAACACGGAACTCCGTAGCTCGCATAGGTCGCGGACCGCGTGAGGTATTCTCGAATCATGGTCGGACCGCGAGTCTACCGCGTGGAGGCGACAACCCCGTGTAATATGTCGAGGTGAGTGATGTTACACTAACCTAACGAACTTATCGTTAAACAACATAAGCCGACAAGAATACTATTTTTCACAAGCGTTACAAGATTAACACGTATAGCATCATATCGTGTCTGCTTATCAAACCGTCTTATTATTCTTTTCGCGATTGATATAAGTGCATTTATAAACACATGGCAAATTGTTTCTTTTATCAATCTTAAGTGGTTATACTTAACTTCCCGTAAGGCTAGTATAACTCTTAAGCTTACATTTAAAAACCAATTAGTCTCTTACATTAAAAAATGATTGATGTATTCTTTTGAAATGCTTTGGATCTTTATTATTAGGGCTTAGCGTGAGGCATTCATAGTAAGTGTTGTCGGGCTTAAGCGTGAGGCGTTGCGTAAGTATTGTCGGGCTTAAGTCGAAGACATTGCGTAGTTATATTTTAGTTAACACGTATGCGTCTAGTACTATATATATTGTAAAATATCATGCTTTAGGAAGAATCACATGCATACCGTGAAAACCTCGCGCGAGTTGAATATGTCGCGCAGAGAATCGACTATAATAGTCACGGATCTATCAAAGTCTAGACTACTGCGAAGGTCATTCTAAGCGGAGGGTTCACGATTCGGAAAGTGGGCGGCTGACCTACGGTGAGCTATATGAGTCTCTTTGTGAAAGCAGTCGCATGTAGTGCAGTTCGATTATTCTTCTTTTAAACCGCCCTGCTGTGATAGCAGTTCAATTGATTACGAAATATTCTTACAAGTATTTATACTTATTCTTATACTTCTTGTATATATTCTGCAATTATAAAGAAGGGTAAGTTTATTTACCTCGGTAAGCCCAATAATATCCTAGATAAAAGTCGCGCTGAGCGAGGTTTAGCTCTCAAGTTATGCGCTCAGATGGCTCGAGGAGCCTTAGAAGTTCTTCAAACTTACTAAGTACAAAGGGATTTGGGCTAGGGTATTTTGGGCATTATAACAATACTAGAAGGCAACTTTTCTACGAAGGGAGGGGGGGTAGGGTTCGGCTAGGCTCGGGGGTGGGGGAGCCTCGGCGAGCACCGAGGGAGGGTGTTGGGCGAATTGCTTACAAAGGGAGAGGAAGGATTTTTAGACTTGGAAAGCTTTTGTGGATGAAGAACTCTTCATCTCGAGAGGGTATTTATAGGTCGAGGATGGCGACGATGGCGAAGATGAAGACAAGTCTGAGGCAAGTGTAGGGTCAAGATTAGGGCAAGTGTCCTTGGCGACTTGCACACAAAATATCCTACCAACTCGAGACAAAATAAGCCAACCCGATCGGCCTATTGCAGTGTCAAGTCCATGATTGGAGGGTGACAAGTGTCGCCTCCGTTGTCCAAAATGTTTCGTCTCTCGGAAAAATCCGCAAAAATAAGAAATGGCATAGCGGAAATTACCTACGAAATTTGTGGAAGCGTTTCGTCGGAAAACTATTCGTTTTGAGAGTTGTGCACAAATAAAAAAGCGTCGAGGCTAAACTCTTAAGGCTAAACTTTAAATGCGTCGTCGTCCTCGCGTACATACTCGGAAAATACGAGGTATAACATTCTCCCCTCGCAGAAACATTCGTCGAATGTTCCTTCGAAACGATTAAATGATAAGGTTCTTCATAACTTAAGCGGTTTGCAAGTGCCACGCGTAGCCTGATATAACACTTAACAATTTACGAAAAAATTAAACGTGTAATCACAGTGAATTACGGAGGTGTGGGGAATAAGTGAGGATACCTGCGCCTCGTATCTCGCCGACTTCCGCGTCGTCTCTCCTAAGCTCGTTCGCCTGAAGACGCGCGGAAGCCGCGTCTTTGGTCATGAGCGCTAACTTTGGCGATCGATTATCGCTATGGGAATCTCCCATCGACAACCCGCCGGTCACTGGGCGTCGTCAATCGGATGCGCCTAGATGGATCCGTCATCTCGCCGGCGTCGATCGTGAAACACCGGATGCTGCCTCCGGATCGGACGGCGAGTCGGCTCGTGCAACGCTTGCCACCTGCGGACAATGCGAAGCGACCCGATGTACCTTGGTGAGTTTCCTCTTCCGAATCTCATCGCACCGCCATGGGTGGCGCTAGGAAAACCCAATCGTATGCGAACTCGGATGTCGGCGGCGATGATCTGCATCGACTTATGTCGACTACGGTATCGATAGCGCTCTCGGATAAGCCGCCTTATCCACTGCTGCTGCACCGTCTGGTCCCAGCTGCGCCTCGCCCACGTCGAACCAACTTTATGGGCGTCTGCACTTTCTCATCTGAGGCCTCATGGCGCCCGTCCCGAATCTTTGGGTGGTAGCTATTATTATCGCGAACTCAGCTAGAGGCAAATGATCCTCCACTACCTGAAGTCAATACGCGGGCTCGCGGCATATCCTCGAAGTGCGGATAGTGCGCTACTGCTGTCGTGCATGCTGCGGATGAAATCGATGCTCGGGCTCGCTGCGTCCACTAAACCCCTGCGGAAGGACCTCGAAGTTGGCGTGGCGGGCTCCTGCATGCGATATGATCGAAGTAGGGACTCATGCGATCGGCGATCTCTCGGATGTAAAGTCGGCATAATCCTCGGTGAAAAAGTCGTCGGACGGCGGAAGAAAGTGGGCTGATTTGTCGACCTGTCGGCGATAACCGTATAGAATCATGTCTATACGAGTGCGGCGATCACGTGATGAAGTCCATGTTGATTACCTCGGCTTCTAGGTCGGGATCTCATCGTGCGTAACAAACCACGGGCCTCGGTGCTCTGCCTTCGCTGCTTGGCAACCACGGGCTGAGCTACGAACTCTGCGGCGTCCTCTTGAGCCGTCCGCGATACGGATCAGGTCGTAGTACGTCTTGAGTCGACCACGGATGGATAAATGCTTGTATTGTGTGCTTCCGAGAACTGCTGCGAAATCCTGAAACATCTGGAACACGCACTGCCCTCAAACCTTAGCACCCGTGGTCTTTGCCTCGAAAGGACCGCGCCTCGCGGAGGTGTATCGCGATATCGAATCAAAGTGGATCCTCGGCTATTGCCTCTTGCCTCGCCGGCGATGGAAGACTCGGCAACCTCGCGAACTCTAACAGCTGCTATCGGAATCAATCAAGCGGACACGAGGCTCATTGGCGGTGCGACTCGCGAACCATGTCCGCCTCTCTGCTTGCGCGTCGATAGGCTCACGTGATCTACGACTAGGCGTACGCGGCGTTGGCCTTGCGGGTAGTGCGGGATATCAACATCGTAATCCTTAGCGACTCTAACCACCGTCTGCATCGTAAGTTCGGCTCCTGCGGGTGAAGATATCTTTGGAGGCTCTTGTGGTGCGTAAAAATATCCACGTGAACCCGTACAAATAGTGCCTCAGGATCTTGGCGTGAATCACGGTGCGACTCGAAATCATGGGTGGGGTAGTTCCTCTGCGTGTTTCTTGGTGTCGGGATCGTATGCTATAACCTGCCATCTTTGCGTCAACGCGTCCCAATCAGATGCGGCGTCGCGATACGCGACATAACCATGCGGACCTGCGGAAGTAAGAGCGGGCGGTCGTCGATCTCTCTTGTATTTGGAAACCACGCTCCGCGAGCATCGATCGGCTGAAACTTGGTGCATACGAGTCGGCCTAGTCGATGGTGCGAGAAGATAAACAAACTTCTCCGCGACGTTGATAATATCTGCGAGGCCGAGCTGCGAACCTCTGCCGGAGTAGTAGGTGCAGGCAGTCATTGCGCCGATCTTGGCGTATCCTCGAATGCCATCGGCCCAGACAATATGCCCGAAAGCGCCACGAAGTCAGCAAAACTCACATTTGGAAAACTTGGCGTACAGCTGAGTCTGGAAGCTATCGGCCTGATCGCCGAATGCTCCGCGTACTCACCTCTGGCGAGAATAAACGAATATCATCGATGAACACTATCCTGGCGTGTCCAAAAATGGTTTGAACACTCGGTTCATCAAATCCATGAATCTGCGGGCATTGGTCGACCAAAGACATGACCACTGAACTTCATAATGCGTCCAGGGTCTGAATGCGATCTAGGGACATCGCCTCTCGACTCGCTTTGATGATAGCGATCGCGGTCAATCTTGGAAAAACATCGCGCACCACCTAGTCGAACAAATCATCAATCACAGGAAGGGTATCTGTTCTTAATGGTCACCTTGTTGGTTGTAATCAACACGCGTGCGCGGCGTCGTCCTTCTTGCGAGCAATCTGCGCTCACGGGGAGAAACGCTAGGCTGATGAAGCCTTTCTCGGCCAAATCTCTGGTGATCCTTGACTCTCTCAACTCGGCGGGTGCCGTTACGTATGGCGGAATGGAAATGGCGAGTGTGCAGCAATATGTCGATACAAAACTCGATCTCCTCTCGGGAGGATGCAGGAGGTAAATGCGGAAACTGCGTCACGGGAACTCGTGACTCAGGCCGAAAATCTGGTCGCGACCCGATTATCAAACACGAGCGAGATGGTAGATATACCCGCCTGCACCGTCTTCCTAGCCTTGAGGTAGGAAATAAACCTACCGCCGGCGTCTGAGTGCTCCTCGCTCAGCAATGGCTCGCCGAGCTGGAACCGTACTACTCTCTCTGCGGTCTACATTGGCGTAGCAGAAGCTAGCCAATCCGTCCCAATGATCGCGTCGAAGTCGATCATCTCTAACTCTGTCCAGTCGGCTGGTCAGGCGACGTAAATAGTCACGGGACAAGCTACATATACGTAGAGCTCTGCGAATCACCAGCTGGCGTAGCTGCCTCGAAAGGGTCTATGGACTCGGGCTCTATCCTATCCTTGTAGCAATGAGGGAGATATATGGGCCAGTAGAACCGGATCTATCAAGGCATAAGCATCAAACCAGGCGATAAGGTACAGTGGCGACATCGGTGAGGCCTCACGATCTGTCGGTGGACAAAGCATAAATGCGATTACGAGGACCGCTAGAAGCTGAGGACCAGCGCCCACGACCTGCGCGCGACTGCCGTACATGAGTACCTTGCCCTCGGGCGAGTAGCTGTCGAGGATGAAGAAGACGGCGAAAGAACACATGGTGACCCTACCGTAGCCGCCGCGGTGGACGATTCCGCATAGTGACCTGCTGGCCTGAAACAAACTCCGTACCTGACTCGAGTGGGATCTGCATCGGCCACTGAGGTGGTCCGTCGGCGATCTCTGCCGCTGCGGGCGTCGAAGTCACAGGGCCGCAGTGCGCGCCGAAAACTCAGGTGTGCGAGGGCGGTGCGTGAGTGCTCACGGTGGTGTGGTGCGAATCTAGGCTAGCTGAGGCCGCCCGCGCGATAACCACGGAAGACCCTCGTCTGGGCCTTAACCTGCTTCTTTGCATCTTCGTCGACCTCTGCGCTCGCCGCGTCGAGGCGTGAGCTGCGTGCGGGTAATGTCCGTACGGTGGAAAACACGCGCGTGGCTTCGGCCATATAGTCGTCTGGCGGTGACATAGCGGTGCACCTATCCTCCGTATACGCTGCAATCTTTGGGACATGTCGAGCGATGAATCAAACTCGACATTGTACTCACGGCGGTCGTCCTCTGCCTCGATGGTAAAAATCTATCGGCCGCGCCCTCGCCGTCTGTGGAGGCGAAGTGAGTGAGGAAAGCCTGCGAGAACTCATCCCAGTAGGCGGGGGCGCGTGCTCTCCGGGATAACTCGTGAATCAAACCAATCATTGCGGTATCACGCGGCCGATCACGAACAAAGGTCACGGACTCTGTCTCAGAGGCCTTGATCACCTCGTGATCCTCTGAAGGCGGCGGATGAACTCCTGCGGATCATCCTCGGCCTCGACAGTAAAACTGCGGGCTCTGACTCGAAATCTCGTAGCCTCAGGCTATACGCCTCGGGTGTATGCAGGTGCGGCCGTGGCTGGGCTGGCCCAGGCTAGCGTCCGGCCTCTCACCGTGTCAGGCCTGACTTTAGCCAAAAGGTGGGCCGTCTCGCGTACCCTAACTCCTCAGCCCGGTGTGGGGCGGGAGGTGTGGGTGCTGTGGTCTCTTTGGGGTGGCGGCGTCGTAGAACTTCGCCGTCTGCGGTATGGCCCGGGCACGAGCCCTCGTGACTCTGGGTGTCTGCTAGCGACTCCACGCCTTGCCGCCATACGGGCGGGTTGCCTGCGTGGAGGCATAAGCCCATTACGGGGAAAGGAATCGTTAGAGGTCGACCTATAACCGACTCTAAGCACGATCTCGGAATGAGAAGAGCGAAACGATCCTAAATATCTATAGCCTCACGATTATTGGTGTGGTGCGCAACCTGCGATAATCGAACTACTAGATACGATGCGTAGACACTTTCAGAGATTAAGCGCTCGATACCACTTTTGTCACGACCCGTTCGGGGCGTATTAGTCTGCAGGGCACCCAGTAGTCATTCATCAGTGTCGGCGGAAATATAAAGACATAAACGAGTTTATAAAATAAGACCTGATTTATGTGAAAACATCGCCTTTGGCGTATATTATAAACATGGTTTAGCGATTACATCAAACCTTTGCAACGTGACTACTGAGACCTCTGAAATATACAACTATGGCGGGACGGGGCCCGCCATACTGTATATAAAACTATCTCTGGGAGATCGTACCCAGTAGAGCCTCGGAAAAGATGGAGCTCGGCGCGGCGTAGAGATCCTAAGAATGTGGATCTAGCACTGCTTGCCACCTGCGGCATGAGCGGCCCGAAGGAAGTCGATCTGGTACTAAGTATATGAAAGCGTAAAATACTTAAATGAAACATATCATTTTAAAAGCAGTTTTGCAAGTATGTATGAAACAACGAGAAAGCGCGCATAGTGCCGCATCCGCAACAAAGCGTGATAGGTAAAGCTTGAGTCTTTTCTAGAGGCTGCGAATGATCGGCAGGGCCAATTGCGTAGTATCACCATGCAAGCCTAATCACGGACTCCGTAGTCGCGTAGGCCAATCCGTAGGCGCGTAGGGTATATAACCACGCGTCGGTAGCTACTCTCGGCGTAAATCTGGACTCGTAAATCGTCGCATGGCCACATGCCGCGTGAGGTATAACCCGCTAACACGGAACTCCGTAGCTCGCGTAGGTCCGCGGACCCGCGTGAGGTATTCTCGAATCATGGTCCCGGACGCGCCGATCTACCCGCGTCGGAGGCGACAACCCCGTGTAATATGTCAAGAGGTGAGTGATGTTACACTAACCTAACGACTTATCGTTAAACAACATAAGCACCAAGAATACTCTTTTTCACAAGCGTTACAAGACCATTTAACATATAGCATCATATCGTGTCTACTTATCAAACCATCTCATTATTCTTTTCACGATTGATATAAATGCATTATAAACACATAGGCAAATTGTTTCTTTTATCAATCTTAAGTGGTTATACTTAACTTCCCATAAGGCTAGTATAACTCTTAAGCTACATTTAAAACCAATTAGTCTCTTACATTAAAAATGATTCAAGATTCTTTTGAAATGCTTTGGATCTTTATTATTGAGGCTTAAGCGTGAGGCATTCTAGTAAGTGTTATCGGGCTTAAGCGTGAGGCATTGCCGTAAGTATTATTGGGCTTAAGTCAAAGACATTGCGTAGTTATATTTTAGTTAACACGTATGCGTCTCCGTACTATATATATTGTAAAATATCATGCTTTAGGAAGAATCACATGCATACCGTGAAAACCTCTGCGAGTTGAATATGTCGCGAGAGAATCGACTATAATAGTCACGACATCTATCAAAGTCTAGACTACTGCGAAGGTCATTCTAAGCGGAGGGTTCACAATTCTACGGAAAGTCGGGCGTGCGACCACTGCGGTGAGCTATATGAGTCTCTTGTGAAAGCGATCACATGTGAGTACGGTTCAATTATTCTTCTTTTAAACCGCCTTCTTTGTGATATGATTCAATTCTATACGAAATATTCTTAAGTATTTATACTTATTATACTTCTTGAGTATATATTCTACAATTATAAAGAAGGGTAAGTTTATTTACCTCGGTAAGCCCAATAATATCCTAGATAAAAGTCGCGCTGAGCAAGGTTTAGCTCTAAGTTATGCGCTCAGATAGCTCGAGAAACCTTAGAAGTTCTTGAACTTCTACTAAGTACAAAGGGATTTGGGCTAGGGTATTTTGGGCATTATAACAATACTAGAAGGCAACTTTTCTACCAGGGAGGGTAGGTTTGGCTAGGCTAGGGGTGGGGTAGCCTCGGCGAAGCTTCCGAGGGAGGGGTGTTGGGCGAATTGCTTACAAAGGAGAGGGAAGGATTTTTAGACTTGGAAAGCTTTTGTGGATGAAGAACTCTTCGTCTCGAGAGTATTTATAGGTCGAGGATGTGACGATGGCGAAGATGAAGACAAGTGCAAGGCAAGTGTAGGTCAAGATTAGGGCAAATGTCCTTGGCGACTTGCACACAAAATATCCTACGACTCAAGACAAAATAAGCGACCCAATCGGCCCTATTAGTGTCAAGTCCATCAATTGGAGGGTGACAAGTGTCGCCCTCCCGTTGGTCCAAAATGTTTCGTCTCTCGGAAAAATCCGCAAAAATAAGAAATGGCATAGCCGGAAATTACCCTACGAAAGCTGTGGAAACGTTTCGTCGGAAAACTATTCGTTTTGAGAGTTGTGCACAAATAAAAAAACGTCCAAGGCTAAACTCTTAAGGCCAAACTTTCGTACGTACGTCCTCACGTACATACTCCGGAAAATACGGGGTATAACAGATACATAAAATCTTCTCCAGGGAAAGGACTACTCTATAAAGATTGAGGACATGAGAAAATTGTTAGTTATTCAGATGCAGATTATGCAGGGTCACTCTCTGACAAACGATCCACTTCTTGATATTATGTGTTAGTTGGGGTAAATTTGGTGTCTTGGAAAAATAAGAAACAACATGTGGTTGCTAGGTCTAGTGTAGAAGCAGAATAATGGTAGTAGCGACATGTGAACTCATATGGATCGAGAAACTACTGAAAGAGTTGAAATTTGGAGAGATGAAAGAAATGGAACTTGTGTGCGATAATGAAGTTGCACTTCACATTGCATCAAATCCAGTGTTTCATAAAAAGACTAAACACATAAAGATTGATTGTCATTTTGTCAGAGAGAATGTACTCTCGGGACGTTGTCACGAGATTAAATGCGGTCAAATTTTTAGCTTGTAGACATATTTACCAAGTCATTAGCGATCGAGAACAAGTTACTTATGTAACAAGCTTGGTACATATAATTTGTATGCACCAACTTGAGGGGGTGATAGAATCAGTGAAAATTTTAGCATTTATGTAAATATAGTATATAGAATATTATGTAATTAGGATAGAATATTATGTAATTAGGAATTGATCAGTATTGATTTTTCTTCCCTTTTAGGACGTGTAAACTTAGCTATTTGAACCCAAATAGCTTGAGGGAATAATTAATCAGAGTTCTCTTATTTTCTCTTCCGATTCAATGGTAAATCAATATTCCTTTGTTTCTTAGAATTGAGATTTAGGTAAAATTCTTGTTTCCTTGGCAACTTGTTCCAATACCATTGAAATAGCTTCAGTATCCTCCATATTCTTTCTTTCAATTGGTTACATCCCACCTGTGAACTCTCTTTCAACAAGTAACTCAATATTATGTGATACAAGATTATGCGCCTGAATTCTCATTACTTTGATTCTATGAGAATCGTCATTTTATAAATATATTACGATACATAATCAAAATAGGAACTTTCTTGAGTTATGAACTTTCTTGAGTTAGAATATGACCAACTTACTATTTATCTACATTTGTCATGACTCACAATATGACTCTATGAAATATGGTTATGGGATAATATTTCATATTTATCATGTTAATATATGGGAGCATGATTTGTTAACTGAGAAGCGTGCAAACATCGAAACTAAGCATGCCGTGAAGGATAAGGTTAAATCTTGTTGATTCGGAGATTCCTTCGTCTTATCAACGACGGTTTATTTATGGATCACATTGCTATGATCATGATTATGTATGTCTCATTATTCGGCAAGGTGATTGAATGACTTAGCCGTCGGGCGGAGATCATACTCATGTGCTTACATGGTGGATAAAGCATGTCAATTATTAATGAAACATCGAATAAATAATTTACTTATATTTTTATGATACAAATATTTATCATAGAGTTCTTATCTCTTACGTATTTTATTTATAGTGTTGTTAGGTTTTCCTTCCTTCACATCCCTTATTTCATTCTATTTGTTCTACATACAGTCTATTCCACAGTATTTCGTCACTTTTCTTGGACACTACATTTCAAGATGCATGTATATATATTCGGAGATCTACTCACGCTAGGTTTTCCACACTCTCAACTATTGATGAGCCTCATTTGATCTTCGTGGTGTAGTTATCTTTATTTTAGCATTTTAGTTTTTTTGGGTATGTCGGAGCTTTGTCCCTATAAATGTTTTGAATTATCGATTATGTTAGAGGCTTCATAGTCTAGATATTAGTTATGCCCTACGTTTGACAGTGTCTTATGTTTTGGACATATGTTCCATTGTTTTAAACCTAAAGTACTTATTTATGAATGGAATTCTTTAAAGGCTTTATGATATGAAAACTATTTTCATTTTACTTTATGTATTCTTCAAGTCATATGTCATTTAGAACTGATTCGCTCGGGTAAGTTAAGGCAACGAGTGCCCGTCCGCCCAAATCAATGTTCAAGGCGTGACATTATAGATGAATCTATGCTTGATTTAGCGCCTAAATCATGGATATAAAAAGAAAAAATTAGAAAATATTTGCCCTAGGTTTAAGAAAGGGTAAATTGGAAATTTGAACGTCGGTTGAACTCAAAACTCTTAGTGTTATGGGTGTCAAAACTATAATCTATTTCTAGGTTTGACCACGAGGCTCGAGTTTGACCTTAACTTAATCTAAAATTACAATATGGTATTATTAGATTCGTCTAACCTCATAAAGTATTCTTTTGAATAGGCCAAGCTCATGTGATTGGGTTAAAGTAAGGAAAGGCAATTTGAGAGAGTGGACATCTTTGGACTAAGGTAAGTTAAGATTTTAACCTTAATGAGTGAACTTTTTCAAAATTGACTTGTTTGCAACATATTATGTAAATGGGGGGTCATGTATATTCGATGTGATGAGCTTATATGCTGATATCGTGTTTTTTGTGCTGGGGTGATATAGTAGGCCATGTATACTTTCCATGTTTTCCCATTGCATGACTACTTGAGCATTCATTCTAGAAATAATGTTATAGGCATCGTTTTCATGGTAGTTTTAACATTATGAGCTATGTGCATGTAAGTTACAATGTTTAATTAGCTACTGCCATATATTGTACATATGCATAATATTTATATATTTATTGTCATACATAAATGTGGTTATGGCGTGTGAGTTGGTGTATGGTGTGTGAATATGGATTCGTCCTTCTAAAGTTACTATACGTACATCCCTGGAACCATAGGTAGTGTGCGTGTAGTTGTAGTGCTAGGAGCGTTGTTTATAAGTAAAGATTTGGTCTTTATCATGCATACCTAATTCTGACTTATATTGCACGCATTTCACATTAAATGTTGTACTTGTACATATTCGATTATGTTGTATTTGTGCATTTTATCTTATGTTGTTATTACTTATTATCTCTCAAGATTATTTATCCTCTATACAAGTTGAAAGTGCATGTATTCCAGACCAATTCTCGACACTATCTTTGTGGAGGCATCTAATGATACTTACTGGGTATATATTGGTTACACATTAAACAATAAAGATAAAATGATAAAATTAAGATTTTATATCTGTATATATCTTCAAGCATTGTTAATGTTGGGTTTAGTGTTATAACATTTTTCACAATATATCATTTTCAGTAAGTTAAAAACAGAAATGTTGGAACAAATGTCTTGACATTCGGAATAACATTCTGGATAACAGTTTTGCCTTACTTCACGGAAACTGAAGATCTCGTGGGATTTTTACCACGATAGTAAAAGTGACTTGGCAAGGAGTTTTGGAGCTGAATAAAAACATGGGAAGACCAAGTCCAAGTCGTTGCTAAACTTGGAGAACAAGTCCAAGAAGTTAGAGGATCTTGCTCCACATCTTCTCCAACAAATCTTATCAGCTGCCCATCTTTCTCTAAACCTCTACAACGATTCCATGAGCATTTCAAGGAAGACCTCTACTATAAATATAAATTGCATCGATAAATCGATATCGAGAAAAGTTTTAAAAAATATCAAGAGAGCTCTACGATCTATCCATCGTAAAAGCCGGATCACAAGTGTTATGCAGCGTGTCGACAACATTTTGTCCAATATTATAGTTGCTGTCTAGATTCTAGATTTGTTCTTTATTGAATCAATTATAATGAGATGGTGTCTATGTCTATTTAGGTAGATTTTTCAGGCAGAAGTCATATGCGACTTCATCTTATAATTCCTTTTATATTATCTTGTAACATTGTAAAAGAAGAAATTTATTCAATTGTATATAAATATATACAATACTTTCTCACTGCTGCAGTCATAGGTTATATCAATATACTATGTAAATATAAACCTTTGTGTTCTATATATTTACGCTGCATTTACTCTTAAGTTTTCTGTTTTATCGAATTGTTGTCATTTGTGTCATACGACATCATCACTGACAGTTGCAAACTGCTTTAGAATTCGATTTTATTTTACTTCCATTTTATCTCTTACTATTCCATAGTTATCCTCCGGGACCCAACAAGTGGTATCAGAGCCAACACTTGACATAATAAGTGTTTGGTTCTGTTATTTAAACTATGGATCCGACTAATCCAACAATTGGTAGGCTTCCTATTTTAGATGGTTCAAACAATGCCTATTGGAAGATTCGCCTTCGCTCTCATATCAAATCAATTGATGTTAGGGCATGAAGATATATTACCAACGGATATGTTGTTCCAATGTTACCACCGGATGAAGAAGGTGACATACTTGTTAAACCTGAATACGAATGGAATGCCGAAGAAACCAACAATGCAAGCTTCAACGAAAAGGCCTTAAATGCCATTTTTGGATGAGTTGATCTTTATATGTTCAAACTCATACAAAATAGTTCTACAGCCAAGGACGCATGAGATACTTTACAAAGTCATTGTGAAGGTAGCTCTAGTGTTCGTCGAACGAAGCTTCGTATGCTCATGAGTAAATATGATGGTGGTGCTCCGTTGATCGATACTCGACTTGTGGAAAAAGCGCCGTTCTCTTCTGAAAAGTTCAATATAAAGATATGCGATAGAAGAAGCTCATAATCTTGCTCTGATGGACCTTCACACCTTAATGAGTATTCTCAAAACTTATGAGATGAATATGGAGAATCAAAGGACATTGTATAAAAGCAAAGACATGACACTTCAAGTAAAATCCTCTGAGAGTCAAATCGAAGAAGAGGATGGGAACCTTGAAGAAATTGAATGTGCAAATGTTGTCCTCCTTACTCGAAAGTTCAATTCGTTGGTAAGGAAGTTCAACAATGATAAAAATAAGTTCAAATCTAAAGAGTACCAAAACCAAGGCTTGATCAAAAGTCCACTAAATCCATTCATATAGTACAAAGAGAAAATCAACTATAGAGAATCAACTCAGATCGTACCAAATTTGATCACAAACAACTTGAAACTGTGCAATGTCATGCATGTTCAGGGTGGAGTAATTACGCTAATGAATGTGCAAATCTTGAGGAAATTTGGGGAAAGTTTGTGGGTCTCAGTTAGTGACGATGAATGAGAAGATGAAGGAGATCAAGAAATAGAGTCACAAGCAACGCGACATCGTGTTTGAACAGTCCTTATCAGACGATAAAAATGTTGTTGACAGTGTTGTTCTGAATGTCACCACATTTACTTTAACATCAGCGACGACATCTGCAGTTCCATAAACATCTTAAAGATATGAATATTTAACTATCCTGATGTTAATTGCTTTAGTAGTCTTGTTTCTAGTAGTGAGACTAACTTTGAAAATCAAGTTGACTCCAAGGACGAAATGATTAAGAAATTACAAAAACTTTGTAAGGATTTAATCCTAGAATCCAAGAACTTGATTCAAAAGTAAAATCTTTAACTCTTGAGAATGCAGATTTAAAAGGCACAGTAACTCGTCTAAAAGTTGTACTTACCAAAAAGGACATTGATTTTGGTAAGATAAGTGCAAAGTTGGATCTAGCTGAAGCAACATCCCGTAAGCTTAATACAAGTACTTCCATTTGGATGCGATACTCGCCAAAGAAACCACCACACACAAGTATTGAGTACAAAAACTCTCTTAACGATATATGCTCTAATTTGTTTGACAAAAATGAGAAAATGGGATTTGTAAAAGAAAAAGGTTTGGATAATAGAGTCTCATATATGTCAAAGGATATGAAGTTTGTGTGCCATCACTGTCACAACCATGGTCATTTAAAACCACATTGTTACAAACTTCAGAAATCTAAGAGCAAAATGTTGCCTAAAAGGTTGTCTAACATTTCTGACAACATTCGAAGCAACATTTCTGAGCCTAATATTAAAATATGTTCTAAGAGAGTTTGAATTTCCAAAATGAATGTAACTTGTAATGTCGCTATAACTGCTTTTAGGACTAATATTGTAGGTTCCTGGTACTTTGATAGTGGGTGTTCACGCCACATGACAGGTACAAAAGAGTTTCTAAGGAACTACGAGTCATTCAGTGGAGGTCATGTAACTTATGGAGGTGGCAGTAAAAGTAAGATAATTGAAAAAAGGAATCCTAAATGCTCCAGTGTTCACGCTTAAAGAATGTCTTACATGTTGAAGGTTTGATGGCTAATTTAGTTAGCATAAGTCAGTATGTGACGACAATCTTGAGGTAAAGTTTAATAAAAATGTATGTGTAGTTACAAATGGTTAACGAATGTGTTATTAGTGCAAGACGGTGACAATTGCTATCTTGTTGGAGAATAAGAAATCGCAATAATGTTAGGGCCTATGACACAACCTTGTGGCATCAAAATTTAGGCGTATAAACTAAAACTTAGAAAGATTAATTTCTTATGAAGCGGTAAAATGTATGCCTAAACCGAGTCTAACGATAAAACAACGGTTTGTGAATATTGCCTAAGCGGTAAGAAAACCCGTGTTTCCCATAATGTTATCGAGAATGACGGACAACATTCAGTGCGTCTCATTGTTTCCAATTCTCGCACATGGATCTTATTGTCCAATCAAGTAGGCAGTTTAGGAGGCGTGAGGTATTCTATGTGATTGTAGATGATTTTTCTAGGTATTCATGGATCTATTTTTGAAGGAAAAATCTCAAACCCTTGACATGTTTAAAGTATTGCCTTCAGTAGGATAAGGAATGCATTTCATTCTCTTATTTTTGGATTAGGTCGATCAAAGAAAAAATTGAAAACATTTATTCTCAAAATTTTGTGAGAAAAAGGTATTTTCCATGAATTTCTGCTCCCAAAACTCTGTTACACCCGTAGTTCCGTGGTATGTATGTGAGGGCGTATATGCGAGAATACGACATAAAGATTGGAAAGGAAGAAAGATTTGATTTTCCGACGGAAAATTTTAGATTTTGTGAAGGAAAAAGGTTCAGAATTGGAATTGGATTCCAGTTTGGTATTCGGACTTACGGGAATATTAGAGAATTATGGAATTTTATTTCGGATTTGGTCACGTGGGGCCACGGGAAACTTTAAGGTTTTGGGGCCCACATTGTTTTCGAGATTTTGTCCATTATGGATGTTTTCGGGAGATGAAATATTTTGGACGAGTAGGAGGGCGACATGTGTCACCCCCATGTGGCCATGTTGGCCGAAATCTTGTGGACAAGTGGCCCGGCCGAATGGTTAGCCAAGTGGCAAACCACTTGTCCCAAGCTTTTGTGTAGACATGTTGATGGTGGGACCCACACACACTTGTTCCCCAATCTCACCACACACTTGCTAAGATCCTAGCCATTGATTTCCCTATAAATACACCCCTTTTTGCAAGACTTCTTCATCCAGCACTGAGATTTTCCAAGACAAATTCTCCCTCCCTTCCTTGTTGTGCTCTCGGCTTAGGGCCAATACATTGACCAAAAGTTGTCCAAAAATCCTTAAACTTTTAAGTGTTCTTCCTTAAGGTGTTAGGAAGATTGTAAACCAAGAGTTGGAAAAGATTTCACACCCTTAGCCTTGAAACCCCACCTTGGCCGAAAGTTGCCATAGTTTGAGCCTAAGTGTTCTTCACTTTTTGGAGTTGAATCTTGAAAAGAAGTTGGTTAGGAACTTCTACGGGTTGCTTGGAGTGGGTTGGAACGTGAGGATTTGGAGCTAAACATTGCTAAGGATCGACTTATAAATCTTGGATAATTTTGGGCTTATCGAGGTAATGATCTTTGTCCTTCTATTGTAATTGGAGATTACATGTTGCAGTAGTTTATAATTGAGTATTTGATATGTGGAAGGAAGATTGAAAGAAAATAGACTGTATTATATATTGTGGGGCAGAATTTTACACGTCCAGTTAGGCGTGTAATCCCCTTTGAGTGTTATATTACTGTGCCTTAAATGTGGCATGTTGGCTATTGATATCAAACCTTGAAAAAGGTAGGAAGTAAGTAAATACAGGGAAGGTGCTGCCCAATTTTCCGTAGAATAAGGAACCTTGTACTTATATATTTATTGTCATACATAAATGTGGTTATGGCGTGTGAGTTGGTGTATGGTGTGTGAATATGGATTCGTCCTTCTAAAGTTACTATACGTACATCCCTGGAACCATAGGTAGTGTGCGTGTAGTTGTAGTGCTAGGAGCGTTGTTTATAAGTAAAGATTTGGTCTTTATCATGCATACCTAATTCTGACTTATATTGCACGCATTTCACATTAAATGTTGTACTTGTACATATTCGATTATGTTGTATTTGTGCATTTTATCTTATGTTGTTATTACTTATTATCTCTCAAGATTATTTATCCTCTATACAAGTTGAAAGTGCATGTATTCCAGACCAATTCTCGACACTATCTTTGTGGAGGCATCTAATGATACTTACTGGGTATATATTGGTTACACATTAAACAATAAAAGATAAAATGATAAAATTAAGATTTTATATCTGTATATATCTTCAAGCATTGTTAATGTTGGGTTTAGTGTTATAACATTTTTCACAATATATCATTTTCAGTACTAAGTTAAAAACAGAAATGTTGGAACAAATGTCTTGACATTCGGAATAACATTCTGGATAACAGTTTTGCCTTACTTCACGGAAACTGAAGATCTCGTGGGATTTTTACCACGATAGTAAAAGTGACTTGGCAAGGAGTTTTGGAGCTGAATAAAAACATGGGAAGACCAAGTCCAAGTCGTTGCTAAACTTGGAGAACAAGTCCAAGAAGTTAGAGGATCTTGCTCCACATCTTCTCCAACAAATCTTATCAGCTGCCCATCTTTCTCTAAACCTCTACAACGATTCCATGAGCATTTCAAGGAAGACCCTCTACTATAAATATAGAGGCTGCATCAGTAAATCGATATCCAGAAAAAGTTTTAAAAAAATATCAAGAGAGCTCTCTGATCTATCCATCAGAAAACTGGATCACAAGTGTTGTCTGAGCGTGTCGACAACATTTTGTCCAATATTATAGTTGCTGTCTAGATTCTAGATTTGTTCTTTATTGAATCAATTATAATGAGATGGTGTCTATGTCTATTTAGGTAGATTTTTCAGGCAGAAGTCATATGCGACTTCATCTTTTTAATTCCTTTTATATTATCTTGTAACATTGTAAAAGAAGAAATTTATTCAATTGTATATAAATATATACAATACTTTCTGTCACAGACCGTCATAGGTTATATCAATATACTCATGTAAATATAAACTTTTGTGTTCTTTATATTTACGCTGCATTTACTCTTAAGTTTTCTGTTTTATCGAAGTGTTGTCATTTGTGTCAGACGACATCATCACTGACAGTTGCAAACTGCTTTAGAATTCGATTTTATTTTACTTCCATTTTATCTCTTACTATTCCATAGTTATCCTCCGGGACCCAACAAGTGGTATCAGAGCCAACACTTGACATAATAAGTGCTTGGTTCTGTTATTTAAACTATGGATCCGACTAATCCAACAATTGGTAGGCTTCCTATTTTAGATGGTTCAAACAATGCCTATTGGAAGATTCGCATTCGCTCTCATATCAAATCAATTGATGTTAGGGCATGAAGATATATTACCAACGGATATGTTGTTCCAATGTTACCACCGGATGAAGAAGGTGACATACTTGTTAAACCTGAATACGAATGGAATGCCGAAGAAACCAACAATGCAAGCTTCAACGAAAAGGCCTTAAATGCCATTTTTGGATGAGTTGATCTTTATATGTTCAAACTCATACAAAATAGTTCTCTGACGAGACGCATGAGATACTTTACAAAGTCATTGTGAAGGTAGCTCTAGTGTTCGTCGAACGGCCGTATGCTTTCGTGAGTAAATATGATGGTGGTGCTCCATTGATCAATACTCGACTTGTGGAAAAAGCACTTCGTTCTCTTCCTGAAAAGTTCAATATAAAGATATGTGCGATAGAAGAAGCTCATAATCTTGCTACAATGGACCTTCACACCTTAATGAGTATTCTCAAAATTTATGAGATGAATATGGAGAATCAAAGGACATTGTATAAAAGCAAAGACATGACACTTCAAGTAAAATCCTCTGAGAGTCAAATCGAAGAAGAGGATGGGAACCTTGAAGAAATTGAATGTGCAAATGTTGTCCTCCTTACTCGAAAGTTCAATTCGTTGGTAAGGAAGTTCAACAATGATAAAAATAAGTTCAAATCTAAAGAGTACCAAAACCAAGGCTTCAATCAAAAGTCCACTAAATCCGTTCATAGTACAAAGAGAAAATCAACTATAGAGAATCAACTCGGATCGTACTAAATTTGATCACAAACAACTTGAAACTGCAATGTCACGCATGTTCGGGGTGGAGTAATTACGCTAATGAATGTGCAAATCTTGAGGAAATTTGGGGAAAGTTTGTGGTCTCGATTAGTAGCGATGAATGAGAAGATGAAGGAGATCAAGAAATAGAGTCCAAGCAACGCCGACTAATCGTGTTTGAGCGATCCTTATCAGACGATAAAAATGTTGTTGACAGTGTTGTTCTGAATGTCACCACATTTACTTTAACATCAGCGACGACATCTGCAGTTCCATAAACATCTTAAAGATATGAATATTTAACTATCCTGATGTTAATTGCTTTAGTAGTCTTGTTTCTAGTAGTGAGACTAACTTTGAAAATCAAGTTGACTCCAAGGACGAAATGATTAAGAAATTACAAAAACATTGTAAGGATTTAATCCTAGAATCCAAGAACTTGATTCAAAAGTAAAATCTTTAACTCTTGAGAATGCAGATTTAAAAGGCACAGTAACTCGTCTAAAAGTTGTACTTACCAAAAAGGACATTGATTTTGGTAAGATAAGTGCAAAGTTGGATCTAGCTGAAGCAACATCCCGTAAGCTTAATACAAGTACTTCCAAACTGGATGCGATACTCAGTTTCAGCAAACCACCACACACAAGTATTGAGTACAAAAACTCTCTTAACGATATATGCTCTAATTTGTTTGACAAAAATGAGAAAATGGGATTTGTAAAAGAAAAAGGTTTGGATAATAGAGTCTCATATATGTCAAAGGATATGAAGTTTGTGTGTCATCACTGTCACAACCATGGTCATTTAAAACCACATTGTTACAAACTTCAGAAATCTAAGAGCAAAATGTTGCCTAAAAGGTTGTCTAACATTTCTGACAACATTCGAAGCAACATTTCTGAGCCTAATATTAAAATATGTTCTAAGAGAGTTTGAATTTCCAAAATGAATGTAACTTGTAATGTCGCTATAACTGCTTTTAGAACTAATATTGTAGGTTCCTGGTACTTTGATAGTGGGTGTTCACGCCACATGACATGTACAAAAGAGTTTCTAAGGAACTACGAGTCATTCAGTGGAGGTCATGTAACTTATGGAGGTGGCAGTAAAAGTAAGATACTTGAAAAAAGGAATCCTAAATGCTCCAGGTGTTCCTGCCCTAAAGAATGTCTTACATGTTGAAGGTTTGATGGCTAATTTAGTTAGCATAAGTCAACTATGTGACGACAATCTTGAGGTAAAGTTTAATAAAATATACAGAAGCATAAAACGGCTAACGAATGTGTTATTCAGGTACAAGGACAGGTGACAATTGCTATCTTGTTGGAGAATAAGAAATCTGCAATAATGTTAGGGCCTATGACACAACCTTGTGGCATCAAAATTTAGGGCATGTAAACTACCGAAACTTAGAAAGATTAATTTCTTATGAAGCGGTAAAATGTATGCCTAAACTGAGTCCTAACGATAAAACAACGGTTTGTGAATATTGCCTAAACGGTAAGAAAACCCGTGTTTCCCATAATGTTATCCAGAATGACGGACAACATTCAGGTACGTCTCACTGTTTCCAATTACTGCACATGGATCTTATTGGTCCAATCGAAGTAGACAGTTTAGGAGCGCATGGTATTCTGTGATTGTAGATGATTTTTCTAGGTATTCATGGATCTATTTTTTGAAGGAAAAATCTCAAACCCTTGACATGTTTAAAGTATTGCACTCTAGGATAAGGAATCTGTTTCATTCTCTTATTTTTCGGATTAGGTCCGATCAAAGAAAAAAAATTGAAAAACATTTATTCTCAAAATTTTGTGAGAAAAAAGGTATTTTCCATGAATTTTCTGCTCCCAAAACTCCTGTTACACCCCGTAGTTCCAGGGTATGTATGTGAGGGCGTATATGCGAGAATCGACATAAAGATTGGAAAGGAAGAAAGATTTGATTTTCCGACGGAAAATTTTAGGATTTTGTGAAGGAAAAAGGTTAAGTAAATTGGAATTGGATTCCCAGTTTGGTATTCGGACTTAGGAATATTAGAGAATTATGGAATTTTATTTCCGGATTTGGTCACGTGGGGCCCACGGGGAAACTTTAAGGTTTTGTGGGGCCCACATTGTTTTCGAGATTTTGTCCATTATGGATATTTTCGGGAGATGAAATATTTTGGACGAGTAGGAGGGCGACATGTGTCACCCCCATGTGGACATGTTGGCCGAAATCTTGTGGACAAGTGGCCCTTGACCGAAATGGTTAGCCAAGTGGCAAACCACATCCCAGCTTTTGTGTAGACATGTGGATGGTGGGACCCACACACACATTCCCCAATCTCACCACACACTTGCTAAGATCCTAGCCATTGATTTCCCTATAAATACACCCCTTTTTGCAAGACTTCTTCATCCCACACTTGAGATTTTCCAAGACAAATTCTCCCTCCCTTCCTTGTTGTGCTCTCGGCTTAGGGCCAATACATTGACCAAAAGTTGTCCAAAAATCCTTAAACTTTTAAGTGTTCTTCCTTAAGGTGTTAGGAAGATTGTAAACCAAGAGTTGGAAAAGATTTCACACCCTTAGCCTTGAAACCCACTTGGCGAAAGTTGCCATAGTTTGAGCCTAAGTGTTCTTCACTTTTTGGAGTTGAATCTTGAAAAGAAGTTGGTTAGGAACTTCTACGGGTTGCTTGGAGTGGGTTGGAACGTGAGGATTTGGAGCTAAACATTGCTAAGGATCGACTTATAAATCTTGGATAATTTTGGGCTTATCGAGGTAATGATCTTTGTCCTTCTATTGTAATTGGAGATTACATGTTGCGATGGTTATAATTGAGTATTTGATATGTGGAAGGAAGATTGAAAGAAAATGATCGTATTATATATTGTAAGGCAGAATTTTACGTCGATTAGGCGTGTAATCCCTTTGAGTGTTATATTACTGTGCCTTAAATGTGGCATGTTGGCTATTGATATCAAACCTTGAAAAAGGTAGGAAGTAAGTAAATACAGGGGAGGTGCTGCCCAATTTTCCGTAGAATAAGGAACATTGTACTTAGAAATATTCTACGAAGAGAATTATAAGTTGATAGATGTGTTGTGGTTATTATAGGTGGATATTCTACGCGACGTACTCGACTTGGCTAGTGGATTAAGCCGAAGAGGTATGTGATTCTTCCTATTCTCTTGAGCATGATTATTTGTGAAATATATAGTGCGGTAGACGCACGTGTGTTAAAGGAGTTGGATTTCCTTTTTGTGTCCTTGACTTGATTCTAAATGTTAAGTGACTTGATATGAAATGTTAAGGACTTGAATTGTGTTAAAAAATTGTGAAACCTCATTCGTGAGTAATGGGTACTTGGTCCTTAAAAGAAAAAAAGTTATCTTGATTTCGGAAATGTGAGTAGTTGTCATTGGTTGGTTTAAAATGTAAAGTGTTATAATAGCTTTATGGGAAGTTAGTTATAACGACTTTATAAAAACGAAAGAATGGTTTTATCATTGGATTTAAAATGGTAACTTGATATTTTTACGAAGTTATGAGGCTTAAACTATTTTGAAAAGTATATTGTTACTTGACTTTAAAAAGGAAATGTGTTTTTGTTTAAAAGGAATGCATGATATTGTCTTGATTTGGTTTTGAAAGCTAAACGACTTGATGTTGTTGTAAAAATGTAAAGCACTTGGTTTAAAAAGTATAAAGTACTTGATTTAAACATGAACGTGTTTTGATACTACGGATATTATTATCGAGTTGTTTTACGTAAAAAGAGATCTTTTTGAAAGAATTAAAGTATGTAGTACTTTAGGGTTAAAACCCGGATTGTTGACATAAAGTGGGAGTACTTTGAGTTTATAAAAATGGTGAATCATTTTATATGTTAAACTTGCCTATGCTAGTTGTGATAACCTCTGTTGTGCAAGGGTGGTGTTACTATGTTACCGGGTCTCTCGGTGGAGGGCCGACTGACTTGTTGTGAACTTACTTGGACGTACCGGCAGTGACGGAGGATTCCACGGGTATACTTCTATTATTATTGTCACATGGACATGTCTACACCGATGAGGGATTCCGGGGGCATGCGGCCGTCGTGGGTTAAACTCGGTATATTATTATTGTCACGTGGACATGTCTACAGATGAGGATTAGTGGGCATGTGGCCATTATTATTACTCCGTGGGCTAGCTCCCGTGAAGACATGTCTCTGTGATGAGGATTAGATGGCATGTTATATCGATTATTACTCGTGGGCTAGCTCGTGAAGACATGTCTACAGATGAGGATTAGGGGCATGTTATATATATATATATGTATTGTATATGTGTACGCCGACAGTGAGGTAGGATGCCACGGGCGCGTCACATGGTTATATGTTACACCTACGGCTGTCGGCAGTGATGTAGGATTCCACGAGCAGGAGATATATATATGTATTGTATATGTTTACGCCGACAGTGAGGTAGGATGCCACGGGCGCGTCACATGATTATTTTTCATGTCATAGACTGCCGGCAGTGAGGAAGGAGTTCCACGGGCATGATGACTTTGAGGGCATAAGTCCTGACTTGACATGACTGCTTATATATTGTGCACTGTAGTTTGGTTATCATACATGTCTCCTGTTTTATATAGATCATTATGATTTCATTCTGATATTTTTAGTTTCACATACTTGGTACTGTTGTCGACCTCCCGGGAGTTGCGTTCATCTGCGCAGTAGAGGTATCTGGGTTGTTGATCCTCGCCATAGGATCACGATTCTGCGTATTGGGAAGCTCCGTTTCTCCGGAGGCTTATCTTTTGGTATAGTCCCCTGTCATTGTAGGTACTTGTACATACAGGGGTATGGCGGGGCCCTGTCCCGTCATAGTTGTTATAAAAACTCTTAGAGGTCTGTAGTACTGTTGTGGGCAGGGTTTGTAAAGGATGTAACTGTTCGGTTTTATATATATATACAGAAAGGTGACCGTTTTGGTTAGCCTGTTTCTTATTTCATATTGTTCATATCTTTGAGTTTTTATTTCCGCTGATTTTCTCTGATGTATTATCACTAGGGTGCCCGGGGTAAGGCACCAGTCGCGGGCCCGAGGTCGGGTCGTGACAAAAGTGGTATCAGAGCAGTTAGTCCTCGGAAAGTGTCTGAGCCGTATCTAGTAGAGTCTTGATTATCGGCGTGTTGTGCACGCTATAATCGTGAGTGCGAGATATTTAGGATTAGTTTCCATTCTTCTCACTCGAGATCGTGCCTTAGAAGCGTGTTATAAGTTGGACTCCCTCGGCGTATTCTTATGTACGATTATGCCTCTACGCAAGACAACGGGGCCCGAAGGCAAGACATCGAGGTATCTGCGAGTAGAAACCTGAGGATTCTGACAGCCTGAGCGGTCATTACACGAGGTGGTACTTCATCTGGCGAGTTACTGCGGCGCGCCCGCCAACATAGTTTAGCGCGGCGGCGATTTCCGAGGCCATGATATCCGAGCCTCGACTCACGACCGGGAAGCGAGAGGATATGGATTACAAGGAGATAGTCGATTACTAGCTAGGATCGTGGCTAGGCGTGAGACGGGCGAGAGTCGGAGGATTCGGTAGTACGGTGGTTCACCTAGATCCGATAGTTTGAGACCGGGAGTTCTTGAGTTGCGATCCACTTTGAGTTCTATGGATCGAACACTGAGGAAGATTCTCAGGAGTTTATTCGACAGTTACAGCGGATCATGAAAGTGATTAAGGCCTTAAAGACAGAGTCGGTGGTATTGGGTTCACATCGGCTGCGTGATCCGCCGATCGTGGTTTGATTCATAGGAGCGTCGGGAGCATGCGCTTCCATCAGTGGTGACGAGTTCTCGAGGCATCTGCACATTTCTTGCCTTCGCAGATGAGGAGAGCTCGGGCAGATAGATTTATGATGTTGAAGCAGAACGGGCGAATGGTTCGGGAGTACAACGTAGAGTTTGACTCGTTGGCTCGGTATATCCCCGCTTTGGTGGCAGACATGGATGATAGAGTGCACCGCTACGTCACAGGGCTCGATGATTATTTAGCGGAGGGTTGCACAGGAGTAGCTCTTCAGTCGGGCATGGACATTGCGTATGCGAGCTTATGCCGCGGTGAGGAGCGTGAAGTCGCGGAATGACGAAGATCAGCGAGAAGGCGGGGCAGCAGGGTTCTTTGATAACTTTCGTGGCAGGAAGCCTCAGCAGCAGACTGGATATGTACCTCAGCCGGTACATAGTGCTCCTCCACAGTCTTCAGGACGTTCGAGATGTTCAGGAGCGGGTCAGGGCTCCAGGACTTCAGGTTTCCAGGGAAGAAGGGGTGTTAGTCAGATGAAGCCACCTCTACCTCAGTGTGGTCGATGTGGTAGACCCCATCTCGGGGAGTGTCGTACTATTTCGACAGCTTGTTATGCTTGCGGCCAACAGGGCCATTTGGTGAGATCTTTGATTTGGAGGTGGCAGGTGAGTTAGCACGATCTCTTGGATCGATTGCGGTTCTTCACCTTGATAGCTAGGCAGGATGTTCATACACCGGCAGGCCATGTCAGAGGTCGTGGTGGAAGTTCCCAGTTTTAGCGGTCCTTGGAATCGCTTATTTGATTTCAGGTATATCTTTAACCCTTTAGAGACTTGTATGTGTTGTTATGGTGATTATATGTTAGGTGTTATGTTCGGATAACATTGTGTAATTGGTGATTTAGAAAACCTGGTTAGAGGAAAAGGTAAGTTTGGGGACATGGAGATTGTGAGCCTTAGAATATTGACAACCGTAGAGACCTTAGATATAAGGCCGTCTTGAGTGAAAGATTTACGGTTGATCTTAGTTGATGTACCTAGTAGACGTGGAATTTATTTGTGTGATGATTCCATAGGTTGTGTGGAATGAAAGTGGTAGCTTTCATGATGTGAAAAGTAAGATTGTTTCGGACCGGGAACAAGAGTTTGGCGCGAAATGGGTCGGGTTGAGGCCAGATCGTGGGTCAACCCGTATCCAGTAATGAGGTGGGGTCAGTTTGAGGTGGTCCCGCTAGGTGATAGGGTCACGAGGGTGCTAGGCCCAAGTCTAGGTAACCATTGTACGAGTTCGTAGACGCGTTCGACCAGAATCGGATCGTGAAGGCCGAGAATGGCCTTAAATGAAATTGAGGCTAGTGAGATGACCAAGTTTGGAGTAGCAACTCGAGATTTTGAAGTGATGATGAAATATGGTGTATGTACTAGAAAGAGTTAGGGTGTCTACGAGAAAGGTCTGACGAGTAAGTAAAGCGAACATATGTTGAAAGAATGGAAGTGATTATTTATGTGAAGAAAAGGTGCGAAGAGAGTATCCTATAGACCATGAGTGGGAGTTAGTTGAGATGTTATGCGTTAGAGGTGGTTCCTCGTTGGCTTGGATTTAAGTATTGCGCGTGTGTTATATTATGGCCATATGTGACATAATTGGTTTTGTAAGTATAGTAGTGGAGACTATACCGTCGCATGTATGTTTGGAGACTTTGAAGGAACATTCGGGACGAATGTTTCTAAGGAAGAATGTTACACCCGTAGTTCGAGTATGTATGTGAGGGCGTATATGCGAGAATACGACATAAAGATTGGAAAGGAAGAAAGATTTGATTTTCCGACGGAAAATTTTCTGAATTTTGTGAAGGAAAAAGGTATTTCAAAAAGAGTATGAGTGGAAGATACTAGTCCAAACGTAGAACTGACTGAATTTGGTATTTCAAAGACACTAATCCTAATTTAATAGGATATAGTGACTCAGATTGAGCTGGTGATGTGGATGACATAAAGAGTATGAGTGGAAGATGTTTTTATCTTGGCAATAATCTTGTTTCTTGGTATAGTCGCAAACAAAATTGTGTCTCACTTTCAACTGCTAAATCTGAATATGTAGCAGCTGGAAGTTGTTGCTCTCAATTAATATGGCTAAGACACATGTTAGACCACTATGATTTTTCAAGTAATAACTTAGTTTTGTATTGTGATAATTTGAGTGCTATTAATATTTCCAAAAATCCAGTTCAGCACTCTCGTACAAAACATATTGATATAAGACATCATTTCCTAAGAGATTTAGTCGAAAAACAGCTAGTTCAAATTGAACATGTTGACACTCTTCATCAACTAGCTGATATTTTTACAAAAGCTTAGGGCCATGAGATATTTTCTAGTTTGAAGAAATATCTTGGTCTTTGTAATCTTTGAAAAGGCGTTGTTTAGGTGAATGTCGGCTGCAATGTCTCTAATATTTTGGGTGACATTTACCTATGTGATATCGTAATATGATTTTGTTACTGTATATTTACATGATTTTTGTTCACACAAGCATGATCCTCAATAAGAACATGGTTCGAAAGACGATACCGTTCTCTGCGATGATATTAGATATCATAAAAAAGAAGCATCAAAATAAGGCAAAGCCTTTTTCTAATTTTTGGCAACTGTGCAATATGGGAAAAACCCTTGAAATGATAACGTTCCTATTCTATAGGAGTATCAAGTACTTAAACTGAAATTATAAGGATACCAAATAAGTATTCTTATTTTTTACACAAAAAATAAATTGTGTATGTGTTTTATGATTAGATCAAGGACACAATGGGAAAATGTTACATTGGTCTAGTGGTTAAACGCATAAAAATACATTTAAATCGTGTCTTGATTTGTTGCCAAAACAGAAAGTTCTTGCGAATCATAAACGTGTGTTCTCCAAAATGTTGTCAACATTACTGTTGACACTTTCTGTCACGCCCCGAACCCCGGGCCCGCGACTGTTACCCTACCTGGGCACCCTTCTATACATACAATACGAGTAACACGCGGAAGATAACAACACTCATTTATTTTTTTCAAAGCAAGGCAAAGCCGATAAGGCTGCCATATATAAATCACCCAAGAGGGTCTACACTGTTTCAATGATGTAAATACAACTCTAGCGATTCATTACATATGAATACAGACCTCTAACAAGGTGACAACAACTATGATGGGACAAGGCCCCGCCGTACCCCTGAATATACCTAGCCGGAATGATAAACTCCAGAACATTAGAGCCATCCAAAATGCTGAACAACGATCCTAAGCTCACGGATCCACAACTGAGTACCTAGACCTGCGGACATGAATACAGCCCCCGAAGGAGGTCAGTATAAAAAGTACTAAGTATGGGCGAAATAAAGTCTGATATTAAAATCATGGCCGTGTACAAGAATGACAGGAGCAAGTATAGAAAATTAAATACGGACCTACCGTGTCACATAACCTAAAAGCCAATGCACTTGTATCATCAGACTATATCAACTCCAAGAGTCGACTGTGCCTTTCAAGAATATAATATCATACAGTCCAAATACAAAGCAGGAAACAAGTATGATAACCAAATTTATCAATAAGAGTAATGAAAATCAACTTCATCTTTAAAAATACCATTTCACAATATATAGCGATCATGCCAAGTCGAGGGCGCGTGCCAAAATCATTACTTAAATATAACCGTGGTCTCTCGCCTAATATCAATCATGCGTGGAATTATTTCCTCACTGGCGATCCATGATATAATATAACACGATATGTATGAACACGAGTCCCACGTGTCGCCAAAAACTATACGGGCCAAGTAGGAAAGCCAACCACGGATCCGGCTGCATCATAAAACTTGTCACACCCGAACCCGGGGCGTGGCGGTGCCCTACAGGCACCGCCACCTTAACAACTCGATGGCTGCGGAAATTAAATAACACCTCATTTTTTAAAACCAGCGTGCGTGCGAGGCAAAGCCGACAAGTGCCGTATAATATACATAATCAAAAGACCTACTGCATCGTGAGTCCAATCCACGTATGAATACGGACCTCAATAGTTTTATGAAATATGACGGACAAGGCCGCCAGTACCCATGCATACAAAGCACATCTTGAAGGAACTATACGAAAAGATAAACTCACGAGCAGAGGGCTATCCAAAACTACGGCGGTCCTACACTGAGATCACCAAGCTGCGTACCTAAACTGCGGCATGAGCGCGGCCCGCGAAGGAGGTCGATCGAAGAATGTACCAAGTATGTGAAGCGATGAAATGCTTGTAATGAAATCATAACATTCTAAACAAAGCGGGAGACATGTATGATAGCGACCTACGATGACAACACATGCGATCATATCAAGTCGGGGGCGCGTGCCTCAAAGTCATTACTCTGATATAACCGTGGGTCTCGCCCGTAATATCAATCGTGCGTGGAATCGCCGCCAGCTGCCGTGATCCATGATATAATATAACACAAATAGGCATACATGAACACCAAGTCGCTGTGTCCTAAAAGCATGCGGGCAGTAGGAAAAGCGAACCACGAGATCGGCTGTATCATAAAGGCGGGGGCAAATCGAAGCCAACTACGAGATCGACTGCGTCGACAAGCGGGGGCAAGTCACAGCTAACTACGAGATCCACTGCCGTCACGAGATATGGCCAGGGCAAGTCGCGAAGCTATCTACGGAGCCTATCGTACCAAGCGTGCAATAGCAGCGGGGCAAATCTGAAAGCCAACTACGAGCCGTCTGCGTCGACCAAGCGGGGACAAGTCGAAAGCTAACTACGGATCCATCCTCGTCACTAAATCTCATGGAGGGCTAATCCGTGGAATAAGCATCACGACGAACCGGACCGTGGATGGTGCCTTACCGGGCACCTGGTGATCTGACATCGAGAAAATCAGCGAAGTAAGAACTTAAACATGAACAAGAGATAAGATAATAAAGCAGCCAACCAAGCGGTTACCTTCCGATAAAATATATATACAATTCTTTCAAACCGAGCAGTTTAATCCCTTTACAAACCACGCTTGCAGCGATTACTGACCTCAGAGTGTAACAACAACATGACGGCCAGGGCCCATACCACAGAATGTACAGAACCTACAACTCGGGGTAACATACCAAAAGATAAGCCTCGAGAAAGCGGAGCTTCCCAACCATGACTGTGACCACATGGCGAGGATCAACAACGGTGTACCTTTACTGCGGCATGAGCGGCCCGAAGGAGGTCGATGCAAGTGCAGTATGTGGCGAAAATCGTAAATGAAATCATAGCGATCTATATAAAGTAGGAGACATGTATGATAACCAAACTACGATCCTGATAAATAGCGATCGTGTCAAGTCGGGGACTCACGCCTCAAAGCCATCACTCGGAAATACAACTATGGGTCTCACGCCCACAACATCAATCATGCGTGGAATACCTTCCTCACCGGCGATCATGATATAAAGCATCAAGGAATACATGACCACGAGTCCCACTGTGTCGTAATAAAACCGTCTGGGGTAAATGCGAAGGCATAGCGACTACTAAAACCCGATTACCAACGGTCATAAAGCGTATCATGAGATCTGTCTGAAGCGCCACATGATCGAAGCGGCCACTCGCCGCGATATCTAATGTGCGCGTCTAGTCCGAACTTCCGCTGACTCCGCATAGGCCACTCGCATAGTCCGCGTGAGGTATTCCGCGTCGAGGGTAGCTACTCCGGCGTCCGCTGGACTCGCGATCGCGTAGCCACATAGACCGCATGACCATAAAGGCCGCGCTAACAGGAACTCGTAGCTCGCATAGGCCCCGGGACCGCGTGAGGTATTCTCGAATCATAGGTCACATGAGACGCTTTGAGTCTACCCCGCGTGGGCGGCTTAACCCCCGGAATCATGTTAAGAGGTGAGTGATGTAATACTAGCATAACGGCTTACCGTTAAACAACATAAACACAACAAGGGGAAACCCCTTTACACAAACATCACAAGATACTACACACGTAGCGTCCTAACATGTTTACTTATCAAATCAACAAGAAAGTATTACGGACTATCACGAAACCAACACAATCAAGTTATTCACACAAGGTACTTCCTACTTTATGATAACAAGTTCGGGTTTTTATCCCCAAAGTACTTCATACATTAATTCTTTTAAAAGATCCGTTTCTTTCACCAAAGTCACACAATACCCGTAGTATAAAAATAGAGTGACTATCTTTTTAAGTAAACCAAAATACTTCCCTTTGTAAAATCAAGTGACAACATTATTTTCCAAACGTTCAAGTTTGCCTAATTTCAAATGCTCAAGTCTCTTATTTTAGAAAGGTTTCATAACTCATAGTCTTAATCTCTTTTAAAACAATTGAGTAACATAAGTCTTATGTGTGGTATTTATTCTTGTTTATAACAATCTTATTCTGACCATGATCTAGGAAATGTAATACGATTTTGTTTTATCTTAGCTTACATGCGGATGGAGGTTTCTGCGATTTTAATAACAATTAGTTATTTGTCAATACATTTTCCCTTATTCACGCTGCGATGGTTTGTTCGACACTTATTCTCATTTCTGAAATCAGTAAAACATTATTCTTTTAAAATCAAGTACTCATTACTCGCGAATGAGGTTTTACAACATTTTTAACAAAATGTTACATATCCAGTTAAAATAAGTTAAGTCTCTTATCTTTCAAGATCAAGTCTCTTAACTTCTACAATCAATAAACCATTCCTTTACCTACATGTAAGTCGTTATAACTAACTTCCCATAAAGCTATTATAACACCATGTTTTAAACCAACCAAATTCATTTAGCATACGTATCGTCTACCGTACTACATAGCTTACAAAACATCATGCTAGAAAGGATAGGAAGAGGTTCACATACCTCGCGACGATTATCGACAATTAGTAATACGCTCCACGATGCGTAACCTGCTAGCCTTTTCCACTCTTGAGTAGAATACGCTACTCGTAATCTTCCACTATATAGGCATGGCGTCTATTAACTTCTAAACACACGGTTCCATATTGTATAGAAAATTAGCGACCTCACACATGGCCGCGTAAATCTCTCCTCTATCGAGGCGGCTACGAAGCCAACGAGGGGTGGGTTTATCGTCGGCCGGGCGTGTACAATCTCTTCACAAGAATACTACACAAGTCTCTATGCATCTGATCTATTCCATCTTTAATATCATACATGTAATTACGGTTCAATTCTTATCTTTAAACATTCTATATATAGTATACTCGACTATATATTACTACAACATGTAATTTCCAATTACAATAGACAAGATTTATTTACCTCGATAAGCCCAAAATTATCCAAGTTTAAATGTCGATCCTTAGCAGCGTTTAGCTCACCTGCAGGCGCTCGACCCGCTCGAGCAACCCCAGAAGTTCTACGCAACTTCTACTTAACACTCAACCGACTATGAAGGTTTTCCTTAGGGTTTCGGTTTAAGACAAAAGGACATAAGGTAGTATTTAGGGCTCTACGTATAGAGGTAACTTTGGAATACTACAAGGTATAAAACTAAGGTATTTTGGGTATAATGTGATACTTGGAGAGTATTTCTACCAAGAGGGGTATTTATACGAGACAACACCACGAGGGTGTGTACCCCTCGCCAACCCAGCTAGGAGGATACTCTCGCCAGGGGAGGACTCTCGGCGAGGGCCTCATGAGGGGAGGAGGCTAGGGCGAGATCACCACACGCTAAGGGGAAAGAGGGCTTTCAAGACTTAGGAAAGTTTTGGATGAAGAAGTCTTCACAAAGGGAGGGGGTATTTATAGGGAGTTGATGGACAAGATCAAGCCATGTGGGGCAAGTGGAGGCCAAGATCAAGCCAAGTGCACCCTAACCCTACTCCACAAAAACAAGGCACAAAATAAGGCACCAAACATGGCACAAAATAAGCCACAAACAAGGCCAAAACAAGGCCCCAAATCGTCCCACTAGGCGCCCGGAGGGTGACAAGTGTCGCCTCTCGTTGGTCCAAAATATTCGTCTCTCGGAAAAATCCATAAAAATTATAAATGACATAGCCGTATTTTTCCCTCGCAAGCTTTGTAAAGCGTTTAGTCGAAAAGCGATTCTTTCGGTAGTTGTGAACAAATATTTTTCGATCCTATGCCTATCTTAAGGCTCAACTTTCGTACGTACGTCCTTACGTACATACTCTGGAAATACGGGGTATAACAATAACAATATCCCACGTGGTCGCATGCCCCGGAATCCCACATCGTATAAGCGTGACCGTAGGGTAATACAAACAAATCGGGATTCTAACGCCTCGCAGTCACGTGCCGGAATCCCGTCGTATAAGCATGTCGGTATCCTCGTGGTCGCGTGCCGGAATCCACATCGTATAAGCGTGACCGTGGGGTAATACAAACAATCAGGAATCTAACGCCTCGCGGTCACGTGCCGGAATCCGCATCGATAAGCGTGTCGATGAGTATCCTCGTGGTCGCGTGCCGGAATCCCACGTCGTATAAGCGTGACCGTGGGGTAATACAAACAAATCAGGAATCTAACGCCTCACAGTCACGTGCCGGAATCCCATCGTATAAGCGTGTCCAGGAGTATCGCGTGGTCGCGTGCCGGAATCCCAGCATCGTATAAGCGTGACCGTGGGGTAATACAAATAATGGAAGCATACCCGTGGAATCCCATCCGCGTCGATGCGTCGAGTAAACTTCTGACAAGACGGTGACCCTCGGCCAGAGTCGCGGCGGTCTGATATAATACTTGCACTCGAGGCTATCACCAAGACACATGCGGCAAGTTCATAAAATCTTTAGACTTTCATTTTATAAACTCGAGGCAACATAGAATACTCGCCGATTAAACAAGCCAAAGTACTTATCAAGGCACACGTAGAGTAATTCTCAATTAAACAAGCCAAAGTACTTATCAAGGCACACATAGAATAATTCTCAATTAAACAAGCCAAAGTACTTATCAAGGCATGCGTAGAATAATTCTCAATTAAACAAGCCAAAGTACTTATCAAGGCACACATAGAATAATTCTCAATTAAACAAGCCAAAGTACTTATCAAGGCACACATAGAATAATTCTCAATTAAACAAGCCAAAGTACTTATCAAGGCACACATAGAATAATTCTCAATTAAACAAGCCAAAGTACTACGTACGTACATTCTTTTCAAAAGACTCATTTTTATGTAAAACCCCAAGATACTAACACCCGTAGTATCAAGGTGTGTCTATTTTTCAAAGTAAGTTACTACACTTTTATAAAACTCATTTCAAGCTTGAAATCAAGTAACTTCAAATTTTCACAATCTAGGCAACTTATGCCTAATAATCAAAATAGACAACTTTCTTAACCTTCCATAAAGCCGTTATAACCAACTTCCCATAAAGCCGTTATAACCCTTTATGGTTTTAGACATATTCATTCCTTTTATAATCAAGTTTCTTCTACTTTTAAACCTCAAGTAACTCACACCTTTAAAACAAGTTACTTCTCTTAAATCATGTCATTTCTCCTCTCTTAAAACAATTAAGTAAATCACTCCTTTGACTCCCCTAAAGTCATTATAACGACCCTTAGGTTTTGGAACTAAGGCACTAGCCAAAAGATTTGGAAACCACTTCCTTTTCAAGACTCTATGTACTTTAAGTAAAATACTTTCACTTTTAAGAATCCAAACTTCACTAAGGAAATGGATTATACAACTTACAATTTAAACATCAAGGTCTGATCGAGGAAGTACATAGAACAAATTCTATTTTAGGCAATTCAAATACAACGAAGGAATGGATCATTTAAGGAGTAGGACATACTTTCTTTATCTTAAGGAATCATGCTAGAAGAGGAGATAGTTCACATACCTTTCGCTAAATCCACAAGCCGAATACGCCGCATCGTAGAATTGTCAACCTATAATGGTCACAACATGACTATCAATTTCTAGTTTCTAACGTAGAATAATACTAAGTATCGGTCTCTTATTCTACGGAAAATCGGGCAGCACTTCCTTTGTTTCTCGTGCTGTGTAACACCCCATTTTAAGCGGAGTCGGAAGCGGGATTCTTGCTACATATGGTTGATTCTAAATGTATTTTAAGTCGCCACCTAATTATTATAGTGAATTAGGACACTTATTAAATAGCATAAAATGCTATAAATGACTTCCATTTAATGGTGCGAAATTAGTGAGATTACGGATCAGGGTTCTTTATTATCCTAAAGGGAAGGGGTTAGGCATCCTTTAAGATCCGCTAACTTGCGGTTGTTCGTTCAAACCTAGGTTAATTATTTATTGCTCTTTTTATTCTACCTATTCTAAGCATTTATAATTTAAATAAAGTGCACTACACAATAATAAAACTAAATTAAATGCGATATAAAATAACATTTTGGGACGTCTTTTAGCCACTTTTTAGGCTTTACGCACAAGATGATCTCTGGCTACCTGCATAAACACTTAGTAAAAGTGTTAGTATCAGAATAAATAATTTTAAAGTAATGACAGGAATTTAATAAGTAAAGCAAAAAATAAATAAATCCGTCTTTTGCACAGAGGAGGCCTTGGAAATCAGACGGAGATTCCTTCATCGGCCAATATTGCTATAAGATAAATAAAACCTTCAGATCCGCGCCAAAACAGTAATAGTTTTAAACGCGGAGGGCTCAGATATAAAAAATATATAAAGTGAGACAGCCTAAACAAGTGCGGCTGCGAGAATTCGCCCTGCCAGCGCATGTTGGTTATTCGGTGTAAGTGGAAGAAATCATCCTTGCCCAGAAAGCTTCATTTATTTTATTTTCCGTCTTTGCAACTGTGGAGGCCTCAAAAATCGACGGATAACTTTTTCATCGGCCAAACAAGTGTAGCATCTTGTTCAAAGCAGTAAAATACCAACAGTATAGTATTTGTTCTAAATCAGTAAACCAGCAACAAATGTCCAAAATCAATAGCAATACGCCAAAACCAGTCGATAATATGGTAGAAAGCGATAGTAATGCCGAAAATTAGTAGCAAATAGCCTAAAAATCAGTGGGAACGCGGCAAAGAATCAGCCCAACAAACAATAAAAGCAGCAAAATCGTAGCCAACATAGTTCACCGGAGAACCCGATCATCGCCGAAGTTTTTTAGAACTCCGGCCAGTTACTCCAAAATAATGAGAAATCCGTCCAACAAACAAAATGACAAACGGATCGAAAATAAATAGCCAACGGACGTCATCAAAGTTTTTTAAACTCCGGTTGGTTCCCCAAATTAGTCCGAAAATCAGTAAAACAGTAGAATCATCAGCAACATAGTATCACAAAAAAAAATACAGAGATCCCTCGTGAAATGCATAGTGTTGCCGGAGTTTTCAATTCGTCGCCGGAGTTCGTAATTCTCCGGCCAAAATAGTAATATGGCGCAAAATCAGCCAATAAGCGAAGCGGCGGGAAGCGGTTAGCGAAATCGAGGCGCGGAGTTTAAAAACTCCGGCAAAAAATACAAGAAATCATTCCAAATCAAAACAACAAGCGAGAGCGGTAACCTCTCGGTCACATGCCGGAATCCCGTCGTATAAGCATGTCCAAGAGTATCCGCAAATGATCGCGTGCCGGAATCCCACATCGTATAAGCGTGACCGTGGGGTAATACAAACAAATCAGGAATCTAACCCGCCTCACCAGTCACGTGCCGGAATCCCACATCATATGGCGTGTCGGAGTATCCGCGTGGTCGCGTGCCGGAATCACATCGTATAAGCATGACCATGGGATAATACAAATAATGGAAGCATACCCGTGGAATCCCACATCACCGTCGGTACGTCCAAGTAAACTTACAACAAGACAGCCGACCCTCCAACCGAGAGTCGCGGCAGCGTACAAATATAATACTTGCACTCAAGGGCTATCACCAGCACACATAGGCAAGTTCATAAAATCTTTAGACTTTCATTTTATAAACTCAAGGCACTTATAGAATACTCCTCAATTAAACAAGCCAAAGTACTTATCAAGGCACACATAGAATAATTCTCAATTAAACAAGCCAAAGTACTTATCAAGGCACACATAGAATAATTCTCAATTAAACAAGCCAAATTACTTATCAAGGCACACATAGAATAATTCTCAATTAAACAAGCCAAAGTACTACGTATGTACATTCTTTTCAAAAGACTCCTTTTTATGTAAAACCCCAAGATACTAACACCCGTAGTATCAAGGTGTGTCTATTTTTCAAAGTAAGTTACTACACTTTTAGAAAACTCATTTCAAGCTTGAAATCAAGTAACTTCAAATTTTCACAATCTAGGCAACTTATGCCTAATAATCAAAATAGACAACTTTCTTAACCTTCCATAAAGCCGTTATAACCAATTTCCCATAAAGCCGTTATAACCCTTTATGGTTTTAGACATATTCATTCCTTTTATAATCAAGTTTCTTCTACTTTTAAACCTCAAGTAACTCACACCTTTAAAACAAGTTACTTCTCTTAAATCATGTCATTTCTCCTCTCTTAAAACAATTAAGTAAATCACTCCTTTGACTCCCCTAAAGTCATTATAACGACCCTTAGGTTTTGGAACTAAGGCACTAGCCAAAAGATTTGGAAACCACTTCCTTTTCAAGACTCTATGTACTTTAAGTAAAATACTTTCACTTTTAAGAATCCAAACTTCACTAAGGAAATAGATTATACAACTTACAATTTAAACATCAAGGAACAATCAAGGAAGTACATAGAACAAATTCTATTTTAGGCAATCCAAATACAACCAAGGAATGGATCATTTAAGGAGTAGAACATACTTTCTTTATCTTAAGGAATCATGCTAGAAGAGGAGATAGTTCACATACCTTTCGCTAAATCCACAAGCTGCCGAATACGCGTGACGTAGAATTGTCAACCTATAATAGTCACAACATGACTATCGATTTCTAGTTTCTAACGTAGAATAAAACTAAGTATCTGCCTCTTATTCTACGGAAAATCGGGCAAAGACTTCCTTTGTTTCTACGCACTTTGCCACCTTTTTCAAGGCGAATACAATAACCAACACGCCACATTTAAGGCTCAAAACAACAACCAAAGGGGATTACACGCCTTACAATACGTGTAAAATTCTGCCCCACAATTCATACCAAGTAGTTTAATACTCACAAGCCATTCTCGGCCAACAATAACTCAACACAAGTCCTTTCCAATTCTTTTTCAATTCCAAGTTCTAAGGTCTAACATGTTATATAGTCATAAACAACTTCAACAACTACAATTTCCTTCTTTATACAACATGCGACGACTTAAACTAATAATCAACTTGAATTGTAATCTTAAGGCTAAACATGTTAGTTTTCGGATTAGGGTTCCAATAGCCAATAAACTTATCAAACCTCATACTAAATACCTCATGCTTGCTAATATCCATAACTACAATGATAAGTAAACTTTAATTGCTAAAACGACAAGATTTATACCTTTACAAGCCCTTAAAATTTCCAAGATTCAAAGTCGCTCCTTAGCAATTCTTAGCTCCTTTCCTTATGTTCCAATCCGCTCCAATCACTCCTTAGAAGCCTATGAATAACCCATCTTCAAGTTCCAACTTCAATGTTGAAGAACTCCTTAAGTTTCTGCCTTGCGACTAAGACAAAAACGTCGTTTTTCCGAAATCTTTCTATTGATATATCCTTACAATACCCTTAGGGACCTTGGGTTTAAGTCTTGTGAATAATGGATCACAAACTAAAATTTTTTGTGTGGAAAATTCATCAAAGCAGAGAGCATGCTAGTGTGCACAAGAGTTTGTCTAATTTTTCTAAGTGTGGAAGACCTTGTCTTGCTACTAGTGTGGTATATAAAACACAATGGAGGGTCAAGATATCAACACTTGAGTGGCTAGGATGAAGAACACTTGGATAATTGCCAAGTGGACAAGTTGACAAGTCAACAATCTCAAGCTTGAAGACTTATCATCCACAATGGTCAAATGACCATTTTAACCTTGCAAGTTTTCGTCCAAGGGCATGTGGAAGGTGCCACGTGTCGCCTCTCATTCGTCCCATAAAATTCCAGTAACCTCGTGGGCCCCAGAAACGTAAAATTCTCGGGTGGGCCCCACGTGACCAAATCGTAAAAATAAATTTCCATAATGTTAATAAGTTCCATACTCTTCAAATAATGCATTTTGAGAATTCAATTCTCAACAACGAACATTTTTCCTTTCCGACGTTCGGAAGATTTTCCGTCGGAAAAACAATTCTTCCTTTCGTACTAATTTCCAAGTCTTAATTCCTTACATACCTTCTCTTATACATGTCCTGGACTTTCGGGGTGTAACAAAACTGACCGGGGCAAGTAAGAAAGCCAACTACGAATCCACTGCGTCAACAATCGATCGGCAAATCGAAAGCCGGTACCGGATCGGCGTCACGAGATATGGCCGGGCAAGTGCGAAGCCATCTACGTAGTCCGTGCCAAATCGCGCCATAGAACTGGCCGGGCAAGTACGAAAACCAACTACGTGATCCGGCTTTACGCCAAGAATCGGCCGGCAAGTACGGTTAACTCACGGATCACGTGCGTCGCTAAACCTCGTGAGAGCTAGTCCATGGAATAACAATATCATCCGAGAATTGCACTCGTCGGCGCGTGCCGGAACCTTCATCGGTGCGAGCATATCCATGGATCAATAATAGTGGAGCGTACGTGGGCGCGCAACGCGGTATGTCGAACAATATAGTGAAAGCATACCCTGGACCATCCAACGTGTCAGTATGTCCAAAAGGAATGATATAGTGGAAGCATACCCGTGGGCCACCCAACGTGTCAGTATGTCCAAGCAACGATATAGTGGAAGCATACCCGTGGACCATCCAACGTGTCAGTATGTCCAAAGGAACGATATAGTGGAAGCATACCCGTGGGCCACCCAACGTGTCAGTATGTCCAAAAGGAACGATATAGTGGAAGCATACCCGTGGGCCACCCAACGTGTCAGTATGTCCAAGGAACAATATAGTGGAAGCATACCCGTGGACCATCTAACGTGTCAGTATGTCCAAAAGGAATGATATAGTGGAAGCATAAGAATACAACACTAGCACAACAAGGCTATCACAAGCAAGCGTAGGCAAGTTACCATACTTCTAGACTTTCAATTTTTATGTCAATAATCCGGGTCATAAACCTTGATGAGAATTCATTAACCGCTTCATACCTTCCCGGTATCTATTTAGTCCTTACCAATTCCTGGTAATCTTTAAGCATTCTAGGCAACCCATATGTGACCCTCATACATAAATCCGTATAGATGTACGTCTTTATACCACTATACAACAATTATTACCAACCTGGATACGCAATCCACATAATCTTTCTGGTCACTCCGCTTTCTCGTGCAATCAACATAACTCATTAGGAGAGGCGACCACAACCACAGCTCTATCGCACGATCTCAGAGTGAGAAGAATGAAAACCAATCCTAAATGCCATGCAGCCTCCTGGTTATAGATGTGGTGCACAACACACCGATAACCAATACTCTACTAGACACGGTCTATAGACACTTTCCGAGGACTAACTGCTCTGATACCACTTTTGTCACGACCCGACCGGGCGCATGGTGCCCTACCTGGGCACCCCTTTTAGGTATACATCAGAGAATAGCAGCGGAACATACACAACTCATAAAATTACTTAGACATTAAATATCAACAGGCCAGCCGATAAGGCCACATTCCGTAAAATATACATCAGTTACATTTTTTTTCTTTACAACCCAATCCACAAGACATGACTACAAACCTTTAAGAATACCAACTGTGATGGGACAGGGCCTCGCCATACCCCTGAATATACAACAACCGACCATACTAGGGATCTGAACCAAAGATAAGCCTCCGGAGTAATGGAGCTTCTCAACAGCTGAACAGTGATCCTAAGAGTGGGGATCAGAAACCTGTACACTCTACCTGCGGCATGAACGCAACTCCGAAGGAGTCGACAACATGTACCAAGTATGTGAAACTGAAAGTACTGTAATAAAATCATAAAGTCTAAAATAAAGCTGGAGACATATATGATAACTCAATTAACAATACACTGTGCCTTATTGTTACGTCTCGTAATTCCAAGAGGATGATATGAGAGCGTTAAAGGAAACAAGATTCGAATTTGGAACAAAAAAAAAGCGAGAATATTTTTTGGACAGTTTTTCGGTCAACTTTGGAGCAGTATATCTCCTAGTATATTGGGAGTTTTTAGGTGTTTCAAAATCCTAATATAAATTTCATTGAGTCTAGTTTCCAACGCATCAAACCGCTTGTCGATAGGACATCGGAGTAGAAAGTTATGGACGTTACAAGATCAGCTGACAGAAGAGACAGGTCGGGCGCCACGGCCATTGTAGGCAGGGGCGAAAACCCCGAAATTGTTCTGAGTTGCAGTACACAGCTGAGGCAGGATTTTTTGCGGAAATGTGGCAAAATTAGAAGATATTTATGTAAAGGAACTATGGGAGGGCGACAAGCCCTCCCAACTTGTAGAACAAGATAAAGGTTATATATGACCAAGTCTTCCTAGATTAAAATCATTTGCAAGATTTCACCCAAAATTTGCTCTTCTCTTCTCTCTCAAATGGTTAAAACCCTAAGCCTAAATGAGATTTTTGGAAAGGAAATATGTTGACGAGCTTGTAGGGGGTTCGTAGAGGTGATTTTAGCGGGAAGAAGAAGTGTTGCGGAAAGAGGGCTAAGGTGGGCGAGATTGTTGGACTGTCTTGGGCAAAATACCAAGGTAAATTCATTCTCCTTCTTGAAATAAATTATGTCATGTGTTGTAGAAATTTGAGAAAGGTATTGTGATGAGTAAAATGGATATAAGAATTGAATGTTGTCATGTCACAAATGAAAGTATAAATGGCAGTTTTCGAGCTTCTAGTTTGTTGGATTTATATGGCCGTTGTCTTCACTTTTATGTGGGGTTTATTGAAGTGATTTTAGTAGTTGATAATTGATCATGTGAATTATGCATTGAATATTGATAAGTGTTATAGAATATTGAGAGCCTAAATCCGAGCATGAGCTTATTAGCCATTGAAAGTACAATACAAATTGGTCGATAGCTATAATCGTCGCATGTTATCTAAATAAGGGATTTTAGTTGTTGAAATTGGTTGCGACTATATAACATGTTGGAATGACAAAATGGATTGAAAAGGGATTGGAAAAGATTGTATGTGGTTGTACATTGTAGCCAAGGATGACATTTAATAATGAACAGTTTTATGTAAATTGTGGGGCATAATTTTACACGTCCTGTTAAGGCGTGTAATCCCCTTTGGTTAGCTAAATTGTTGAGCCTTAAATGTGGCGTTTGGTTATTGATTTCGCCTTGAAAAGGTGGAAAAGTATGTAGAAACAAAGGAAGTGGTCGATTTTACGTAGAATTAGGTGACTTTACACTTGAAATATTCTACATTTGAAGTTAGAAGTTAATAGGCGTATTGTGGTCATTTTAGGTTGACATACGTACATGCATATATTGACTTAGCAAGTGGATTGAACCAAGAGGTATGTGGAACTTTCCTATCTCTTGAGCATGAGTAGTTGTAAATATATAGTACGGTAGGCGATTTAGATTTTGATGAATCTAGTTTCGTTTGATATCCTTGACTTGTTTTAAGAATGTCCAAGTTGGTGGAGTTAGGGAGTTAACTCACTTGTCTTAAAGATTAAGGATATCTTAGTTTCTAAAGATAAGAGACGTGAAGTATTTTTGAAAGTATATGATACTTGGTTTTTTTTATATGGAAAGTTTAAGTCTCTTGGTTATAAAGAAGAATGTAAGTGTCTAAAGCATAAAGTTAGTATAACGGCTTTATGGGAAGTTGGTTATAATAGCTTTATGGAAAGTTAAAAGGATGGTTTACTCTAGCAATGTAAATTAAGATAAAATGACTTGAAAGTAAGAATGACAAATTGATTTGAAGGCATCAATTGCTTAAAGTTTTAAAGTAAAAAGTCACTTGATTTAGAAGTATTTAAATGTAGTTCTAAAAGGTATTGTGACTTGTTTTGAAAAGTAGATATGACTTGATACTACGGTTTTTAGTATCTTGGAAGTTTTATATGAAAAAGAGTCATTTTAAAAGAATAGAAGTACGTAGTACTTTGGGTTAAATTCCCGGATTTTATAATGACATGTTAGTGCCTTAAGTAAACTAAAATGAGAGTGTATATGATTAAAGCTAATAAGAAGTTAGGGGATTTCTTAACTTGCTTATGATAATTATGATAAGCCGGTAGTGCTTATGTTATGTATGATAAGCCGGTAATGCTTATGTTATGTATGATAAACTGGTAGTGATTATGTTATGTATGATAGCCAGTTGTGCTAGTGATATATTGTTCATTACGGGGTCATTTCCCGGGTTTGTGGCATTTGCATATTCCGTGGATTTGCTACCCATGATGCGAGGAATACCTCATGCGAGTCCGTAGGGCTCATGCGGGTGAAATAGTCCTATGCGGGCAGACTAGTCTATCACGGAGATTACCTCATGCGTCCATACGACTGTCACGCGCGGATCTGATCCTATGCGAAAATTACCTCATGCGGGTCCATACGGCTATGGGTGAAATAGTCCGGAGTAGGATTGCGAGAATGATACTACGCGGATGGCCTAGGTTAATCATGAGCTTCTGTTTTAAAACCGCAACAATTTATTCTTGTTTACTCGTTGTTAGTAAGACACGATTATCGTTAATGTGGTTATCATACATGTTCGGCTTTATTTTAGACTATTATGATTTCATTTACAGTTTAACATACTTGGTACATGTTGTACTGACCTCCTTCGGGGGGCTGCGTTCATGCCGTAGGTAGAATTATATAGGTTGTTGATCCTCACTCTTAGGATCACTGCTCAGCTGTTGAGAAGCTCCATTACTCTGGAGGCTTGTCATTGGTTCAGATCCCTGGTATTGTCAGTTGTTGTACATTCAGGGGTATGGCGGGCCCTGCCCATCCGCGATTGCTATGTCAAAATTCTTAGAGGTCTGTAGTCATGTATGTGGGTCGGTTTGTAAGGAAAAAGGATGTAACTACTTTTGACTAGTTATGTATATATATCCAGGAAGGCAGCCTTATCGGCTAGTCAGTTGTTTAATTCTTACTGATTTAAGTTGTGTATTTTATGTATTTTCCGCAGGTTTTCTCTGATGGTTATCTGTAGAGGTGCCTGTAGTAGGCACTGATCGAGCCCGGGGTCGGGTCGTGACACTTACTAACAATGAGAGTAAACAAGTGTATACTTTACTGCATAAAAATAGTAGGCTCATGATCAAAGTAGGGTCACCCGCCCGTAGTATCATTAAGCAATCCTACTCCTGGGACTATTTCACCCGCATAGGTCCTATGGACCCGCGTGATGTAATTTCCTCGCATAGACTGTATCCGCACGCATAGGTCGTATGGACCCGCATGAGGTAATTTCCTCGCATAGGACTGGTCCGCCCCGCATAGGACTATTTCACCCGCATGAGCCCTACGGACTCGCATGAGGTATTCCTCGCATCATGAGTAGCAAATCCACGGAATATGCAAATGCCACAAACCCGGGGAATGACCCCGTGATGAACCATATATCACTAGCACAACCGACTATCATACATAACATAAGCACTACCAGCTTATCATACATAACATAAGCACTACCGGCTTATCATACATAACATAAGCACTACCGGCTTATCATACATAACATAAGCACCACCAGCTTATCATACGTAACATAAGCAAGTTAAGAAATCCCCTAACTTCTTATTAGCTTTGTTCATATACACTCTCATTTTAGTTTACTTAAGGCACTAACATGTCATTATAAAATCCGGGAATTTAACCCAAAGTACTACGTACTTCTATTCCTTTAAAAAGACTCTTTTTCATATAAAACTTCCAAGATACTAATAACCGTAGTATCAAGTCATATCTACTTTTCAAAACAAGTCACAATACCTTTTAGAAATATTTTTATAGGCTTCTAAACCAAGTGACTTTTTACTTTAAAACTTTAAGCAATTGATGCCTTCAAATCAATTTGCCTTTCTTCCTTTCAAGTCATTTTATCTTAATTTACATGGCTAGGGTAAACCATTCTTTTAACTTTCCATAAAGCTATTATAACCAACTTCCCATAAAGCCGTTATACTAACTTTATGCTTTAGACACTTACATTCTTGTCACGACCCGAACCCGGGCCCGTGACTGGTGCCTTACCCCGGGCACCCAAGTAGACATACATCAGAGTAATCAGCGGAACATAAAACAAGACATGAAATAATATGAAGTGTAAAACAGTTATCTGAGAAAAGTTGCCTTTCGGCATATATATAAAAACATGAATCCGAACAGTTACATCCCTTTTACAAACTCTGCCCACAACAGTACTACAGACCTCTAAGAATGATATAACGATAATGGCGGGACAGGGCCCCGCCATACCCCCGAATGTAAGTACCTACAACGACAGGGGACTATACCACTGATAAGCCTCCGGAGAAACGGAGCTTCCCAAAACGCTGAACTGTGATCCTAAGAGCGAGGATCGACGACTGGTGTACCTCTACCTGCGGCATGAACGCACTCGGCGAGGTCGATAACAGTACCAAGTATGTGAAATCAAAATATCAGAAATGAAATCATAGTAGTCTATATAAAGCAGGAGACATGTATGATAACCAAACTACAGTTCACAATAAATAAGCAGTCATGTCAAGTCAGGGACTCACGCCCTCAAAGTCATCACTCAATTATAACTATGGGTCTCACGCCCACAACATCAATCATGCCCGTGGAATACCTTCCTCACCGGCAGCCTATGATATAAAAGCACTAAGGAATACATGAACACGGGTCCCACTGTGTCATAATAAAACCGCACGGTAAGTACGAAGGCATAGCCGACTACTAAAACCCACGCACCAACAAGGTCATAAATCAGTATCATGAGATCTGTCTGCACCGCCACATGATCGGCCGCCACTCGCGCAGATCTAATGCGCGTCTAGTCTCGAACTTCCGCAGCTCCGCATAGGCCACTCACATAGCCCGCACGAGGTATTCCCGCATCGAGGGTAGCTACTCCCGGCAACGCCCCGACTCGCACCGATCGCGTGGCCACATGCGCGCATGACCATAGGCCGCACACTAACTCGAACTCTCGTAGCTCGATAAAGCCACTGGACCGCATGAGGTATCTCGAATCATAGTCACACGACGCTCGAGTGTCACGACCACCCGGGCGCGATCGTGCCTTACCCCGCACCCTAGTGATACAACATCGAGAAAATCAGCGGAAATAAAAACATACACATGAAACAAGATATACAATAATGAAATAAGAAAACAAAGCAACCAAAACGGTTTACTTTCGAATATATAAATAAAACTTGAACCGAATAGCTATATCCCTTTACAACTCGCCCACAACGATTACTGCACTTCTAAGAATCTTATAACAACAACGACGGGGCGGCCCGCCATACCTGAATGTAAGTGTCACGACCCGATTTGGCCCGCGTGACTAGTGCCTTACCCCGCACCCTAGTGATACAACATCGAGTAATCGGTGAACATAAACGATACAAGGCATATTATGAAATATGAAACAATAACTGAGAAAAACTTGCCTTTCGCATATATATAAACAACAACTTTTTCAACATGAGCAGCTTTAATCCTTTTTACAAACTTACAACAAGATGCACTTCTAAGAAATTATACACAACAATGGCGATGACGGGTTCCGCCATACCCCGAATGTAAACACTACAACAACAGGGGACTATACCAATCGATAAGCCTCCGAGAAACGGAGCTTTCCCAACGCAATCGTGACTCCTAAGAGCGGATCGATGACCGTGTACCTTTACCGCGGCAGATGAACGCACTTCGGGCGAGGTCGATAACAGTACAGAGTATGTGAAATCAAAATAAATCACGTAAATGAAATCATAGTAGTCTATAAAAGCGGAGACATGTATGATAACCAAACTACGCTTACAATAAATAAGCAAATATGTCAAGCGGTGGACTCACGCCTCAAAGTCATCACTCAATAATAACCATGGGTCTCACGCCCACAACATCAATCATGCGGTGGAATACCTTCCTCATCACGGCTGCCTCATGATATAAAAGCACCAAGGAATACACATGAACACCGTGTCCCACTGTGTCCAAATAAAGCGAAGACAGGTAATCACGAAGGCATAGCCGACTACTAACACCTACGCACTAACAAGGTCATAAATCGTATCATGATATCCGCCTGCACTGGCCACATGATCGCCGTCACTCGCGCGCAGATCAAATGTGCGCCTTCAGCCCCGAACTTTCCGCACCCGCATAGGCCAACCTCATAGGCCCGCACGAGGTATAACCCCGCATCGAGGGTAGCTACTCCCAAGATCGCCCCGACTCGCACCGCATGCCACAAGGACCGCGTGACCACGCGGCCAGAACTAACACCGAACTCCCGTAGTTCCGCACGGATCCCCGGACCCGCATGAGGTATTCTCGAATCACGGTCCTGCATCGCCGAAGTCTACCCCGTGACGGAGGGCAGCTTAACCTCGGACACAAGTCAAGGTGAGTGGTACAATACCAACATAACTACCGATAGTCAAACAACTTTAAGCGCAATGGAGGAAAACCCCTTTACACTAACATCACAAGATACTAACACACGTAGCATCCTAACATGTTTACTTATCAAATCAACAAGAAAGTATTACAAGGCTATCACAAACCAATACAATCAAGTTATTCACACAAGGTACTTTCTATTAACAAGTTCGTATCTACCCCCAAAGTACTTCACACATTAAATCTTTAAAAGATCTGCTTTTTCACATAAGTCACACAATGCCCGTAGTATAAAATAGAGGATGTCCTTTTAAGAAAACTAAAACTCTTACCTTTGTAAAATCAAGTAACAACATTATTTTCCAAACGCCCAAGTTTGCCTAATTTCAAATGTTCATGTTTCTTATTTTAGAAAGGTTTCAGAGTTCATAGTCTTATTCATTTAAGAATATAATTCTCTTTTAAACAATCGGAGAAACATAAGCCTTATATGTGAGTAGGATATTCTTGTTTATAACAATCTTATTACAAGAACATGATCTAGAAATATCATTTTGTCTCATCTTAGCTTCATGCAGATGGAAGTTTCATGGTTTTAATAATACTTAATTATTCAATACATTTTCCTTTATTAACGCCGCAGTTGGTTTGTCGATACACATTTACGATTTCGAAATCAAGAAACATTATCCCTTTTAAAAATCAAGTACTCATTACTCACGAATGAGGTTTCACACAAAATTCATATAATTCATTTAAGTTAAGTCTCTTATCTTACAAGATCAAGTCTCTTAACTTCTAAAATAAATAAATCATTCGTTTTATCTCTCTTAAGCCGTTATACCTAACTTCCCATAAAGCTAGTATAACTCTTAAGCTTTTAAAACCAAGTATTACTCTTCTTTAAAAACAGTTTAATTCTCGAACTACTTCAAGATTATTATTATTCGCTTAAGTCAAAAGACATTGCCGCATAACCACGCTCAATTAACACACGACGCTCACCGTACTACATAGTTATACACACATCATGCTAGAAGAGATAGGAAGAGGTTCACATACCTCGCGACGATTATCGACTATTAGCAAATCGCTTCCATCGCTATAACCCGCTTAGCCCGTCCACCTTCTCAAGAGTACACGCTACTCGCAGAACATTCAACCTATACAGTTACACGAGTCTATCAAAGTCTAGACTACTCGGGAGAATAAATCTAGATGCAAGATCCTACGGAAATTGGGCACTTCCCTACCCGTCGACTACACAAGTTCATCAGAATACGCCCCACGTAATTACAGTTCAGTTCTTAACTTTAAATTCAGGCTTAAGTCCAAGGACATTGCCACAACATTAAGTTCAGTACTATATATAGTATACTTCAACTATATATTCTAACATCATGTAATTTCCAATTACAATAGAGGGACAAGATAATTACCTCGATAAGCCCATAATTATCCAAGTTAAAATGTCGATCCTGGGCAACATTTAGCTCCAACTCCGAGCGCTCCAACCCGCTCTAAACCACCCTTAGAAGTTCTAACCAACTTCTACACAATACTCCAACGGACTATGGAGATTTTCCTTAGTGGTTTTGTGGAGTGACGGGAAGTATAATAGTATTTCTGGGCTTTTCGTATAGGTATAACCTTATAATACTACAAGGTATACGGCTAAGGTATTTGGGCATTATAACAATACTTGGAGAGTATTTCTATACCACAAAAAAGGGGGGTATTATACGAAAGCAACTAGGCTAGTGGGGTTCTCACGACCACCAGGAGGGAGAGCACCTCTCGCCAAGGCTTCTCGGGGAGGGTGTTGACGAACACAACCTAAAGGAGGAGGATTTTTGGCTTGGAAGGTTTCATTTGTGGATGAAGAGTTCATCAACACAAAGGGAGGTATTTATAGAAAACCCAAGGCCAACCAATGGCCAAGATCAAGCCATGTGCAAGGCAAGTGTAAGGCCAAGATCAAGCCATATGCACCCTAACCCTACTCCACAAAACACTCCACAAAACAAGGCACAAAACAAGGCACAAATCAAGGCCATAAGTAGCCCAATTCGCCAAGCGGTTGCCGCTCGCTTCCAATGCGAGGTGACACATGTCACCTCTCCCGCTGGTCCAAAATGTTTCGCCTCTAAAAATCCGCAAAAATTAAAAATGACATAGCCGAAATTCCCTACGAAAGTGTGGAAACGTTTTCGAAAAACGACTCTAATCGGGTGTCAGGAACAAAAAGAATTCGCCAAGCCTAAATCACAAGTTCAAATTTCTACGCACGCCCCACGCATATACTCGTAAATACGGGTATAACATTCTCCTCTCTTAGAAACATTCGTCCCGAATGTTCCTTCTAAGTCTCAAACAACGCGCCAAGATAGTCTTCACTACTATACTTACGAACCAACTCGCCACATCCGCCACGAAACACCCGCACATAAAAACTTACATCCAAGTCCACGAGGAAACACCTCTAACATCACCAAAATGATACCACTTTTGTCACTTTGTCGCGAGCCTTGTCCGACGACCCAACAAATGGTACCGGTCGCATGCGATCACCGGTGTCGTGACACGAACCCTTACCACATTTCCGAGCACGCTTTAGTTTCCAAAACTCGGTTACTATCTCTAACGTGGCATCATTAATCGGGAACATTCGGATGGATCTTCGATACTTTCCTAACATAACAATACGAAGCATCGGACGCCCCGCCTCCTAAGTCGGACAAGAATGCTAATATATAGGCAACCCGCCTATTCTTAACATGAACACTCAAACGCCCAAAGTAACTCGGGCTAATTTTACTCAGATTTCCAAAGCTCGACACACCGTCCGGTGGTACTTTCAAGACCGACCACAACTCGAACTCTGTTGCCGCCGGATTATCCGCACGATTCCTCCGAGCCGCCGTAACTTCTTCTAGACAAGCTTCACACTATCCACATCACCGGAACAAGCTGAACCAACTGTCGAACCTTGCCAACATCGAACCAATCGATCGCAACTTTACACTTCCGCCCTACAAGGCTTCAAAGGTGACATCCGAACACCGAAATGGTAGCTTAAACATTCCTCCACAGGAGACAACAATCCCCACAACTATCCCTGAAATCCAAGCACTGGCCCGAGGGCGAATGCGATTCTGAGACTCACCTGAGTTCTTAACACATGTTTGGTAAAACTTCCAGAAACAAAAACAGCCGTACCCTGGGCTCCACTGTCTGCCATAAGGTGAAGGTAGGCACCCCGTGCAGCCTTACAACCTTTCTGTTAAAACAACACTGCCGAGTGAACGGTCCCGACCGAAGAACACGATGGCTGCCCCATCGCCCAACCATCGGTCGAACGCATCCACGAACTCGTGACTGGTCAACTTAAACTGGGCCTAACACCCTCGTGACTTAACACCAAAGCGACCACCACAACCGACTCACCACCAAACCCGCCGCTGGTTAACCCGCAACGCGGCCTCAACCCGACCCTAACGCCGCACAATGCTAGCTCCACGAAGGAAAACTCACTAATCACGCTACGAAAAACCTAGCGTCTTCTTAGCTCAACTACCCCTTTCATTCCACACTACTTAGGACCTATCCCAAACATAGCTCACGGCACTATGCACTTCCGAGCACGGATCAAACATAACACTACACCTTTCTCGATGGCCTCACCTCTAAGGTCTCTACGATAAAACTCTAAGGCTCACACCTTCTCTATCCCCAAATCTTACTTGGTTAACTAACCAAGATTTCTAATCACAATATTAACACACCGCTATCAAAACATAGCACTTATGATATACCCATCTTATCACACATACCGAACTCTGAGGGTTAAGGATATGCCCGACCCATCGCTTCACTCCCTAGTCGTTCTAATCAAACCCGCCTGCGTAGGCTTATAGCAAGGAAGGTGACGAACTACCCACCGATCCTCAAGGCTAAGTCCTTCTACCAGACACTCTTTCGACATCGACTCGACGGTCATAGTACAACAAGTACAACTAAAAGACGACATTCCCGGACGACGCTCACAACCGCAATCAAGCCCCGAGTTCTAACCAACTCCGCATACCCCGAACGCCCCGAATCCGTGGGAAGACCACTCGCATTGTGGATGTGCATAATCAAATCTGGTGAGGTGACTCGCCTAAAGTTACCAAAGGACCTTGCCGCTCGCCCTCTTCTCGCCTCGTTAACCCGTCGATCTCACGCTTCTACCGCCGTATAAGCTCGCATACGTGCCATGCTCGCTTCAATCAAGAACTACTCTTGCACAACCCTCTCGTTGATATTCATCAAGACTCGCGTACATCGGTATACTCTCGTAGCCAAATCCATAGCTAGTAATGTGGTTGCCTCTTGCAATCTATATTCTCTATTCCGTGGCCGCGAACCAAGGTTCACATATCATGGCCGCAGAGGAATCGCCGCCGCCGCGCTTAAACTCTTTTGGGCTAGTGACGCCGCAGAAATCCCGAATGAAGCATTACCCTAGGTAATGTTTGGGCCGTGCTCACGAACCCTCTCAACTCTACTCGCAGCCTCCTACGCTTGCCCTCCGGGCCCGGTTTTGCCTCACGCGAGGCATATCGGTGGAAAGAAATACGTTAGAGGTCCAACTTACAACACGCTCTAAGGCACGATCTCAGAGTGAGAAGAATAGAAACTAATCCTAAATATCCTATAGCCTCTCGACATTGTGGTGCACAACACACCGATAATCAAGACTTCACCGGATACGGTCAGACACTTTCCGAGGATTAATCGCTCGATACCACTTTTGTCACGACCCGATTCCGGCCCGTGGATCGTGCCTACCGGGCACCTAGTGATACAACATCGAGTAATCAATGGAACATAAACGATACAAGGCATATTATGAAATATGAAACAATAACTGAGAAAACTTGCTTTCTAAGATATATATAAACAACAACTTTTTCAACATGAGCAGCTTTAACTTTTTACAAACCCCGCCACAACAAGATTTCATGCACTTCTAAGAAATTATACAACAACAATGGCGACAGGCCCCGCCATACCTCGAATGTAAACACCTACAACAACAGGGACTATACCACCGATAAGCCTCCGAGAAACGGAGCTTTCCCAAACGCCGAATGACCCTAAGAGCGAGGATCAATGATCGTGTACTTTACTGCGGCATGAACGCAGCCTCGGGCGAGGTCAAGATAACAGTACCGAGTATGTGAAATCAAAATAAATATCAGAATGAAATCATAGTAGTCTATAAAAAGCGGGAGACATGTATGATAACCAAACTACGCCATAATAAATAAGCGATCATATCAAGCCAGGACTCACGCCTCAAAGTCATCACTCAATAATAACCATGGGTCTCACGCCACAACATCAATCATGCCCGTGGAATACCTTTCCTCACCGCCAGCCTATGATATAAAAGCACCAAGGAATACATGAACACCAGTGTCCCACGTGTCCAAATAAAACGACAGTAGGCACGTAAGGCATAGCCGACTACTAACACCTACAAGACTAACAAGGTCATAAATCAGATTATGATATCTGCTCTGCCGCCACATGATCAAGCCGGTCACTCGCTCGCGAAGATCAAATGTGCGCGTCAGCCCTCGAACTTTCCGCAGCCTCGCATAGGCCAACCTCATAGGCCCGCATGAGGTATAACCCCGCATCGAGGGTAGCTACTCCCGGCATCGCCCCGACTCGCACCGCACGGCCACAAGGACCGCATGACCACAAGCGGCCAGAACTAACCTCGAACTCCGTAGTTCCGCATGGATCCTCGGACCCGCATGAGGTATTCTCGAATCACGGTCCTGCATCGCTCGAGTCTACCCCGCACGGAGGCGCAACCTCCGACACAAGTCAAGGTGAGTGGTACAATACCAACATAACTGATAGTCAAACAACTTTAAGCGCAAATGAGGGAAAACCCTTTACACTAACATCACAAGATACTAACACACGTAAGATCCTAACATGTTTACTTATCAAATCAACAAGAAAGTATTACAAGGCTATCACAAACCAATACAATCAAGTTATTCACACAAGGTACTTTCTATTAACAAGTTCGTATCTACCCCCAAAGTACTTCACACATTAAATCTTTAAAAGATCCGCTTTCTTTCACATAAGTCACACAATGCCCGTAGTATAAAATAGAGGATCGTCCTTTTAAGAAAACTAAAACTCTTACCTTTGTAAAATCAAGTAACAACATTATTTTCCAAACGCCCAAGTTTGCCTAATTTCAAATGTTCACGCTTCTTATTTTAGAAAGGTTTCGTAGTTCATAGTCTTATTCATTTAAGAATATAATTCTCTTTAAACAATCTGAGAAACATAAGCCTTATATGTGAGTAGGATATTCTTGTTTATAACAATCTTATTACTGACCATGATCTAGGAAATATCATTTTGTCTCATCTTAGCTTCTATGCAGATGGAAGTTTCTCTCGTTTTAATAATACTTAATTATTCAATACATTTTCCTTTATTAACGCCGCAGTTGGTTTGTCGATACACATTACGATTTCCAAATCAAGAAACATTATCCCTTTTAAAAATCAAGTACTCATTACTCACGAATGAGGTTTCACACAAAATTCATATAATTCATTTAAGTTAAGTCTCTTATCTTACAAGATCAAGTCTCTTAACTTCTAAAATAAATAAATCATTCGCTTTATCTCTCTTAAGCCGTTATACCTAACTTCCCATAAAGCTAGTATAACTCTTAAGCTTTTAAAACCAAGTATTACTCTTCTTTAAAAACAGTTCTTAATTCTCGAACTACTTCAAGATTATTATTATTCGCTTAAGTCAAAAGACATTGCGCATAACCACGCTCAATTAACACACGCACGCCTCACCGCACTACATAGTTATACACACATCATGCTAGAAGAGATAGGAAGAGGTTTACATACCTCGCGACGATTATCGACTATTAGCAAATCGCCCACTGGCCATAACGGCTTAGCTGGTCCACCTTCTCAAGAGCACACGCTACTCAGTAACATTCAACCTATACAGTTACACGAGTCTATCAAAGTCTAGACTACTCAGAGAATAAATCTAGATGCAAGATCCTACGGAAATCGCACCCTTCCCTACCCAATAACTACACAAGTTCATCAGAATACACCCACGTAATTACGATTCGCTTCTTAACTTTAAATTGCTTAAGTCCAAGGACATTTCCACAACATTAAGTTCAAGACTATATATAGTATACTTCAACTATATATTCTAACATCATGTAATTTCCAATTACAATAGAGGACAAGATAATTACCTCGATAAGCCCATAATTATCCAAGTTAAATGTCGATCCCGGCAGCGTTTAGCTCCAACTCCGAAGCGCCCAACTCAGCTTAAACCACCCTTAGAAGTTCTAACCAACTTCTACACAATACTCCAACTGACTATGGAGATTTTCCTTGTTCGGTTTTGTGGACCGGATTTTGAAGTATAATAGTATTTCTAGGCTTTTCAGATAGGTATAACCTTAGAATACTACAAGGTATACGGCTAAGGTATTTGGGCATTATAACAATACTTGGAGAGTATTTCTATACCACAAAAAGGGTATTATACGAAAGCAACTAGGCTAGTGGGGTTCTCGGCCGACCACTAGGAGTGGGAGAGCACCCTCTCGCCAAGGCTTCTCGGGGAGGGGGTGTTGACTAACACAACCTAAAGGAGGAGGGACTTTTGGCTTGAAGGTTTCATTTGTGGATGAAGAGTTCATCAACACAGGGAGGTATTTATAGGAAAACCCAAGGCCAACCAATGGCCAAGATCAAGCCATGTGCAAGGCAAGTGTAAGTGCCAAGATCAAGCCATGTGCACCCTAACCCTACTCCACAAAACACTCCACAAAACAAGGCACAAAACAAGGCACAAATCAAGGCCATAAGTAGCCCGGTCGACGGGTTGCGCTGCGCTTCGATTCACTGGGCGTCGCGCTCTTGCTTCCAACGTGAGGTGACACACGCCACCTCCCGCTTGTCCAAAATGTTTCGTCTCTCGGAAAAATCCGGAAAATTAAAAATGACATAGCGGAAATTCCCTACGATTTGTGGAAACGTTTAGTCGAAACGACTCTAATCGGTGTTGTGAACAAAAGAATTCGGCAAGCCTAAATCACAAGTTCAAATTTCTACGCACGCCCCACGCATACTCAGAAATCACGGTATAACGGAAGTACCTATAACGACAGGGACTATACCCAAGATAAGCCTCCGAGAAACGGAGCTTCCTAACCGAATCGTGATCTAAGAGCGAGGATCGACGATCGTGTACTTACCATGGCGTGAACGCAGCTTCGGGCGAGGTCGCATAACAGTACTAAGTATGTGAAATCAAAATATCAGAATGAAATCATAATCTATATAAAATGTAAGACATATATGATAACCAATTTACGATACACAATATGTAGCAAATATGTCAAGTCGTGACTCACGCCTTAAAGTCATTACTCAAATATAACCACGGGTCTCATGCCCACAATATCAATCATGCGTGGAATTCCTTCCTCACCGCCAGCATGATATAAAAGCACCAAGGAATACACATGAACACGTGTCCCACCTGTCATAATAAAACTGCACGGTAAGTACGAAGGCATAGCCGACTACTAAAACCCACAATACCAATAATGCTATAAAATCAGATCACGAGGTCTTTCTAGACCACACCACATGATCGGCCGCCACTCGCCTCGATCAATGCGCGTCTAACTCCGGAACTTACCGCAGACCCGCATAGTCACACACCCGCATGAGGTATTCCTCGTGACGGTAGCTAACCCGCGCATTCTCCTCGACTCCCGCACCGCATAGTCACATAGACCGCATAGTCACACGGACCATGAGGCATCCTCGTGACGGATAATACACCCGAATGATCAACTCGAACTCCCAGCCCGCATAGTCACACGCATCGCGATAGGCCGTATAGACGCGACGAGTGGCAAGTCCTCGATCATAACAAGTCGTGGGTATGTGATATAATAACAAGATAACGCTTATCGCTTAACAACGTAAGCACAACAAGAATAACCCCTCACACAAACATCACAAGACACTAACACACGAGCATCGTAACATGTTTACTTATCAAACCATCTTACTACACTTTCCGTAAATCAATACAAGATTTTCATAAACAAATAAGTAAACTGCTCCTTCTATCTTCCTTAAGTCGTTATACCTAACTTCCCATAAAGCTAGTATAACACTTAAGCTTTTAAAACTAAGTATTTCTTTTCTTTCAAAATGGTTAATAACTCTTTTGAAATACTTCCGCATTCTTATTATTTAAAACTCAAGTCAAAAGACATCAAAGTAAAACCAAAACAATTTCCATACCTTCTTTTAAAACAAAGGCACTTTTCCTTTAAAAGTCAAGTAGCAATATACTTTTTAAACCAAGTGTCTTACTCTTTAAAAATAAGTAACCTATACCGTAAATCAAGTTACTTCTCCTTTCCCAAAATCAAGTTGTTTATAAGTCAAGTTATCATTTTAAATCCAATGATAAAACCATTCTTATTTTCAAATCAAGATAACTTTATTCTTTAAAAGACCACACACCCATTACTCATGAGTGAGGTTTTACAACTTTTAACCTAATTCAAGTCCTTAATATTTCATAACAAGTCACTTAACTTTGAAATCAAGTCAAGGATACAAAAGGAAAGTCAAATTCCTTTAAACACACGCTGGCCTATCGCACTAAATATATTTCACGGATATCATGCTAGAAAGGATAGGAAGAGGTTCACATACCTCGCGACGATTATCGATAATTAGCAAAATGCTCCAAAGTAATCTAACCTTGCTCGCTTTTCCACCCTTCAAGTAGAATACGCTACCCGTAGTACTTCAACCTATAAAGGCCACAAACGCCTATCAACCTTCTAGATCTCTTTCAGAGAATAATTCTAGATAGAAGATTCCTTATTCTACGGAAAATTGGCAAAGACCTCCCCGCAACCACATAAATCTCCTCTCTAACGAGGGCGCTACCAACCCAACAATCCCAGTGGGTACACGTCTAACCTGACGTGTACAATTCTACTCCACAATAATACTACAAGTCTCATCAGAATACAAATTCCCTATGTAAATACAGTTCAATTCTTATCCATATTCATTCTACATATAGTATACTCAACTATACATTACAACATGTAATTTCCAATTACAATAGTGGTAAAGATCATTACCTCGATAAGCCCAAAATTATCCAAGTTTTATAAGTCGATCCCGAGCAACGCTTAGCTCCACTTCCTTACGCCTAACCCGCCTCCAAGCAACCATAGAAGTTTCTAAACAACTTCTCTTAACACTTCAACTCCAAAAAGTGAAGAACACTTAGGCTGTTTTGCCATGCTCGCCAGGGTAATTTAGGGGCTAGGGTGTGAAATCGTTTCTAACTTTTGGTTACTAATCTTCCTAATACACTAAGGAAGAACACTTAAAACTTTAGAATTTTTGGACAACAATTTGGTCAAGAACTTAGCCAAAACCGAGAGCACTCACTAAAGGGAGGAGTATTTTCAAGCTTGGAAATCTCTAATTGTGGATGAAGTCTTGCAAGCTCAAAGCGGTCTATTTATAGAAAAATCAATGGCCAAGATGAAAGCAAGTGTATGGTGAGGATTAGGGACAAGTGTGTGTGAGTTCTTCCAACCAAATGTCCACTACAACTTTGTGACAAGTGTCCACCATAACAATGAGACATGTGGCTAGCCACATGTCTCAAAAACGCCCAAGTGCCACACTATTTTCGCCATAGGCCACGTAGGGTGCCATGTCGCCTCCTACTCGCCCAAAATATTTCATCTTCCAAAATATCCGTAATGCCACAAATTTCGAAAATAAAGTGGGCCCTACAACCGTAAATTCTCCATGCCCCACGTGACCAATTCCTAAATAAAATTCCATAATTCACATATCCCAAAAGTCCGAATACCAAATTGGGAATCCATGTAACGCCCGAACCTGCTCAAGTATCGTGCCTTACCGGCACCCTAGTGATACAACATCGAGAAAACCAGTGGAAATAAAAACTTTAACAATATAACAATAGTTATGATAAAAACAAAGCCAACCAAAACGGTTGCCTTCACGCATATATAAAAACATTTTTTCAATCAATAAGATAACTTTTTACAACCCCGCCACAACTAAAAGCTGCACTTAAGAAGGAATAATAACCTATGACGGACAGTGGCGCCATACCTCGAATGTACAAGAACTTACAACTCAGTGGAAACCTACCAAAGATAAGCCTCAAGGAACGGAGCTTCCCAAAACGCTAAACGTGATCCTAAGCGGATCGATACTAACGTACTTCTACCGCGCAGATTTAACGCACTTCGGGCGAGGTCAAGCATAACAGTACCAAGTATGTGAAATCAGAACATCAGAAATGAAATCATAATAGTCTATATAAAGCAGAGACATGTATGATGACCAAACTACAGATATAACATATAACCGCTATATCAAGACAGGACTCACGCCTCCAAATTATCACTGTGCGTGGAATTTCTTCCTCATCACTGCCGATTTATGATATAACCATACCAAGGATTATACATGAACACCATGTCCCACTGTGTTATAAAACCGTGCAGACAAGTATAACTACCAGATCCGACCGTACCAATAATACAATGCAACCAAAACACGGCGTCACGGGGCAAGTGCGAGCCGACATCGGATACCAAGGCGGCCACGCGCGGTGACCGGGGCAAATCTGGGTGACCACCAGGACTAAGGTCGTATCACGAAACTTCGTCCATCATCTTGACGGGGCAAGTCGCGGTGACTACCGATACCAAGGCCGAATCGGTCACGAGACGGGGCAAGACGCAGAGCCGACCACCGATACCCAGCGACGATAAGAAACCTGCGGAGAGCTAGTCCATGGAATAACACTATCAGCGTGAGCATACGTGGAATTCTCCATCACCGCCAAAGTGTCCAAGTAAGTTCTCAACAAGTCGACCTACTTCATCGAGAGACGCGGAATCTGAAATACCACACTTGCACAACAAAGGCTATCATCACAAGCATAGGCAAGTTTCACAACAACAAGCATAGGCAAGTTTCACAACAACAAGCATAGGCAAGTTTCATACAACTCAAAGTACTTTCATTTTATGCCAAAGTCGGGTTTTAACTCCAAAGTACTACATACGTTAAGTTCTTTTAAAGAGATCCATTACTTTTATAAAAGTCACCCGATACGTAGTATTAGAATGACCAACCCACATTCCTTTTCAAAATCAAGTAACAACATTCTTTCCTAAGTTCCATTGCTAGTTTCAATTACTCAAGCTTCTCATTTTCAAATGGTTTCATAGTTCATAAACTTAATCACTGATTCCTTTTAGAACAATCGAGTAATATATGTCTCACGTGAGAGTAGGTTATTCTTGTTTACAACATTCTTATTACAAAGACCATGATCTAGAAAATGTATATCATTTTGTCTCATCTTAGTTTCTATGCGGATGGAGGTTTCTCTTGGTTTTAATACAATTCATCATTATTCAATACATTTTCCTTTATTAACGCCGCAGTGGTCCTGTCGATACATTTCGATTTCCTAATCAGTAAAACATTATCCCTTTAAATAAAACCACGTACTCATTACTCACGAATGAGGTTTCACACAAACATTCACATTAAAACAAATAAGTTAAGTCTCTTATCTTATAAGATTAAGTCTCTTAACTTCTAACATCAGTAAACCATTTCCTTTACCTCTCTTAGACATTATACCTAACTCATAAAGCTAGTATAACTCTTTTAAAACCTTTTAAAACTAAGTGTTACTCTTATTCAAAACGATTTATGAATCTTTGAAATACATCAAGTTCTTTATTATAACAAGCCGCTTATAATTCACACCAGTTACCTTTTAAAACCACAAAGTATTTTCTTACCTACATAAAGCTGTTATAACCAACCTCCCATAAAGCCGTTATAACACTTTATGTTTTAACAACAATCAAACACAGTTAACACATGTACGTCTACCGTACTACATAGTTCACACATATCATGCTAGAAGAGATAGGAAGAGGTTCACATACCTCGCGGCGGTATCGACTAACAGCAAAACGCTCCAAATCGGCTACTCCTTAAGCCAAGTAAATCGCGCCACACGTAGGTACTTCAACCTATAAGGCCACGCGCTTATTATCATCTAGACCACAACGTAGAATATTCCTGAGAAAATTACAGATCTCCCCGCCACGTAAATCTCCTTCTATCGAGGGCTACGAAGCCAACCAGGAGGGGTTTTACACGCCTAACCTGGACGTGTACAACTCTACTACACAAAAACTACACAAGTCTCATCAGATTCGATTCTTAATTCTTCAGCTTAAGTCAAAAGACATTGCCACAGTACTAAGTATAGTTCTATATATAGTATACTTCAACTATATATTCTACACCATGTAATTTCCAATTACAATAGAAGGACAGTAGTGTTTACCTCGATAAGCCCAAAATTATCCGAGTTATAATGTCGATCTGAGCAAGGTTTAGCTCACTCGAGCGCCCAAACCACTCCAAACAACCCTTAGAAGTTCTAACCAACTTCTACTCACATACTTCACCAACTATGAAGATTTCCTTGGGTTTCGGTTTGAGACTAAAAAGGACAAAGGTAGTATTTCGGACTCTACGCAAGAGGTATCTTTGGAATACTACAAGGTACAAGTGCTAAGGTATTTTGGGCATTATAACAATACTAGGGAGTATTTCTATACCACAACAAGGGTATTATACGAAAACAACTAGGCTAGGGGTACCTGGCCAGACCTCACTGAGGAGGAGACCTCACGCCAAAGGCCACTTTCAAGGGAGAGGGCTCTTGGACGAGAGTCGACAAGAGGAGGAGGATTCAAGACTTGAAACATTTGTGGATGAATGAAGTCTTCACAAAGGGGGTATTTATAGCAAACCCAAATGCCAACCATGGCCAAGATCAAGCCACGTGCAAGGCAAGTGTAAGGCCTTGATCGCCAAGTGCACCCTAACCCCTACTCCACAAAACATTGCACCAAACAAGCCACAAAACAAGGCCAAAACAAGGCACAAAACAAGGAACCAATAGGCACAAAACGTGAGCCAAAGATCAAGCCAAAAGCGTGAACCAATCGCTCACTGACGCCACTGCTTCAATGCGAGGTGACACATGTCACCCTCCCGTTGGTCCAAAATGTTTCGTCTCTCGGAAAAATCCGCAAAAATACAAAACGACATAGCGGAATTTTCCCTAAAGTGTGGAAACGCTTTCGGAAAACGACTTAGTCAGCACTTGCTCAAATGTAACTTTGGCGAGCCACAGGCGGGGTGACACGTGTCACCCTCCTATCGCCCTCAAAAACGTCTTTCAAAAATAACCACAATGGCCAAAATCTCAAAACAAAGTGGGCCTACAAAACCGTAAATTTCTCCGTGGGCCCACGTGACCATTTCGAAAATAAAATTCCATAATTCTCTAATATTCCAGAAGTCCGAATACCAAATCTGGGAATCCAATTCCCATTAACGAACCTTTTTCCTTCACAAAACGGAAACTTTTCCGTGGAAAAATCACCTCTTTCTTCCTTTCAATCTTTACAGTATTCTCGCACGTGCGCCCTTACGTACATACTGGAAATACTGGGTATAACATTCTTCCCCTTAGAAACATTCGTCCGAATGTTCCTTCTAGGTCTCAAAACAAGCGGCGTCAAGATAGTCTTCACCGCTATACGTCTGAAAACAATCATGCCACACCGCCACAAAACACACGCTCACTTCTCCCTCTCGTAGTACTCGTCACTTAACACTGAACTCGTTCTAGTATCCGTACCACACTTCTTTCAACGCTTGTTTCCAACCCTTGAGTCACTACCTCAAACTTGGTCATCTCACTAACCTCGACTTCCTAGGCCATTCCCGCCTTCACGACAGATTCGATCGAACGATCCACGAACTCATACGATGGTCATCTAAACTTGGGCCTAGCACCTCGTGACCCTACCACTGGCGGGACCACCTAATCGACTTCACCCCAAACCGGGTTCTGGGTTGACCCGAAATGGTCCTCAACCCGACCCAACGCGCTAACTCTTGTTCCCGATCCGAACAATCTTACTATTTCACATCGCGAAAGCTACCACTTCCATCTCACACTACCTGAGGACTTACCCTTTTCACTAACGAGTTTCTAAATCACATTTTAGCACAAAGCTATCCAAACATAACATTAAACACATCAACAACATCAAAACAAACAAAACTCTAGAGGGTTAAGGATATACCTGAAACTAGGCGGTTCAAGGACCGCTAAAACTGGGAACTCTATCGCGACCTACCGGGGCCTTCCGGTGTACAAACATCCTACCTGGCTACGGAAGGTGAAGAACCCGCAACTGCTCTAGTAGTCCATGCTATCCTACCATTGCTACCCCTGGTCGGACAGTCTCTTGCCAGATGGCCTGCTGGCGCAAAAATAACAATCTCCCGAGTTAGTACGACACCTCCCTTATGAAGCTTTCCACAACGCCACTGAGACAAGGGCAACCTCATCCGCGAGCACTCGCTCTCCGAAAATCTGAAACTCGGAGCCCCGACCGCCCCGAATATCCCGAAGGTCGAAAGGTCGGAGGACCACTCAGACTCGACGAGGTACATAACTAGTCTGCCGAGGCGGTCCGCCTCGAAAGTCACCAAAGGACCTCGCTGTTCGGCCTCTTCTCACGACTTTGGTCATTCCGCGATTTATCCGCTCCTCACATCCAAGTGTATACGCCGCGTGCGGGCAATGTCCATGCGGTCAAGAGCTACACCAACAACTCTCTGCAAGGCAATCATCGAGCCAGTAATATCGGTGCACTCGATCCTCCATACTAGCTACTAACGCTGGACGCAGGCCAATGAGTCGAACTCACATTGTACTCCCGAACGTGCGCCGGCTTCGCCGTAACACCAAAAATCTGCCGCCCGAGCCCTCTCATCCGGGAGGCAAGAAATGTGCAAGAAAAGCCTCCGAGAACTCGCTCCATACCGCTGGAAGTGCATGCTCTCCTGGACGGCTCCCAAGAATCAAACCCCGATCATTGCGGTATCACGCATTGATGTGAACCTAGGGCCACCGACTTCGACCTCCGATGCCTTGATCACTCTCATGATCCAATCGCTTCGGATGAACTCCTGCGGATCATCCTCGCACTCACCCATAAAACTCGCGCTACAACTCGAAAATCCGAAGCCTCGAACTATCGATCTAGGGTGAGCCATCGGTGCATCGAACCGCTGCGCCCAGCCTATCCTCAAGTTCGCTACAACGGCCATTAATCGGGCCCACTTTGTAACTCATCTCCTCTGCTCGCGCGGTGGAGGCTCAGTCTTGTGGTCTCTGCCACGCTTACTCGCAGATCCTCTTGCCTTGCCGCCAGGCGGGTTGCCTTTCGCAGAGGCATAATCGGTAAAACGAAACACGCCGGAGGGTCCAATCTTATCACTCAGCTCTAAGGCACGATCTCAGAATGAGAAGAATGGAAAACAATCCTAAATGTCCTATAGCCTCTCGATTATAGATGTGGTGCCAACACATCGATAATCAAACTCTACTGAACACGTGCGTAGACACTTTCAGGATTAATGCTCTGATACCACTTTGTAACGCCCGAACCGGCAAGCATCGTGCCTTACCGGGCACCCTAGTGATACAACATCGGAGAAAACCGTGAAATAAAAACTTTAACAATATAACAATAGTTATGACAAAACAAAGCCAACCAAAACGGTTGCCTTACGTGCATATAAAAACATTTTTTCAATGAATAGATAATCCTTTTTACAACCCCGCCACAACTCAGGTTGCACTTAAGAAGGAATAATAACCTATGACGGACAGGGCCGCCATACCCCGAATGTACAAGAACTTACAACTCGGAAACCTACCAAAGATAAGCCTCAAGGAACGGAGCTTCCAAAACGCTCAAACGTGATCCTATAAGCGGGGATCGACAGCCCGATGTACTTACTGCGGCGTGAACGGCCCCGAAGGAGGTCGATAACAGTACCAAGTATGTGAATCAGAAATCAGTAAATGAAATCATAATAGTCTATATAAAGCAGGAGACATGTATGATGACCAAACTACGATATATAACATATAACCATTATATCAAGACAGGACTCACGCCCCAAATTATCACTGTGTGCGTGGAATTTCTTCCTCATCTGCCGTGCTTTATGATATAACCATACCAAGGATTATACATGAACACCATGTCCCACCGTGTTATAAAAACCGCAGGACAAGTATAACTACCAGATCCGACCGTACTCAATAATACAATGCAACCAAAACACGAAGCCGATACGGGGCAAGTGCGAGCCGACTCACGGATACCAAGGCGGTCCACGCAGTGGCCGGGCAAGTACGGTGACCACCAGGGACCAAGGCCGTATCCGCGAAACCGCCATCAGCGAACGGGGCAAGTCGGTCGACTACCGATACCAAGGCGAATCACCACGAGACGGCAAATCACGAGCCACCACCGATACCTGGCGAACAGAAGAAACCTCATGGAGAGCTAGTCCATGGAATAACACTATCAACAGGAGCATACCCGTGGAATTCTCCATCACTGCCAGCATGTCCAAGTAAGTTCTCAACAAGTCGACCGGCCCTCTATCGAGAGACGCTGTAATACAGAAATACCACACTTGCACAACAAAGGCTATCATCACAAGCATAGGCAAGTTTCACAACAACAAGCATAGGCAAGTTTCACAACAACAAGCATAGGCAAGTTTCATACAACTCAAAGTACTTTCATTTTATGCCAAAGTCCGGGTTTTTAACTCCAAAGTACTACATACGTTAAGTTCTTTTAAAAGAGATCCATTACTTTTATAAAAGTCACGATACGTAGTATTAGAATGACCAACCCACATTCCTTTTCAAAATCAAGTAACAACATTCTTTTCCTAAGTTCCAGTTTGCCTAGTTTCAATTACTCAAGCTTCTCATTTTCAAATGGTTTCATAGTTCATAAACTTAATCACTTGATTCCGTTTTAGAACAATCGAGTAATATATGTCTCACGTGAGTAGGTTATTCTTGTTTACAACATTCTTATTACAGCAGCCATGATCTAGAAAATGTATATCATTTTGTCTCATCTTAGTTTCTATGCAGATGGAGGTTTCTACTGGTTTTAATACAATTCATCATTATTCAATACATTTTCCTTTATTAACGCTGCAGTTAGTCCTGTCGATACATTACGATTTCGAAATCAAGAAACATTATCCCTTTAAATAAAACCACGTACTCATTACTCACGAATGAGGTTTCACACAAACATTCACATTAAAACAAATAAGTTAAGTCTCTTATCTTATAAGATTAAGTCTCTTAACTTCTAACATCAGTAAACCATTTCCTTTACCTCTCTTAGACATTATACCTAACTCCCATAAAGCTAGTATAACTCTTTTTAAAACCTTTTAAAACTAAGTGTTACTCTTCCTTCAAAACGATTTATGAATCTTTTGAAATACATCAAGTTCTTTATTATAACACGCCAGTTATAATTCACATCAGTTACCTTTTAAAACCACAAAGTATTTTCTTACCTCCATAAAGCTGTTATAACTAACCTCATATAAAGCCGTTATAACACTTTATGTTTTAACAACAATCAAACACGTTAACACGTATGCGTCACGTACTACATAGTTCACACATATCATGCTAGAAGAGATAGGAAGAGGTTCACATACCTCGCGAGTATCGACTAATAGCAAAACGCTCCAAACAATGGCTACTCCTTAAGCCAAGTAAATCGCGCCACGTAGTATTTCAACCTATAAGGCCACGCGCTTATTATCATCTAGACCACAACGTAGAATATTCTCTGAAAATTGGCAAAGATCTCCCCGCCACAGCGTAAATCTCGCTTCTATCGAGGCCGGCTAAGCCAACGGAGTGGGGTTTTACACGCCTAACCTGGACGTGTACAACTCTACTACACAAGAAAACTACAAGTCTCATGTCTGATTCATTCTTAATTCTTCAGCTTAAGTCAAAAGACATTGCCAAGATTAAGTATAGTTCTATATATAGTATACTAACTATATATTCTACAACATGTAATTTCCAATTACAATAGAGGACGATAGTGTTTACCTCGATAAGCCCAAAATTATCCGAGTTATAATGTCGATCCCGAGCAAGGTTTAGCTCCACTCAGGCGCTCCAAACCACTCCAAACAACCCTTAGAAGTTCTAACCAACTTCTACTCACATACTTCAACCAACTATGAAGATTTCCTTAGGGTTTTGGTTTGAGACTAAAAGGACAAAAGTAGTATTTAGGACTCTACGCAAAGAGGTATCTTTGGAATACTACAAGGTACAAGGCTAAGGTATTTTGGGCATTATAACAATACTAGGGAGTATTTCTATACCACAACAAGGGGTATTATACTGAAAACAACTAGGCAGGGGTACCCATGGCTAGACCTCGCAAGGGAGTGGAGACCTCACGCCAAAGGCCACTTTCAAGGGAGAGGAGCTCTTGGACGAGAGTCAACAAGAGGAGGAGGGATTCAAGACTTGGAAACATTTGTGGATGAATGAAGTCTTCACAAGGGGGTATTTATAGCAAACCCAAATGCCAACCAACGGCCAAGATCAAGCCATGTGCAAGGCAAGTGTAAGGCCTTGATCAAGCCAAGTGCACCTAACCCTACTCCACAAAACATTGCACCAAACAAGCCACAAAACAAGGCCAAAACAAGGCACAAAACAAGGAACCAATAGGCACAAAACGTGAGCCAAAGATCGAGCCAAAAACGTGAACGATCGCTCACTGGGCGTACTTGCTTCAATGTGAGGTGACACGCCACCTCCCGTTGGTCCAAAATGTTTCGTCTCTGGAAAAATCCGCAAAAATACAAAACGACATAGCGAATTTTCCTACGAAAGCCGTGGAAACGTTTCGTCGGAAAACGACTCTAAGTCGCACTTGTGCTCAAATGTAACTTTCGCAAGCCACTGGCGGGGTGACACGTGTCACCCTCCTATTGGCCTCAAAAACGTCTTCGAAAAATAACCACAATGGCCAAAATCTCGAAAACAAAGTGGGCCTACAAAACGTAAATTTCTCCCGTGGGCCCCACGTGACCATTTCCGAAAATAAAATTCCATAATTCTCTAATATTCCAGGAAGTCCGAATACCAAATCTGGGAATCCAATTCCCATTAACGAACCTTTTTCCTTCACAAAAACCGGAAACTTTTCCGTGGAAAAATCACCTCTTTCTTCCTTTCCAATCTTTCTGTCGTATTCTCGTACGTACGTCCTTACGTACATACTCTGGAAATACGGGGTATAACAATCCAATTCCCATTAACGAACCTTTTTCCTTCACAAAATCCGGAAACTTTTCCGTCGAAAAATCACATCTTTCTTCCTTTCAAATTTTAATGTCGTATTCTCGTACGTACGTCCTCGTATACATACTCTAGAACTACGGGGTGTAACATTCTTCCCCCCTTAGAAACATTCGTCCCGAATGTTCTTTCTAAGTCTCCAAACATGCTTGCGCCGGCATAGTCTTCCCTACTATACTTACGAAACCAATTATGCCACACATGGCCATAATACGACATACGCGCAAAAATTCACATCCAAGCCAACGAAGAATCATCTCTAAAGTGTATAACAATACCATTAGCTCCACCCATGGTCCAAATGATACTTTTTCACATCTTTACTTATAAAAAGGACACTTCCATCTTCTTAACACATCTACGCCTCTTTTCTTACTCGTCGTACCCTCCTCGTACACTCAAACTCTTCCTAATATACTTACCACATTTCTGTCATTGCTTCAGTTTTCAAAATCTCGGGGTTACTATCTCCAACTTGGTCATCATTAACTGGGAACACTCTGGATGGATCTCCGATACTCTTCCGAAACATAGCAATATGGAATACCGGACGTCTTGCCTCCAAGTCGGATGGCGGTGCTAACTTATATGCAACTCGCCTATTCTACAATGATCCGAAAAGGCCCAGTACCTCGGGCTAAGTTCCCCGCTTTCCAAATCTCGCCACACCTTCCGGTGGTACCTTCGAGAGACCCACCGCCAACGAACTCCAGTGTCGACGCCATTATCCGCACTACTTGCTGACTCGATGCGCTAATAACCTCTTACGGATAAGCTTCACTTATCCACATCCCGCAGAATCAAGTATGGACCAACTATCGAACCTTGCCAACATCGAACCAATCGACCAAGAACCTACACTCCCGCCATACAAGGCTTCATAAGGCATCATCCGAATCAAATGGTAGCTAGTATAATACTCACTCAACAAGAGGCAAAATAATCCTCACACTACCCTCGAAATCAAAACAGGCGTAACCTATCCTCAAATGTCTAGATAAACGCGCTATTCGTCAGTCGGCCAGGTGAATGCACATCGAGACTCAATCGAGCTCCTAACCCCGCTGGTAAAACCTCCGAAAAGAAATAGCCATAAGCGGGCTCCACCGCCGCCATAAAATAAAGTAGGAACCCGTGCGACGCCTTACAACCTTCCGATATACAACATCTCGCATAACCTCCGCCGAGTAGCAGTCCCGACTAACAGACAAGATGGGCTGATCTCATCGGCCCTACTACTGGTCGAACGCATCCACAAACTCGCACGATGGTTACCTAAACTTGGGCCCTAACACCCTCGTGACCCTATAATCTAGCGGGACCACCTCAAACTGACCCCACCACATTCCGGGCTGCGGGTTGACTCGCGATATGGCCTCAACCCGACCTACTTCGTACTAAACTCGTTCCCGATCCGAACAATCTTACGATTCACGCGTCATGAAAGCTACCACTTCCATCTCATACCACCCATGGAATTATCCCACAATATATACCACGCATACCAAGTACTTCGACAAAGACCAACCGTAAAATCATCCACTCAGGACGACCTTGCATCCAAGGTCCCAGCGTATAAATTCTAAGGCTCCCATTTTCGTCCCGGACTTACCCATGTTTTCTAATCACAACTTACACAATGCTAACCGAACATAGCACACCACATGTATCTACCATAACGACCTAAACAAGTCTCTTAAGGCTGAAGATATCTCTGTAACTACTGCCTCACTTTCTCTTTGTCGCTCTAATCAAATCCTGCTATCTTTGACGATAACTACAGAAGGTGATGAACCAGCCACTGATCCCGAAGGCTGAGTCGTAACATCCGCGCCACCTCTGGTCGGACAATTTCTCGCAAAATGGCCCTGCTGGCCGCAAGCCTAACAAGCTATCTAAGTAGTACGACACTCCCCATAAGAACACCTACCACAACAGCCATACGAGGGTGGGGTGGCCTCCTCTCGCTAACACCCTTCCTCTCTGAACCACGAATCGCATCCGACGGTAGGCTAAGTCATCCCACCGTATCCTCCTACTAGGACATTCTCTCCTCGCGTACGGCGGCAGGTAAAACAAGCATTAGTAAGACGACATTTCCTGGGATGACGTCTACCGCATAGTGAACACTGAGGGGAAACTGAATCTGGCTGGCTAGAACCTATGTAAATCTGTGAACCAGAAACCCTGGAGTTCTGACCAGCTCCTAAATACCGAACGCCCCAAGTGCGTGGAGGACCACTCTGTACTGGCGGAGGCGCATAACCAGTCTGCTGTTGAAAAGGTCCGCCTCGAAAGTTACCAAAGGACCTGCCGCTCGCCTCTTCTCGCGATCTTGGTTAATCCGTCGATCTCCACGTCCCTCGATCTGCTGCGTAAGCTGACGCGGGCAATGTCCAGTCGATCAAGAGCTACTCTTGTACAACTCGCTAGATAATCGCCACGCCTGTGACATATCGGTGCACTCTATCCTCCATGCGCCACTAACGCGGGACCTAACGAGCCAATAAGTCAAACTATATCAGATTCCCGAACCGTCCGCCTTACGCCTCAACCTCATAAATTGTCGCGAGCTCTCCATCCGCGAGGGCAAGAAGTGTGTAAGAAATGCCTCGAGGTCTTGATCACTTTCACGATCCGCTGAATCTGTCGAATAAGCTGGCGATGATCTTCCTCAGTCCTCAATTCATAGGACTCGGGTGGAATGCAACTCAAGAAGTCCTGAAGTCTCAACTATCGGATCTAGGGTGAACTATTGGTACTGCCGGAACCACCGGCTCCCGTCCGTCCTCATTCCCAGCCACCAGACTAGCTAGTAACTGGGCCATCTCCTTGTAACTCACATCCTCTGCTCTGGCCGTGACTAGAGGCTCAGTATCGTGGTCTCGGAGCTCACGCCATCGCTCTAAACTCTCCTGGGGCTAGCGGCGTCGCAGAACTCCCTGAATGCAGCGCTGCCTCAGATAATGACTGGGCCCGTGCCCTGGTAACCCTCTGTGCTCTACTCGCAGCTCCTCTCGCTTTGCCTTCGGGCTCTGGTTGCCTTGCGTGAGGCATAACGGGTGGAAAGAATACGCCGGAGGAGTCCAACTTATAACACGCCTCTAAGGCACGATCTCGAGTGAGAAGAATGGAAACCAATCCTAAATATCCTGCGACCTCCGATTATAGGTGTGGTGCACAACACCGATAATCAAGACTTACTAGATACGGTCAGTAGACACTTTCCGAGGATTAATCGCTCGATACCACTTTTGTCACGACCGACCCGGGCATGGATCGTGCCTTACCGGGCACCCTAGTGATACAACATCGAGAAAATCAGCGGAAATAAAAACATACACATGAAACAAGATATACAATAATGAAATAAGAAAAGCAGGCTAACCAGCGGTTACCTTTCGAATATATAAATAAAACTTGAAAACAGTTACATCCCTTTACAACTCGCCCACAAAGATTACTGCAGACCTGCAGAATGTTATAACAACAACGGAATGGGGTTCCCGCCATACCCCGAATGTAAGTACTACAACGACGAGGACTATACAGATAAGCCTCGGAGAAACGGAGCTTCCCAAAACGCGAATGTGATCCTAAGAGCGAGGATCGACAATCGGTGTACCTACCTGCGGCATGAACGACCGGAAGGAGGTCGATAACAGTACCAAGTATGTGGCGAAAATCGTAAATGAAATCATAACGATCTATATAAAGCGAAGACATATATGATAACCAATTTACGATACCTGATATGTAGCGATCATGTCAAGTCGTGACTCGCGCCTTAAAGTCATTACTCAAATATAACCATGGGTCTCATGCCCACAATATCAATCATGCCCGTGGAATTCCTTCCTCACCGCCGTGATCCATGATATAAAAGCACCAAGGAATACACATGAACACGTGTCCCAATTGTGTCATAATAAAACCGCACGGGTAAATGCGAAGGCATAGCCGACTACTAAAACCCACAATACCAATAATGCTATAAAATCAGATCACGAGGTCTTTCTAGACGCACCACATGATCGGCGGCCACTCGCCTCGGTATCAATGCGCGTCTAACTCGAACTTACCGCAGACTCGCATAGGTCACACACGCACGTGAGGTATTCCTCGCATCGGGGTAGCTAACCGCGGTACCTCGCGGACTCCGCGGTCCGCATAGTCACATAGACCGCGTAGTCACGCATGCCGCGTGAGGCATCCTCGCGTCGGGATAATACACCGAATGATCAATCTCGGAACTCCGCGACTCGCATAGTCACCGAACCGCGATAGGCCGTATAGACCCGCATCGAGGGTGGCAAGTCCTCGGTATCATAACAAGTCAGGGGGGTATGTGATATAATAACAGTACAACGGGCTTATCGTTTAACAACGTAAGCACAACAAGAATAACCCCCTCACACAAACATCACAAGACACTAACACACGTAGCATCGTAACATGTTTACTTATCAAACCATCTTACTACACTTTCCAGAAATCAATACAAGATTTTCATAAACAAATAAGTAAACCGTTCCTTCTATCTTCCTTAAGTCGTTATACCTAACTTCCCATAAAGCTAGTATAACACTTAAGCTTTTAAAACAGTATTTCTTTTCTTTCAAAAATGGTTAATAACTCTTTTGAAATACTTCCAGATTCTTATTATTTAAAACTCAAGTCAAAAGACATCAAAGTAAAACCAAAACAATTTCCATACCTTCTTTTAAAACAAAGGCGCTTTTCCTTTAAAAGTCAAGTAGCAATATACTTTTTAAACCAAGTGTCTTACTCTTTTAAAAATAAGTAACCTATACCTGTAAATCAAGTTACTTCTCCTTTCCCAAAATCAAGTTGTTTATAAGTCAAGTTATCATTTTAAATCCAATGATAAAACCATTCTTATTTTCGAAATCAAGATAACTTTATTCTTTAAAAGACCACACACTCATTACTCATGAGTGAGGTTTTACAACTTTTTAACCTAATTCAAGTCCTTAATATTTCATAACAAGTCACTTAACTTTGAAATCAAGTCAAGGATACAAAAGGAAAGTCAAATTCCTTTAAACACACGTGCGTCATCGCACTAAATATATTTCACAAATATCATGCTAGAAAGGATAGGAAGAGGTTCACATACCTCGCGACGATTATCGACAATTAGCAAAACGCTCCAAAGTACTCTAACCTTGCTCGCCTTTTCCACCCTTCAAGTAGAATACGCTACCCGTAGTACTTCAACCTATAAAGGCCACAAAACGTCTATCAACCTCTAGATCTCTTTCGTAGAATAATTCTAGATACAAGATTCCTTATTCTACGGAAAATTCGGCACCTCCCCACATGACCACATAAATCTCCTCCTCTAACGAGGCCTGCTACCAACCCAACAATCCCAGGGGGGGTTACACGTCTAACGGACGTGTACAATTCTACTCCACAATAATACTACAAGTCTACTGTAAATACAGTCCTATGTAAATACAGTTCAATTCTTATCCATATTCATTCTACATATAGTATACTCAACTATACATTACAACAACATGTAATTTCCAATTACAATAGGGGGTAAAGATCATTACCTCGATAAGCCCAAAATTATCCAAGTTTTATAAGTCGATCCTGAGAAACGTTTAGCTCCACTTCCTTACGCTCCAACCCGCTCCAAGCAACCCTTAGAAGTTTCTAAACAACTTCTCTTAACACTTCAACTACAAAAAGTGAAGAACACTTAGGCTTGTTCTTGCCATGCTCTCGCCCAAGGGGGTAATTTAGGGGCTAGGGTGTGAAATCTTTTCTAACTTTTGGTTACTAATCTTCCTAATACACTAAGGAAGAACACTTAAAACTTTTAGAATTTTTGGACAACAATTTGGTCAAGAACTTAGCCAAAAACCGAGAGCACTCACTAAAGGGGAGGGAGTATTTTCAAGCTTGGAAATCTCTAATTGTGGATGAAGTCTTGCAAGCTCAAAGGGTCTATTTATAGAACAATCAATGGCCAAGATGAAAGCAAGTGTATGGTGAGGATTAGGGACAAGTGTGTGTGAGTTCTTCCAACCAAATGTCCACCACAACTTTGTGACAAGTGTCCACCACAACAATGAGACATGTGGCTAGCCACATGTCTCAAAACGAGCCACACTATTTTCGGCCATAGGGCCACATGGGGTGCCATGTGTCGCCTCTCCTACTCGCCCAAAATATTTCATCTTGAAAATATCCGTAATGCCACAAATTTCGAAAATAAAGTGGGCCTACAACCGTAAATTCCTCCTGGGCCCACGTGACCAATTCGGAAATAAAATTCCATAATTCTCATATATCCCAAAAGTCCGAATACCAAATCTGGAATCCAATTCCCATTAACGAACCTTTTTCCTTCACAAAATCCGGAAACTTTTAGTGAAAAATCACATCTTTCTTCCTTTCAAATTTTAATGTCGTATTCTCGCGTGCGTCCTCGTATACATACTGCGGAACTACGAGGTGTAACATCGAGGCTACCCCGTCGGAGGGCGCTTAACCCGGGATCAAGTCAAGGTGAGTGATATAATACTAACACAACGCTTATCGTTAAACAACATAAGCACAATAAGAATAACCTCTTTACAACATCACAAAACACTAACACACGTAGCATCCTAACATGTTTACTTATCAAATCAACAAGAAAGTATTACAAGGCTATCACAAACCAACACAATCAAGTTATTCACACAAGGCACTTCCTACTATATGTTAACAAGTTCGGGTTTTATCCCCAATCTGCATACATTAACTCTTTAAAAGATCCGTTTCTTTCACAAAGTCACACAATACAGTAGTATAAAAATAGAGTGACTATCTTTTTAAGTAAACCAAAACACTTCCCTTTGTAAAATCAAGTAACAACATTATTTTCCAAGCGTTCAAGTTTGCCTAATTTCAAATGCTCAAGTTTCTCATTTTGAAAGGTTTCATAGTTCATAGTCTTAATCACTTAATAATATAATTCTCCTTTCAAACAATTTGAGAAACATATGCCTTATGTGTGAGTAGGTTATTCTTGTTTATAACAATCTTATTAAAGCGACCATGATCTAGGAAATGTAATATCATTTTGTCTCAACTTAGCTTCATGCGGATGGAGGTTCTCTTGATTTTAATAATACTTAATTAGTCAATACATTTCCTTTATTAACGCCGCGTGGTTCGTTCGATACTTATTCGATTTCGAAATCAAGAAAACATTATTCCTTTGAAAAACCAAGTACTCATTACTCACGAATGAGGTTTCACACTTTTAACAAAATTCATATTAATTCAATTAAGTCAATTCTCTTATCTTTTAAGATCAAGTCTCTTAACTTCTAAAATCAATAAACCATTCTTTTATCTCTCTTAAGTCGTTATACCTAACTTCCCATAAAGCTAGTATAACTCTTAAGCTTTTAAAACCAAGCCTTACACTTCTTTCAAAAAGGTTTCTTAATTCTTTTGAAATACTTCAAGATTCTTAGTATTTAAACTCAAGTCAAAAGACATCGGAGTAAAACCACGTTCAGTTAACACACGTACGTCTACCGTACTATATATATATTCTTTTAAAATATCATGCTCAAGAGGATAGGAAGAATCACATACCTCGCGACGATTATCGACTATTAGCAAACGCGCTCGCTATAACGGCTAGCCTTGTCCACCTTTCGAGATAACATGCTACTCGCGGAACTTTCAACCTATAAAGGCATATCGTCTATCAACGTCTAGAGTACTCGTAGAATATTCTAAGCGAAGGTTCTCTATTCTACGGAAAATCGGGCAGCACTTCCCTACAGTTAAACTACAAGTCTCTGTAAATACTGATCACATGTAAATCTGATTCAATCTTCTTCTTTGATATTCTTACGATGTGATTTGGTTCAATTCTTTTACGCAATATCCTTCTATTACAGTTCAATTCTCTTCTATACTACTACAGTATGTAATTTCCAATTACAATATAAGGACAAGAGTATTTACCTCGATAAGCCCAAAATTATCCAAGTATAAATGTCGATCCTGAGCAAGGTTTAGCTCTGTCTGAACGCTCCATCCGCTCAAGAAACCCTTAGAAGTTTCTACACAACTTACTTACAACTTCAACCAACAATGAAGTTTCTCCTAGGGTTTCGTTTAGTGGCTAAGGCAAGTATAGTAGTAGTTTTCGGACTCTAAGTATATAGGTAACTTTGGAAATACTAGCAGGGATTGGCTACGGTATGGTTGGGATAGTACCAATACTTGGAGTGTCTTTCTCCCAAGAGGGGTATGTTTGGGCGAGCAATTTCCAAGGGAAGGGGGTGTGTCTCGGCTAGGACAATACAAAGGGGAGGGTGGTTTCGGCCAAGGCCTTCTCGAGGGGAGGGAGGCTTGGCGAGAACTACACAAAGGAGGAGGATTTTTAGACTTGGAAAGTTGATTTGTGGATGAAGAATTCATCAACTCAAGGGGGGTATTTATAGGGTTTTCAAGGGCCAAGATGAAGCCAAGTGGTAGGCAAGTGTATGGTGGAGATTTGCACAAGTGTACCCTATCCTACTCCACAAATCCCTCACAAACATTGACCCAAGTTTTAGGCCACAAAACAAGCCACAAAATCTTGCCAAGAATCGTCAAGTACCTCGGCAGGGTGACAAGTGTCACCTCTCGTTGGTCCAAAATATTTCATCTCTCGGAAAAATCCGCAAAAATTATAAATGACATAGCCGGAATTTTCCCTACGCAAGTTTTGGAAAACGTTTCGTCGGAAAACAATTCGTTTTGGTAGTTGTGCACAAAATTTTCGATCCTTGCCTATCTTAAGGCTAAAACTTTCGTACGTACGTCCTTACGTACATACTCTGGAAATACGGGGTATAACAATTCTTCTTTATAACCAAGAGACTTAAACTTTCCAAAAACCAAGTATCATATACTTTCAAAAGTACTTCAAGTCTCCTATCTTTGGAAACTAAGATATCCTTAATCTTTAAAACAAGTGAGTTAATTCCCTAACTCAACCAACTTGGACATTCTTAAAACAAGTCAAGGTTATCAAATGAAACTAGATTCATCAAAATCTCGTACGTCTACCATACTATATATTTACAACTACTCATGCTCAAGAGATAGGAAAGTTCCACATACCTCTTCGGTTCAATCCACTTGCTAAGTCCAATATGCCGTACGTAGTATGTCAACCTATAATGACCATAACACGTCTATTAACTTCTAACTTCAAACGTAGAATATTCTAAGTGCAAAGTCACTAAATTCTACGGAAAATCGGACAACACTTCCTTTGTTTCTACATACTTTTCCACCTTTTTCAAGGCCCAAATTCAATAACCAAACATGCCACATTTAAGGCTCAACAATGTAGTTAACAATAGGGGATTACACGCCTAATAGGATGTGTAAAATTCTGCCCCACAATTGATATCAAACTAGTCCAAAAAGGCAATGCCATTCACGGCCAATAGGTGTAACAACATATCATCCTTTCCTATTTCTTTTCAATTCAAGTTGTTTAGTATAACATGTTATAAAGCCGCAATCGATTATAACAACTACAATCTTCAAGTAGATAACATGCGATGATTCTAATTATCGACCAAATTGTATTTCAATTTCAAATGGCTCATAATGTCATTTCGGATTTAGGCTTCCACTATCTATATCACTTATCAATCTTCAATACATATACTTCATGCTAGTTAAAATGTAAGGCTACAACAATATGAAATCTTAAAACACTTAAGAGAACAAGATTGTTACCTTGACGAGCCTTAATCCAACTTTAAGATCCGAAGTCGCTCCCTACCAACTTAGAGCCTCTCCTTGACACTCCAATCAGCCACTTGAATCCCTTAGAAGATCACAAACATCTTTTCTTTAATTTCCAAACCAAACCTACGAAAGTGACTTAGGTTTTCACCTTGCGACTAATACAAAAACGACACTTTTCTGGGATCTTTCTATTGAGATACCCTTACAATACCCTTAGGAACCTTGGTTTAATGTATGGAGATTATTGAACAACAAACGAAAAAATTTCTCCTTGAAACCCTAGCAAAGCCGAGAGCTTCCATGAAGTCTTCAAAGTTTCTTGAAATTTTTCTAAGTGTGGGAATTTGTCTTGCTAGTAGTATGCTTAAGTAGCACTATGGAGGGTCAAGATTAGAACATATGGGTGGCTTGGATGCATTCCATTAAAAGATCAAGCCAAGTGGCTCTTGACTAGAGATGAGTGAGTAGTCTCATACTACCGTCCTTAGGGAGGTGTTGTTCTTAGGTTGCTAGGAAGTTCCTGTTACTCTGTTTGAATTCCTATAGAGCTACCAGAATAGTGACCTGTTCGTCAGTCTCTTGTTCAGTTCTGTAGTTAGCAGTCGTTACTGTTAGTTAGAAGTCTACTATTCCGGTTAGATTTAATCACTTAGTTGTTATACTGTTCTGTTTATTACCGTTGAGTACTGCTGAAGTAGGCTTTCCTGGAGCAGTGTTTTAGCCCGAAAGGACGGAGGTGCCTGGGCCGTAACTGTTGGATGATGCCGAAGAGCGCAGGAGAAAATGCCCGATAAACAGAACATGTTAACTATTTAAGTAATTAAAAAGAATAGGAAATAGTGTTGACAACTAGGATAGGAGAACTATTTAAGTAACTAGAAGGAATAAGAACTAGTATTGACAACTAGGATGGGAGTACTATTTGGGTAGTCGGAGGAATAGGAAAAGAGTAGGATCGAGTCCTAGTAACGAAGATAGAACAGCAGCCCTAGGATAAGGATGGTAGTTTCCACGCTTATCAACAGCCCTTTTGTTAGACCAGATAGTCTATAAATGAAGATGCGTCCAGAATTTAATTATATAAGAGAATATAATTCTCAGATAATCAATTATGTCATAGCCAGTAAGGATTGCAATAAGCTTTTAAGAGAAACTCTTAGAGAGTTAGAATACTATAATACTGCTAGACCTGCCCCAGGGTTAGATTCTTACTGCCGAACTATAGTCTGGCAAATAATCATAGGAAAAAGAATTGAACTAGACGAAGAAGTTAGCAGATTAAGAAGATATCTTAGCTATTTAACGAAAAGACAATCTATGTCTGAATACTTAGTAAGACTCCACACAGTCTCTTACTAATAAAGATGAATAACATCAACAGTGAAAACTTAACAACTTCAAAGATTGCTAAAGTTGAAAAGGATTTACAGAATTGGAATATTCCAAAAGAATCTTTCAGATCTGTTTATGAAACAGGAAAGTTTGATTTTATAAAAAATTATAATATCAAAACTTGTGAATCCACAGTAGCTATTAATAACTCAAAAGAGATTATTAAATTGCTATCAACTGAAGATATAAACAGATATAAAAAGGAATTTAATTTCCTTCACATAGGTTTGGTACAAATTGCTGTAAAGCCTTTGTATCGATTGGGTCTTGATACCCCCATCTGTCTCTTACTAAGAGATGTCAGGTTATTAAACTTTGATGATTCCTTACTTGGAGTCCTACAAAGTAATTTAGCCAGAGGACCAGTTTATTTTAACTGTTACCCAATTTTTTCAGTAGATATTAATGATCAGAACGTTATGGATACCTTAACGTTAAACATTAAAAAGAAAAATATGAACAGTAAGATAAACACAAGAGAAATAGCTATAATATACAGAGTATATTACAGGCTAATGAAAACAACCTTAGCCCCAAAAGCTAAACTAGTTAGCAGTAAAGGTGCTACCATGCTTATGGAAGCAAACCAGGAACATAGTAACATCTTTGTTCCAAGAATGTTAAAATGGAATGAAATTTTAGCAAAAGATGAATGGCACTTTGATGCTATTACCCAACCAAAGTTAGAACCAGAGAGTTCTGATATTGAGCAAATAATCCAACATTTGGATGGCTCAATAGATTTAAAATTTTTAAGATCAAATGGAAGATACTCTTTCAGTGCATCTTCTTCCAAACCCCGGGAGGATGAAGAGTATTCAGATAATTCTGGCGAAACTATACCCGAACGAAAAGTTCAGGGAGTAGATTATTCGTCATCAGTACCCAAAGTCTACTATCGACCAATCGATAGAACGATCGTGACCCACCGTAAGTGAAATGCATGGTGGAGACAGCTTGGGCATGATTAAAGAAGATATCGGTTTTAAAATCGATTGGAATTTTATTGATAAATTATGGACAAATCCAGAGCACGCCATTAAAAGAAAATGGTATGTAAGCACCTTTTCACTCAGTGAAAGGAAGGTGTTCAAAGAATTATGGATAAAAGACATGAACAATGTTAGAGCGAATCTAGAATTCTTCAGGTGGTTTGAAATCACTGATAAACTCCATAATGACAGACAGTGTCTGGGTACCATCGTAAAAAAATGGTTCACAGGTGAAAGAACTGTTGAGTCAGTAACACCTCCCTTAGAACAGATAAAGATTCCCGTAGACGGTGAAGTCTTAACTGCCACCCCTTTTAAAAGGGACATAAAGGACCCGAATGATATCACACACGTAAGTGATATTAATAAAGTCTTACAACAGAACAACTACACCAATCAGTTGTTACATGTTATCTCTAATCAGATTTCAGAGGCAAGCAATGCTTCTACGTTTAGGAATACGCCAGTACGATCGGAAGAGAAAACTCTATCCGAACCTCTTTTTAAGATTCCCCAGTTTTCGGCAAAAAGCCATCCAAAATTTGGGAAAGAAATCGAAGATGATCTGCTAGACAGAATCAGCAATAAATTCAAAGAGATGAAAGTCTCTGAAGGGTCAACCTCGAGAAACCCTGACAAATCCGTCAAGGTGTTAAGCGAAGGTTCGAGTTCAAAAAGTAATACAGAGGTTAATAAATTATTAAAATTAACCAATAATGATGGTAAGAATTTTTATAAACAATCCACGTTCCCAGACATGTTGTTTGAAGAACGAACTCCACTGACCAACTTATTCGGGTGATGAAATCCATGAATGGAACATTGACGACATGTCAGAAGGACAAGTTGTTAAAGTGCTCCACGAAATGGGAGTCTGTTTAACCAGTTATAAAATAAAAACACACACGGACGATGCCCAATTGGCGTCAATTATCATTTCAGGTTTCACTGGGATGTTAAAAAATTGGTGGGAAAACTACCTATTCGACATTGAAAAGACGAGCATCATGAATGCAACTACCACAGTCCAAATAAGGAACATCGATAACAGTATTACTAATGAAGTTCATGGTGATGCTTCGGCAACCCTGTTATACTGTATCGGAAAACACTTTGTTGGTGATCCAAAACTTTTTCAAGATAGAAGTTTAGAGATCCTTAATAATCTAACGTGTCCAAAACTACACGATTTTAAGTGGTATAAAGATATATTTCTTAACAAAGTCATGTTACGTACTGACTGTAATCATGATTATTGGAAGGAAAGATTTATCAGCGGTTTGCCTAAACTCTTTGCCGAGAAGGTAAGAACCAACATAAGAAGATGTCATAATGGAGACACTCCGTATGGCATAATGACATATGGTGATCTGATCAGCTATGTTAACCTGACCGGCCTAGAGCTGTGTAATTCAATAAAGCTTAATAATCAGATACAGAAATACTCCACCAAAGGAGAGTTAGGAAGTTTCTGCGAAGACTTCGGTTACGTTAAGATTTCTGCTCCTTCGAAGAGCATCAAGAGAATGAAAAAGAATCATAACATTTCTCGCCCCAATGCGTATAAAAAGAATTATACTCCTAAAAAGAAGTACAACAGAGAAAGCAACAGCAAAAATACAAAGATAAAAGGAGTTTGCTGGAATTGCGGAAAAACGGGCCATATGGCCAATAAATGCAGAGAACCTGATAAAAGGAAAGATAAGATTAATCTATTGGGAATTGATCCCAAAATAAAAGATAAACTGTTTACAATCTTAAATGAAGAAACGATCGGATAAAAGCTACGAAGAGTCTTGAGCGGTTTTACTGATGACAATGGATCACCGGATGCAGGTTCTGATTCGAGATAGTTCCACTTCCGGCCATTGCGAATGTACTGGGAAAATATGCACATGTACCAGACAAACGATTGGCGTTATCTCCAGCAAAAGCCAAGAGTTTTTCTTTGACATGGTCGATCACATAGATGACGACGGTTTTAAAAAGCAATATTTAAAAGAACTTAAAAACCTCATCATTAACCAGAAGAAGGAAAAAGGGGTAATAGAACCTTTTGACATGAAAAGAGTGTTTAATAAATTTAATGACTCTAAATCAGGGAATTCATTACCAGACCTGATAAATGAAGTCTCACAACTGAAGGAAGAAATCCTTCGAATAACCAAAAGGATCAGTTCGTTAGAAACTGAGGCATTGGCCAAACCCAAAGATTTGGATCTCACAGAAGATCCTCAGACATCGTCTATCTCTAAACAGATAGTTACTGATAATCAAGAAATTGATGAAATAGAACGAAGACCTGATTCAGGTTTGACTTTAATATCCAGGGCTAGAGCATTAAGCTACCATGTCCCGATTAAGTTAGTTATTAACAATTTTGCTATCGAAAGAATAGCACTTTTAGATTCAGGAGCAGATCAAAACTGCATTCGCGAGGGTATAATCCCTACCAGGTACTTAAACAAAAGTACACATAAGCTATACTCCGCCACTGGAGAGGATATAGAAATTAATTATAAACTCTCGAAATCACTTGTATGCAATAAAAACATTGCATTTACGAATAGCTTCATTATAACCAAGGATATAACTGAGGAAATCATTTTAGGAACACCATTCCTAGCCCAGATACTGCCGTATACGGCAAAACCAGACGGTATCTACACTACCACTATGGGAGAAGATCTCATGTTTCCTTACATAAATCCTTTGACAACTAATCAGAGTAGTCGTAATAAACAGAAGGTGGTCTTTAGAACACATCCAGACTAAAACCATTTGAGTAAGCACGAAAGGCTGGAAGGGCCTGTGCCAAATCATTGGTAAGGTTAGCCAGAAGACGCCATTAGAGAAAGCACGAAAGACTGGAAAGGCCTGTGCCGTATCATTGGTAAAATAAGCCAGAAATTAGGCTGCTTAGAACCAGTTAACCAGTAACAATCCCAGAATTGTTTAGTTACTACGTTTTCATAAATCTTTTATCAAAACGTTGATTTTAAAGGTTTTATGAGTCTCTTATCAAAACATTGATTTTGAAGATTTTATAAGTCTTTTATCAAAAATTAATTTTGAAAAACAGGTTTTAAATCTATAACGATTTAAAGGAATTCCTGCCAATCCAGTAAAACATTTGTTATGGCATCATAAGTTCCATAGACAATTCTAAAATGGCTCAAACCATCCACAAGCGATTCTCGGAAGAGCGTGAGCATTAATGTCCGGGTAAGTCGAGTAAATAACCAGAACAAGGAAAGCTCATTTCCCTGGAACAAGAAGAAGGCTCTAGAAGGGCCTCATCAAACAAAAGAGACGCGACATAAAGTCACGATGAGACAGGTCCCTTCAGGAAAAGGACACAAAGCAGGATAGCGACATTTGCCCTTTCGCAAAAGTAAAGGACACTTGCCCTTTCAGAAAAATAAGGAATAAAGCGGCGACAACGCCGCCGGAAAAGCAAAGTCGGCGACATAAAGCAGATGGTGACATTTGCCCTTTCGCAAAAGCAAAGGACAAAACCAATAAAGCAGACAGCGACACTTGCCTCTTCAGAAAAGCAAGAGCCAAGAAAGCGACGTAAAGCAGAAGAAAACAAAGGACTTAAAGCGGAAGAAGACATTTGCCCTTTCAAGAAAGTAAAGGTCATTTAATCTTAGCCGTCCATTTGTTTTAATCAGAACCGTCCACATGTTAGGACGAATAGTTCATTCGAGGCCTATTTAAGGCTCTCATTTGTAAACATAGAAGGCATTCGGAAATACCCTCTCTCTCTAATTCCTTGCCTGATCTTGTATCCCTCTCTCTTACTATGCTTTGAATAAAATTGTAAGTTTTTAAAACTTATGTTTTATTTTCTTATGTTTTAAATTGATTTCGCATCTATAAACTGTTATTCCGCTTTTTACGTAAAACAACTCGATAATAATGTCCGTAGTATCAAAACACGTTCATGTTTAAATCAAGTACTTTATGTCACGACCGATTAAGACGTGGTAGTGCCTTACCGGGCACCCTAGTGATACAACATCAGAGTAATCAGCGGAACATAAAACAATACAAGACATATTATGAAATATGAAACAATAATCTGAGAAAAACTTGCCTTTCGGCATATATATAAATAACAACTTTTTCCAACATGAACAGTTTTAATCCTTTTTACAAACCCTACCCACAACAGCACTACAGACCTCTAAGAAATGATACGACAACAATGGCGGGGCGGGCCGCCATACCACGAATGTAAACACCTAGAACAAGAGGGGACTATTCCACTGATAAGCCTCGGAGAAGCGGAGCTTTCCACACGCTGTGACCACTAGGCGAGGATCAATGATCGGGTGTACCTTTACTGCGACATGACGCGGCCCCGAAGGAGGTCGATCTGAGTGCAAGTATGTGAAACTAAAAAATACTGTAAATGAAATCATAATAGTCTATAAAGCAGGAGACATGTATGATAACCAAACTACAGTTCACAATAATAGCGATCGTGTCAGTCGGGGACTCACGCCCTCAAGTCATCACTCAAATATAACAATGGGTCTCACGCCCACAACATCAATCATGCCCGTGGAATACCTTCCTCACTGCCGGCAGTCGATGATATGATAACAACAAGACAGCAATCCAAATGGAAGCATACCCGTGCGCTACGCATCGTGTCAGTATGTCCAAAGGAAACAATAAGACAACTTTCCAAATGGGCGCATACGTGCGTGCGCTACGATCGTGTCGATATGTCAAAGAAACAATAGACAGCATTCCAAATGGGCGATACGTGCGCTACGCATCGTGTCGTATGTCGAAAGGGAAACAATAGGACGGCATTCCAAATGGACGCATACGTGCGCTACGCATCGTGTCGGTATGTCGAAAAGGAAATCCTGGCGATAATCAAAATGGAAACATGCGATGCGCTACGCATAGTGTCTGCATATCAACAGCTCTTAACCACAAGACCTGAATCAAAATGGAAGCATACCCGTGCGCTACGCATCGTGTCGGTATGTCCAGCGATTAACAACAATAATACTATCAGCGAGCGTGCGTGGAATTTCTCGTCGGCGCCACGCGTCGAGTAAGTTCTCAACGTCAACCGACCTCTATCGAGAGGCGGTAACACGAAACACAACGCTTGTATAATAAAGGCTATCATCACAAGCATAGGCAAGTTTCACAACAACAAGCATAGGCAAGTTTCACAACAACAAGCATAGGCAAGTTTCACAACAACAAGCATAGGCAAGTTGCACACAACTCAAAGTACTTTCATTTTATGCCAAAGTCGGGTTTTTAACCCCAAAGTACTACATACGTTAAGTTCTTTTAAAAGAGATCCATTACTTTTATAAAAGTCACCCGATACGTAGTATTAGAATGACCAACCCACCTTCCTTTTCAAAATCAAGTAACAACATTCTTTCCTAAGTTCGGTTTGCCTAGTTTCATTACTCAAGCTTCTCATTTTCAAATGGTTTCATAGTTCCCAAACTTAATCACTTGATTCCTTTTAGAACAATTGAGTAACATATGTCATATACGTGAGTAGTTTATTCTTGTTTATAACGATCTTATTACAATGACCATGGTGCAGAAATATCATTTTGTCTCATCTTAGCTTCTACATGCGGATGGAAGTTTCTCTGGTTTTAATAATACTTAATCACAAAACATTTCCTTTTATTAACTGCAGTGGTTTGTCGATACACATTCGATTTCCAAAATCAAGAAAACATTCTTAAGACGTTATACCTAACTTTCCATAAAGCTAGTATAACTCTTAAGTTTTCAAAACAAATCAAGTATTACTTCTTCTCTCAAAATGATTCAAAACTCTTTTGAAATACTTCAAGTTCTTTATTAACACATAACAAGCGGTTATAGTTCAAATCGATTACCTTTTAAAAACCACGTGTATTTTCTTACCAACATAAAGCCGTTATAACCAACTTCCCATAAAGCGTTATAACACTTTATGTTTACACCAATCAAATACATTTAGTACGTACGTCTACCGTACTACATAGTTCACACATATCATGCTAGAAGAGATAGGAAGAGGTTCACATACCTCGCGACGAGTATCGACTAATAGCAAAGCGCTCAAGTACTCCCAACCGGCTACTCCTAAAGCCAAGTAGAACGCGCCACACGTAGTACTTGAACCTATAAGGCCACGCGCTTATTAACATTAAGATCTTATCGTAGAACATTCTACGAGAAAATTCGTGGACCTCACATGGCGTAAATCTCTCCTCTAGCGGGTAGGCTACGAAGCCAACGGGTTATCATCTAACCCGACGGGTACAATTCTACTCCACGATACTACTACACAAGTCTCATGTCTGATTCGATTCGATTCTTGGGCTTAAGTCAAAAGACATTGCCAACTAACCACGTTGATTCTATATATAGTATACTTTAACTATATATTCTAACAACATGTAATTTCCAATTACAATAGAGGACAAGATATTTACCTCGATAAGCCCATAATTATCCAAGTATAAAGTCGATCTGGGCAATCGTTTAGCTCGACTCGGCGCTCCAACCCGCTCTAAACCACCCTTAGAAGTTCTAACCAACTTACACAATACTCCAACCGGACTATGGAGATTTTCCTAGGGTTTCGGTTTTGTATTGACGGGAAGTATAATAGTATTTAGGGCTTTTCGTATAGGTATAACCTTAGAATACTACAAGGTATCTGGCTAAGGTAATTTGGGCATTATAACAATACTTTGAGAGTATTTCTACACCACAAGGGGGTATTATACAGCAACTTGGCTGGGGTGCCAGCCACACTACTAGGAGGGGGTGTACTTCGGCCAAGGCCTCTGAGAGGGAGGCCTCTTGGCGAACTCAACACTAAGGGGAGGAGAAGATTTAACACTTAGAAACATTTAGGAAAGGATGAAGAATTCATCAAAGGGAGAGGGTATTTATAGCACAAGCCAAGGCCAACCAATGGCCAAGATTGAGCCAAGTGCTACACAAGTGTAGGGCGAGATATGCCCAAGTGCCCCTAGTCCCTACTCCTTAAAACCCTCACAAATATCTACCAAAATATCTACCACTTGACCTCCCGATTCGTCCCGTATGCGCCCGCTGCCCGCTGATGAGAGGGTGCCAAGTGCCGCCTCTCGTTGGTCCAAAATGTTCCGTCTCTCGGAAAAATCCGCATAAAAATAAGAAAAGACATAGCCGGAATTTTCCTTCGCAAGTTATGAAAAAGCGTTTAGTCGAAAACGACTCTAGCAGGGTGTTGTGCACAAATGCCATTCGGCGAGCCACTAGCGGGGTGACACGTGTCACCCTCCTATCGCCCAAAATAAAACATCTTGAAAATATCCACAATGGCCAAAATCTCGAAAACAAAGTGGGCCCACAAAAAGTAAATTTCTCAGTGGGCCCCACGTGACCATTTCAGAAAATAAAATTCCATAATTCTCTAATATTCGGAAGTCGAATACCAAACTGGGAATCCAATTCCATTAACGAACCTTTTCCTTCACAAAACCGAAAACTTTTAGTGGAAAAATCGCCTCTTTCTTCCTTTCCAATCTTTCATCGTATTCGTGCGTGCGTCCTCGCATACATACCACGGAACTACGGGGTATAACATTCTTCCCCAGAAACATTCGTCGAATGTTCCTTCTAAGTCTCAAAGCGAGCGCGTGCGGTATAGTCTTCACTCTTATACTTACGAAACAATCGCCACGCGGTGGCCACGAAATACCACGCAAAATACCTACATCCAAGTCCACGAGGAAACACCTCTAACATCACCACAAATAATACTACTTTTGTCACTTTGTCGCGAGCCTTGCTCCAACGACCCAACAAATGGTACCGGGCTGCATGCGATCACTGAAGCTGTCGTACACTCGAATCCTTACCACATTTCTGATACTGCTTTAGTTTCCAAACTCGGGGTTACTATCTCTAACGTGGTCATCATTAGCGGGAACATTCGGATGGATCTTCGATACTTTCGAACATAACAATCTGAAGGCCGGGCGCCCTTCCTCCTAAGTCGGACGGCAAATGCTAACATATAGGCACGGCCTATTAACATGAACTCACAAAGGCCCAAAGTAACTCGGGCTAAGTTCCTTCATTTCCAAAACTCGTCACACTGTCCGGGGTGGTACTTTCAGAAGACCGACCGTCGGCTTTGAACTCTGGCGTCGTCGCCGATTATCCGCATACGATTCCCGAGTGCGAACTTCTTCTAGACAAGCTTCCACTATCCGATCTGTGGAACAAGTGAACCAACTATCGAACCACCAACATCGAACCAATCGGCCAGGCAACTTACACTTCCGCCCTGCAAGGTCTTCATAAGGCGACATCCGAAGACTGATATGGTAGCTCAATCGCTCCCTCCACAGGAGACAACAATGCTCACAACTACCACGAAATCCACGCCGGCGAGGCGAATGCGGTCGAGACTTACGAGTTCTTAACACATGCTTGGTAAAACTTCCGAAACAAAAACAGCCGTAACACAGGCTCCAGCATGCGTCATAAGGTGAAGGTAGGCACCGTGCAGCCTTACAACCTTCGATAAATCAACATCGCCAAGTGAGCGGTCCCGCAGAAGAACACGATGGGCTGCCCCGTCGGCCCGACCACCGGTCGAACGCATCCACGAACTCGTCGTTGGTTAACTAAACTTGGGCCTAGCACCTCGTGACCTACCACAAGGCGGGACCACGCAACCAGACCACCGCCATCGTACATGCGCGGGTTGACCGCAAGCGTGGCCTCAACCCGACCGGCGCGCCGCAATACTAGCTCCGTCCGGAACAATCTCACTAATCACGTTACGAAAACCTAGCGGTCTTCTTAGCTCAACTACCCTCTTCATTTCACTACTTAGGGACTATCCCAAACACGGCTCACGTGCACTAAGCACTCCTATAAGGTCAAACATAAACATACGTCTGCGAGATGGCCTTACCTCTAAGGTCTTTGCGTATAAAGCTCTAAGGCTCACACTTTCTCTATCCTCCAAAATCTTACTCGGTTAACCCACCATGATTTCTAATCACAACTAACACCTTGCTATCGAACATAGCACTTAAGGTATACTCACCTTGAAAGTTACAGAAGGACCTTGCTGCTCGCCTCTACTGTCGCCCTTGGTTAACCCGTCGATCTCTACGTTTCTCGGCTGCTGCGTAAGCCCGTACGTGCCATGCTCAAGCCCAATGAAGAATTACTCTTTGCACAACCCTTTCTTAGGTAGTCATCAAGACTCGTGGTACATCGGTATAATCTCTGGTAGCCAAAACCATGGCTAATGCAGTGGTCGCCTCTTTGCGATCTAAATTCTCTGTTCCGTGGGCCGAAGGTTCAAATATCATGGCGCGATGGAAGCTGCCGTCGCCGTGCTAAACTCATTGGGGCTAGTAACGTCGCAGAAATCCCGAATGAAGCACTACCCTAGGTAATGATTGGGCTGTGCCCTCGCGACCCTCGTATTCTACTCGCGGCTCCCTCGGTGCCTTGCCCTCTGGGCGGGTTGCCACTGCGGAGGCATAGCGGTAAGGAAAGAAATCGTTTAGAGGTCGACTTAAAACACGGCTCTAAGGCACGACCTCAGAGTGAGAAGAATAGAAACCAATCCTAAATATCCTATAGCCTCCTGATTATTGGCGTGGTGCACAACACACCGATAATCAAGACTCTACTGGATACGGTCTGTAGACACTTTCCGAGGATTAAGCGCTCGATACCACTTTTGTCACGACCGATTCAAGACGTGGTCGTGCCTTACCGGGCACCCTAGTGATACAACATCGAGTAATCGAACATAAAACAATACAAGACATATTATGAAATATGAAACAATAATCTGAGAAAAACTTGCCTGAGGCATATATATAAATAACAACTTTTTTCCAACATGAACAGTTTTAATCCTTTTTACAAACCCTGCCCACAATAAAGACTACTGGACCTAAGAAATGATACGACAACAATGGCGGGACGGGGCCGCCATACCACGAATGTAAACACCTACAACAATGGGACTATACCGTTGATAAGCCTCGAGAAAGCGGAGCTTTCCCATGTATTGTGACCACTAGGCGAGGATCAATGGCGGTGTACCTTTACCGCGACATGAACGCAGCCGAAGGAGTCGATCTGGCAGTGCAGAGTATGTGAAACTAAAAATCAGTAAATGAAATCATAATAGTCTATAAAGCGGAGACATGTATGATAACCAAACTACGATTCCTGATAATAGCGATCATGTCAAGTCGTGGACTCACGCCTCAGTCATCACTCAAATATAACAATGGGTCTCACGCCACAACATCAATCATGCGTGGAATACCTTCCTCACTGCCGTGATCGATGATATGATAACAACAAGACAGCAATCCAAATGGAAGCATACGTGCGCTACGCATCGTGTCGGTATGTCCAAGAAACAATAAGACAACTTTCCAAATGGGCGATACGTGCGCTACGCATCGTGTCGATATGTCCAAAGGGAAACAATAGGACAGCATTCCAAATGGGCGATACCGTGCGCTACGCGTCGTGTCGGTATGTCGAAAGGAAACAATAGGACAGCATTCCAAATGGGCGCATACGTGCGCTACGATCGTGTCGGTATGTCCAAAAGGAAATCACTGGCGATAATCAAAATGAAACATACGTGCGCCACGCGTCGTGTCGATATATCCAAAGCGATTAACTACAAGACCTTAACCAAAATGGAAGCATACGTGCGCTACGCATCGTGTCGGTATGTCCAAAGCGATTAACAACAATAATACTATCAGCGAGAACGTGCGGTGGAATTTCTCGTCGGCTGCCGCGTCGAGTAAGTTCTCAACGGTCAACCGACCCTCTATCGAGACGCGGTAACACGAAACACAACGCTTGTATAATAAAGGCTATCATCACAAGCGTAGGCAAGTTTCACAACAACAAGCATAGGCAAGTTTCACAACAACAAGCATAGGCAAGTTTCACAACAACAAGCATAGGCAAGTTGCACACAACTCAAAGTACTTTCATTTTATGCCAAAGTCGGGTTTTAACCCCAAAGTACTACATACGTTAAGTTCTTTTAAAGAGATCCATTACTTTTATAAAAGTCACCCGATACCGTAGTATTAGAATGACCAACCCACCTTCCTTTTCAAAATCAAGTAACAACATTCTTTCCTAAGTTCGGTTTGCCTAGTTTCATTACTCAAGCTTCTCATTTTCAAATGGTTTCATAGTTCCCAAACTTAATCACTTGATTCCTTTTAGAACAATTGAGTAACATATGTCATATCGTGAGTAGTTTATTCTTGTTTATAACGATCTTATTACAATGACCATGGTGCAGAAATATCATTTTGTCTCATCTTAGCTTACATGCAGATGGAAGTTTCTCTTGGTTTTAATAATACTTAATCTGTCAAAACATTTCCTTTTTATTAGCTGCAGTGGTTTGTCGATACATTACGATTTCCAAAATCGGTAAAACATTCTTAAGGCGTTATACCTAACTTTCCATAAAGCTAGTATAACTCTTAAGTTTTCAAAACAAATCAAGTATTACTTCTTCTCTCAAAATGATTCAAAACTCTTTTGAAATACTTCAAGTTCTTTATTAACACATAACAAGCCAGTTATAGTTCAAATCAGTTACCTTTTAAAAACCACATGTATTTTCTTACCAACATAAAGCCGTTATAACCAACTTCCCATAAAGCCGTTATAACACTTTATGTTTTACACCAATCAAATACATTTAGTACATGACGCTCACCGTATCTACATAGTTCACACATATCATGCTAGAAGAGATAGGAAGAGGTTCACATACCGCGACAGTATCGACTAATAGCAAAACGCCCAAGTACTCCCAACCGCGGCTACTCCTAAAGCCAGTAACGCGCCACACGTAGTACTTCAACCTATAAGACCACAAGGCGCTTATTAACATTAAGATCTTATCGTAGAACATTCTACAGAAAATTCGGCAGCACCTCCCCCCCCGAAACAGCGTAAATCTCCTCCTCTAGCGGGGCCGGCTACCAAGCCAACCAGGGGGGGGTTATACATCTAACCCGAACGGGTACAATTCTACTCCACAGTACTACTACACAAGTCTCATCTGAATACGATTCGATTCTTGGGCTTAAGTCAAAAGACATTGCTAACTAACCACGTTGATTCTATATATAGTATACTTTAACTATATATTCTAACAACATGTAATTTCCAATTACAATAGAGGACAAGATATTTACCTCGATAAGCCCATAATTATCCAAGTATAAAGTCGATCACGGGCAATCGTTTAGCTCCAACTCAGCGCCCAACCCGCTCTAAACCACCCTTAGAAGTTCTAACCAACTTACACAATACTCCAACTGACTATGGAGATTTTCCTAGGGTTTCGGTTTTGGATCGACGGGAAGTATAATAGTATTTCGGGCTTTTCAGATAGTATAACCTTAGAATACTACAAGGTATACGGCTAAGGTAATTTGGGCATTATAACAATACTTTGAGAGTATTTCTACACCACAAAGGGGTATTATCGAAAGCAACTTACAGTGGTACCTACGCCACACTACTAGGAGGGGTGTACCTCGGCCAAGGCCTCTGAGAGAGGAGGCCTCTTGGCCGAACTCAACACTAAGGGGAGGAGAAGATTTAACACTTAGAAACATTTAGGAAAGGATGAAGAATTCATCAAAGGGAGAGGGTATTTATAGACAAGCCAAGGCCAACCAATGGCCAAGATTGAGCCAAGTGCTACACAAGTGTAGGCCAAGATATGCCCAAGTGCCCCTAGTCCCTACTCCTTAAAACCCTCACAAATATCTACCAAAATATCTACCACTGACCTCCCGATTCGTCCCGTGTCGCCCACCTTGCCCACCAATGAGAGGTGCCAAGCCGCCTCTCGTTGGTCCAAAATGTTCCGTCTCTCGGAAAAATCCGCAAAAATAAGAAAAGACATAGCCGAATTTTCCTTCGCAAGTTATGAAAACGTTTAGTCGAAAAACGACTCTAACCAAGGTTGTGCACAAATGCCATTCGCCGAGCCACGAGGGGTGACACGTGTCACCCTCCTATTGGCCCAAAATAAAACATCTTCGAAAATATCCACAATGGCCAAAATCTAGAAAACAAAGTGGGCCCCACAAAATCAGAATTTCTCAGTGGGCCCACGTGACCATTTCGAAAATAAAATTCCATAATTCTCTAATATTCCGAAGTCCGAATACCAAACTGGGAATCCATTCCATTAACGAACCTTTTTCCTTCACAAAACCGAAAACTTTTCCGTGGAAAAATCGCCTCTTTCTTCCTTTCCAATCTTTCTGTCGTATTCTCGTACGTACGTCCTCGCATACATACCCTGGAACTACGGGGTATAACACTTTATACTTTTTAAACCAAGTGCTTTACATTTTTACAACAACATCAAGTCGTTTAGCTTTCAAAACCAAATCAAGACAATATCATGCATTCCTTTTAAACAAAAACACTTTTCCTTTTTAAAGTCAAGTAACAATATACTTTTCAAAATAGTTTAAGCCTCATAACTTCGTAAAAATATCAAGTTACCATTTTAAATCCAATGATAAAACCATTCTTTCGTTTTTATAAAGTCGTTATAACTAACTTCCCATAAAGCTATTATAACACTTTACATTTTAAACCAACCAATGACAACTACTCACATTTCCGAAATCAAGATAACTTTTTTCTTTTAAGGACCAAGTACCCATTACTCACGAATGATGTTTCACAATTTTTTAACACAATTCAAGTCCTTAACATTTCATATCAAGTCACTTAACATTTAGAATCAAGTCAAGGACACAAAAAGGAAATCCAACCCCTTTAACACACGTGCGTCTACCGCACTATATATTTCACAAATAATCATGCTCAAGAGAATAGGAAGAATCACATACCTCTTCTGGCAATCCACTAGCCAAGTCGAGTATGTCGCGCGTAGAATATCCACCTATAATAACCACAACACATCTATCAACTTATAATTCTCTTCGTAGAATATTTCTAAGTACAAGGTTCCTTATTCTACGGAAAATTGGGCAGCACCTCCCCTGTATTTACTTACTTCCTACCTTTTTCAAGGTTTGATATCAATAGCCAACATGCCACATTTAAGGCACAGTAATATAACACTCAAAGGGGATTACACGCCTAACTGGACGTGTAAAATTATGCCCCACAATATATAATACAGTCTATTTTCTTTCAATCTTCCTTCCACATATCAAATACTCAATTATAAACTACTGCAACATGTAATCTCCAATTACAATAGAAGGACAAAGATCATTACCTCGATAAGCCCAAAATTATCCAAGATTTATAAGTCGATCCTTAGCAACGTTTAGCTCCAAATCCTCACGTTCCAACCCACGCTAATCAACCCGTAGAAGTTCCTAACCAACTTCTTTTCAAGATTCAACTCCAAAAAGTGAAGAACACTTAGGCTCAAACTATGGCAACTTTCGCCAAGTGGGTTTCAAGGCTAAGGGTGTGAAATCTTTTCCAACTCTTGGTTTACAATCTTCCTAACACCTTAAGGAAGAACACTTAAAAGTTTAAGGATTTTTGGACAACTTTTGGTCAATGTATTGGCCCTAGGCCGAGAGCACAACAAGGAAGGGAGGGAGAATTTGTCTTGGAAAATCTCAAGTGTGGGATGAAGAAGTCTTGCAAAAAGGGGTGTATTTATAGGGAAATCAATGGCTAGGATCTTAGCAAGTGTGTGGTCAGATTGGGGACCAAGACTGTGTGGGTCCGACCAACCACATGGCGACACACAAGCTTGGGATGTGGTTTGCCACTGCTAACCATTTCGGTCAAGGCCACTGTTCACAAGATTTCGGCCAACATGGCCACATGGGGGTGACACATGTCGCCCTCCTACTCGTCCAAAATATTTCATCTCCCGAAAACATCCATAATGGACAAAATCTCGAAAACAATGTGGGCCCCACAAAACCTTAAATTTTCCCCGTGGGCCCCACGTGACCAAATCCGGAAATAAAATTCCATAATTCTCTAATATTCCTAAGTCAGAATACCAAACTGGGAATCCAATTCCAATTTATTTAACCTTTTCCTTCACAAAATTCGGAAAATTTTCCGTCGGAAAATCAAATCTTTCTTCCTTTCCAATCTTTATGTCGTATTCTCGTACATACGTCCTCACATACATACCCTGGAACTACGGGGTGTAACAGGAGTTTTGGGAGCAGAAAATTCATGGAAAATACCTTTTTTCTCACAAAATTTTGAGAATAAATGTTTTTCAATTTTTTTTCTTTGATCGGACCTAATCCGAAAAATAAGAGAATGAAACAGATCCTTATCCTACAGTGCAATACTTTAAACATGTCAAGGGTTTGAGATTTTTCCTTCAAAAAATAGATCCATGAATACCTAGAAAAATCATCTACAATCACATAGGAATACCTCATGCCTCCTAAACTGTCTACTTCGATTGGACCAATAAGATCCATATGCGATGGTGGAAAGCGATGAGACGCACGAATGTTGTCCGTCATTCTGGATAACATTATGGGAAACACGGGTTTTCTTACCGTTTAGGCAATATTCACAAACCGTTGTTTTATCGTTAGGACTCAGTTTAGGCATACATTTTACCGCTTCATAAGAAATTAATCTTTCTAAGTTTCGGTAGTTTACATGCCCTAAATTTTGATGCCACAAGGTTGTGTCATAGGCCCTAACATTATTGCTGATTTCTTATTCTCCAACAAGATAGCAATTGTCACCTGTCCTTGTACCTGAATAACACATTCGTTAGCTTCATTTGTAACTACACAGACATTTTTATTAAACTTTACCTCAAGATTGTCGTCACATAGTTGACTTATGCTAACTAAATTAGCCATCAAACCTTCAACATGTAAGACATTCTTTAGGGCAGGAACACCTGGAGCATTTAGGATTCCTTTTTTCAATTATCTTACTTTTACTGCCACCTCCATAAGTTACATGACCTCCACTGAATGACTCGTAGTTCCTTAGAAACTCTTTTGTACCTGTCATGTGGCGTGAACACCCACTATCAAAGTACCAGGAACCTACAATATTAGTCCTAAAAGCAGTTATAGCGACATTACAAGTTACATTCATTTTGGAAATTCAAACTCTCTTAGAACATATTTTAATATTAGGCTCAGAAATGTTGCTTCGAATGTTGTCAGAAATGTTAGACAACCTTTTAGGCAACATTTTGCTCTTAGATTTCTGAAGTTTGTAACAATGTGGTTTTAAATGACCATGGTTGTGACAGTGATGGCACACAAACTTCATATCCTTTGACATATATGAGACTCTATTATCCAAACCTTTTTCTTTTACAAATCCCATTTTCTCATTTTTGTCAAACAAATTAGAGCATATATCGTTAAGAGAGTTTTTGTACTCAATACTTGTGTGTGGTGGTTTCTCAAACGAGTATCATCGGTTTGGAAGTACTTGTATTAAGCTTACGGATGTTGCTTTCACTAGATCCACTTTGCACTTATCTTACCAAAATCAATGTCCTTTTTGGTAAGTACAACTTTTAGACGAGTTACTGTGCCTTTTAAATCTGCATTCTCAAGAGTTAAAGATTTTACTTTTGAATCAAGTTCTTGGATTCTAGGATTAAATCCTTACAAAGTTTTTGTAATTTCTTAATCATTTCGTCCTTGGAGTCAACTTGATTTTCAAAGTTAGTCTCACTACTAGAAACAAGACTACTAAAGCAATTAACATCAGGATAGTTAAATATTCATATCTTTAAGATGTTTATGGAACTGCAGATGTCGTCGCTGATGTTAAAGTAAATGTGGTGACATTCAGAACAACACTGTCAACAACATTTTTATCGTCTGATAAGGACTGTTCAAACACAGTGGTCAGCATTGCTTGTGACTCTATTTCTTGATCTCCTTCATCTTCTCATTCATCGTCACTAACTGAGACCCACAAACTTTCCCCAAATTTCCTCAAGATTTGCACATTCATTAGCGTAATTACTCCACCCTGAACATGCATGACATTGCACAGTTTCAAGTTGTTTGTGATCAAATTTGGTACGATCTGAGTTGATTCTCTATAGTTGATTTTCTCTTTGTACTATATGAATGGATTTAGTGGACTTTTGATTGAAGCCTTGGTTTTGGTACTCTTTAGATTTGAACTTATTTTTATCATTGTTGAACTTCCTTACCAACGAATTGAACTTTCGAGTAAGGAGGACAACATTTGCACATTCAATTTCTTCAAGGTTCCCATCCTCTTCTTCGATTTGACTCTCAGAGGATTTTACTTGAAGTGTCATGTCTTTGCTTTTATACAATGTCCTTTGATTCTCCATATTCATCTCATAAATTTTGAGAATACTCATTAAGGTGTGAAGGTCCATTGTAGCAAGATTATGAGCTTCTTCTATCGCACATATCTTTATATTGAACTTTTCAGGAAGAGAACGAAGTGCTTTTTCCACAAGTTGAGTATTGATCAATGGAGCACCACCATCATATTTACTCATGAGCATACGGCCGTTCGATTTAACACTAGAGCTACCTTCACAATGACTTTGTAAAGTATCTCATGCGTCCTTGGCTGTAGAACTATTTTGTATGAGTTTGAACATATAAAGATCAACTCATCCAAAAATGGCATTTAAGGCCTTTTCGTTGAAGCTTGCATTGTTGGTTTCTTCGGCATTCCATTCGTATTCAGGTTTAACAAGTATGTCACCTTCTTCATCCGGTGGTAACATTGGAACAACATATCCGTTGGTAATATATCTTCATGCCCTAACATCAATTGATTTGATATGAGAGCGAATGCGAATCTTCCAATAGGCATTGTTTGAACCATCTAAAATAGGAAGCCTACCAATTGTTGGATTAGTCGGATCCATAGTTTAAATAACAGAACCAAGCACTTATTATGTCAAGTGTTGGCTCTGATACCACTTGTTGGGTCCCGGAGGATAACTATGGAATAGTAAGAGATAAAATGGAAGTAAAATAAAATCGAATTCTAAAGCAGTTTGCAATCATGATGATGTAAATCGACACAAATGACAACACTTCGATAAAACAGAAAACTTAAGAGTAAATGCAGCGTAAATATAAAGAACACAAAAGTTTATATTTACATGAGTATATTGATATAACCTATGACGGTCTGTGACAGAAAGTATTGTATATATTTATATACAATTGAATAAATTTCTTCTTTTACAATGTTACAAGATAATATAAAAGGAATTAAAAAGATGAAGTCGCATATGACTTCTGCCTGAAAAATCTACCTAAATAGACATAGACACCATCTCATTATAATTGATTCAATAAAGAACAAATCTAGAATCTAGACAGCAACTATAATATTGGACAAAATGTTGTCGACACGCTCAGACAACACTTGTGATCCAGTTTTCTGATGGATAGATCAGAGAGCTCTCTTGATATTTTTTTAAAACTTTTTCTGGATATCGATTTCATCGATGCAACCTTCTATATTTATAGTAGAGGTCTTCCTTGAAATGCTCATGGAATCGTTGTAGAGGTTTAGAGAAAGATGGGCAGCTGATAAGATTTGTTGGAGAAGATGTGGAGCAAGATCCTCTAACTTCTTGGACTTGTTCTCCAAGTTTAGCAACGACTTGGACTTGGTCTTCCCATGTTTTTATTCAGCTCCAAAACTCCTTGCCAAGTCACTTTTACTATCGTGGTAAAAATCCCACGAGATCTTCGCCTGTGAAGTAAGGCAAAACTGTTATCCAGAATGTTATTCCGAATGTCAAGACATTTGTTCCAACATTTCTGTTTTTAACTTAGTACTGAAAATGATATATTGTGAAAAATGTTATAACACTAAACCCAACATTAACAATGCTTGAAGATATATACAGATATAAAATCTTAATTTTATCATTTTATCTTTTATTGTTTAATGTGTAACCAATATATACCCAGTAAGTATCATTAGATGCCTCCACAAAGATAGTGTCGAGAATTGGTCTGGAATACATGCACTTTCAACTTGTATAGAGGATAAATAATCTTGAGAGATAATAAGTAATAACAACATAAGATAAAATGCACAAATACAACATAATCGAATATGTACAAGTACAACATTTAATGTGAAATGCGTGCAATATAAGTCAGAATTAGGTATGCATGATAAAGACCAAATCTTTACTTATAAACAACGCTCCTAGCACTACAACTACACGCACACTACCTATGGTTCCAGGGATGTACGTATAGTAACTTTAGAAGGACGAATCCATATTCACACACCATACACCAACTCACACGCCATAACCACATTTATGTATGACAATAAATATATAAGTATTCCTTATTCTACGGAAAATTGGGCAGCACCTTCCCTGTATTTACTTACTTCCTACCTTTTTCAAGGTTTGATATCAATAGCCAACATGCCACATTTAAGGCACAGTAATATAACACTCAAAGGGGATTACACGCATAACTGGACGTGTAAAATTCTGCCCCACAATATATAATACAGTCTATTTTCTTTCAATCTTCCTTCCACATATCAAATACTCAATTATAAACTACTGCAACATGTAATCTCCAATTACAATAGAAGGACAAAGATCATTACCTCGATAAGCCCAAAATTATCCAAGATTTATAAGTCGATCCTTAGCAATGTTTAGCTCCAAATCCTCACGTTCCAACCCACTCCAAGCAACCCGTAGAAGTTCCTAACCAACTTCTTTTCAAGATTCAACTCCAAAAAGTGAAGAACACTTAGGCTCAAACTATGGCAACTTTCGGCCAAGGTGGGGTTTCAAGGCTAAGGGTGTGAAATCTTTTCCAACTCTTGGTTTACAATCTTCCTAACACCTTAAGGAAGAACACTTAAAAGTTTAAGGATTTTTGGACAACTTTTGGTCAATGTATTGGCCCTAAGCCGAGAGCACAACAAGGAAGGGAGGGAGAATTTGTCTTGGAAAATCTCAAGTGTGGGATGAAGAAGTCTTGCAAAAAGGGGTGTATTTATAGGGAAATCAATGGCTAGGATCTTAGCAAGTGTGTGGTGAGATTGGGGAACAAGTGTGTGTGGGTCCCACCATCCACATGTCTACACAAAAGCTTGGGACAAGTGGTTTGCCACTTGGCTAACCATTTCGGTCAAGGGCCACTTGTCCACAAGATTTCGGCCAACATGGCCACATGGGGGTGACACATGTCGCCCTCCTACTCGTCCAAAATATTTCATCTCCCGAAAACATCCATAATGGACAAAATCTCGAAAACAATGTGGGCCCCACAAAACCTTAAAGTTTCCCCGTGGGCCCCACGTGACCAAATCCGGAAATAAAATTCCATAATTCTCTAATATTCCCAGAAGTCCGAATACCAAATCTGGGAATCCAATTCCAATTTACGAACCTTTTTCCTTCACAAAATCCGGAAAATTTTCCGTCGGAAAATCAAATCTTTCTTCCTTTCCAATCTTTATGTCGTATTCTCGTACATACGTCCTCACATACATACCCTGGAACTACGGGGTGTAACAGGAGTTTTGGGAGCAGAAAATTCATGGAAAATACCTTTTTTCTCACAAAATTTTGAGAATAAATGTTTTTCAATTTTTTTTCTTTGATCGGACCTAATCCGAAAAATAAGAGAATGAAACAGATTCCTTATCCTACAGTGCAATACTTTAAACATGTCAAGGGTTTGAGATTTTTCCTTCAAAAAATAGATCCATGAATACCTAGAAAAATCATCTACAATCACATAGGAATACCTCATGCCTCCTAAACTGTCTACTTCGATTGGACCAATAAGATCCATGTGCAGTAATTGGAAACAGTGAGACGTACCTGAATGTTGTCCGTCATTCTGGATAACATTATGGGAAACACGGGTTTTCTTACCGTTTAGGCAATATTCACAAACCGTTGTTTTATCGTTAGGACTCAGTTTAGGCATACATTTTACCGCTTCATAAGAAATTAATCTTTCTAAGTTTCGGTAGTTTACATGCCCTAAATTTTGATGCCACAAGGTTGTGTCATAGGCCCTAACATTATTGCTGATTTCTTATTCTCCAACAAGATAGCAATTGTCACCTGTCCTTGTACCTGAATAACACATTCGTTAGCTTCATTTGTAACTACACAGACATTTTTATTAAACTTTACCTCAAGATTGTCGTCACATAGTTGACTTATGCTAACTAAATTAGCCATCAAACCTTCAACATGTAAGACATTCTTTAGGGCAGGAACACCTGGAGCATTTAGGATTCCTTTTTTCAATTATCTTACTTTTACTGCCACCTCCATAAGTTACATGACCTCCACTGAATGACTCGTAGTTCCTTAGAAACTCTTTTGTACCTGTCATGTGGCGTGAACACCCACTATCAAAGTACCAGGAACCTACAATATTAGTCCTAAAAGCAGTTATAGCGACATTACAAGTTACATTCATTTTGGAAATTCAAACTCTCTTAGAACATATTTTAATATTAGGCTCAGAAATGTTGCTTCGAATGTTGTCAGAAATGTTAGACAACCTTTTAGGCAACATTTTGCTCTTAGATTTCTGAAGTTTGTAACAATGTGGTTTTAAATGACCATGGTTGTGACAGTGATGGCACACAAACTTCATATCCTTTGACATATATGAGACTCTATTATCCAAACCTTTTTCTTTTACAAATCCCATTTTCTCATTTTTGTCAAACAAATTAGAGCATATATCGTTAAGAGAGTTTTTGTACTCAATACTTGTGTGTGGTGGTTTGCTGAAACTGAGTATCGCATCCAGTTTGGAAGTACTTGTATTAAGCTTACGGGATGTTGCTTCAGCTAGATCCAACTTTGCACTTATCTTACCAAAATCAATGTCCTTTTTGGTAAGTACAACTTTTAGACGAGTTACTGTGCCTTTTAAATCTGCATTCTCAAGAGTTAAAGATTTTACTTTTGAATCAAGTTCTTGGATTCTAGGATTAAATCCTTACAAAGTTTTTGTAATTTCTTAATCATTTCGTCCTTGGAGTCAACTTGATTTTCAAAGTTAGTCTCACTACTAGAAACAAGACTACTAAAGCAATTAACATCAGGATAGTTAAATATTCATATCTTTAAGATGTTTATGGAACTGCAGATGTCGTCGCTGATGTTAAAGTAAATGTGGTGACATTCAGAACAACACTGTCAACAACATTTTTATCGTCTGATAAGGACTGCTCAAACACAATGGTCAAGATTGCCAGGACTCTATTTCTTGATCTCCTTCATCTTCTCATTCATCGTCACTAACTGAGACCCACAAACTTTCCCCAAATTTCCTCAAGATTTGCACATTCATTAGCGTAATTACTCCACCCTGAACATGCATGACATTGCACAGTTTCAAGTTGTTTGTGATCAAATTTGGTACGATCTGAGTTGATTCTCTATAGTTGATTTTCTCTTTGTACTATATGAATGGATTTAGTGGACTTTTGATTGAAGCCTTGGTTTTGGTACTCTTTAGATTTGAACTTATTTTTATCATTGTTGAACTTCCTTACCAACGAATTGAACTTTCGAGTAAGGAGGACAACATTTGCACATTCAATTTCTTCAAGGTTCCCATCCTCTTCTTCGATTTGACTCTCAGAGGATTTTACTTGAAGTGTCATGTCTTTGCTTTTATACAATGTCCTTTGATTCTCCATATTCATCTCATAAGTTTTGAGAATACTCATTAAGGTGTGAAGGTCCATTGTAGCAAGATTATGAGCTTCTTCTATCGCACATATCTTTATATTGAACTTTTCAGGAAGAGAACGAAGTGCTTTTTCCACAAGTTGAGTATTGATCAATGGAGCACCACCATCATATTTACTCATGAGCATACGAAGCTTCGTTCGACGAACACTAGAGCTACCTTCACAATGACTTTGTAAAGTATCTCATGCGTCCTTGGCTGTAGAACTATTTTGTATGAGTTTGAACATATAAAGATCAACTCATCCAAAAATGGCATTTAAGGCCTTTTCGTTGAAGCTTGCATTGTTGGTTTCTTCGGCATTCCATTCGTATTCAGGTTTAACAAGTATGTCACCTTCTTCATCCGGTGGTAACATTGGAACAACATATCCGTTGGTAATATATCTTCATGCCCTAACATCAATTGATTTGATATGAGAGCGAAGGCGAATCTTCCAATAGGCATTGTTTGAACCATCTAAAATAGGAAGCCTACCAATTGTTGGATTAGTCGGATCCATAGTTTAAATAACAGAACCAAACACTTATTATGTCAAGTGTTGGCTCTGATACCACTTGTTGGGTCCCGGAGGATAACTATGGAATAGTAAGAGATAAAATGGAAGTAAAATAAAATCGAATTCTAAAGCAGTTTGCAACTGTCAGTGATGATGTCGTCTGACACAAATGACAACACTTCGATAAAACAGAAAACTTAAGAGTAAATGCAGCGTAAATATAAAGAACACAAAGGTTTATATTTACATGAGTATATTGATATAACCTATGACGGTCTGTGACAGAAAGTATTGTATATATTTATATACAATTGAATAAATTTCTTCTTTTACAATGTTACAAGATAATATAAAAGGAATTAAAAAGATGAAGTCGCATATGACTTCTGCCTGAAAAATCTACCTAAATAGACATAGACACCATCTCATTATAATTGATTCAATAAAGAACAAATCTAGAATCTAGACAGCAACTATAATATTGGACAAAATGTTGTCGACACGCTCAGACAACACTTGTGATCCAGTTTTCTGATGGATAGATCAGAGAGCTCTCTTGATATTTTTTTAAAACTTTTTCTGGATATCGATTTACTGATGCAGCCTCTATATTTATAGTAGAGGGTCTTCCTTGAAATGCTCATGGAATCGTTGTAGAGGTTTAGAGAAAGATGGGCAGCTGATAAGATTTGTTGGAGAAGATGTGGAGCAAGATCCTCTAACTTCTTGGACTTGTTCTCCAAGTTTAGCAACGACTTGGACTTGGTCTTCCCATGTTTTTATTCAGCTCCAAAACTCCTTGCCAAGTCACTTTTACTATCGTGGTAAAAATCCCACGAGATCTTCAGTTTCCGTGAAGTAAGGCAAAACTGTTATCCAGAATGTTATTCCGAATGTCAAGACATTTGTTCCAACATTTCTGTTTTTAACTTAGTACTGAAAATGATATATTGTGAAAAATGTTATAACACTAAACCCAACATTAACAATGCTTGAAGATATATACAGATATAAAATCTTAATTTTATCATTTTATCTTTTATTGTTTAATGTGTAACCAATATATACCCAGTAAGTATCATTAGATGCCTCCACAAAGATAGTGTCGAGAATTGGTCTGGAATACATGCACTTTCAACTTGTATAGAGGATAAATAATCTTGAGAGATAATAAGTAATAACAACATAAGATAAAATGCACAAATACAACATAATCGAATATGTACAAGTACAACATTTAATGTGAAATGCGTGCAATATAAGTCAGAATTAGGTATGCATGATAAAGACCAAATCTTTACTTATAAACAACGCTCCTAGCACTACAACTACACGCACACTACCTATGGTTCCAGGGATGTACGTATAGTAACTTTAGAAGGACGAATCCATATTCACACACCATACACCAACTCACACGCCATAACCACATTTATGTATGACAATAAATATATAAATATTATGCATATGTACAATATATGGCAGTAGCTAATTAAACATTGTAACTTACATGCACATAGCTCATAATGTTAAAACTACCATGAAAACGATGCCTATAACATTATTTCTAGAATGAATGCTCAAGTAGTCATGCAATGGGAAAACATGGAAAGTATACATGGCCTACTATATCACCCCAGCACAAAAAACACGATATCAGCATATAAGCTCATCACATCGAATATACATGACCCCCCATTTACATAATATGTTGCAAACAAGTCAATTTTGAAAAAGTTCACTCATTAAGGTTAAAATCTTAACTTACCTTAGTCCAAAGATGTCCACTCTCTCAAATTGCCTTTCCTTACTTTAACCCAATCACATGAGCTTGGCCTATTCAAAAGAATACTTTATGAGGTTAGACGAATCTAATAATACCATATTGTAATTTTAGATTAAGTTAAGGTCAAACCTGAGCCTCGTGGTCAAACCTAGAAATAGATTATAGTTTCGGATTACCCATAACACTAAGAGTTTTGAGTTCAACCGACGTTCAAATTTCCAATTTACCCTTTCTTAAACCTAGGGCAAATATTTTCTAATTTTTTCTTTTTATATCCATGATTTAGGCGCTAAATCAAGCATAGATTCATCTATAATGTCACGCCTTGAACATTGATTTGGGCGGACGGGCACTCGTTGCCTTAACTTACCCGAGCGAATCAGTTCTAAATGACATATGACTTGAAGAATACATAAAGTAAAATGAAAATAGTTTTCATATCATAAAGCCTTTAAAGAATTCCATTCATAAATAAGTACTTTAGGTTTAAAACAATGGAACATATGTCCAAAACATAAGACACTGTCAAACGTAGGGCATAACTAATATCTAGACTATGAAGCCTCTAACATAATCGATAATTCAAAACATTTATAGGGACAAAGCTTCGACATACCCAAAAAAACTAAAATGCTAAAATAAAGATAACTACACCACGAAGATCAAATGAGGCTCATCAATAGTTGAGAGTGTGGAAAACCTAGTGTGGAGTAGTATCTCCCTGAATATATATACATGCATCTTGAAATGTAGTGTCCAGTAAAAGGGACGTAAATACTGTGGAATAGCACTCGTATGTAGAACAAATAGAATGAAATAAGGGGATGTGAAGGGAAGGAAAACCTAACAACACTATAAATAAAATACGAAGAGATAAGAACTCTATGATAAATATTTGTATCATAAAAATATAAGTAAATTATTTATTGGATGTTTCATTAATAATTGACATGCTTTATCCACCATGTAAGCACATGGAGTATGATCTCTGCCCGATCGGCTAAGTCATTCAATCACCTTGCCAGAATAATGAGACATACATAATCATGATTGCTAGCAATGTGATCCATAAATAAACCGTCGTTGGGATAAGATGAAGGAATCTCCCGAATCAACAGTACGAACCTTATCCTTCATGGCATGCTTAGTTTCGGATGTTTGCACGCCTTCTCAGTTAACAAATCATGCTCCCATATATTAACATGATAAATATGAAATATTATCCCATAACCATATTTCATAGAGTCATATTGTGAGTCATGACAAATGTAGATAAATAGTAAGTTGGTCATATTCTAACTTGAAGAAAGTTCATAACTTGAAGAAAGTTCCTATTTTGATTATGTATCGTAATATATTTATAAAATGACGATTCTCATAGAATCAAAGTAATGAGAATTCAGGCGCATAATCTTGTATCACATAATATTGAGTTACTTGTTGAAAGAGAGTTCACAGGTGGGATGTAACCAATTGAAAGAAAGAATATGGAGGATACTGAAGCTATTTCAATGGTATTGGAACAAGTTGCCAAGGAAACAAGAATTTTACCTAAATCTCAATTCTAAGAAACAAAGGAATATTGATTTACCATTGAATCGGAAGAGAAAATAAGAGAACTCTGATTAATTATTCCCTCAAGCTATTTGGGTTCAAATAGCTAAGTTTACACGTCCTAAAAGGGAAGAAAAATCAATACTGATCAATTCCTAATTACATAATATTCTATCCTAATTACATAATATTCTATATACTATATTTACATAAATGCTAAAATTTTCACTGATTCTATCACCCCCTCAAGTTGGTGCATACAAATTATATGTACCAAGCTTGTTACATAAGTAACTTGTTCTGGGATCGGCTAATGACTTGGTAAATATGTCTACAAGCTAAAAATTTGACCGCATGAATCTCGTGACAATGTCTCCTGAGAGTACATTCTCTCTGACAAAATGACAATCAATCTTTATGTGTTTAGTCTTTTTATGAAACACTGGATTTGATGCAATGTGAAGTGCAACTTCATTATCGCACACAAGTTCCATTTCTTTCATCTCTCCAAATTTCAACTCTTTCGAGTTTCGATCCATATGAGTTCACATGTCGCTACTACCATTATTCTGCTTCTACACTAGACCTAGCAACCACATGTTGTTTCTTATTTTTCCAAGACACCAAATTTACCCCAACTAACACATAATATCAAGAAGTGGATCGTCTGTCAGAGAGTGACCCTGCATAATCTGCATCTGAATAACTAACAATTTTCTCATGTCCTCAATCTTTATAGAGTAGTCCTTTCCCTGGAGAAGATTTTATGTATCGAATGACACAAATAACTGCATTCCAATGACTGTCACAATGAGAATTCAAGAATTGAATTACAACACTAACTGGAAAGGTAATATCAGGTCGAGTTACTATGAGATAATTCAACTTACCCATCAAACTTCTATATCTTCCAGGATCGCTAAGAGCCCCCTGACCTGGCTGAGCTTAACATTTGGATCCATCGGAGAATCAGTAGGCCTACAATTTGTCATCCATGTATCCTCAAGAATATCAAGTGCATACTTCCTTTGTGAAATGTAGATTACTAATTTGGATTGAGCAACCTCAATGCCCAAGAAGTACCTCAATCGACCAAGATCCTTAGTCTGAAAATACTGGAAAAAGTGATGTTTCAATTTGATAATTCCCTCATCATCATTCCCTGTGATAACTATGTCATCAAAGTACACCACCAAATACATCCACAAACCTGGAGTAGGGTGACGATAAAACACAGAATGATCAGCTTCACTTAGTACTATGCCAAACTCCTAAATAACTGTGTTAAACTTCCCAAACCAGACTCGATGAAACTGCTTCAGTCCATAAAATGCTTGACGTAATCTGTAAATCATATTACTAGACTCATCCTGAGTAACAAAACCAGGTGATTGCTCCATATATACCTATTCTTCGAGATCCCCATGAAGAAATACATTTTTATATCCAACTGGTAGAGAGGTCAATGGAGAACAACAACTATAGATAAAAAGAAATGGACTAAAGTAATTTTAGTGTTACACCCCGTAATTTCAGGTCATGTATTTGAGAACGTACGAAAGGAAATAAGATTTGAATTTGGAAAGATAAGTTGACAGAATGTTTTTGGACAGATTTTCAGTCAACTTTGGAGCGGTATATCTCCTAGTATATAAGGAGTTTTTAGGTGTTTAAAAGGCCTAGTATGAATTTCATTGAGTCTAGTTTCCAACGCAACAAGTCGCTCGTCGATTGGACATCGGAGTAGAAAATTATGGACGTTACAAGATCAGCTGGCAGAAGAGAGGGAAAAATGTTTCAGTCAGGCGCCACAGCGCCACGGCGCCGGCTGCAGGGCCGTGGCGCCGTAAGTCCTGAACCTCTCTGAAGTTGCAGCGCCGTGGTTTTACATAGTTATATGTATCCAGGAAGGTAGCCTTATCGGCTAACCTGTTAATTATTTCCTGTTAAGTTTATGTATGTTCCGCTGATTATCTCTGAGGTATACTGCAGGGTGCCTGTAGTGGCACCGGGCCCGGCCCGGGTCATGACATTTAGTCACAGGAGAGAAGGTATCACCATAGTCAAGTCCAAAAATCTGTGTATATCCCTTGGCAACTAGTCGAGCCTTCAGCCGATCAATCTGTTCATCGGGGCCAACCTTCACTGTATATACCCAACGACAACCAACTTTAGACTTATTTGGAGGTAGAGGAACAAACTACAAGTACCACTAGAGTGTAAGTCAGACATCTCGACAATCATAGCTTGTTGCCAGCCCGAATGAGAAAGAGCTTCACCTGTAGTCTTAATTAGGAATAGACACAAATAAAGCATAATAAGTCGGTAAAAAGGATGATAGCTCAAGCAAGTATTAATAGGATGAGGGTTACGAGTAAAGCGATTACCTTTTTAGTGGAAATAGATGGGACTCTTTGTAGACAAATCCTCAACAGGTAAAGTTTTTTGTGGCGGACATGAATCATCTGGACGCAGGCGACGATGATAAGTCAATAGTGATGGCGGTGCAACTGAGGAAGATGTAGTTGTAGGAGGAGATATGGAAGGGTAGACTGTGGCAGGATCCCTAAAAGATAGAACTTCAGAATGTTTAACTATTCAGTAGAAGAGGATATAAAGTAGAGTTGACCTTCAAAGATGTAGACCAAATATCCCATCCTTAGCCGATACGGGACATTAAACAACCCCCTCTTCCTCACGCTCAGGGCTGAACATTTGAAGCGTGGACAATTTAATATGGGGGCCCAATATAGATAAATCATGAAGTGGGATGAGCCTGACATTAATACCATGTGAATCGGAAGAGAAAATAAGAGAACTCAGATTAATTATTCCCTCAAGCTTAATGAGTTTAGATAGTTAAGTTTACATGTACTAAAAAGAAAGGAAAATCAATACTAATCAATTCCTAATTACATAATATTCTATCCTAATTACATAATATTCTATCTATTATATATGCATAAATGCTAGAATCTTCACATATTCTAATAACCTACAAGGGTGTACCAAAGAGGGGTGCTAATAAATTCATTTTCCAATGATGCTCAAAATACTATTTTGGAATATTAGATCAGTAAAGACTTAGCAGCCTTTCATAGAGTGCAGATGTTACATAAGTTCTTTCTAATTGCATTAATGGAACCTTTCCAACATTCCGCATATATTCAAGAAGATCAAGGAAACTTGACATGAAATATGCAAATTTTAACTATAATGGAAATATCTTATTTTGTTTGGATGATAATATAAATGTGGATATTATTAACAACATTGAGCAACAACTAACTCTAAAACTATTTTTTCAGGATCACGAGAACAATGATTGTCACATTAGTTTATGCAAAGTGTGATGTTAATGAAAGGTCAGTTTTTATAGAATAGTATGTGCTAAATGGTTGATGGTATAACAACACCTTGTTCGTAGTGATTCAACATGATTATGAATGAAGAAGAAAATATTGGAGGGTTTCATGTTGGGCCCCTTTTTGACTGGTTTTATTTTTAAAATGGTTCGGGTTTGTTTTTTTGTTTGTTTTTAGTTTTAGGGTTGGTGTTTGGATGAAATGGATTTGGGGTAATTTTTATTATTTAAAAGATAAATTATTTAAAGGGATGTAAAATTATTAAAATAAAAGACGGTATAATAATAATAAAACATAATATTTAAGAAATATTTAATGCCTAATTAAAAAATAAAAATGCGATGCCATTTTGCGAAAAATAAAACATAGAATATTAAGAAAAAATACGATTATTATAAGAAAAATGTCATGATAAAAATGCAAATAAAAATATTTAACATTACAATAAATAATCGAAAAGATAAGATAAAATTGGATGTCAACGCATAATTATATTTAAGTATAACGTTAGCTCTCCAATTTCGTACGACGTTATATTTGTCTCATCATCACAGGCCACAAATTCACATTGAAAGTGATAATTGTGCCATTCTTATAAGATTGATACGTGGCAGATGCATCATCCTCGAACACCACAGAGATTGTAATTGAATCTAGAAGGTGTAAGAAATTGGAGAGACAAAGTTTGGAGGTAGCAACTCCAAGATTTTGAAAACTGAAGTGATGACTGAAATATGGTGTATGTACTAGAAAGAGTTAGGGTGTACGAGAAAGGTACAACGAGTAAGTAAAGAAGCGAACATATGTTGAAAGAATGGAAGTGATTATTTATGTGAAGAAAAGGTGCGAAGAGAGTATCCTATAGACCATGAGTGGGAGTTAGTTGAGATGTTATGCACGTTAGAGGTGGTTCCTCGTTGGCTTGGATTTAAGTATTGCGCGTGTGTTATATTATGGCCATGTGTGACATAATTGGTTTTGTAAGTATAGTAGTGGAGACTATACCGTCGCATGTATGTTTGGAGACTTTGAAGGAACATTCGGGACGAATGTTTCTAAGGGGGGAAGAATGTTACACCCCGTAGTTCCAGGGTATGTATGTGAGGACGTATGTACGAGAATACGACATAAAGATTGGAAAGGAAGAAAGATTTGATTTTCCGACGGAAAATTTTCTGAATTTTGTGAAGGAAAAAGGTATTTCAAAAAGAGTATGAGTGGAAGATACTAGTCCAAACGTAGAACTGACTGAATTTGGTATTTCAAAGACACTAATCCTAATTTAATAGGATATAGTGACTCAGATTGAGCTGGTGATGTGGATGACATAAAGAGTATGAGTGGAAGATGTTTTTATCTTGGCAATAATCTTGTTTCTTGGTATAGTCGCAAACAAAATTGTGTCTCACTTTCAACTGCTAAATCTGAATATGTAGCAGCTGGAAGTTGTTGCTCTCAATTAATATGGCTAAGACACATGTTAGACCACTATGATTTTTCAAGTAATAACTTAGTTTTGTATTGTGATAATTTGAGTGCTATTAATATTTCCAAAAATCCAGTTCAGCACTCTCGTACAAAACATATTGATATAAGACATCATTTCCTAAGAGATTTAGTCGAAAAACAGCTAGTTCAAATTGAACATGTTGACACTCTTCATCAACTAGCTGATATTTTTACAAAAGCTTAGGGCCATGAGATATTTTCTAGTTTGAAGAAATATCTTGGTCTTTGTAATCTTTGAAAAGGCGTTGTTTAGGTGAATGTCGGCTGCAATGTCTCTAATATTTTGGGTGACATTTACCTATGTGATATCGTAATCTGATTTTGTTACTGTATATTGACATGATTTTTGTTCACACAAGCATGATCCTCAATAAGAACATGGTTCGAAAGACGATACCGTTCTCTGCGATGATATTAGATATCATAAAAAAGAAGCATCAAAATAAGGCAAAGCCTTTTTCTAATTTTTGGCAACTGTGCAATATGGGAAAAACCCTTGAAATGATAACGTTCCTATTCTATAGGAGTATCAAGTACTTAAACTGAAATTATAAGGATACCAAATAAGTATTCTTATTTTTTACACAAAAAATAAATTGTGTATGTGTTTTATGATTAGATCAAGGACACAATGGGAAAATGTTACATTGGTCTAGTGGTTAAACTCATAAAAATACATTTAAATCGTGTCTTGATTTGTTGCCAAAACAGAAAGTTCTTGCGAATCATAAACGTGTGTTCTCCAAAATGTTGTCAACATTACTGTTGACACTTTCTGTCACGCCCCGAACCCCGGGCCCGCATCGTACTCCTACACAGGCACCCTTCTATACATACAATACGAGTAACACGCGGAAGATAACAACACTCATTTATTTTTTTCAAAGCAAGGCAAAGCCGATAAGGCTGCCATATATAAATCACCCAAGAGGGTCTACACTGTTTCAATGATGTAAATACAACTCTAGCCAGTTCAGCCCACATATGAATACAGACCTCTAACAAGGTGACAACAACTATGATGGGACAAGGCCCCGCCGTACCCCTGAATATACCTAGCCGGAATGATAAACTCCAGAACATTAGAGCCATCCAAAATGCTGAACAAGGATCCTAAGCTCACGGATCCACAACTGAGTACCTAGACCTGCGGACATGAATACAGCCCCCCGAAGGAGGTCAGTATAAAAAGTACTAAGTATGGAACTGAAATAAAGTACAGTATTAAAATCATGGCTGTGTACAAGAATGACAGGAGCAAGTATAGAAAATTAAATACCAGACCCTACCGTGTCACATAACCTAAAAGCCAACTGCACCTTGTATCACTGTACTATATCAACTCCAAGAGTCGACTGTGCCTTTCAAGAATATAATATCATACAGTCCAAATACAAAGCAGGAAACAAGTATGATAACCAAATTTATCAATAAGAGTAATGAAAATCAACTTCATCTTTAAAAATACCATTTCACAATATATAAGCAGTCATGCCAAGTCAGGGACGCATGCCCTCAAAATCATTACTTAAATATAACCATGGGTCTCTCGCCCCTAATATCAATCATGCCCGTGGAATTATTTCCTCACTGCCGGCAGTCCATGATATAATATAACACCAATATGTATACATGAACACCAGGTCCCACCTGTGTCATAAAAACTATACGGGCCAAGTAGGAAAGCCAACCACCAGATCCAGCCTGCATCATAAAACTTGTCACACCCCGAACCGGGGCGTGGATCGGTGCCCTACCGGGCACCCTACCTTAACAACTCAAGAACTGCGAAAATTAAATAACACCTCATTTTTAAAACCAACGTGCGTGCAAGGCAAAGCCGATGCGTCGCCATATAATATACATAATCAAAAGACACTACACCGCATACGAGTCCAATCCACATATGAATACGGACCTAATAGTTTCTTGAAATATGACGGACAAGGCCCCGTACCCATAACTGCACAAAAGCTCATCTTGAAGGAACTATACCAAAAAGATAAACTCACGAGCAGAGGAGCTATCCAAAACTCGAGCGGTCCTACACACTGCAGATCACCAAATCTCATTACCTAAACTGCGGCATGAACGGCCGCGCAAGGAGTCGATCGAAGAATGTACCAAGTATGTGAAAGCGATGAAATGTAATGAAATCATAACATTCTAAACAAAGCAGAGACACGTATGATAGCCAACCTACAAGACACAACACATAAGCGATCATATCAAGTCAGGGACGCATGCCCTCAAAGTCATTACTACAATATAACCATGGGTCTCACGCCCATAATATCAATCATGCCCGTGGAATCCTTCCTCACTGCCGGCAGTCCATGATATAATATAACACAAATAGGCATACATGAACACCAAGTCCCACCTGTGTCCTAAAAAGCATGCGGGCAAGTAGGAAAGCGAACCACCGATCCAACTCAGATCATAAAAGCGGGGGCAAGTACGAAGCCAACTACCAGATCGACTGCGTCAACAACCGGCGGGGTAAGTACGAAAGCTAACTACCGATCCACTCGCTGCCACGAGATATGACCGGGGCAAGTGCGCAAGCTATCTACCGGAGCCTATCGTACCAAACTGTGCAATAGCACTGACGGGGGCAAGTACGAAAGCCAACTACCAGAGCCATCCTGCGTCAGCCACCGACGGGGGACAAGTACGAAAGCTAACTACCAGATCCATCCTACGTCACTAAATCTCATGGAGGGCTAATCCATGGAATAACTGTCACGACCCGAACCCGGGCCCGTGACTGGTGCCTTACCCCGGGCACCCTAGTGATACAACATCAGAGAAAATCAGCGGAAGTAAGAACTTAAACATGAACAAGAGATAAGATAATAAAACAGGCCAACCAAACGGTTACCTTCCAATAAAATATATATACAATTCTTTCAAACCGAACAGTTTAATCCCTTTTACAAACCCTGCCCACAACAGTACTACAGACCTCTAAGAGTGTAACAACAACATGACGGGACAGGGCCCCGCCATACCCCTGAATGTACAAGAACCTACAACTCAGGGTAACATACCAAAAGATAAGCCTCCGGAGAAACGGAGCTTCCCATTGACTGTGACCACATGAGCGAGATCAACACGGTGTACCTTTACTGCGGCATGAGCGGCCCGAAGGAGGTCAAGACAACAGTACCAAGTATGTGGCGAAAATCGTAAATGAAATCATAGCAGTCTATATAAAGTAGGAGACATGTATGATAACCAAACTACAGTCCACAATAAATAAGCAGTCATGTCAAGTCAGGGACTAACGCCCTCAAAGCCATCACTCAAATACAACTATGGGTCTCACGCCACAACATCAATCATGCGTGGAATACCTTCCTCACTGCGGCGATCATGATATAAAGCATCAAGGAATACACATGACCACGTGTCCCACGTGTCGTAATAAAACCGTCTGAGGTAAGTGCGAAGGCATAGCCGACTACTAAAACCCACAGTACCAACGTGTCATAAATCGTATCATGAGATCTGTCTGCACCGCCACATGATCGGCGCCGCCTTCGCCGCGCGAGATCTAATGTCGCGTCTAGTCCTCGAACTTCCGCGACTCGCGTAGGCCACTCATATAGGTCCGCGTAGGTATTCCCGCGTCGGTAGCTACTCCGGCGTCCGCCGACTCGCAATCCGTATGGCCACATAGACCGCATGACCATAAAGGCCGCGCACTAACACGAACTCTCGTAGCTCGCGCATAGGCCTCGGGACCGCGTGAGGTATTCTCGAATCATAGGTCACACAGACACTTTGAGTCTACCGCGACGGAGGCAACCGGAATCATGTTAAGAGGTGAGTGATGTAATACTAGCATAACGGCTTACCGTTAAACAACATAAACACAACAAGGGGAAACCCCTTTACACAAACATCACAAGATACTACACACGTAGCGTCCTAACATATTTACTTATCAAATCAACAAGAAAGTATTACCAGGCTATCACAAACCAACACAATCAAGTTATTCACACAAGGTACTTCCTACTTTATGATAACAAGTTCGGGTTTTTATCCCCAAAGTACTTCATACATTAATTTTTTTAAAAGATCCGTCCAAAGTCACACAATACCCGTAGTATAAAAATAGAGTGACTATCTTTTTAAGTAAACCAAAATACTTCCCTTTGTAAAATCAAGTGACAACATTATTTTCCAAACGTTCAAGTTTGCCTAATTTCAAATGCTCAAGTCTCTTATTTTAGAAAGGTTTCATAACTCATAGTCTTAATCTCTTTTAAAACAATTGAGTAACATAAGTCTTATGTGTAGCTGTTTATTCTTGTTTATAACAATCTTATTACTGACCATGATCTAGGAAATGTAATACGATTTTGTTTTTTCTTAGCTTCTATGCAGATGGAGGTTTCTACTGATTTTAATAACAATTAGTTATTTGTCAATACATTTTCCCTTATTCACGCTGCAGTGGTTTGTTCGACACTTATTCTCATTTCCGAAATCAGTAAAACATTATTCTTTTAAAATCAAGTACTCATTACTCGCGAATGAGGTTTTACAACATTTTTAACAAAATGTTACATATCGATTAAAATAAGTTAAGTCTCTTATCTTTCAAGATCAAGTCTCTTAACTTCTACAATCAATAAACCATTCCTTTACCTACATGTAGTCGTTATAACTAACTTCCCATAAAGCTATTATAACACCCATGTTTTAAACCAACCAAATTCATTTAGCACGTATGCGTCTACCATACTACATAGCTTACAAAACATCGTGCTAGAAAGGATAGGAAGAGGTTCACATACCTCGCGGCGATTATCGACAATTAGCAATACGCTCACAAGATCAGTAACCACGCTAGCCTTTTCCACTCTTCAGTAGAATCGCTACTCGTAGTACTTCCACCTATATAGGCCCTGGCGTCTATTAACTTCTAAACACACGGTTCCATATTGTACAGAAAATTCGCGGCACCTCACCCGCAACCGCGTAAATCTCTCCTCTATCGAGGCTACCAAGCCAACCAGGGGGCGGGGTGTTTATACGTACAAACGGACGTGTACAATCTATTCACAGAAATACTACACAAGTCTACGTAAATCTGATCCTATTCTCCTCTTTAATATCATACATGTAATTACAGTTCAATTCTTATCTTTAAACATTCTATATATAGTATACTCAACTATATATTACTACAACATGTAATTTCCAATTACAATAGGGGACAAGATTTATTTACCTCGATAAGCCCAAAATTATCCAAGTTTAAATGTCGATCCTGAGCAACGTTTAGCTCCTACTCTGGGCGCTCCAACCCGCTCCAAACAACCCTTAGAAGTTCTACGCAACTTCTACTTAACACTTCAACCGACTATGAAGGTTTTCCTTAGGGTTTCGGTTTGAGACAAAAAGGACATAAGGTAGTATTTCCGGGCTCTACGTATAGAGGTAACTTTGGAATACTACAAGGTATAAGGCTAAGGTATTTTGGGTATAGTAACAATACTTGGAGAGTATTTCTACCAAGAGGGGGGGTATTTATACGAGACAACACCACAAGGGGGGGGTGTGTACCCCTCGGCCAACCCCAGGAGGGGATACTCTCGGCCAAGGGGAGGGGACTCTCGGCCAAGGGGCCTCACAAAGGGGGGAGGGGGAGGCTAGGACGAGATCACCACACTAAGGGGGGAAAAAGGGCTTTCATGACTTAGGAAAGTTTTTGGATGAAGAAGTCTTCACAAAGGGAGGGGTATTTATAGGGAGTTCAATGGACAAGATCAAGCCATGTGGGGGGAAAGTGGAGGGCCAAGATCAAGCCAAGTGCACCCTAACCCTACTCCACAAAACAAGGCACAAAATAAGGCACCAAACATGGCACAAAATAAGCCACAAAACAAGGCCAAAACAAGGCCCCAAATCGTCCCACTAGACGCCCACTTGAGGGTGACAAGTGTCGCCCTCTCGTTGGTCCAAAATATTTCGTCTCTCGGAAAAATCCGCAAAAATTATAAATGACATAGCCATATTTTTCCCCTCGCAAGCTTTGTAAAACGTTTCGTCGAAAAACAATTCTTTTCGGTAGTTGTGAACAAATATTTTTCGGTCCTATGCCTAACTTAAGGCTCAACTTTCGTACGTACGTCCTTACGTACATACTCTGGAAATACGGGGTATAACAATAACAATATCCCACGTGGTCGCATGCCCCGGAATCCCACATCGTATAAGCATGACCATAGGGTAATACAAACAAATCCGGGATTCTAACGCCTCGCAGTCACGTGCCGGAATCCCACATCGTATAAGCATGTCGAGTATCCTCGTGATCGCGTGCCGGAATCCCACATCGTATAAGCATGACCATGGGGTAATACAAACAATCAGGAATCTAACGCCTCGCAGTCACGTGCCGGAATCGCGTCGTATAAGCGTGTCAATGAGTATCCTCGCGTGGTCGCGTGCCGGAATCCCACATCGTATAAGCGTGACCATGGGGTAATACAAACAAATCCGAATCTAACCGCCTCGGTCACGTGCCGGAATCCCATCGTATAAGCGTGTCGAGTATCGCGTGGTCGCGTGCCGGAATCCCACATCGTATAAGCATGACCGTGGGGTAATACAAATAATGGAAGCATACGGTGGAATCCCATCACCGTCGATGCGTCGAGTAAACTTCTGACAAGACGGTAGGACCCTCCAACCGAGAGTCGCGGCGCACAAATATAATACTTGCACTCAAGGGCTATCACCCGACACATAGGCAAGTTCATAAAATCTTTAGACTTTCGTTTTATAAACTCGAGGCAACATAGAATACTCGCCGATTAAACAAGCCAAAGTACTTATCAAGGCACACATAGAGTAATTCTCAATTAAACAAGCCAAAGTACTTATCAAGGCACACATAGAATAATTCTCAATTAAACAAGCCAAAGTACTTATCAAGGCACACATAGAATAATTCTCAATTAAACAAGCCAAAGTACTTATCAAGGCACACATAGAATAATTCTCAATTAAACAAGCCAAAGTACTTATCAAGGCACACATAGAATAATTCTCAATTAAACAAGCCAAAGTACTTATCAAGGCACACATAGAATAATTCTCAATTAAACAAGCCAAAGTACTACGTACGTACATTCTTTTCAAAAGACTCCTTTTTATGTAAAACCCCAAGATACTAACACCCGTAGTATCAAGGTGTGTCTATTTTTCAAAGTAAGTTACTACACTTTTATAAAACTCATTTCAAGCTTGAAATCAAGTAACTTCAAATTTTCACAATCTAGGCAACTTATGCCTAATAATCAAAATAGACAACTTTCTTAACCTTCCATAAAGCCGTTATAACCAACTTCCCATGAAGCCGTTATAACCCTTTATGGTTTTAGACATATTCATTCCTTTTATAATCAAGTTTCTTTTACTTTTAAACCTCAAGTAACTCACACCTTTAAAACAAGTTACTTCTCTTAAATCATGTCATTTCTCCTCTCTTAAAACAATTAAGTAAATCACTCCTTTGACTCCCCTAAAGTCATTATAACGACCCTTAGGTTTTGGAACTAAGGCACTAGCCAAAAGATTTGGAAACCACTTCCTTTTCAAGACTCTATGTACTTTAAGTAAAATACTTTCACTTTTAAGAATCCAAACTTCACTAAGGAAATGGATTATACAACTTACAATTTAAACATCAAGGTACAATCAAGGAAGTACATAGAACAAATTCTATTTTAGGCAATTCAAATACAACCAAGGAATGGATCATTTAAGGAGTAGGACATACTTTCTTTATCTTAAGGAATCATGCTAGAAGAGGAGATAGTTCACATACCTTTTCGGCTAACGCCGTACGTAGAATTGTCAACCTATAATGGTCACAACATGACTATCAATTTCTAGTTTCTAACGTAGAATAATACTAAGTATACGGTCTCTTATTCTACGGAAAATCGGGCAGCACTTCCTTTGTTTCTACGTACTTTGTGTAACACCCCATTTTAAACCGGAGTCGGAAACGGGATTACTGCTACATATGGTTGATTCCTAAATGTATTTTAAGGAGTCGCCACCTAATTATTATAGTGAATTAGGACACTTATTAAATAGCATAAAAATGCTATAAATGACTTCCATTTAATGGTCTGCGAAATTAGTGAGATTCTGGATCAGGGTTCTTTATTATCCTAAAGGGAAGGGGTTAGGCATCCTTTAAGATCCGCTAACTTGCGGTTGTTCGTTCAAACCTAGGTTAATTATTTATTGCTCTTTTTATTCTACCTATTCTAAGCATTTATAATTTAAATAAAGTGCACTACACAATAATAAAACTAAATTAAATGCGATATAAAATAACATTTCGGGACATCTTTTAGCCCTTTTTAGGCTTTCTGCACAAGATGATCTCATTACTGCGTAAACACTTAGTAAAAGTGTTAGTATCAGAATAAATAATTTTAAAGTAATGACAGGAATTTAATAAGTAAAGCAAAAAATAAATAAATCCGTCTTTTGCACAGAGGAGGCCTTGGAAATCAGACGGAGATTCCTTCATCGGCCAATATTGCTATAAGATAAATAAAACTTTCAGATCCGCGTCAAAACAGTAATAGTTTTAAACACGGAGGGCTCAGATATGAAAAATATATAAAGTGGGACAACCTAAACAAGTGCGGCTGCGAGAATTCGCCCGCGGTAGCATGTTGGTTATCGATGTAAGTGGAAGAAATCATCCTGCGCGAGCTTCATTTATTTTATTTTAGTCTTTCTGTGTGGAGGCCTCAAAAATCGACGGATAACTTTTTCATCGGCCAAACAAGTGTAGCATCTTGTTCAAATCAGTAAAATACCAACAGTATAGTATTTGTTCTAAATCAGTAAACCAGCAACAAATGTCCAAAATCAATAGCAATACGCCAAAACCAGTCCAATAATATGGCCGAAAACAGTAGTAGCAATGCCGAAAATTAGTAGCAAATAGCCTAAAAATCAGTGGGAACGCGGCAAAGAATCAGCCCAACAAACAATAAAAACAGCAAAATCGTAGCCAGCATAGGTGACCGGAGAACCCGATCATGTGGAGTTTTTAGAACTCGGCGATTACTCCAAAATAATGAGAAATCCGTCCAACAAACAAAATGACAAACGGATCGAAAATAAATAGCCAACGGACGTCATCAAAGTTTTTTAAACTCCGGTTGGTTCCCCAAATTAGTCCGAAAATCAGTAAAACAGTAGAATCATCAGCAACATAGTATCACAAAAAAAAATACAGAGATCCCTCGTGAAATGCATAGTGTTGCCGGAGTTTTCAAAACGTCGCCGGAGTTCCTAAAACTCCGGCCAAAATACTAAAATGGCGCAAAATCAATGACAAAGCGAAGCGGCGGGAGCGATTCACGAAATCGAGGCGCGGAGTTTAAAAACTCCGGCAAAAAATACAAGAAATCATTCCAAATCAAAACAACAAACAGGAACAGTAACCAACCTCCTGGTCACATGCCCCGGAATCCCACATCGTATAAGCATGTCCAAGGAGTATCCCTCGTGGTCGCATGCCCCGGAATCCCACATCGTATAAGCATGACCATGGGGTAATACAAACAAATCCGGGAATCTAACCCGCCTCACAGTCACATGCCGGAATCCCACATCATATAAGCGTGTCCAGGTATCCGGCGTGGTCGCATGCCGGAATCCCATCGTATAAGCATGACCATGGGGTAATACAAATAATGGAAGCATACGTGGAATCCCATCACCGTCGGTGCGTCGAGTAAACTTACAATGACAGTAGGCCTCCAATGAGTCGCGGCGTACAAATATAATACTTGCACTCGAGGGCTATCACCGCCATACGTAGACAAGTTCATAAAATCTTTAGACTTTCATTTTATAAACTCGAGGCAACATAGAATACTCGCCAATTAAACAAGCCAAAGTACTTATCAAGGCACACATAGAATAATTCTCAATTAAACAAGCCAAAGTACTTATCAAGGCACACGTAGAATAATTCTCAATTAAACAAGCCAAATTACTTATCAAGGCACACGTAGAATAATTCTCAATTAAACAAGCCAAAGTACTACGTCGTACATTCTTTTCAAAGACTCGCTTTTATGTAAAACCCAAGATACTAACACGTAGTATCAAGGTGTGTCTATTTTTCAAAGTAAGTTACTACACTTTTAGAAAACTCATTTCAAGCTTGAAATCAAGTAACTTCAAATTTTCACAATCTAGGCAACTTATGCCTAATAATCAAAATAGACAACTTTCTTAACCTTCCATAAAGCCGTTATAACCAATTTCCCATAAAGCCGTTATAACCCTTTATGGTTTTAGACATATTCATTCCTTTTATAATCAAGTTTCTTCTACTTTTAAACCTCAAGTAACTCACACCTTTAAAACAAGTTACTTCTCTTAAATCATGTCATTTCTCCTCTCTTAAAACAATTAAGTAAATCACTCCTTTGACTCCCCTAAAGTCATTATAACGACCCTTAGGTTTTGGAACTAAGGCACTAGCCAAAAGATTTGGAAACCACTTCCTTTTCAAGACTACATGTACTTTAAGTAAAATACTTTCACTTTTAAGAATCCAAACTTCACTAAGGAAATAGATTATACAACTTACAATTTAAACATCAAGGAACAATCAAGGAAGTACATAGAACAAATTCTATTTTAGGCAATCCAAATACAACCAAGGAATGGATCATTTAAGGAGTAGAACATACTTTCTTTATCTTAAGGAATCATGCTAGAAGAGGAGATAGTTCACATATCTTTTATTTAAATCCACAAGCTAAGCCGAATCGCGTGCGATAGAATTGTCAACCTATAATGGTCACATGACTATCGATTTCTAGTTTCTAACGTAGAATAAAACTAAGTATCACGATCTCTTATTCTACGGAAAATCGGGCGACACTTCCTTTGTTTCTCGTGCTTTGCCACCTTTTTCAAGGCGAATACAATAACAACACGCATTTAAGGCTCAAACAACAACCAACCAAAGGGGATTACACGCCTGTACGTGTAAAATTCCGCCCCACAATTCATACCAAGTAGTTTAATACTCACTAGCCATTCTCGGCCAACAATGACTCAACACAAGTCCTTTCCAATTCTTTTTCAATTCCAAGTTCTAAGGTCTAACATGTTATATAGTCATAAACAACTTCAACAACTACAATTTCCTTATTTATACAACATGCGGCGACTTAAACTAATAATCAACTTGAATTGTAATCTTAAGGCTAAACATGCTAGTTTTCGGATTAGGGTTTCAATAGCCAATAAACTTATCAAACCTCATACTAAATACCTCATGCTTGCTAATATCCATAACTACAATGATAAGTAAACTTTAATTGCTAAAACGACAAGATTTATACCTTTACAAGCCCTTAAAATTTCCAAGATTCAAAGTCGCTCCTTAGCAATTCTTAGCTCCTTTCCTTATGTTCCAATCCGCTCCAAGCACTCCTTAGAAGCCTATGAATAACCCATCTTCAAGTTCCAACTTCAAAGTTGAAGAACTCCTTAAGTTTCCGCCTTGCGACTAAGACAAAAACGTCGTTTTTCCGAAATCTTTCTATTGATATATCCTTACAATACCCTTAGGGACCTTGGGTTTAAGTCTTGTGAATAATGGATCACAAACTAAATTTTTTTGTGTGGAAAATTCATCAAAGCAGAGAGCATGCTAGTGTGCACAAGAGTTTGTCTAATTTTTCTAAGTGTGGAAGACCTTGTCTTGCTACTAGTGTGGTATATAAAACACAATGGAGGGTCAAGATATCAACACTTGAGTGGCTAGGATGAAGAACACTTGGATAATTGCCAAGTGGACAAGTTGACAAGTCAACAATCTCAAGCTTGAAGACTTATCATCCACAATGGTCAAATGACCATTTTAACCTTGCAAGTTTTCGTCCAAGGGCATGTGGGGAAGGTGCCACGTGTCGCCCTCTCATTCGTCCATAAAATTCCGTAACCCTCGTGGGCCCCGCAAAACGTAAAATTCCTCGGGTGGGCCCCACGTGACCAAATCCGTAAAAATAAATTTCCATAATGTTAATAAGTTCCATACTCTTCAAATAATGCATTTTGAGAATTCAATTCTCAACAACGAACATTTTTCCTTTCCGACGTTCGGAAGATTTTTCGTCGGAAAAACAATTCTTCCTTTCGTACTAATTTCCAAGTCTTGATTCCTTACATACCTTCTCTTATACATGTCCTGGACTTTCGGGGTGTAACAAAACTGACCGGGGCAAGTAAGAAAGCCAACTACCAGATCCAGCCTGCGTCAACAATGGCCGGGCAAATCGAAAGCCATTTACGAGATCGGCATGCGTCGCGAGATATGGCCGGCAAGTCGGAAGCCATCTACAGTCTGCCGTACCAAAGCGTGCCATAGAAGCGGCCAAGGGCAAATCTGAAAACCAACTACGAGATCCATTACGTCGGCTGGCCAGGCGAATCGGAGCTAACTACGGATCACGCTGCGTCACTAAACCTCATGGAGAGCTAGTCCATGGAATAACAATATCATCCGAGAATTGCACCTGCATCCTGGCCGCATGCCCCCGGAACCTTCATCGGTGCAGGCATATCCATGGATCAATAATAGTGGAAGCATACCCGTGGGCCGCTGCGTGTCGGTATGTCGAGGAATAATATAGTGAAAGCATACCCGTGGACCATCCAACGTGTCAGTATGTCCAAAAGGAATGATATAGTGGAAGCATACCCGTGGGCCACCCAACGTGTCAGTATGTCCAAGCAACGATATAGTGGAAGCATACCCGTGGACCATCCAACGTGTCGGTATGTCGAAGGAACGATATAGTGGGCGTACAGTGGGCGCTGGCGTGTCGGTATGTCCAAAGGAGCGATATAGTGGAAGCATACGTGGGCCACCCTGACGTGTCGGTATGTCGAGGAACAATATAGTGGAAGCATACAGTGGACCATCTAACGTGTCAGTATGTCCAAAAGGAATGATATAGTGGAAGCATAAGAATACAACACTAGCACAACAAGGCTATCACAAGCAAGCGTAGGCAAGTTACCATACTTCTAGACTTTCAATTTTTATGTCAATAATCCGGGTCATAAACCTTGATGAGAATTCATTAACCGCTTCATACCTTCCCGGTATCTATTTAGTCCTTACCAATTCCTGGTAATCTTTAAGCATTCTAGGCAACCCATATGTGACCCTCATACATAAATCCGTATAGATGTACGTCTTTATACCACTATAAAACAATTATTACCAACCTGGATACGCAATCCACATAATCTTTCCTGGGTCACTACTGCCTTTCTCGTAGCTGCAATCAACATAACTCGTTAGGGAGAGACGACCCTAACCACAAAGCTCTATCACACGATCTCAGAGTGAGAAGAATGAAAACCAATCCTAAATGCCCTGCAGCCTCCTGGTTATAGATGTGGTGCACAACACACCGATAACGATACTCTACTAGACACGGTCTATAGACACTTTCAGAGGACTAGCGCTCGATACCACTTTTGTCACGACCGACCGGGCGCGGCGGTGCCCTACACAGGCACCGGCACCAGTATACATCAGAGAATAGCAGCGGAACATACACAACTCATAAAATTACTTAGACATTAAATATCAACAGGCCAGCCGATAAGGCCACATTCCGTAAAATATACATCAGTTACATTTTTTTTCTTTACAACCCAATCCACAAGACATGACTACAAACCTTTAAGAATACCAACTGTGATGGGACAGGGCCTCGCCATACCCCTGAATATACAACAACCGACCATACTAGGGATCTGAACCAAAGATAAGCCTCCGGAGTAATGGAGCTTCTCAACAGCTGAACAGTGATCCTAAGAGTGGGGATCAGCAACCTGTACACTCTACCTGCGGCATGAACGCAACCCCCCGAAGGAGGTCAGTACAACATGTACCAAGTATGTGAAACTGAAAGTACTGTAATGAAATCATAAAGTCTAAAATAAAGCTGGAGACATATATGATAACTCAATTAACAATACACTGTGCCTTATTGTTACGTCTCGTAATTCCAAGAGGATGAGATGAGAACGTACGAAAGGAAACAAGATTCGAATTTGGAACAAAGAAAAAAAAAGCAGAATTTTTTTTGGACAGTTTTTCGGTCAACTTTGGAGCAGTATATCTCCTAGTATATTGGGAGTTTTTAGGTGTTTCAAAATCCTAATATAAATTTCATTGAGTCTAGTTTCCAACGCAACAAACCTCTTGTCGATAGGACATCAGAGTAGAAAGTTATGGACGTTACAAGATCAGCTGACAGAAGAGACAGGGTCAGGCGCCACGGCGCCATTGTAGGCAGGGCGAAAACCACGAAATTATGCGAAGTTGCAGCGCATGGCTGAGGCAGGATTTTTGCGGAAATGTGGCAAAATTATAAGATATTTATGTAAAGGACCTATGGGAGGCGACAAGCCCTCCCAACTATAGAAACAGATAAAGGTTATATATGACCAAGTCTTCCTAGATTAAAATCATTTGCAAGATTTCACCCAAAATTTGCTCTTCTCTTCTCTCTCAAATGGTTAAAACCCTAAGCCTAAATGAGATTTTTGGAAAGGAAATATGTTGACGAGCTTGTAGGGGGTTCGTAGAGGTGATTTTAGCGGGAAGAAGAAGTGTTGCGGAAAGAGGGCTAAAGTGGGCGAGATTGTTGGACTGTCTTGGGCAAAATACCAAGGTAAATTCATTCTCCTTCTTGAAATAAATTATGTCATGTGTTGTAGAAATTTGAGAAAGGTATTGTGATGAGTAAAATGGATATAAGAATTGAATGTTGTCATGTCACAAATGAAAGTATAAATGGCAGTTTTCGAGCTTCTAGTTTGTTGGATTTATATGGCCGTTGTCTTCACTTTTATGTGGGGTTTATTGAAGTGATTTTAGTAGTTGATAATTGATCATGTGAATTATGCATTGAATATTGATAAGTGTTATAGAATATTGAGAGCCTAAATCCGAGCATGAGCTTATTAGCCATTGAAAGTACAATACAAATTGGTCGATAGCTATAATCGTCGCATGTTATCTAAATAAGGGATTTTAGTTGTTGAAATTGGTTGCGACTATATAACATGTTGGAATGACAAAATGGATTGAAAAGGGATTGGAAAAGATTGTATGTGGTTGTACATTGTAGCCAAGGATGACATTTAATAATGAACAATTTTATGTAAATTGTGGGGCATAATTTTACACGTCATGTTAAGGCGTGTAATCCCCTTTGGTTAGCTAAATTGTTGAGCCTTAAATGTGGCGTTTGGTTATTGATTTCGGGCCTTGAAAAAGGTGGAAAAGTATGTAGAAACAAAGGAAGTCTTTGTCGATTTTCTGTAGAATTAGGTGACTTTACACTTGAAATATTCTACATTTGAAGTTAGAAGTTAATAGACGTATTGTGGTCATTTTAGGTTGACATACGATGTACGACATATTGGACTTAGCAAGTGGATTGAACCGAAGAGGTATGTGGAACTTTCCTATCTCTTGAGCATGAGTAGTTGTAAATATATAGTACGGTAGACGTACGAGATTTTGATGAATCTAGTTTCATTTGATATCCTTGACTTGTTTTAAGAATGTCCAAGTTGGTGGAGTTAGGGAGTTAACTCACTTGTCTTAAAGATTAAGGATATCTTAGTTTCTAAAGATAAGAGACGTGAAGTATTTTTGAAAGTATATGATACTTGGTTTTTTTTATATGGAAAGTTTAAGTCTCTTGGTTATAAAGAAGAATGTAAGTGTCTAAAGCATAAAGTTAGTATAACGGCTTTATGGGAAGTTGGTTATAATAGCTTTATGGAAAGTTAAAAGGATGGTTTACTCTAGCAATGTAAATTAAGATAAAATGACTTGAAAGTAAGAATGACAAATTGATTTGAAGGCATCAATTGCTTAAAGTTTTAAAGTAAAAAGTCACTTGATTTAGAAGTATTTAAATGTAGTTCTAAAAGGTATTGTGACTTGTTTTGAAAAGTATATATGACTTGATACTACGGTTTTTAGTATCTTGGAAGTTTTATATGAAAAAGAGTCATTTTAAAAGAATAGAAGTACGTAGTACTTTGGGTTAAATTCCCGGATTTTATAATGACATGTTAGTGCCTTAAGTAAACTAAAATGAGAGTGTATATGATTAAAGCTAATAAGAAGTTAGGGGATTTCTTAACTTGCTTATGATAATTATGATAAGCCGGTAGTGCTTATGTTATGTATGATAAGCCGGTAATGCTTATGTTATGTATGATAAACTGGTAGTGATTATGTTATGTATGATAGCCAGTTGTGCTAGTGATATATTGTTCATTACGGGGTCATTTCCCGGGTTTGTGGCATTTGCATATTCCGTGGATTTGCTACCCATGATGCGAGGAATACCTCATGCGAGTCCGTAGGGCTCATGCGGGTGAAATAGTCCTATGCGGGGCAGACTAGTCCTATGCGAGGAGATTACCTCATGCGGGTCCATACGACCTATGCGGGCGGATACAGTCTATGCGAGAAAATTACCTCATGCGGGTCCATACGGCCTATGCGGGTGAAATAGTCCCAGGAGTAGGATTGCAGAATGATACTACGGGCGGATGGCCCTAGGTTAATCATGAGCTTCCTGTTTTAAAACCGGCAACAATTTATTCTTGTTTACTCCCATTGTTAGTAAGACACAGTGTACTGTTAATGTGGTTATCATACATGTTCCCAGCTTTATTTTAGACTATTATGATTTCATTACAGTACTTTCAGTTTAACATACTTGGTACATGTTGTACTGACCTCCTTCGGGGGGCTGCGTTCATGCCGTAGGTAGAATTATATAGGTTGTTGATCCTCACTCTTAGGATCACTGTTCAGCTGTTGAGAAGCTCCATTACTCTGGAGGCTTGTCATTGGTTCAGATCCCTGGTATTGTCGGTTGTTGTACATTCAGGGGTATGGCGGGGCCCTGCCCCGTCACAGTTGCTATGTCAAAATTCTTAGAGGTCTGTAGTCATGTATGTGGGTCGGTTTGTAAGGAAAAAGGATGTAACTGCTTTTGACTAGTTATGTATATATATCCAGGAAGGCAGCCTTATCGGCTAGTCAGTTGTTTAATTCTTACTGATTTAAGTTGTGTATTTTATGTATTTTCCGCAGGTTTTCTCTGATGGTTACCTGTAAGGGTGCCCAGGTAGGGCACCAGTCGCGGGCCCGGGGTCGGGTCGTGACACTTACTAACAATGAGAGTAAACAAGTGTATACTTTACTGCATAAAAATAGTAGGCTCATGATCAAAGTAGGGTCACCCGCCTGTAGTATCATTAAGCAATCCTACTCGCGGACTATTTCACGCGTAGGTCTATGGACCCGTGATGTAATTTCCTCGCATAGACTGTATCCGCACGCATAGGTCGTATGGACCCGCATGAGGTAATTTCCTCGCATAGGACTGGTCCGCCCCGCATAGGACTATTTCACCCGCATGAGCCCTACGGACTCGCATGAGGTATTCCTCGCATCATGAGTAGCAAATCCACGGAATATGCAAATGCCACAAACCCGGGGAATGACCCCGTGATGAACCATATATCACTAGCACAACCGACTATCATACATAACATAAGCACTACCGGCTTATCATACATAACATAAGCACTACCGGCTTATCATACATAACATAAGCACTACCGGCTTATCATACATAACATAAGCACCACCAGCTTATCATAATGAACATAAGCAAGTTAAGAAATCCCCTAACTTCTTATTAGCTTTGTTCATATACACTCTCATTTTAGTTTACTTAAGGCACTAACATGTCATTATAAAATCCGGGAATTTAACCCAAAGTACTACGTACTTCTATTCCTTTAAAAAGACTCTTTTTCATATAAAACTTCCAAGATACTAATAACCGTAGTATCAAGTCATATCTACTTTTCAAAACAAGTCACAATACCTTTTAGAAATATTTTTATAGGCTTCTAAACCAAGTGACTTTTTACTTTAAAACATTAAGCAATTGATGCCTTCAAATCAATTTGCCTTTCTTCCTTTCAAGTCATTTTATCTTAATTTACATGGCTAGGGTAAACCATTCTTTTAACTTTCCATAAAGCTATTATAACCAACTTCCCATAAAGCCGTTATACTAACTTTATGCTTTAGACACTTACATTCTTGTCACGACCCGAACCCGGGCCCGTGACTGGTGCCTTACCCCGGACACCCAAGTAGACATACATCAGAGTAATCAGCGGAACATAAAACAAGACATGAAATAATATGAAGTGTAAAACAGTTATCTGAGAAAAGTTGTCTTTCGGCATATATATATATAAAAACCTGAACACGAACAGTTACATCCTTTTTACAAACTCGCACACAGCGATTACTCTGGACCAAGAATGATATAGCGATAATGGCGGGACGGGGCCGCCGCCATACCCCGAATGTAAGTACCAACGACGAGGACTATACGTGATAAGCCTCGAGAAACGGAGCTTCCCAAAACGCTGAACGTGATCCCAAGAGGCGAGGATCGACGATCGTGTACCTCTACTGCGGCGTGAACGCGGCCGAGGAGGTCGATAACGGTACCAAGTATGTGGCGAAAATCACGTAAATGAAATCATAGTAGTCTATATAAAGCGGGAGACATGTATGATAACCAAACTACAATTCCTGATAAATAGCGATCATGTCAAGTCGGGGACTCACGCCTCAAAGTCATCACTCAATTATAACTATGGGTCTCACGCCCACATCAATCATGCCGTGGAATACCTTCCTCATCACGTGATCTATGATATAAAAGCACCAAGGAATACATGAACACGTGTCCCACGTGTCATAATAAAACCGTGCGGGGTAAGTACAAAGGCATAGCCGACTACTAAAACCACGATGCAACAAGGTCATAAAGCGTATCATGAGATCTGTCTGCACCGCCACATGATCGGCCGCCACTCGCGCGATATCTAATGTGCGCGTCTAGTCTGGAACTTCCCGACTCGCATAGGCCACTCACATAGGCGCGTGAGGTATTCCCGCATCGAGGGTAGCTACTCCGGCAGCGTCACGGACTCGCGATCGCGTGGCGCATAGGCCGCGTGACCATATAGGCCGCACACTAACTGAACTCTCGTAGCTCGCATAGGCCACAGGACCCGCGTAGAGGTATCTCGAATCATAGTCACACAGACGCTGAGTGTCACGACCCGACCGGCATGGTGCCTTACCGGGCACCCTAGTGATACAACATCGAGAAAATCGTGAAATAAAAACATACACATGAAACAAGATATCTGATAATGAAATAAGAAAAAGCAGCAACTGTCACACGACCTGCTCCGGCCCGTCGCCTACCCGCATCCAAGTAGTCATACATCGAGAAAAACCAGTGGAATATAAAACAACCAAGATATGAACGATAATAAATAAGACACATTGGGGAAAAAGTTGCCTTCGGCATAATGTATATAAATAACCCAAAATGAATACATTATATCCTTACAACAGTCTCCATGACACTTAAGAGTTTAAAACAACAATGGCGGGACCCCGCCATACCGAATGCAAATATCTACAACGGCGGGGACCATACCAAAATGCTAAGCCTCCGAGAAACGGAGCTTTTCCGACAAACGGTGATCCTAAGAACGGATCAACAGAGACTTTACCATCGCTGATGAACGCAGCCTTCCGAGGTCGCATAACAGTACCAAGTATGTGGGAAATCAAAATATCAGTAAATGAAATCATAGTAGTCTATATAAGGCAGGAGACATGTATGATAAGCCAAAACTACGCTTCATGATAAATAAGCGATATGTCAAGTCGTGGACTCATGCCTCAAAGTCATCACAATAGAAATGACGGGGTAATGCGAAGGCATAGCCGACTACTAAAACCTACGGTACCAACAAGGTCATAAATCGTATCATGAGATCTGTCTAGACCGTCACATGATCAAAGCCGCCACTCGCTCAGATCTAATGTGCGCATCTAGTCCCCGAACTTCCGCAGCTCCGCATAGGCCAAGCAGATAGGCGCGTGAGGTATAACCCGCATCGAGGGTAGCTACTCCCCGACAGCTCCTAGACTCGCCGTCCGCGCCACAAGGACCGCATGACCACAAGGGCCGTGATACTAACTCGGAACTCCGCAGCCCCGCATAGGCTGCACCGCATAAGGTATTCTCGAATCATAGGTCCATCGACCACTGAGTCTACCCCGCGTCGGAGGCAGCTTAACCCGGGAGTTATGAATGATATAATATCAACATAACCGCTATTGCTAAACAACATAAGCACAACAAGTGGAAAACCCTTTACACAAACATCACAAGATACTAACTCACGAAGATCCTAACATGTTTACTTATCAAGTCAACAAGAAAGTATTACAAGACTATCACAAATCAATACAATCAAGTTATTCACACAAGGTACTTTCTACATTATGTTAACAAGTTCGGGTTGTTAGCCCCAAAGTACTTCATGTATTACTCTTTTAAAAGATCCGTTTCTTTTACAAAAGTCACACAATATCCGTAGTATAAAAATAAAGTAATTATCTTTTGAAGTACATTAAAACACTTCTCCTTGTAAAATCAAGTAACAACATTCTTTTCCTAACGTTCAAGTTTGCCTTATTTCAATTACTCAAGTTTCTCATTTTCGAAAGGGTTTGTAGTTCATAGTTTTAATCCTTTAAAACAATTTGAGAAACATATACCTTATGTGTGAGTAGGTTATTATTGTTCATAACAATCTTGTTACAGCAGCCATGATCTAGGAAATGTAATATCATTTTGTCTCATCTTAGATCCTATGCAGATGGAAGTTTCTACTGGTTTAAATACATTATTAGTCAAAACATTTTCCCTTTATTAGCGCTGCTGTGGTTTGTTCGACATTCATTCTGATTTCCGAAATCAGTAAAACATTATTCCTTTTTATCACTCTTAAGCCGTTATACCTAACTTCCCATAAAGCTAGTATGACTCTTAAGCTTTTAAATCCAAGTGTTACTCTTCTTTCCAAAAGGGTTTCTTAATTCTTTGAACCACTTCGCATTCTTTTTATTCAGGCTTAAGTCAAGACATTGCGTAATTATTATTCATGCTTAAGTCCGAAGACATTGCCGTAATTATTATTCAGGCTTAAGTCCGAAGACATTGCCGTAATTATTATTCAGTTAACACACGTACGTCTACCGTACTATATACATATTCTTTAAAATATCATGCTCAAGAGGATAGGAAGAATCACATACCTTCTCGGCGAAAATCCACCTGCCAAGTTGAATATGTCGCGCGCAGAGAATCGACCTATAACAGTCAAATACGTCTATCAACGTCTAGACTGTACTGTACAAAGCTCTAAGCAGAGGGTTCGCTATTCTATGGACATTTGGGCAGCACTTCCCTACCCGGTGAGCTACTCAAGTCTACTGTGAAAACAGTCCTATGTAAGTACAGTTCTATTATTCTTCTTTAAGCCGCCTACTTGTGATACTTCAATTCTATTCTGCAATACCCTTCTAACTATTTAAGACTTATTCCTAGACTTCTACAGTATATACCCTCTCTGTACAAAAGGAAGATAAGGTTATTTACCTCGGTAAGCCCAATAATATCCTAGATAAAAGTCGCGCCTGAGCAAGGTTTAGCTCTAAGTTGTGCGCTCAGAGCTCCAAGAAAACCTGAAGTTCTTCACAACTTCTACTATTGACTAAGGGATTTGGGCTAGGGTATTTTGGGCATTATAACAATACTAGAAGGCAACTTTTCAACCAAGTGAGGGGGGGTAGGTTTCGGCTAGGCTAGCTTTAGAGGGGGGTGTTTGGACGAAAACTCAACAAGAAAGGGGAGGGATTTTTCAAGACTTAGAAAATATTTGGATGAAGAAGTTCATCAACCTAGAGGGGTATTTATAGGTCAAGCATTGGCCAACCAATGGCCAAGATGATGCCAAGTGCAAGGCAAGTGTAGGGTGAGGATTTAGGCAAGTGTCCTTACACAAAATATCCTACCAACTCCAAGACAAAAATTGCCAACCCAATCGGCCCTAAGGACGTTTCAAGTCCACCAATTGGAGGGTGCCAAGTGTCGCCCTCCCGTTGGTCCAAAATGTTTCGTCTCTCGGAAAAATCCGCAAAAATTAGAAATGGCATAGCCGGAATTTATCCTACGCGAGTTGTGTAAAACGTTTCGTCGAAAAACGACTCTAAACGGGTGTTGTGTACAAAGTGGAATTCGTCCAAGCCAACTAGGGGGGGGGGTGACACGTGTCGCCCTCCTACACGTCCAACATATTTCATCTTCCGAAAATATCCATAATGGCCAAAATCTCGAAAACAAAGTGGGCCCCACAAAACCGTAAATTTCTCCCGTGGGCCCCACGTGACCATTTCCGAAAAATAAAATTCCATAATTCTCTAATATTCCAAGAAGTGCGAATACCAAATCTGGGAGTCCAATTCCCATTAACGAACCTTTTTCCTTCACAAAAACCGGAAACTTTTCCGTGGAAAAAATCACCTCTTTCTTCCTTTCCAATTTCAATGTCGTATTCTCGTACGTACGTCCTCGTATACATACCCTGAAACTACGGGGTATAACATTCTCCCCTCCTTAGAAACATTCGTCCCGAATGTTCCTTCTAAGTCTCAAAACAAACAGGCGCCAGTATAGTCCTCACTGCTATACTTATGAAAACAACCATGCCACACCTGGTCACAACACAACAAGCGCACATACTTAACTCCAAGTCCACGAGGAATCACCTCTATCACAAAAACTCCTACTCGAGATCTAAAGAGATATTCCCTTCGCCCCTACTCTTTACAAACGAATGATCACACCTATGCTCGTAATACATGCTCGTTTTTCCCTTACTCGTCGGGATACCACTTTTGTCACTTTGTCGCGAGCCTTGCTCCGACGACAACAAATGGTACCGGCCGCTTGCGATCCCTGAGGATGTCGTACACTTCTTGTACACTCGAACTCTTACCACCTTTCTGTTACTGCTTCGGTTTCCAAAACTCGGGGTTACTATCTCTAACGTGGTCATCATTAATCGGGAACACTGTGGATTTCGATACTTTCCGAACATAACAATACGAAAGAGGACGACGTCTCGCCTCCTAAGTCGGACGGCAAATGCTAACCTATAGGCAACCCGGCCTAATCTTCACATGAACTCAAAAGGCCCAAAGTAACACGGCTAAGTTTCTCTGCTTTCCAAAACTCGCCACACCTATCCACACCGGAACAAACTCAACCAACTATCCAACCTCGCCAACATCGAACCAATCGATCGGCAACTTATACTTCCGCCCTACAAGGCTTCCTAAGGCGACATCCGAATCCGAAAATGGTAGCTTAAACACTCCTCCACAGAGACAACAATCCCCACTACTCTCCGAAATCCAAACATCGCCAGAGGCGAATGCGTCGAGACTTACGAGTTCTTAACCCGCTGGTAAAACTTCCAAAAAAAACACTGCACTGGCTCCACTGTCTGTCATAAGGTGAAGGTAGGCACCCCGTGCAGCCTTACAACCTTTCTGATATAATCACCCCTACTGAGTACACGGTCTTTGCTAGAAGACAAGACGGGCTGACCTCCTCGGCCCGACTACTGGTCGAATGCATCCACGAACTCGTACGTTGGTTAACTAAACTTGGGCCTAACACCCTAGTGACCCTACCACCCGGCGGGACCACCACAAACTGACCCCACCACCATACAGGCCACGGGTCGACCCGCCACATGGCCTCAACCCAACCCGGCAACGCGCAAACACTAGCTCCCTGATTCGGAACAATCTCACCAATCACGTTACGAAAACCTAGCGGTCTTCTACCCTCTTTCATTTCACATTACTCAGGGATTCATCCCACAAAAATATCTCACGTATACTATGCACCTCGATAAGGGTCAAACACGAAATAATTCTTTTACCAAAGATGGCCTCGCCTCTAAGGTCTCTACGTATACATTCTAAGGCTCCCACTTTCTCTATCCCCCAATCTTTCCCGATTAACTAATCATGATTCCCAATCACAGTTAACACAATGCTATCTGAAAATAATACTTAAGATATTCGCTACACATATAAATCTCTAAAGGGTTAAGGATATACCAGATCTACGCGGCACTTCCCTTAGGTCGTTCTAATCAAACCCGCCCTGCTGGGCGCATAGCTGGGGAAGGTGATGAACTATCCACTGATCCTGAAGGCCGAGTCTCTACATCCGCACCACCCTTGGTCGATAATTCTCGCAAAATGGCCCGATCGCGCAAAAATAACAAGCCGACGCAGGTTAACACGACACTTCACGGCGACATCGACCATTAACGCCACACCGAGGTGGGTGGCCTCTCAGCTAACACCCTCCTCTCCGAACCATCGCATCCACAATCGTCTAGTAGGCCGAGTCCTCCTACTTGCATCCTTCTCATAGAACATTCTCGTCATATGGCCCGACGGCCAAGAAAAACAAGCACCAAGAAAGACGACATTTCGGGATGACGCGCTACACCGCTGGAACACCGAGGAAAAATCGAACTCGTAGAGGACACTGCATCGGCGGAGGCGCATGTCTAATCTGCTGAGGCGGTTCGCCTCGAGAGTTACCAAATGATCTCGCCAATCGGGCCCTCTTCGCCGCTTCGGTTACTCTGTCGATCTCTACATCTCGGCCGTGAACATAACCACGCAAGCTCGCCTATTCTCGATCAATAACTACTTCTTCACAACTCCTTCTTTAGATAATCATCAATATCCTTGGTATACCGGACATAAAATACTCCTCGCCAAGTCCTTGCTAATAACAGGCCGCTCCTTCCAATCCATATTTTCGGCTCAATGCGTGGGCGAAGGTCCAGATGTCATGGCGCAGAGGATCGCCGCCGCGCTAAACTCACTGCTGGCGACGCCTCGTAACTCCGCGTAAGCATCACGCAGTGATGATTGGGCTGTGCTTCTAAATATCAGATTTACTCAGCACTCGCCGCTGCCTTGCCTTCGGGCCCGAGTTACTGGCGGAGGCATCACTGTAAAGGAAAGGAATACGTTAGAGGTCCAACTTATAACACGGCTCTAAAGCACGATCTCGAGTGAGAAGAATGGAAACCAATCCTAAATATCCTATAGCCTCACGATTATTGGTGTGGTGCACAACACACCGATAATCAAGACTTACTAGATCTGGTGCAGACACTTTCCAGGATTAATCGCTCGATACCACTTTTGTCACGACCCGCTCGGGGCGTGATCGTGCCTTACCCGCACCCAGTAGTCATACATCGAGAGAAAAACATAATATAAAACAACCAAGATATGAAACAAGATAAATAAGACACGCTGGAAAAGTTGCCTTTTGGCATAATGTATATAAATAACCCAAAATGAACGATTACATCCCAACCTTACAACGGTCTACAGACTCTAAGAGTTTAAAACAACAATGGCGGGACAGGCCGCCATACCCCAATGCAAATATCTACAACGGGGACCATACCAAAATGCTAAGCCTCCGAGAAACGGAGCTTTTCCGACTCGAAACGGTGATCCTAAGAACGGGATCAACGGTAGAGTACCTTTACCGCGGCATGAACGCGGCCCAAGGAGGTCGCATAACAGTGGTACCAAGTATGTGAAATGAAATCATAGTAGTCTATATAAGGCGGGAGACATGTATGATAAGCCAAAACTACGATTCACAATAAATAGCGATCATGCCGTCGTGGACTCACCTCAAAGTCATCACAATAGAACTGTGGGGTAAATGCGAAGGCATAGCCGACTACTAAAACCCAGATGCAACAAGTTCATAAATCAGATTACGAGATCTGTTTGCATCACATGATCAAAGCCGCCACTCGCGCGATATCTAATGTGCGCATCTAGTCCTCGAACTTCCGCAGCTCCGCATAGGCCAAACAGATAGGCGCATGAGGTATAACCCGCATCGAGGGTAGCTACTCCCGGCGTTCCTAGACTCGTCGTCCGCACGGCGCCAAGGACCGCATGACCAAGGGCCGTACTAACTCGGAACTCCGCGATTCCGCATAGGCCATCTGCACCGCATAAGGTATTCTCGAATCATAGGTCCATCGACCCTTTGAGTCTACCCCGATCGGAGGCGGCTTAACCCGGAGTTATGAATGATATAATATCAACATAACCGCTTATTGCTAAACAACATAAGCACAACAAGGAAAACCCTTTACACAAACATCACAAGATACTAACTCACGTAGCATCCTAACCTGTTTACTTATCAAGTCAACAAGAAAGTATTACAAGACTATCACAAATCAATACAATCAAGTTATTCACACAAGGTACTTTCTACATTATGTTAACAAGTTCGGGTTCTTAGCCCCAAAGTACTTCATGTATTACTCTTTTAAAAGATCCGTTTCTTTTACAAAAGTCACACACAATACGTAGTATAAAAATAGAGTAATTATCTTTTGAAGTACATTAAAACACTTCTCCTTGTAAAATCAAGTAACAACATTCTTTTCCTAACGCTCAAGTTTGCCTAATTTCAATTACTCAAGTTTCTCATTTTGAAAGGGTTTGTAGTTCATAGTTTTAATCCTTTAAAACAATTTGAGAAACATATACCTTATGTGTGAGTAGGTTATTATTGTTCATAACAATCTTGTTCTGACCATGGCGATCTAGGAAATGTAATATCATTTTGTCTCATCTTAGATCCTATGCAGATGGAAGTTTCTCGTTTAAATACATTATTAGTCAAAACATTTTCCCTTTATTAGCGCTGTGGTTTGTTCGACATTCATTCGATTTCAAATCAAGAAACATTATTCCTTTTATCACTCTTAAGCCGTTATACCTAACTTCCCATAAAGCTAGTATGACTCTTAAGCTTTTAAAACCAAGTGTTACTCTTCTTTCCAAAAGGGTTTCTTAATTCTTTTGAACCACTTCGATTCTTTTTATTCTGGCTTAAGTCAAGACATTCGTAATTATTATTCAGGCTTAAGTCCGAAGACATTGCCGTAATTATTATTCATGCTTAAGTCCGAAGACATTGCCGTAATTATTATTCAGTTAACACACGTACGCTACCGTACTATATACATATTCTTTAAAATATCATGCTCAAGAGGATAGGAAGAATCACATACCTTCTCGTGAAAACCACTTGCCAAGTTGAATATGTCGCCGCAGAGTATCGACTATATCGATCAAATATGTCTATCAACGTCTGATCAGATCGTATAAAGCTCTAAACAGAGGGTTCGCTATTCTATGGACATCTGGGCAGCACTTCCCTACCCGGTGAGCTACTCAAGTCTACTGTGAAAACAGTCCTATGTAAGTACAGTTCTATTATTCTTCTTTTAAGCCCTTCTCGTGATATGATTCAATTCTATTCTGCAATACCCTTCTAAGTATTTAATACTTATTCCTATACTTCTACAGTATATACACTCTATTTACAAAAGGAAGATAAGGTTATTTACCTCGGTAAGCCCAATAATATCCTAGATAAAAGTCGCGCCTGAGCAAGGTTTAGCTCCTAAGTTGTGCGCTCCGGTAGCTCCAAGAAAACCTTAGAAGTTCTTCACAACTTCTACTAATGACTAAGGGATTTGGGCTAGGGTATTTTGGGCATTATAACAATACTAGAAGGCAACTTTTCAACCAAGGGAGGTAGGTTTGGCTAGGCTAGCTTTAGAGGGTGTTTGGTGAAAACTCAACAAGAAAGGGGAGGGATTTTTCAAGACTTAGAAAATATTTGGATGAAGAAGTTCATCAACCTAGAGGGGTATTTATAGGTCAAGCATTGGCCAACCAATGGCCAAGATGATGCCAAGTGCAAGGCAAGTGTAGGGTGAGGATTTAGGCAAGTGTCCTTACACAAAATATCCTACCAACTCCAAGACAAAAATTGCCAACCCAATCGGCCCTAAGGACGTTTCAAGTCCACCAATTGGAGGGTGACAAGTGTCGCCCTCCCGTTGGTCCAAAATGTTTCGTCTCTCGGAAAAATCCGCAAAAATTAGAAATGGCATAGCCGGAATTTATCCTACGCGAGTTGTGTAAAACGTTTCGTCGAAAACGACTCTGGCAGCGGTGTTGTGTACAACGTGGAATTCGTCCAAGCCAACTAGGGGGGGGGGGGGTGACACGTGTCGCCCTCCTACACGTCCAACATATTTCATCTTCCGAAAATATCCATAATGGCCAAAATCTCGAAAACAAAGTGGGCCCCACAAAACCGTAAATTTCTCCCGTGGGCCCCACGTGACCATTTCCGAAAAATAAAATTCCATAATTCTCTAATATTCCAAGAAGTCCGAATACCAAATCTGGGAATCCAATTCCCATTAACGAACCTTTTTCCTTCACAAAAACCGGAAACTTTTCCGTGGAAAAAATCACCTCTTTCTTCCTTTCCAATTTCAATGTCGTATTCTCGTACGTACGTCCTCGTATACATACCCTGAAACTACGGGGTATAACAAAAACGGTTACCTTTCTGAATATATAAATAAAACTTGAAACTGAACAGTTACATCCCTTTTACAACTCTGCCCACAACAGTACTACAGACCTCTAAGAATCTTATAACAACAACGACGGAACAGGGCCCCGCCATACCCCTGAATGTAAGTACCTATAACGACAGGGGACTATACCCAAGATAAGCCTCCGGAGAAACGGAGCTTCCCAAAATGCTGAACTGTGATCCTAAGAGCGAGGATCGACGACTGGTGTACCTCTACTGCGGCGTGACGCAGCCCGAAGGAGGTCGATAACAGTACCAAGTATGTGGAATCAAAATATCAGTAAATGAAATCATAATACTATATAAAGCGAAGACATATATGATAACCAATTTACGATACACAATATGTAAGCAAATATGTCAAGTCGTGGACTCACGCCTAAAGTCATTACTCAAATATAACCGTGGGTCTCATGCCCACAATATCAATTATGCGTGGAATTCCTTCCTCACGCAGCATACATGATATAAAAGCACCAAGGAATACACATGAACACCAGGTCCCACCTGTGTCATAATAAAACCGTACGGGGTAAGTACGAAGGCATAGCCGACTACTAAAACCCACAATACCAATAATGCTATAAAACTGTATCACGAGGTCTTTCTAGACCGCACCACATGATCGAAGGCGGCCGCCCTCGGTATCAATGCGCGTCTAATCCTGGAACTTACCGCGACTCGCGATAGGTCACACACGCACCGCATGAGGTATTCCTCGCATCGGGGGTAGCTAACCCGCGGTACCCTCCTGGACTCCCGCAGTCCGCATAGTCACATAGACCGCATAGTCACACAGACCGCATGAGGCATCCCTCGCATCGGGATAATACACCCGGAATGATCAATCCTGGAACTCCCGCAGCTCCGCATAGTCACACAGACCGCATAGGCCGTATAGACCCGCATCGAGGGTGGCAAGTCCTCGGTATCATAACAAGTCAGGGGGGTATGTGATATAATAACAGTACAACGGGCTTATCGTTTAACAACGTAAGCACAACAAGAATAACCCCCTCACACAAACATCACAAGACACTAACACACGTAGCATCGTAACATGTTTACTTATCAAACCATCTTACTACACTTTCCAGAAATCAATACAAGATTTTCATAAACAAATAAGTAAACCGTTCCTTCTATCTTCCTTAAGTCGTTATACCTAACTTCCCATAAAGCTAGTATAACACTTAAGCTTTTAAAACCAAGTATTTCTTTTCTTTCAAAAATGGTTAATAACTCTTTTGAAATACTTCCAGATTCTTAATATTTAAAACTCAAGTCAAAAGACATCAAAGTAAAACCAAAACAATTTCCATACCTTCTTTTAAAACAAAGGCACTTTTCCTTTAAAAGTCAAGTAGCAATATACTTTTTAAACCAAGTGTTTTACTCTTTTAAAAATAAGTAACCTATACCTGTAAATCAAGTTACTTCTCCTTTCCCAAAATCAAGTTGTTTATAAGTCAAGTTATCATTTTAAATCCATGATAAAACCATTCTTATTTTCGAAATCAAGATAACTTTATTCTTTAAAAGACCACACACCCATTACTCGTAGTGAGGTTTTACAACTTTTTAACCTAATTCAAGTCCTTAATATTTCATAACAAGTCACTTAACTTTGAAATCAAGTCAAGGATACAAAAGGAAAGTCAAATTCCTTTAAACACACGTGCGTCTATCGCACTAAATATATTTCACAAATATCATGCTAGAAAGGATAGGAAGAGGTTCACATACCTCGCGACGATTATCGACAATTAGCAAAACGCTCCAAAGTACTCTAACCTTGCTCGCCTTTTCCACCCTTCAAGTAGAATACGCTACCCGTAGTACTTCAACCTATAAAGGCCACAAAACGTCTATCAACCTCTAGATCTCTTTCGTAGAATAATTCTAGATACAAGATTCCTTATTCTACGGAATATTCTAAGCACCTCCCCGCAACCACATAAATCTCCTCCTCTAACGAGGCCTGCTACCAACCCAACAATCCCAGGGGGGGTACACGTCTAACCGGACGTGTACAATTCTACTCCACAATAATACTACAAGTCTACTGTAAATACAGTTCAATTCTTATCCATATTCATTCTACATATAGTATACTCAACTATACATTACAACAACATGTAATTTCCAATTACAATAGGGGGTAAAGATCATTACCTCGATAAGCCCAAAATTATCCAAGTTTTATAAGTCGATCCTGAGCAACGTTTAGCTCCACTTCCTTACGCTCTAACCCGCTCCAAGCAACCCTTAGAAGTTTCTAAACAACTTCTCTTAACACTTTAACTCCAAAAAGTGAAGAACACTTAGGCTTGTTCTTGCCATGCTCTCGCCCAAGGGGGTAATTTAGGGGCTAGGGTGTGAAATCTTTTCTAACTTTTGGTTACTAATCTTCCTAATACACTAAGGAAGAACACTTAAAACTTTTAGAATTTTTGGACAACAATTTGGTCAAGAACTTAGCCAAAAACCGAGAGCACTCACTAAAGGGAGGAGTATTTTCAAGCTTGGAAATCTCTAATTGTGGATGAAGTCTTGCAAGCTCAAAGGGTCTATTTATAGAACAATCAATGGCCAAGATGAAAGCAAGTGTATGGTGAGGATTAGGGACAAGTGTGTGTGAGTTCTTCCAACCAAATATCCACCACAACTTTGTGACAAGTGTCCACATGACAATGAGACATGTGGCTAGCCACGTGTCTCAAAACGCCGAGCCACACTATTTTTCGGCCATAGGGCCACATGGGGTGCCATGTGTCGCCTCCTACTCGTCCAAAATATTTCATCTTAGAAAATATCCGTAATGCCACAAATTTCGAAAATAAAGTGGGCCTGGCAGTAAATTCCTCCCTTGGGCCCACGTGACCAATTCGGAAAGAACATTCCATAATTCTCACATAGTCCCAAAAGTCCGAATACCAAAACTGGGAATCCAATTCCCATTAATCAACCTTGTTCCTTCACAAAATCAGGAAACTTTTAGTGAAAAATCACATCTTTCTTCCTTTCAAATTTTAATGTCGTATTCTCTGCGTGCGTCCTCGTATACATACTGCGGAACTACGGGTGTAACATTCTTCCCCAGAAACATTCGTCGAATGTTCTTTCTAAGTCTCCAAACATGCTTGCCGTAAGCATAGTCTTCCTCTTATACTTACGAAACCAATTATGCCACACATGGCCATAATACGACATCTGCAAAATTCACATCCAAGCCAACGAAGAATCATCTCTAAAGTGTATAACAATACCATTAGCTCCACCCATGGTCCAAATGATACTTTTTCACATCTTTACTTATAAAAAGGACACTTCCATCTTCTTAACACATCTACGCCTCTTTTCTTACTCGTCGTACCCTCCTCGTACACTCGAACTCTTCCTAATATACTTACCACATTTCTGTCATTGCTTCAGTTTTCAAAATCTCGGGGTTACTATCTCCAACTTGGTCATCATTAACTGGGAACACTCTGGATGGATCTCCGATACTCTTCCGAAACATAGCAATATGGAATACCGGACGTGCTGCCTCCTAAGTCGGATGTCAGTGCTAACTTATAGGCAACCTGGCCTATTCTATAATGATCTGAAAAGGCCCAAAGTACCTCGGGCTAAGTTCCCCTGCTTTCCAAATCTCGTCACACCCTTCCGGGGTGGTACCTTCAAGGAGACCACGTCGGCACGAACTCGAGTGTCGGCGCCGATTATCCGCACTCTTACGGTGACTCGACCGCTAATAACCTCTTCTGGATCAGCTTCACCTTAACCACATCCTGCAGAATTAAGTATGGACCAACTATCTGACCCTTGACAACATCGAACCAATCGACCGGCAACCTACACTCCCGCCCATACAAGGCTTCATAAGGCACCGTCCGAATCTTTGAAATGGTAGCTAGTATAATACTCGCTCACAAGAGGCAAAATAATCCTCACGGCTACCCGAAATCAAAACACCGCGTAACCTATCCTCAAATGTCTAGATAAAGCGCGCTTATTCGTCCGTCGGCCAGGGTGAATGCAATCGAGACTCAATGAGCTCCTAACCCCTTTGGTAAAACCTCGAAAAGAAATAGCCATAAAGCGGGCTCATTGCTGCCATAAAATAAAGTAGGAACCGTGCGACCTTACAACCTTCGATATACAACATCTCGCATAACCTCCGCCGAGTAAACAGTCGACTAACAGACAAGATGGTGACCAGCCGGCCTGCTCTTGGTCGAACGCATCCACAAACTTCGCACGATGGTTACCTAAACTTGGGCCCTAACACCCTCGTGACCTATCATCTAGCGGGACCACCTCAAGCCCGGCCCACATTCCGTGCGGGTTGACTCGCGATATGGCCTCAACCCGACCTACTTCGTACTAAACTCTCGTTCCCCGATCCGGAACAATCTTACCAGTTCACGTCATGAAAGCTACCACTTCCATCTCACACCACCCATGGAATTATCCCACAATATATACCACGCATACCAAGTACTTCGACAAAGACCAACCGTAAAATCATCCACTCGGGCGACGCTTGCATCGAAGGTCCCAGCGTATAAATTCTAAGGCTCCCATTTTCGTCCCCAGACTTACCCATGTTTTCTAATCACAACTTACACAATGCTAACCGAACATAGCACACCACATGTATCTACCATAACGATCTAAACAAGTCTCTTAAGGCTGAAGATATCTCTGTAACTACTGCCTCACTTTCTCTTTGTCGCTCTAATCAAATCCTGCTCTGCTGGGCGCATAACTACAGAAGGTGATGAACCGCCACGATCCGAAGGTGAGTCGTAACATCCGCGCCACCTCGGTCGGACAATTTCTCGCAAAATGGCCTGCTGTCGCAAGCCTAACAAGCTATCCGAGTAGTACGACACTCCCAGCCAGAACACCTACCACAACGGCCATACAGGGTGGGGTGGCCTCTCTCAGCTAACACCCTTCCTCTCGAACCACCGAATCGGACACGGTAGGCTAAGTCATCCCACTGTATCCTCCTACTAGGACATTCTCTCCTCGCATGTACGGCGGCCGTTGGTAAAACAAGCATTAGTAACAAGCGACATTTCGGGATGGCGTCTACGCATAGTGAACACCGAGGAAGCGAATCTGGTGGCTAGAACTGTAAATCGTGAACCGAAACCACAGGTTCGACCACTCCTAAATACCCGAACGTCACGAAGTGCGTGAGGCCACTCAGTCTTGGCGGAGGCGCATGCGATCTGCTGCTTGAGAGGTTCGCCTCGAAAGTTACCAAAGGACCTGCTGCTCGGCCTCTTCGCTGATCTTGGTTAATCCGTCGATCTCCACGTCCTCGATGCTGCGTGTAAGCTTTGTCGCGGGCAATGTCCAGATCGGTGAAGAGCTACTCTTGTACAACTCTGCTAGATAATCGTCACGTCTGTGACATATCGGTGCACTCTATCCTCCATATGCGCCACTAGCGGGGACCTAACGAGCGAATAAGTCAAACTCTATCTGTATTCCCGAACCGTCCGCCTGCTCGCCTCAACCTCATAAATCGCATGCGCGAGCTCTCGCCTGCGAGGGCGAAGTGTGTAAGAAATGCCTCGAGGTCTTGATCACTTTCATGATCATTGCTGCATCGAATAAACTCACGATGATCTTCGCCGGTCCTCAATCCATAGGACTCGGGTGGGCTGACTCAAGAAGTCACGAAGTCTCAACTATCGGATCTAGGGTGAACTATTGGTACTACGGAACCTCAGACTCCGTCCGTCCTCATTCCTAGCCACGGACTAGCTAGTAATCGCCGTCTCCTTGTAACTCATATCCTCTGTTCTGGCCGTGGGACTAGAGGCTCAGTATCGTGGTCTCGGTAGCTCACGCTTTGCTCTAAACTCTTACGGGGCTAGCGGCGTCGCAGAACTCCCGAATGAAGCGGCGCCTCGGATAATGGTGGGCGTGCCTGGTAACCCTACGTGCTCTACTCGCGACTCCTCTGCGCCTTGCCGCTTCGGGCTCTGGTTGCCTTGCGTAGAGGCATAGCGGGTGGAAAGAATACGTCGGAGGAGTCCAACTTATAACACGACTCTAAGGCACGATCTCGAGTGAGAAGAATGAAACCAATCCTAAATATCCTGCGACCTCACGATTATAGGTGTGGTGCACAATACCGATAATCAAGACTCTACTAGATACGGTGCGTAGACACTTTCAGGATTAATCGCTCGATACCACTTTTGTCACGACCCGAGCCGGGCGCGGTCGTGCCTTACCGGGCACCCTAGTGATACAACATCGAGAAAATCAGCGGAAATAAAAACATACACATGAAACAAGATATCTGATAATGAAATAAGAAAACAAGGCTAACCAAAGCGGTTACCTTTACGAATATATAAATAAAACTTGAAATCGACGATTTACATCCCTTTTACAACTCGCCCCAGCGATTACTACGGACCTACAGAATGTTATAACAACAACGACGGGACGGGGCCCGCCATACCCCGAATGTAAGTACCTGACGAGGACTATACCCAAGATAAGCCTCGGAGAAGCGGAGCTTCCCAAGCTGAGCTGTGATCCTAGGCGAGGATCGACAATCGGTGTACCTCTACTGCGGCATGACGCAGCCCGGAAGGAGGTCGATAACAGTACCAAGTATGTGGCGAAAATCACGTAAATGAAATCATAACGATCTATATAAAGCGAAGACATATATGATAACCAATTTACGATACCTGATATGTAAGCGATCATGTCAAGTCGGGGACTCACGCCTAAAGTCATTACTCAAATATAACCATGGGTCTCATGCCCACAATATCAATCATGCGTGGAATTCGCCCTCATGCCGTGATCCATGATATAAAACCACCAAGGAATACACATGAACACCAGGTCCCACATGTGTCATAATAAAATCGTACGGGGTAAGTACGAAGGCATAGCCGACTACTAAAACCCACAATACCAATAATGCTATAAAACTGTATCACGAGGTCTTTCTAGACCGCACCACATGATCGAAGCTGGCCACTCGCCCTCAGTATCAATGTGCGCGTCTAATCCTGGAACTTACCGCAGCTCCGCATAGGTCACACACAGACCCGCATGAGGTATTCCTCGCATCGGGGGTAGCTAACCCGCGGTACCCTCCTGGACTCCCGCAGTCCGCATAGTCACATAGACCGCATAGTCACACAGACCGCATGAGGCATCCCTCGCATCGGGATAATACACCCGGAATGATCAATCCTGGAACTCCCGCAGCTCCGCATAGTCACACAGACCGCATAGGCCGTATAGACCCGCATCGAGGGTGACAAGTCCTCGGTATCATAACAAGTCAGGGGGGTATGTGATATAATAACAGTACAACGGGCTTATCGTTTAACAACGTAAGCACAACAAGAATAACCCCCTCACACAAACATCACAAGACACTAACACACGCGCATCGTGCGTACATGTTTACTTATCAAACCATCTTACTACACTTTCCAGAAATCAATACAAGATTTTCATAAACAAATAAGTAAACCGTTCCTTCTATCTTCCTTAAGTCGTTATACCTAACTTCCCATAAAGCTAGTATAACACTTAAGATTTTAAAACCAAGTATTTCTTTTCTTTCAAAAATGGTTAATAACTCTTTTGAAATACTTCCAGATTCTTATTATTTAAAACTCAAGTCAAAAGACATCAAAGTAAAACCAAAACAATTTCCATACCTTCTTTTAAAACAAAGGCACTTTTCCTTTAAAAGTCAAGTAGCAATATACTTTTTAAACCAAGTGTCTTACTATTTTAAAAATAAGTAACCTATACCTGTAAATCAAGTTACTTCTCCTTTCCCAAAATCAAGTTGTTTATAAGTCAAGTTATCATTTTAAATCCAATGATAAAACCATTCTTATTTTCGAAATCAAGATAACTTTATTCTTTAAAAGACCACACACCCATTACTCATGGTGAGGTTTTACAACTTTTAACCTAATTCAAGTCCTTAATATTTCATAACAAGTCACTTAACTTTGAAATCAAGTCAAGGATACAAAAGGAAAGTCAAATTCCTTTAAACACACGTCAGGTCTATCGCACTAAATATATTTCACAAATATCATGCTAGAAAGGATAGGAAGAGGTTCACATACCTCGCGACGATTATCGACAATTAGCAAAACGCTCCAAAGTACTCTAACCTTGCTCGCCTTTTCCACCCTTCAGTAGAATACACTACAGTAGTACTTCAACCTATAAAGGCCACAAAACGTCTATCAACCTCTAGATCTCTTTCGTAGAATAATTCTAGATACAAGATTACTTATTCTACGGAAAATTCGCGACACCTCTCCCCGCATGACCACATAAATCTCTCTCCTCTAACGAGGCTGCTACCCAACAATCCCAGGGGGGGGTTACACGTCTAACGGACGTGTACAATTCTACTCCACAATAATACTACAAGTCTACTGTAAATACAGTTCAATTCTTATCCATATTCATTCTACATATAGTATACTCAACTATACATTACAACAACATGTAATTTCCAATTACAATAGGGGGTAAAGATCATTACCTCGATAAGCCCAAAATTATCCAAGTTTTATAAGTCGATCCTGAGCAACGTTTAGCTCCACTTCCTTACGCTCTAACCCGCTCCAAGCAACCCTTAGAAGTTTCTAAACAACTTCTCTTAACACTTCAACTCCAAAAGTGAAGAACACTTAGGCTTGTTCTTGCCACGCTCTGCCTGAGGGTAATTTAGGGGCTAGGGTGTGAAATCTTTTCTAACTTTTGGTTACTAATCTTCCTAATACACTAAGGAAGAACACTTAAAACTTTTAGAATTTTTGGACAACAATTTGGTCAAGAACTTAGCCAAAAACCGAGAGCACTCACTAAAGGGGAGGGAGTATTTTCAAGCTTGGAAATCTCTAATTGTGGATGAAGTCTTGCAAGCTCAAAGGTTCTATTTATAGAACAATCAATGGCCAAGATGAAAGCAAGTGTATGGTGAGGATTAGGGACAAGTGTGTGTGAGTTCTTCCAACCAAATGTCCACCACAACTTTGTGACAAGTGTCCACCACAACAATGAGACATGTGGCTAGCCACATGTCTCAAAAACGTCCAAGGCCACACTATTTTCGGCCATAGGGCCACATGGGGTGCCATGTGTCGCCCTCCTACTCGTCCAAAATATTTCATCTTCCGAAAATATCCGTAATGCCACAAATTTCGAAAATAAAGTGGGCCCTACAACCGTAAATTCCTCCATGGGCCCACGTGACCAATTCCGGAAATAAAATTCCATAATTCTCACATATCCCAAAAAGTCCGAATACCAAATCTGGGAATCCAATTCCCATTAACGAACCTTTTTCCTTCACAAAATCCGGAAACTTTTCCGTCGAAAAATCACATCTTTCTTCCTTTCAAATTTTAATGTCGTATTCTCGTACGTACGTCCTCGTATACATACTCTGGAACTACGGGGTGTAACACTGAGGCTACCCCGCATCGGAGGGCAGCTTAACCCCCGGGATCAAGTCAAGGTGAGTGATATAATACTAACACAACGGCTTATCGTTAAACAACATAAGCACAATAAGAATAACCTCTTACACAAACATCACAAAACACTAACACACGTAGCATCCTAACATGTTTACTTATCAAATCAACAAGAAAGTATTACAAGGCTATCACAAACCAACACAATCAAGTTATTCACACAAGGCACTTCCTACTATATGTTAACAAGTTCGGGTTTTTTATCCCCAAAGTACTGCATACATTAACTCTTTAAAAGATCCGTTTCTTTCACAAAAGTCACACAATACCCGTAGTATAAAAATAGAGTGACTATCTTTTTAAGTAAACCAAAACACTTCCCTTTGTAAAATCAAGTAACAACATTATTTTCCAAACGTTCAAGTTTGCCTAATTTCAAATGCTCAAGTTTCTCATTTTCGAAAGGTTTCGTAGTTCATAGTCTTAATCACTTAATAATATAATTCTCCTTTCAAACAATTTGAGAAACATATGCCTTATGTGTGAGTAGGTTATTCTTGTTTATAACAATCTTATTAAAGCAGCCATGATCTAGGAAATGTAATATCATTTTGTCTCAACTTAGCACATGCGGATGGAGGTTTCTCGATTTTAATAATACTTAATTAGTCAATACATTTCCCTTTATTAACGCCGATGGTTCGTTCGATACTTATTACGATTTCAAATCAAAAACATTATTCCTTTGAAAAACCAAGTACTCATTACTCACGAATGAGGTTTCACACTTTTTAACAAAATTCATATTAATTCAATTAAGTCAAGTCTCTTATCTTTTAAGATCAAGTCTCTTAACTTCTAAAATCAATAAACCATTCTTTTTATCTCTCTTAAGTCGTTATACCTAACTTCCCATAAAGCTAGTATAACTCTTAAGCTTTTAAAACCAAGCCTTACTCTTCTTTCAAAAAGGTTTCTTAATTCTTTTGAAATACTTCAAGATTCTTAGTATTTAAACTCAAGTCAAAAGACATCGGAGTAAAACCACGTTCAGTTAACACACGTACGTCTACCGTACTATATATATATTCTTTTAAAATATCATGCTCAAGAGGATAGGAAGAATCACATACCTCGCGACGATTATCGACTATTAGCAAAACGCTCCACGGCTATGAGCCGGCTAGCCTTGTCCACCTTTCCAGTATAACATACTACTCGCAGAACTTTCAACCTATAAAGGCATATACGTCTATCAACGTCTAGACTACTCTGTAGAATATTCTAAGCAGAAGGTTCTCTATTCTACGGAAAATCGGGCAGCACTTCCCTACCCGTTAAACTACACAAGTCTCAGTAAATACAAATCTATGTAAATCTGATTCAATCTTCTTCTTTGATATTCTTCGATGTGATTTGATTCAATTCTTTTACGTAATATCCTTCTATTACAGTTCAATTCTCTTCTATACTACTACGGTATGTAATTTCCAATTACAATATAAGGACAAGAGTATTTACCTCGATAAGCCCAAAATTATCCAAGTATAAATGTCGATCTGAGCAAGGTTTAGCTCTGTCTGAACGCTCGATCCGCTCAAGAAACCCTTAGAAGTTTCTACACAACTTCTACTTACAACTTCAACCAACAATGAAGTTTCTCCTAGGGTTTAGTTTAGTGGCTAAAGAAAGTATAGTAGTATTTTCCTGACTCTAAGTATAGAGGTAACTTTGGAAATACTACAAGGGATTGGCTAAGGTATTTTGGGGATAGTAATAATACTTGGAGAGTATTTCTACCAAGAGGGTATGTTTGGGCGAGAGCAATTTCCAAGGAAGGGTGTGTGTCTCGGCTAGGACAATACAAAGGGGAGGGTGGTTTCGGCCAAGGCCTTCTCGAGGGGAGGGAGGCTTGGGCAGAACTACACAAAGGGAGGGAGGGATTTTTAGACTTGGAAAGTTGATTTGTGGATGAATAATTCATCAACTCAAGGGGGGTATTTATAGGGTTTTCAAGGGCCAAGATGAAGCCAAGTGGTAGGCAAGTGTATGGTGGAGATTTGCACAAGTGTACCCTATCCTACTCCACAAATCCCTCACAAACATTGACCCAAGTTTTAGGTCACAAAACAAGCCACAAAATCTTGCCAAGAATCGTCCAAGGTACCGCCCACTTGAGGGTGACAAGTGTCACCCTCTCGTTGGTCCAAAATATTTCATCTCTCGGAAAAATCCGCAAAAATTATAAATGACATAGCCGGAATTTTTCCTACGCAAGTTTTGGAAAACGTTTCGTCGGAAAACAATTCGTTTTGGTAGTTGTGCACAAAATTTTTGATCCTTGCCTATCTTAAGGCTAAAACTTTGACGTCGCCTTACGTACATACTGGAAATCTGGTATAACAATTCTTCTTTATAACCAAGAGACTTAAACTTTCCAAAAACCAAGTATCATATACTTTCAAAAGTACTTCAAGTCTCCTATCTTTGGAAACTAAGATATCCTTAATCTTTAAAACAAGTGAGTTAATTCCCTAACTCAACCAACTTGGACATTCTTAAAACAAGTCAAGGTTATCAAATGAAACTAGATTCATCAAAATCTCGTACGTCTACCGTACTATATATTTACAACTACTCATGCTCAAGAGATAGGAAAGTTCCACATACCTCTTCGGTTCAATCCACTTGCTAAGTCCAATATGCCGTACGTAGTATGTCAACCTATAATGACCATAATACGTCTATTAACTTCTAACTTCAAACGTAGAATATTCTAAGTGCAAAGTCACTAAATTCTACGGAAAATCGGACAACACTTCCTTTGTTTCTACATACTTTTCCACCTTTTTCAAGGCCCAAATTCAATAACCAAACATGCCACATTTAAGGCTCAACAATGTAGTTAACAATAGGGGATTACACGCCTAATAGGATGTGTAAAATTACCTTGCCACAATTGATATCAAACTAGTCCAAAAGGCAATGCCATTCACACGATAGGTGTAACAACATATCATCCTTTCCTATTTCTTTTCAATTCAAGTTGTTTAGTATAACATGTTATAAAGCCGCAATCGATTATAACAACTACAATCTTCAAGTAGATAACATGCGATGATTCTAATTATCGACCAAATTGTATTTCAATTTCAAATGGCTCATAATGTCATTTCGGATTTAGGCTTCCACTATCCATATCACTTATCAATCTTCAATACATATACTTCATGCTAGTTAAAATGTAAGGCTGCAACAATATGAAATCTTAAAACACTTAAGAGAACAAGATTGTTACCTTGACGAGCCTTAATCCAACTTCAAGATCCGAAGTCGCTCCCTACCAACTTAGAGCCTCTCCTTGACACTCCAATCAGCCACTTGAATCCCTTAGAAGATCACAAACATCTTTTCTTTAATTTCCAAACCAAACCTACGAAAGTGACTTAGGTTTTCACCTTGCGACTAATACAAAAACGACACTTTTCTGGGATCTTTCTATTGAGATACCCTTACAATACCCTTAGGAACCTTGGTTTAATGTATGGAGATTATTGAACAACAAACGAAAAAATTTCTCCTTGAAACCCTAGCAAAGCCGAGAGCTTCCATGAAGTCTTCAAAGTTTCTTGAAATTTTTTCTAAGTGTGGGAATTTGTCTTGCTAGTAGTATGCTTAAGTAGCACTATGGAGGGTCAAGATTAGAACATATGGGTGGCTTGGATGCATTCCATTAAAAGATCAAGCCAAGTGGCTCTTGACTAAGTCAACAATATCAAGCTCTAAGCCTAGCAAGACTTGGTCATCTTAACTTTGGTCAAATGACCATTAAACCCATGGTCCATTTCGTCCAAGACCAACTAAGGGGGTGACCCGTGTCGCCCTCCCATTCGTCGCAATATTTCGTTTTCCGACATTTCCCTAATTCCGATAAATTTTTACTAGTCTCAAATCTTAATATTTTTGAGTTCTTACGTACGTTCTTAAAAACATATCCTGGAATTACGGGGTGTAACACTTCTTCTCTCGGCCCAATGGAGATTTGAGGTTAAAAGAGTGTTATCTTGGCTTAACACTTGGTTAGAGACCTTAATCTTGTATCACACAAGTTAACAATGGAAGATTGAACAATTTTTGCTCATCAAAAGGCCTCTTGGCCGATAGCCTCTCAAAGAGGAGAGAAAGATTAAATATTTTCTAAGTGTTGGAAGACAAGACTTGCAAGCCCTCTCTCTTGTATATATAATGTAACTCATGGCATGGGATCATGACAAGTATATGGCCTAAGTGTAGCAAGACAAGTGGAGTGGGACCCACATGTCCACTTGTCTTCAAAATTGTTACACCCCGTATTTACAGGACATGTTTTAAGAACGTACGTAAGAACTCAAAAATGTTAAGGTTGGAGACGAGTAAAAATTTATCGGAATTATGGAATTGTCGGAAAACGAAACATTGCGACGAACGGGAGGGCGACACGTGTCACCCCCTTATGTTGTCTTGGACGAAATAAGCATGGACAAAAGGGTTATTTGACCATTGTTAGGAAGACAAGTCTTGCAAGTTGAAGAGCTTGACATGTTTGACTTAGTCAATGGGACCACAAGTCTTGATATTTAAAAGAACTCCATCCAAGCCACACATTTGTGCACATCTTGACCCTCCATTGAACTATATAGTAGTACTAGTAGCAAGACTAACTTCTACACTTAGAAAATTTTTCAAGAATTTGAAGAACTCTAGGAGTTGCTCTCGGGTTCACTATCCAAAAAGAAGAAAAAATTTGTTTGTTGTCCTTTAAGCTCCACACTTTAAACCAAGGTTCATGAGGGTAGTGTAAGAGTATCTCAATAGAAAAATCCCGGAAAAAGATAGTTTTCGTATTAGTCGCAAGATGAAAACCTAGTTGCTTTTCTTGGTTTTGTTTGGAAGATTGAAGGAAAGTTGTTTGTGTTATTCTAAGGGTCTCAAGTGGCGGTTTGAAGTGTCAAGAAGAGGCTCTAAGTTTCTAGGGAGCGACTTCGGATTTGAAGTTGGACTAAGACTCGTTGAGGTAATAATCTTGTCTCTTAAAGTGTTACAAGATTATATATTGTTGTTAGCCTTACATGTTTGCTAGCATGAAGTATATGTGTTGAAGTTTCATAAGTGTTATGGATTGATTGTAGCCTAAAAACCGAAATGTCATATAAGCCATTTGAAGTTGGATTACAATTTGGTCGTTAATTAGAATCGTCGCATGTTACTTACTTGAAGATTATAGTAGTTATAATCGATTGCGACTTGATATCATGTTATGCTAACAACTTGGATTGAAAAGGAAATTGGATAAGAATTGGTGTTATTGCATCTCAAAGTTGCCAAATTGGCCTAGTAGTTTGTATTAGTTTGATATCATTTGTGGGGCGGAATTTTACACGTCTATGTCACGACCCGAACCCGGGCCCGTGACTGGTGCCTTACCCCGGGCACCCTAGTGATACAACATCAGAGTAATCAGCGGAACATAAAACAAGACATGATATAATATAAAATGTGAAACAGTAATCTGAGAAAACTTGCCTTACGGCATATATATAAATAAACTTGAACAGTTACATCCCCTTTTACAAACCCTGCCCACAACAGTACTACAGACCTCTAAGAATGATATGACAACAACGACGGGACAGGGCCATACCCCAGATGTAAGCACCTTACAACGCGAGGACTATACGAAAGATAAGCCTCGGAGAAACGGAGCTTCCCAAACGCTGTGACCACATGGCGAGGATCAACACGGTGTACTCTCTGCGGCATGAACGCAGCCGAAGGAGGTCGATACAGTACCAAGTATGTGGCCCGAAAAATCACGTAAATGAAATCATAGTAGTCTATATAAAACAAGAGACATGTATGATAACAAACTACGATTCACTGATAAATAGCGGCCATGTCAGTCGGGGACTCACGCCTCAAAGTCATCACACAAATATCACTATGGGTCTCACGCCATAACATCAATCATGCCCGTGGAATACCTTCCTCATCGCGATCTATGATATAAAAGCACCAAGGAACACATGAACACCAGGTCCCACGTGTCATAATAAAACCGTCTGGGGTAAATGCGAAGGCATAGCCGACTACTAAAACCCACAGTACCAGTGGTCATAAATCAGATCATGAGATCTGTCTGGGCCAAATCGCATGATCAAAGCCGCCACTCGCCGCGATATCTAATGTGCGCGTCTAGCCACGAACTTCCGCGACTCGCATAGGCCAACCTCATAGGCCCGCATGGTATTCCGCGTCGAGGGTAGCTACTCCGGCGTCCGCTGGACTCGCGATCCGCGTGGCACATGGACCGCGCATGACCATAAAGGCCGCACTAACACGGAGCTCTCGTAGCTCGCATGCCCCGGGACCCGCATGAGGTATTCTCGAATCATAGGTCGCACACTACCGCTGAGTCTACCTCGCGTGGAGGCGGCAACCTCCGGATTATGTCAAGGTGAGTGGTACAATACCAACATAACGACTGATAGTTAAACAACTTAAGCGCAATCGAGGGAAAACCCCTTTACACAAACATCACAAGATACTAACACACGTAGCATCCTAGCATGTTTACTTATCAAATCAATAAGAAAGTATTACAAGGCTATCACAAACCAACACAATCAAATTATTCACACAAGGTACTTTCTACTATATGATAACAAGATCGGGTTTTTATCCCCAAAGTACTTCATACATTAACTCTTTAAAAGATACGTTACTTTCACAAAAGTCACACAATACCCGTAGTATATAAAAATAGAGTGATTATCTTTTGAAGTAAATCAAAACACTTCTCTTTGTAAAATCAAGTAACAACATTCTTTTCCAAACGTTCAAGTTTGCCTAATTTCAATTACTCAAGTTTCTCATTTTCGAAAGGTTTCGTAGTTCATATTTTTTAATCACTTAATGACGTAATTCGCCTTTAAAACAATTTGAGAAACATATACCTTATATGTGAGTAGGTTATTCTTGTTCATAACAATCTTATTAGAGCAGCCATGCTCTAGGAAATGTAATATCATTTTGTCTCATCTTAGCTTCTATGCAGATGGAAGTTTCTACTGGTTTTAATAATACTTTATTGGTCAAAACATTTCCCTTTATTAGCGCTGCTGTGGTTTGTTCGATACTTATTCGATTTAGAAATCAAGAAACATTATTGCTTTTAAAAACCAAGTACTCATTTTTCACGAATGAGGTTTCACACAAAATTCATATTAATTTAATTAAGTCAAGTCTCTTATCTTTTAAGATCAAGTCTCTTAACTTCTTAAATCGATAAATCATTCTTTTATCTCTCTTAAGCCGTTATATCTAACTTCCCATAAAGCTAGTATAACTCTTAAGCTTTTAAAACCAAGTATTACCCTTCTGTTAAAAATGATTCAGTATTCTTTTGAAATTCTTCAAGATTATTCAGGCTTAAGTCAAAAGACATTGCCGTAATTATTATTCAGTTAACACACGTACATCTACCGTACTATATATATATTCATTTAAAATATCATGCTCAAGTGGATAGGAAGAATCACATACCTCGCGACGATTATCGACTATTAGCAAAACGCTCCACGGCTATAACCCGGCTAGCCTTGTCCACCTTTCAAGTAGAACATGCTACTTGCAGAACTTTCAACCTATAAAGGTTATACAAGTCTATCAACGTCTAGACTACTTGGTAGAATAAATCTAGATACAAGATTCTACGGAAAATTGGGCAGCACTTCCCTACCCGTCAAACTTCACAAGTCTACTGTAAATACAGTCCTATGTAAGTACAGTTGAATTCTCTTCTTATATACTTTCCTTGAATATACCTTATACTTAATTCTTATACTTCAATAGTATGTAAACTTAATTACAATAGGGAGACAAGATATTTACCTCGATAAGCCCATAATTATCCAAGTTTAAATGTCGATCCTGAGCAACGTTTAGCTCCTACTCTGGGCGCTCCAACCCGCTCCAAACAACCCTTAGAAGTTCTACGCAACTTCTTCTTAACACTTCAACCAACTATGAAGGTTTTCCTTAGGGTTTCGGTTTGAGACAAAAAGGACATAAGGTAGTATTTCCGGGCTCTACGTATAGAGGTAACTTTTGGAATACTACAAGGTATAAGGCTAAGGTATTTTGGTATAGTAACAATACTTGGAGAGTATTTCTACCAAGAGGGGGGGTACCTCTCGGCCACACCACTAGGAGGGGGGGTGTACCCCTCGGCCAAGGCCTCTAGGAGGGGGGGTGTACCCCTCGGCCAAGGCCTTCTCGAAAGGGGAGGGGGGACGAAACCAACAAGAAGGGAGGGAGGATTTCAAGACTTGGTGATTTTAGGAATGGATGAATAAGTCTTCAAAGGGGGGGGGGTATTTATAGGGAAACCAATGGACAAGATCAAGCCATGTGCAAGGCAAGTGTAAGGCCAAGATCAAGCCAAGTGCACCCTAACCCTACTCCACAAAACAAGGCACCAAACATGGCACAAAATAAGGCACAAAACAAGGCTAAAAACGTCCCACTTTCGGCCAAGCAAACCGCCAACTTGAGGGTGACAAGTGTCGCCCTCTCGTTGGTCCAAAATATTCCGTCTCTCGGAAAAATCCGCAAAAATTATAAATGACATAGCCGGAATTTTCCCTTCGCAAGTTCTGTAAAACGTTTCGTCGAAAAACGATTCTTTACGGGGGTTGTGCACAAAAATTTCGTCCTTTGCCTACTTAAGGCTCAAACTTTTCTACGTACGCCCACACGTACATACTCTGGAAATACGGGGTATAACAGTCTAGTAGGCGTGTAATCCCCTATTGTTAATTACATTGTTGGGCCTTAAATGTGGCGTGTTTGGTTATTGAATTCGGCCTTGAAAAAGGTGGCAAAGTATGTAGAAACAAAGGAGGTGCTGTCCGATTTTCCGTAGAATTTAGTGGCTTTGCACTTATAATATTCTACGTTTGAAGTAAGACGTTAATAAACGTATTGTGGACATTATAGGTTGACATACTACGGGCGGGATATTGTACTTAGCAAGTGGATTGACCCGAAGAGGTATGTGGAACTTTCTTATCTCTTGAGCATGAATAAGTTGTAAATGTATAGTACGGTAGACGTACAAGATTTTGACAATCTAGGTCCATTTGATATCCTTGGCTTATTTTAAGAATGTCCAAACTGATTGAGTTAGGAATTAACTCACTTGTTTAAATATTAAGGATATCTTGGTTTTCAAAAGTTAAGAGACTTTAAGTATGTTGAAAGTATTGTTGATACTTGTTTGTTGGAAAGTTTAAGTCTCTTGGTTATAAAGAAGTATGTAAGTTTCTAAAGTATAAAGCTAGTATAACGGCTTTATGGGAAGTTGGTTATAATAGCTTTATGGAAAGTTAAAAAGAGTGGTTTACTCTAAGTAATTTAAGTATGTTAAATGACTTGAAATAACGAAAGGCAAATTGATTTAAAGGCATCAATTGCTTAAGGTTTTAAAAGAAAGAAGTCACTTGATTTAGAAGCCTGAAAATGTATTTTCTAAAAAGGTATTGTGACTTGTCTTAAAATGTAGTTATGACTTGATACTACGATTATTAGTATCTTGGAAGTTTTATATGAAAATGAGTCATTTTAAAAGAATAGAAGTACGTAGTACTTTGGGTTAAATTCCCGGATTTATAATGACATGTTAGTGCCTTAAGTAAACTAAAATGAGAGTGTATATGAATAAGACTAATAAGAAGTTAGGGGGATTTCTTAACTTGCTTATTTATTGTATGATAAGCCGGTAGTGCTTATGTTATGTATGATAAGCCGGTAGGGCTTATGTTATGTATGATGGCCGGTTGAGCTAGGGTAAGAGTATAAATGAGGGGTAAACCCCCAAGACGTTATACCACCTTCTCCAGGGTAAGAGTATAAATGAGGGGTAAACCCCCAAGACGTTATACCACCTGCTTCAGGGTAAGAGTATAAATGAGGGGTAAACCCCAAGACGTTATACCACATGTTCCGTGGATTTGCTACCCATGATGCGAGGAATACCTCATGCGAGTCCTTATGGGCTTATGCGGGTGAAATAGTCCCATGCGGGCGGGTACAGCCTATGCGAGGAATACCTCATGCGGGTCCACACGACCTATGCGGGTGAAATAGTCCCAGGAGTAGGATTGCTTAATGATACTGCGGGCGGGTGGTCCTGCTTTGATCGTGAGCTTCCTATTTTTATGTTGTAAGTATACCCTTGATTACTCTCATTGTTAGTAAGGCACGATTATCGTTAATTGAGTTATCATACCTGTCTCCAGTTTTATTATAGACTTATGATTTCATTACAGTACTTTCAGTTTCACATATTTGGTACATGTTGTACTGACCTCCTTCGGGGGGCTGCATTCATGCCGCAGGTAGAGGTACTTCGGCCCAAATTTCCATAAAATTAGAGGGCCATTATTTAGTATAAGTCTTACACTAGTAAGCTTGATATTTATAGAAGTGTTATTGTCATTTTAGGTTGAAGTACTACGTGTAGTATATTTGTCACGACCCGAACCGGGGCCCGTGACTGGTGCCTTACCCCGGGCACCCAAGTAGACATACATCAGAGTAATCAGCGGAACAAACACAACCATATGAGATAGTAGTATAAAACAATAATCTGTGAAAACTTGCCTTTCGGCGTATATATAAATGACAACTTTTAACATGAGCAGTTTAATCCTTTTTACAAACCATGCCCACAACGATTTACTGACCTGCAGAATGATATGACAACAATGGCGGCGGGGCCCGCCAAACCCCTGAATGTAAACACTTACTACGACGGGGACTACACCACCTGATAAGCCTCGGAGAAAGCGGAGCTTCACAAACGCTGACTGTGACCACGAGAGCTAGGATCAACGGCGGTGTACCTCAACTGCGGCGTGAGCGCGGCCTCAAGGAGGTCGATAACAGTGAATATGTGAAACTAAAAATCGCAAATGAAATCATAATAGTCTATAAAGCGAGACATGTATGATGACCAAACTACGCTTTACAATAACTAAGCGATCATATCAAGTCGGGGACTCACGCCTCAAGTCATCACCAAAGAACATAACATGGGTCTCACGCCCAACATCAATCGTGCGTGGGACACATTCTCACCGGCGGTTTATGATATAAAAGTTCCAAGGAACACACATGAACACCAGTCCCACTGTGCCATAATAACACTGCGGGTAAGTACGAAGGCATAGCCGTCTACTAACACCTACAGTACCAACAAGGTCATGAATCAGATTCATAAGATCTGTCTGCACCGTCACATGATCAAAGCCGCCACTTGCCCGCAGATCTAATGCGCGCGTCTAGTCACCGAACTTCCGCACTCCGCATAGGCCAATCTCATCGGCCCGCGTGGCATCCCCGTCGGGTAGCTACTCCCGGCATCGCCCCGACTTCGCGATCCGCATAGCCAAGGACCGCATGCCCATAAAGGGCGTACACTAACACGGAACTCGTAGTTCGCATAGGCCGGGACTGCGCAGGTATTCTCGAATCATAGGTCCATCGACCGCTGAGTCTACCCGCGACGGAGGCGCTTAACCGGAATCATCTCAAGAGATGAATGCCACAATACTATCATAACGACTGATAGTTAATAAGCACAATCAAGGGAAACCCCTTCACACAAACATCACAAGATACTAACACACGTAGCATCCCAACACGTTTACTTATCAACGCAATCAAGAAAGTATTACAAGGCTATCACAAACCAATACAATCAAGTTATTCACACAAGGTACTTTCTACTAACAAGTTCGGGTATCTATCCCCAAAGTACTTCACACATATCATGCTAGAGAGATAGGAAGAGGTTCACATACCTCGCGACGATTATCGACTAATAGCAAAATGCTCCGAGTACCTCAAGCCGTCGGCTACTCCTTAAGCCAAGTAGAACGCGCCACGTAGTCTTGAACCTATAAGGCCACAGCGCTTATTAACATTTAGGTCTCATCGTAGAACTTTCTACGAAATTTCGTGACCTCCCCGCAACAGCGTAAACCTCCTCCTCTAACGAGGCCGGCTACCAAGCCAACCAGGGGGGGTTATACATCTAACCCTAACGGGTACAATTCTACTCCACGGTACTACTACACAAGTCTACTGCAATACAGTCCTATGTAACACAGTTCAGTACTATATATAGTATACTTCTACTATACAATCTAACAACATGTAATTTCCAATTACAATAGGGGGACAAGATAATTACCTCGATAAGCCCATAATTATCCGAGTTTAAAGTCGATCCTGGGCAATCGTTTAGCTCGACTCAGGCGCTCCAACCCGCTCTAAACCACCCTTAGAAGTTCTAACCAACTTCTACACAATACTCCAATGGACTATGGAGATTTTCCTAGGGTTTGGTTTTGTGGTAGGAAGTATAATAGTATAACGGGCTTTTTGTAAAGGTATAACCTTAGAATACTACAAGGTATATGGCTAAGGTAATTTGGGCATTATAACAATACTTTTGAGAGTATTTCTACCAAGAGGGGGGGGTATTATATGAAAACAAACTAGGCTAGGGGGTACCACGGCCACACCACAGGAGGGTGGCTACCTGCCCTACTACCCACTAGGGGGACTCTCGACGAGGGCCTCACGAAAAGGGAGGAAGGCTCTCAAGACTTAGGCATTTTGGATGAAGAAGTTCATCAAAGGAGAGGGGTATTTATAGCACAAGCCAAGGCCAACCAATGGCCAAGATCTAGCCAAGTGCATAGCAAGTTTAGGGCCAAGATTCACCCAAGTGTCCTAGCCAACTTGCACACAAAAATATCTACCAAAAATATCTCCCACTGCCTCCCCAAATCGTCCACGCCACTTTGCCCACTGATGAGGTGCAAGTGCGCGCCTCTCGTTGGTCCAAAATGTTCCGTCTCTCGGAAAAATCCATAAAAATACTAAATGACATAGCGGAAATTCCCTACGAAAGGTGAAAACGTTTCGTCTAAAAACGACTCTGCAAGGTGTTGTGCACAAACATATTTCGCCCAAAGGTGCCACATGGGGTGACACGTGTCGCCGATTCGGTCAAAATATTTCGTCTTAGAAAATATCCAAAACGGCCAAAATCTCAAAATCAGCGGGCCCCACAAAAGTAAATTTCTCCGTGGGCCCACGTGACCATTTTCGAAAATAAAATTCCATAATTCTCTAATATTCCGTGAAGTCAGAATACCAAATCGGGAATCAATTCCATAAACGAACCTTTTTCCTTCACAAAAACCGGAAACTTTTCCGTGGAAAAATTACCTCTTTCTTCCTTTCCAATCTTTCTGTCGTATTCTCGTACGTACGCCCTCGCATACATACCCAGGAACTACGGGGTATAACATTCTTCCCCCCTTAGAAACATTCGTCCCGAATGTTCCTTAAGTCTCAAACCGAACACGTGACAGTATAGTCTTCACTACTATACTTACGAAACAATCCTCGCCACGGTGGCACGAAATACCAACGTAAAATACTTACATCCAAGTCCACGAGGAAACACCTCTAACATCACCACTATTAATACTACTTTTGTCACTTTGTCGCGAGCGCACTCCGGACGACCCAACAAATGGTACCGGCTGCGTCGCGATCACGGCCGTCGACACTCGGATTCTTATCACATTTACGTCGCTTTAGTATCCAAAACTCGGGTTACTATCTCTAACGTGTTCATCATTAACTGGGGACATTATGGATGGATCTTCGATACTTTCACGAAAATAACAATAAGAAAGACCGGACGTACTTCCTCATAAGTCGGACGGCAAATGCTAACATATAGGCAACGGCCTATTCTTCACGAACTCACAAAGGCCCAGTAACTCGGGCTAAGTTCCTACATTTCCAAAACTCGTCACACCGCCGGGGTGGTACTTTCAAGACCGGCCGTCGACACGAACTCTAAGCGTCGCCGCGATTATCCGCACAATTCCTCCGAGCCGAACTTCTTCTGACAAGCTTCTCACTATCCACGATCTGCTGGAACAAGCTGAACTAACTATCTGAACCACGCCAACATCGAACCAATCGACCGCAACTTGCATTTCGCTTACAAGGCGTCGCAAGGCGACATCCGAACACTTGAAATGGTAGCTTAAACACTTCAACCGGAGACAACGATCCTCACGGCTACCTCGAAATCAAAACATCGGCGAGGCGAATGCGTCTGAGACTCACCGAGTTCCTAGCCCGCACGTACAAACTCCCAGAAAGAAAAACAGCCGTACCCTGGGCTCCACTGTCCGTCATAAGGTGAAGGTAGGCACCCCGTGCAACCTCACAACCTTTTCAGATAACATCAACACTGCCGAGGGAACGACCCTGACCGAAGAACACGATGATCGCCTCATCGGCCGGACCATCGTCGACGCATCCACGAACTTGCACGCGGCTAACTAAACATGGGCCTAACACCTCGCGGCCCTAACACAAAGAGGACCACCTGACCCGGCCCACCAAACCTACTGCGGGTTGACCGCGCGTAGCCTCAACCACGACCCGAAGCGCAAAATACCATCTCCGAAGGAACAATCTTACTAAACACGTTACGAAAACTGGCGATCTTCTTAGCTCGACTACCTTCCTTCAAATCACGCTACTCTGGGACTTATCCCACGAACATAGCTCACGTGCACTATGCACTCCTATAAGGGTCAAACATAACACTACACCTTACTCGAGATGGCCTTACCTCTAAGGTCTTTACGTATAACACTCTAAGGCTCACACCTTCTCTATCCCCCCAAATCTTACTCGGTTAACCCACCGATTCTAATCACAACTAACACACCGCTATCGAACATAGCACTTAAGGTATACTCACCTTGAAAGTTACCGAAGGACCTTGCGCTCGCCCTCTTCTCGCCCTTGGTTAACCCACAATCTCTACGTTTTCGGCTGCTGTACATAAGCCCGCATACAGTGCCATGCTCAAGCCAATCAAGAATTACTCTTGCACAACCTCTCTTAGGTAGTCATCAAGACTCGTGGTACATCGGTATAATCTCACGGTAGCCAAATCTATAGCTAATGCGGTCGCCTCTTTGAAATCTATATTCACTGCTCCTGCGTGGGCGAAGGTTCAAATATCGTGGGCAGCGAGAGCCGCCGTCAACGTGCTAAACTTCTGCTTTGGGGCTAGTGGCGCAGAAATCCCGAATGAAGCACTACCCAGGTAATGATTGGGCGTGCCTCGCCACCATCCGAACTCTACTCGCGACTCTACCGCTGCCGCCTCACGGGCGGGTTGCCTACGCGAGGCATAACGATAAGGAAAGAATTTCGTCGGAGGTCCAACTTACAACACGACTCTAAGCACGATCTCGAGTGAGAAGAATAGAAACCAATCCTAAATATCCTATAGCCTCACGATTATTGGTGTGGTGCACAACACCGCGATAATCAAGACTTCATGGATACGGTGCGTAGACACTTTCCGAGGATTAATCGCTCGATACCACTTTTGTCACGACCAACCGGGGCGTGGTAGTGCCTTACCGGGCACCCAGTAGACATACATCAGTAATCAGTGGAACAAACACAACCATATGAGATAGCAGTATAAAACAATAATCTGTGAAAACTTGCCTTTCGGCGTATATATAAATGACAACTTTTAACATGAGCAGTTTAATCCTTTTTACAAACCATGCCCACAAATAAGATTACTGCACCTAAGAATGATATGACAACAATGGCGGGACGGGGCCCCGCCAAACCCCGAATGTAAACACTTACTACGACGGGGACTACACCACCGATAAGCCTCGGAGAAACGGGCTTCACAACGCTGACGTGACCACGAGAGCTAGGATCAACGGCGGTGTACCTCAACTGCGGCGTGAACGCACTTCGGCCGAGGTCGATCTGTACGAATATGTGAAACTAAAAATACTGCAAATGAAATCATAATAGTCTATAAAGCAGGAGACATGTATGATGACCAAACTACGCTTTACAATAACTAGCGATATATCAAGTCGTGGACTCACGCCTCAAGTCATCACCAAAGAACATAACAGTGGGTCTCACGCCACACATCAATCGTGCGTGGGACACATTCTCACCGCCGGCCGTTTATGATATAAAAGTTCCAAGGAACACACATGAAAACCATGTCCCACCTGTGCCATAATAACACCGTACGGGGGTAAGTACGAAGCATAGCCGTCTACTAAACACCCACTTACCCAACAAGGTCATGACTGTATCATAAGATCTGTCTAGACCGTCACATGATCAAAGCTGGCCACTTGCCCGCGATATCTAATGTGCGCGTCTAGTCCCGAACTTCCGCAGCCTCGCGATAGGCCAATCTCATCGCCCGCATGGCATCCCCGCATCGAGGGTAGCTACTCCCGGCGTCGCCCTGGACTTCGCGATCGCGTAGCCCGCAGGACCGCATGCCCATAAAGGACGACACTAACACGGAACTCGTAGTTCCGCATAGGCCGGGACTGCATGAGGTATTCTCGAATCATAGGTCCATCGACCACTGAAGTCTACCCCGCGTCGGAGGCGCTTAACCGGAATCATCTCAAGAGATGAATGCCACAATACTATCATAACGATCGATAGTTAATAAGCACAATCAAGAAACCCTTCACACAAACATCACAAGATACTAACACACGTAGCATCCCAACACGTTTACTTATCAACGCAATCAAGAAAGTATTACAAGGCTATCACAAACCAATACAATCAAGTTATTCACACAAGGTACTTTCTACTAACAAGTTCGGGTATCTATCCCCAAAGTACTTCACACATATCATGCTAGAGAGATAGGAAGAGGTTCACATACCTCGCGACGATTATCGACTAATAGCAAAATGCTCCGAGTACCTCAAGCCGTCGGCTACTCCTTAAGCCAAGTAGAACGCGCCACACGTAGTACTTCAACCTATAAGGCCACAAGGCGCTTATTAACATTTAGGTCTCATCGTAGAACTTTCTACAGAAATTTCGGCAGCACCTCCCCCCCCCCGCAACAGCGTAAACCTCCTCCTCTAACGAGGCCGGCTACCAAGCCAACCAGGGGGGGTTATACATCTAACCCTAACTGCACAATTCTACTCCACTGCACTACTACACAAGTCTCGCAATACAGTTCTATGTAACCGATTCAAGACTATATATAGTATACTTCTACTATACAATCTAACAACATGTAATTTCCAATTACAATAGGGGACAAGATAATTACCTCGATAAGCCCATAATTATCCGAGTTTAAAGTCGATCTGGGCAATCGTTTAGCTCCACTCAGCGCTCCAACCCGCTCTAAACCACCCTTAGAAGTTCTAACCAACTTCTACACAATACTCCAAACGACTATGGAGATTTTCCTAGGGTTTTGGTTTGTGATGTGACGGAAGTATAATAGTATAACTGGGCTTTTGTAAAGGTATAACCTTCGAATACTACAAGGTATATGGCTAAGGTAATTGGGGCATTATAACAATACTTTTGAGAGTATTTCTCCCAAGAGGGGTATTATATGAAAACAAACTAGGCAGTGGGTACCCACGGCCACACCATAAAGGAGGGTGGCTACCCTCGGCCTACCCCACTAGGGGACTCTCGACGAGGGCCTCACGAAAAGGGAGGAAGGCTCTCAAGACTTAGGCATTTTGGATGAAGAAGTTCATCAAAGGAGAGGGGTATTTATAGCACAAGCCAAGGCCAACCAATGGCCAAGATCTAGCCAAGTGCCTAGCAAGTGTAGGGCCAAGATTCACCCATGTGTCCTAGCCCACTTGCACACAAAAATATCTACCAAAAATATCTCCCACTTGCCTCCCCCAAATCGTCCATGCCGCCCACTATGCCCACCAATGAGAGGGTGCCAAGTGCCGCCCTCCCGTTGGTCCAAAATGTTCCGTCTCTCGGAAAAATCCGCAAAAATACTAAATGACATAGCCGGAAATTCCCCTACGAAAGTCGTGAAAGCGTTTAGCCGAAAACGACTCTAACAAGGTGTTGTGCACAAACATATTTCGCCCAAAGGTGCCACGTGGGGTGACACGTGTCGCCCGATTAAATCAAAATATTTCGTCTTCCGAAAATATCCAAAACGGCCAAAATCTCAAAATCAAAGCGGGCCCCACAAAACCGTAAATTTCTCCCGTGGGCCCCACGTGACCATTTTCGAAAATAAAATTCCATAATTCTCTAATATTCCAGGAAGTCCGAATACCAAATCTGGGAATCCAATTCCCATAAACGAACCTTTTTCCTTCACAAAAACCGGAAACTTTTCCGTGGAAAAATCGCCTCTTTCTTCCTTTCCAATCTTTCTGTCGTATTCTCGTACGTACGTCCTCGCATACATACCCTGGAACTACGGGGTATAACAATATTCTACTTGGCATGTGGAATAGCCGACAAGGTTGAAGTACATTGGCGCGTATTCTACTTGTCGTGTTGGTTAGTCGTCAACGAGGTATGTGAACTATCTCTTCTTCTTTGGCATGATTTGATTTTATAAAGTGAGTAGATCCTCTTCCTAAACGATATACATTCCCTTGATTTGAAAAGTATACTTGTCTTGATTTGAAAAGTATAAGTTACTTTGTTTGAAAAGTATAAGTAACTTGATTTGAAAAGTGATACTTGAGTTGATAAGTATCTTGATTTGCCAAATAAGGATCTAAAATGAAAGATTGTTAGATATATTCCCTTGATAGTACTCTGAGTTTTCTAAAATGGAAATTGATATATATATTCCATTGATAGTACTTTGGGGTTTCTAAAATGAAGTTCATTGTGTGTGTATGGTACACGAGATGTTGGTACCTAGGTTTGTCTAAAATGAAGTTCATTGTGTGTGTATGGTACACGAGATGTTGGTACCTAGGTTTGTCTAAAATGAAGTTCCTTGTGTGTGTATGGTACATGACTTGTTGGTACCTAGGATTGTTTAAAACGAAGGTTCATTATGTGTGTATGGTACATGATATGTTGGTACCTAAGCTTGTTTAAATGGAAGATTTTATATGTATTGGTACATGATATGTGGTACCTTGACATAATTAAATGGAAGATTTTATATGTGTTTGGTACATGATATGTGGTACCTTGACATAATTAAATGGAAGAATTTATATGTGTTTGGTACATGATATGTGGTACCTTGGCATAGTTAAATGAAAGATTTTATATGTTTTTGGTTTATGATATGTGGTACCTTGGCATAATTAAATGGAAGATTTTATATGTGTTTGGTACATGATATGTGGTACCTTGGCATAGTTAAATGGAAGATTTTATATGTGTTTGGTACATGATATGTGGTACCTTGGCATAGTTAAATGGAAGATTTTATATGTGTTTGGTACATGATATGTGGTACCTTGGCATAGTTAAATGGAAGATTTTATATGTGTTTGGTACATGATATGTGGTACCTTGGCATAGTTAAATGGAAGATTTTATATGTGTTTGGTACATGATATGTGGTACCTTGACATAGTTAAATGAAAGATTTTATATGTGTTTGGTACATGATATGTGGTACCTTGGCATAGTTAAATGAAAGATTTTATATGTGTTTGGTACATGAGATGTGGTACCTTGGCATAGTTAAATGGAAGATTTTATGTCACGACCCGACCTCGGGCCCGCGACTGGTGCCTTACCCCGGGCACCCTAGTGATACAACTTCAGAGAAAATCAGCGGAAATAAAAACTTAAACAGGAAACAAGATACAACATTAGAAAACAGGCTACCGAAACGGTTGCCTTCTTGCATATATACAGAAAATTTGAACAGTTACATCCTTTACAAACCCCGCGTGATAGTACTACAGACCTGCAGAGTGTAACAACTATGACGGACGGGGCCGCCATACCACGAATGTACAAGAACCTACAACTCGGGGAAACATATCAAAAGATAAGCCTCGAGAAACGGAGCTTCCTAATCTGAATCGTGATCCTATGGCGAGGATCAACAACGAAGTACCTCTACCGCGGCATGAACGCAGCCCGAAGGAGGTCAAGCAAGTACCAAGTATGTGGCCCGAAAATCAGTAAATGAAATCATAGTAGTCTATATAAAACAGGAGACATATATGATAATCAAACTACAGTACATAACATAAAAGCAGTCATGTCAAAGCAGGGACTCACGCCCTTAAAGTCATCACTCAAATATAACCAAGGGTCTCACGCCCACAATATCAATCATGCGCATCATGGCCACATGCCGGAATTCTCCATCGGGGTAGACATGTCGAGGATGCAATAAAGATATCGGGTAATCAACCTCGCGTGCCACGCCGGAATTCTTCATCGGTGCGGACATGTCCATGTAACAACAATAACAATATATCGGGTAATCAACCTCGCGTGGCCACATGCCCGGTCTGCAGACGGTGCAGACATGTCCATGTAACAACAATAACAATATCCGGGTGATTAACCCGCGTGGCGCATGACCCGAAATTTCGCATCGGTGCGAGCGTATACGTGTAACAATAACAATATACGGGTGATTAACCCGCGCACGGCCGCGTGCCCCGAAATTGCGACGGTGCGGACATGTCCATGTAACAACAATAACAATATACCGGGTGATTAACCCGCCGATGGCCGCATGCCGGAGTCTGCATGGGTGCGACATGTCCATGTAACAATAACAATATACCGCCTCCATCGAGACGCGGTAGCATAGGAATATAACTTTTACACAACAAGGCTATCACAAGCAAGCACAAGCAAATTACCATACTTCAATTCTCTTACAAATATCCATTCTTTCACAAGAAGTCACCTGATACCAACACTCGTAGTATCCAAAACGAGTAACTATTATTTTAAGTAAACCTAAATAATTTCCCTTTTTAAAGACAAGTAACAACCTTCTTTCCAAAAGTTCAAGTTTGCCTAATTTCAAATACTCAAGTCTCTTATTTTGAAAGGTTTCGTAGTTCATAGTCTCAATCGCTAATAACATAATTCTCTTTTAAAACAATTTGAGTAACATATGCCTTATGTGTGAGTAGGTTATTCTTGTTTATAACAATCTTATTAAAGCGACCATGATCTAGAAAATGTAATACAATTTTGTCTTATCTTAGCTTCTATGCAGATGGAGGTTTCTACTGGTTTTAATAATAATTAATTAGTCAATACATTTTCCTTTATTAACGCTGCAGTGGTTTGTTCGATACTTGTTCTCATTTCCGAAATCAATATAACATTATTCCTTTTAAAACCCAATTACCCATTTCTCATTAAAGCGGTTTCACAACTTTTTAACACAACCCAAGTCCTTATTATTTCACATCAAGTCTTTTATCTTTTAAAAACCACAAACCATTTCTTTGCCCACATAAAGTTGTTATAACAAACTTCCCATAAAGCCGTTATAACACTTTATGTTTTAAATCAACCAAATTCATTTAACACATGTACGTCTACCGTACTACATAGTTAACAACATATCATGCTAGAAAAGATAGGAAGAGGTTCACATACCTCGCTACGATTATCGACAATTAGCAAAACGCTCCAAAGTACTGTAACCCTGCTAGCCTTTTCCACCCTCCAAGTAGAATATGCTACTCGTAGTACTTCAACCTATAAAGGCCACAAAACGTCTATTAACTTCTAGATCCCTTCGTAGAACATTTCTAAATACAAGGTTCCATATTCTACGGAAAATTCGGCAGCACCTCCCCCCCGCAACCACATAAATCTCCTCCTCCAACAAAGCCCGCTACTAAGCCAACAACTCCAAAAGGGGGGGTTTACACGTCTAACTGGACGTGTACAACACTGCCCCACAATAATACTACAAGTCTACTGTAAATACAGTCCAATGTAAATACAATTCAATTCTTTATAAACATCCTTCCAATATATCTTATACTCAATTCTAAATTACTACAATATGTAATATCCAATTACAATAGAGGGACATAGATCATTACCTCGATAAGCCCAAAATTATCCAAGATTATAAGTCGATCCTGAGCAACGCTTAGCTCCAATTCCTTATGCTCCAACCCGCTCCGAGCAACCCTTAGAAGTTTCTAAACAACTTCTCTTCAAGATCCAACTCCAAAAAGTGAAGAACACTTAGGCTCAAACTATGGCAAGTTTCGGCCAAGGTAAGGTTTCTAGGCTAGGGGTGTGAAATATTTTTCAACTCTTGGTACACAATCTTCCTAACACTCTAAGGAAGAACACTTAAAATTTTAAGAATTTTTGGACAACTTTAGCTCACAATTTCAGCCCATGGCCGAGAGCTCACAAGGAAAGGGGAGGGAATTTTTCAAGACTTGGAAACTCTCTAAGTGTGGATGAAGAAGTCTTGCATTAAGAGGGGTATTTATAGAGAAATCAATGGCCAAGATCTAGGCAAGTGTATGGTGAATATTGGGTCCAAGTGTGTGGGTAATTTGCCAACCAAATGTCCACCACAAAAATGGGACAAGTGGCTTGCCACTTGTCCCCCAAAAAAAACGTCCAAGTGTCCATGTGGTCCCCCTAATTTTTCGGCCAATGAGCCACATGGGGGTGCCATGTGTCGCCCCCCTACTCGTCCAAAATATTTCATCTTCCGAAAATATCCGTAATGCCAAAAATCCGAAAATAAAGTGGGCCCCACAAACCGTAAATTCCTCCCGTGGGCCCCACGTGACCAATTCCGGAAATAAAATTCCATAATTCTCAAAAATTCCAAAAAGTCCGAATACCAAATCTGGGAATCCAATTCCCTTTAATGAACATTTTTCCTTCACAAAATCCGGAATCTTTTCCGTCGAAAAATCACATCTTTCTTCCTTTCCAATTTTTGTGTCGTATTCTCGTACGTACGTCCTCACATACATACCCTGGAACTACGGGGTGTAACATTCTTCCCCCCTTAGAAACATTCGTCCCGAATGTTCCTTCTAAGTCTCAAAACATACATGCGCTGGTATAGCCTTCACTACTATACTTACGAAACCAATTATGCCACGATGGCCATAATATAACATACGCGAAAAACTCAATCCAAGCCAACGAGGAATCACCTCTAACGTGTATAACATCACCATAAGCTCCTACCCAAGGTATAAAGGATACTCCTTCGTGCCTTCACTCACAACAAAATGATCTCTTTATTACGTTAACCGCGCTCACTTCTTTCCTTACTCGTCGTACCTTCTCGTACAGAACTCTCTCTAGTACACGCACCATACTCGGTCATCGCCTGGTTCCAAAACCTTGGAGTCACTACCTCAAACTTGGTCATCTTACTAACCTCAAATTCCTATAAGGCCATTCCCGCCTTCACGATCTGATCGGTCGAACATATCCACGAACTCATACGATGGTTACCTAAGCGGGCCTAGCACCTCGTGATCCTACCACAGCGGGACCACCTCGAACTGACCCCGCCTCACTCCGGGCTGCGGGTTGACCCGCGATCTGGCCTCAACCCGACCCGCTATCGCCCAAACTCTCTCGTTCCCCGATCCGGAACAATCTTACTAATTCACGTCATGAAAGCTACCACTTCCATCTCACACTACCCATGGAATTATCCCACAATATATTTCACGCATACCAAGTACTTCGACAAAGACCACCCGTAAAATCATCCACTCAAGGCGGCCTTGCATTCGAGGTCCTAACTATTATAAATTCTAAGGCTCACAATTGTCTCGTCTCCAGACTTACCCCTTTTCCAACTACCCATGTTTTCTAATTCGCACTTAACACAATGTTATCCGTACATAGCACTCCACATATATCTACCATAACAACATAAACAAGTCTCTTAAGGGCTAAAGATATCTCCGCAACTATTGCCTCACTTTCCCTTTGTCGCTCTAATCATAATCACGCCTGCCAGTCGCCTAGCTATACAAGGCGATGAACGCCACCGATCCGAAGGTGAGTCTCTACATCTGTGCTACCTCGGTCGGACAAACTCTCACCAAATGGCCTGCTGGCAAGCATACAAACCGTCCGACGATGCGACACTCCCATAATGGAGTCTATTACAATGGCTACAACGAGGTAGGGGTGACCTCATCTGACTAACACCCCCTTCTCCCGAACAACTGAACCCGCCACTGATCCGGTAGGCTGAGTAGTCCCTCTTGTATCCCTCCTACTTGGACATCCTCCCATCACATGGCCCGACGGCCGCAAGTATAACAATCTCCCAAACTAGCACGACACTCGAGGATCATCCTCGCTCTCTATCCATAGAACTCGCGAATCGCAACTCAAGAAATCCGAAGTCTCGGACTATCGGATCTAGGGTGAATCATCGATGCTGAACCACCTGCCTCGTCCGTCCTCATTCCCAGCCACCAGCCTAGCTAGTAACTTGGGTCATCTCCTTCTAACTCATATCCTCGGCTCCTGGTCGTGGAACGGAACCAGTATCGTGGCCTCGTGAGAAATCGCTGCCGCTCTAAACTCGGGCTGAAAGCGGCCATAAAACTCGTCGTCTGAAGTACTATCTCAGGTAATTACCAGGCCTGTGCCCTCGTAACCCTCTGTGCTCTACTCGCAGCTCTCTCTGTTGCCTTGCCCTTCTGGGCTCTGGTTGCCTCGCGTAGAGGCGTAACGGGTACATAAGAATATGCCAGAGGGAGTCCAACTTATAACATGCCTCTAAGGCACGATCTGAGTGAGAAGAATGGAAACCAATCCTAAATATTCTGTAGCCTTCTGATTATAGATGTGGTGCACAACACACCGATAATCAAGACTCTACTAGACACGGCCTCAGACACTTTACGAGGATTAATCGCTCACGATACCACTTTGTCACGACCACCTGGCCGCGATCGGTGCCTTACCCGCACCCTAGTGATACAACATCGAGAAAATCAGTGAAATAAAAACTTAAACAGAAACAAGATACAACATTAGAAAGCAAAGCAAGCAAACGGTTGCCTTCTTGCATATATACGTAAAAATTTGAGCAGCATATCCTTTACAAACCCCGCCCATACAAGACTACTGCACTTAAGAGTGTAACAACAACTATGATGGGACGGGGCTCGCCATACCCCGAATGTACAGAACCTACAACTCAGGAAACATACCAAAAGATAAGCCTCCGAGAAGCGGAGCTTCCTAATACGCGAAATGTGATCCTATGGCGAGATCAACAACCAAGTACCTCTACTGCGGCATGAACGCACCCGAAGGAGGTCGACAACAGTACCAAGTATGTGAAATCAAAATATCAGAAATGAAATCATAGTAGTCTATATAAAACAGGAGACATATATGATAACCAAACTACAGTACATAACATAAAAGCAGTCATGTCAAAGCAGGGACTCACGCCCTCAAAGTCATCACTCAAATATAACCAAGGGTCTCACACCCACAATATCAATCATGCCCGCATCATGGCCACATGCCCCCGGAATTCTCCATCGGTGTAGACATGTCCAGGATGCAATAACAGTATACCGGGTAATCAACCCTGCCACATGCCCCCGGAATTCTTCATCGGTGCAGACATGTCCATGTAACAACAATAACAATATATCGGGTAATCAACCCTGCCGCATGGCCACATGCCCCCGGAATTCTGCATCGGTGCAGACATGTCCATGTAACAACAATAACAATATACCGGGTGATTAACCCGCCGCATGGCCGCATGCCCCCGGAATTCTGCATCGGTGCAGACATGTCCATGTAACAACAATAACAATATACCGGGTGATTAACCCGCCGCATGGCCGCATGCCCCCGGAATTCTGCATCGGTGCAGACATGTCCATGTAACAACAATAACAATATACCGGGTGATTAACCCGCACGTACCGCATGCCGACTGCATCGGTGCAGACATGTCTGTCACGACCGAACGGGGCGTGGATCGTGCCTTACCCCGGGCACCCTAGTGATACAACATCAGAGAAAATCAACGGAAATAAAACATAGACATGAAACAAGATACATTATAAGAAAACAGGTCAACCAAAACTCGCTTCTACGTGATATACATATAATCGAACGATTCTGATCCTTTACAAACTCGCCACAACAAAGACTACATACCTCTAAGAATGTAACAACAACCATGACGGACAGGGCCGCCATACCACAATGTACAAGAACCTACAACTCGGGAAACATACCAAAAGATAAGCCTCGGAGAAACGAGCTTCCAATACGCCGAATCGAGATCCATGGCGAGGATCCACAACCGATGTACCTCTACCGCGACATGAATCGTTATACCTCGTATTTCCAGAGTATGTACGAGGACGACGTAGGAAATTTCGAACTTGAGAATAGGCTTGGCGAATTATTTTTGTACACAACACCCGATTAGAGTCGTTTTTGGGCGAAACGTTTTCCACGACTTTCGTAGGGGAATTTCCGCTATGTCATTTTTAATTTTGCGGATTTTTCCGAGAGCGAAACATTTTGGATCAACGGAGGGTGACACTTGTCACCCTCATTGACTGTAAAGAGGAGGCTTGGCCTTGGCCGATTGGTTCATGGTTTTGTGCCTTGTTTTGGCCTTGTTTTGTGGCTTGTTTTGTGCCATGTTTTGTGGAGTAGGGGTTAGGTGCACTTGGCTTGATCTTGGCCTTACACTTGCCTTGCACTTGGCTAGATCTTGGCCATTGGTTGGCCTTTGGTTTTGCTATAAATACCCGGGCTGATGTTGATGGACTCTTCATCCACAAATGAAACCTTCCAAGCCTAAAATCCTCCCTCCTCTTGTGTTGTGTTCGCCCAACACCCTCCCCTTTGAGTGGCCTTATGGCCGAGAGCCTCCTCCCTTTGTGGTGCCTTGGCGTGGGTACCCCCTAGCCTAGTTGTTTTAGATAATACCCTTGTTGTGGTATAGAAATACTCTCCTAGTATTGTTATAATGTCCAAATACCTGCCCAAATACCTTGTAGTATTCCCAAGGTTACACTTATACAAAAGCCAGAAATTACGATTATACTTCCTTTAGCCACAAAAACCGAAACCCTAAGGAAAACCTCCATAGTTAGTTGAGTACTATGTAGAAGTTGGTTAGAACTTCTAAGGGTTGTTTGGAGCGGGTTGGAGCACCGGAGTAGAGCGAAACTTTGCTAAGGATCGACATTAAACTCGGATAATTATGGGCTTATCGAGGTAAATATCTTGTCCTCTATTGTAATTGGAAATTACATGTTGTTAGAATATATAGTTGAAGTATACTATATATAGAATCGAGCGTGGTTAGTTAGCAATGTCTTTTGACTTAAGCTGAAGAATCGAATCGAATCAGACATGAGACTTGTGTAGTAATCTTGTGGAGTAGAATTGTACAGTCGGGTTAGATGATAACCCTTGGTTGGCTTGTATGGCCAGTTAGAGAGGAGGAGATTTACGTTGTCATGCGGGGAGGTCTTGCCAATTTTACGAGAATGTTCTACGATAAGATCTTGATGTTAATAAGCGCCTTGTGGCCTTATAGGTTGAAGTACTACGTGTGGCGCGTTCTACTTGGCTTAAGGAGTAGCCGACAGTTGGAAGTACTTGGAGCGTTTTGCTATTAGTCGATACTCGTCGCGAGGTATGTGAACCTCTTCCTATCTCTTCTAGCGTGATATGTGTGAACTATGTAGTACGGTGACGTCATGTACTAAATGTATTTGATTGGTGTAAAACATAAAGTGTTATAACGGCTTTATGGGAAGTTGGTTATAACGGCTTTATGTTGGTAAGAAAATACATGTGGTTTTTAAAAGGTAATCGATTTGAACTATAACCGCTTGTTATGTGTTAATAAAGAAATTGTAGTTTTTCAAAATTGTTTAGAATCATTTTGAAAGAAGAAGTAATACTTGGTTTTTGAAAACTTAAGATTTATACTTGCTTTATGGGAGTTAGGTATAGCGGCTTAAGAATGTTTTCTTGATTTCTAAATCGAATGTGTATCGACAAACCACAACAAATAAGTTAAAGGGAAATGTTTTGATTAATTAAGTATTAATAAAACCAGTAGCAACTTCCATCTGCATAGAAGCTAAGATGAGACAAAATGATATTTCCTAGATCATGGTTGCTGTAATAAGATTGTTATAAACAAGAATATCCTACTCACATATAAGACTTATGTTTCTCAGATTGTTTAAAAGAAATTATATTCTTAAATGAATAAGGCTATGAACATGAAACCTTTCTAAAATAAGAAACGTGAACATTTGAAATTAGGCAAACTTGGACGTTTGGAAAATAATGTTGTTACTTGATTTTACAAAGGTAAGAGTTTTGGTTTTCTTAAAAGGACAGTCACTCTATTTTATACTACCGGTATTGTGTGACTTATGTGAAAGAAACAAATCTTTTAAAGATTTAATGTGTGAAGTACTTTGGGGTTAGATACCCGAACTTGTTAGTAGAAAGCACCTTGTGTGAATAACTTGATTGTATTGGTTTGTGATAGCCTTGTAATACTTTCTTGCTGATTTGAGAAGTAAACATGTTAGGATGCTACGTGTGTTAGTATCTTGTGATGTTAGTGTAAAGGGGTTTTCCCCTCGACTGCGCTTAAAGTTGTTTGACTATCAGCCGTTATGTTGGTATTGTACCACTCACCATGACTTGTGTCCGGAGGTTAAGTCGCCTCCGACGCGGGTAGACTCAGCGTGATGCGGGACCATGATTCGAGGATACCTCACGCGGGTCCGGGATCCATGCGAACTACGGAGTTCCGTGTTAGTGCGCGGCCTTTATGGTCACGCGTCTTTGTGGCTACGCGGATCGCGAGTCCAGGACGACGCCGGAGTAGCTACCCTCGATGCGGGTTATACCTCATGCGGCCTACGAGGTTGGCCTATGCGCGAGTCGCGGAGAGTTCTGTGGCTAGACGCGCACATTTGATATCGCGGCGAGTGACCGCCTTTTATCATGCGGTGCAGACAGATATCATGACACGCTTTATGACTATTGTATGCTGGTGTTAGTAATCGGCTATGCCTTCGTATTTACTCCTGCATCGTTTTATTAGGACACAGTGGGACTCGTGTTCATGTGTATTCCTTGGTGCTTGTATACTGGCAGAGGAAGGTATTCCATGGGCACGATTGATGTTGTGGGCGTGAGACCCATAGTTACATTTGAGTGATGACTTTGAGGCGCGAGTCCTCGACTTGACATATTTGCTACTTATTGTGAAGCGTAGTTTGTTTATCATACATGTCTCCCGCTTTATAGACTATTATGATTTCATTTACTGATTTTCGCCACATACTGTACTTGCAGATCGACCTCCTTCGGGGCCGTTCATGCCGCAGGTAAAGGTACACCGCCATTGATCCTCGCTCTTAGTGGTCACGCCGGCGTGGGAAAGCTCCGTTTCTCGAGGCTTATCATGGTATAGTCCTCGTTGTTGTAGGTGTTACATTCGAGGGTATGGCGGGGCCTCGCCCCGCCATTGTTGTCGATCATTTCTTAGAGGTCTGTAGTAATCGTTGCAAGCGTGGTTTGTAAAAAGGATTAAACTGCTCATGTTGGAAAAGTTGTTATTTATATATATGCCGAAAGGCAAGTTTTTCTCGATTATTGTTTCATATTTCATAATATGTCTTGTATTGTTTTATGTTCATTGATTACTCGATGTTGTATCACTAGGTGCGGTAGGCACGACCACGCCTTAATCGGTCGTGACAAAAGTGGTATCGAGCGATTAATCCTCGGAAAGTGGTCTACTGATCCGTATCCGCAGAGTCTTGATTATCGGTGTGTTGTGCACCACACCAATAATCAGGAGGCTATAGGATATTTAGGATTGGTTTCTATTCTTCTCACTCTGAGATCGTGCCTTAGAGCTGTGTTGTAAGTTAGACCCTCTGACGTATTTCTTTCCCTTATCGTTATGCCTCCGCGTAGGGCAAACCCGGGCCCAGGAGGGCAAGGCAGCCGAGGGAGCTGCGAGTAGAGTTCAGAGGGTTACGTGGGCACAGGCCCAATCATTACCTAGGGTAATGCTTCATTCGGGTATTTCGCGACGTCACTAGCCCCGATAAAGTTTAGCACGGCGGCGATTCCTCTTTGCGGCCATGATATTTGAACCTTCAGTTCCACGACCAGGAACAGAGAATATGGATTGCAAAGAGGCGACCCTATTACTAGCTATGGATTTGGCTACCAGAGAGTATACCGATGTATCGCGAGTCTTGATGAATATCAACGAGAAGGTTGTGCAAGAGTAAGTTCCTCGATTAGCGAGCATGGCTCGTACGGGCTTATACATCGCCGAGAAACATAGAGATCGGCGTTAACAAAGGACAAAAAGAGGGCGAGCAGCAGAGGTCCTTTGGTAACTTTCGAGGCGAGTCGCCTCGCGCAGATTAGATTATGCACCTCCGCCAGTGCAGAGTGGTCTTCCACGGAGTTCAGGACGTTCGGGGTATGCAGGAGTTGGTCAGAACTCCAGGACTTCCGGTTCACAGTGTGACAGACGTCGTCCCGGGGAATGTCGTTTTTTAGTTGGTACTTGTTGTACCTATGACCGCCGTGGTCCGTGTCGAAAAGTGTCCTTGTAGGAGGACTTAGCCTTGAGATCGGTGGGTAGTGTGTCATCTCCTCAATCGCCCTACAGGCGTTTGATTAGAACGACTAAGGAGTAAGCATGAGATATAGATATATCTCTAACCCTCTAGAGTTCAGTATGTGTGATAAGATGGGTATATCATAAGTGTTATGTTTTGATAGCAGTATGTTAATAGTGTGATTAGAAATCTTGGTTAGTTAACCAAGTAAGATTTGGGGGATAGAGAAGGTGTGAGCCTTAGAGTTTTATACGTAGAGACCTTAGAGGTAAGGCCATCTCGAGTAAAGGTGTAGTGTTATGTTGATCCTTATCGGAGTGCATAGTGCACGTGAGCTATGTTTGGGATAGGTCCTAAGTAGTGTGAAATGAAAGGGGTAGTTGAGCTAAGAAGACCGCTAGGTTTTCAAACGTGATTAGTGAGATTGTTCGGATCGGAGCTAGTATTGTGCGCGTTGCCGGGTCGGGTTGAGGCCACGATTGCGGGTCAACCCGCGGCATGTATGGAGGTGGGGTCAGGTTTTGGTGGTCCCGCCTTGTGTTAGGGTTGTGAGGTGTTAGGCCCAAGTTTAGTTAACCACAGACGAGTTCGTGGACGCGTTCGACCGATGGTCCGGCCGATGGGGCAGCCCATCGCGTTCTTGATCGACCGTTTACTCGTATGTTGAGTTATCCGAAAGGTTGTGGGCTGCACGGTGCCTACCTTCACCTTATGACAGTGGAGCCAGTGTTACGGCTATTTTGTTCTGGAAGTTTTAACAAGCATGTGTTAAGAACTCAGGTGAGTCTCAGACTCGCATTCGCCCTCGGGCCAGTGTTTGGATTTCAGGGATAGTTGTGGGATTGTTGTCTCTGTGGAGGTAGTGTTTAAGCTACCATTTCGGTGTTCGGATGTCACCTTTGAAGCCTTGTAGGGGCGGAAGTGTAAAGTTGCGGTCGATTGGTTCGATGTTGGCAAGGTTCGCATAGTTAGTTCGAGCTTGTTCCAGTGGACTATGGATAGTGAAGCTTGTCTAGAAGAAGTTACGCGGCTCAGGAATCGTAGCGGATAATCGGCAACGACGCTTAGAGTTGAGTGTCGACGGTCGGTCTTCGAAAGTACCACCGGTTAGGGTGTGACGAGTTTTGGAAAACGATGGAAACTTAGCCCGAGTTACTTTGGGCTTTTGAGTTCATGTGAAGGATAGGCGGTTGCCTATATGTTAGCATTTGCCGTCCGACTTAGGAGGCAAGACGTCCGGGTCTTTCGTATTGTTATATTCGGGAAAGTATCGGAGAGCCATCAGTGTTCCCAATTAATGATGACCACGTTAGAGATAGTAACCCGAGTTTTGAAATCAAGCGATGTCGAATGTGGTAAGAGTTCGAGTGTATGACATCCTCGGGGATCGCAGTTGCCCGTACCATTTGTTGGGTAGTCTGAGCAAGGCTCGCGACAAAGTGACAAAAGTGGTACCATTTGTCGGGTCGCTGAGAAGGTTAATGCCTCGAGCAAAGTGACAAAGCGGTATCTACGACGAGTAAAGAGAGAAGCGAGCATGTATGGCGAGCATAGATGTGATCATTTCTTTTGTAAAGAGAAGGCGCGAAGGAAGTATATTTTAGACCCGGTGAGAAGTGTTTTGTGGTGATGATTAGAGGTGTTTCCTCGTGGACTTGGATGTAAGCATTTTTGCGCAAGTTGTTTCGTGGCGGTGTGGCGGGATTGATTCGTAAGTATAGTAGTGAAGACTATCGCGCACGCTTGTTTTGAGACTTAGAAGAACATTCGGGACTAATGTTTCTAAGGAGGAGAATGTTATACCCGTATTTCAGTATGACGCAGGACGTACGTAGGAAATTTCGAACTTGAGAATAGGCTTGGCCGAATTATTTTTGTACACAACACCCGATTAGAGTCGTTTTTGGGCGAAACGTTTTCACAGCTTTCGTAGGGGAATTTCCGGCTATGTCATTTTTAATTTTTGCGGATTTTTACGAGAGACGAAAAATTTTTGGACCAACGGGAGGGTGACACTTGTCACCCTCATTGGACGGTAAAGAGGAGGCTTGGCCTTGGCCGATTGGTTCATGGTTTTGTGCCTTGTTTTGGCCTTGTTTTGTGGCTTGTTTTGTGCCATGTTTTGTGGAGTAGGGGTTAGGGTGCACTTGGCTTGATCTTGGCCTTACACTTGCCTTGCACTTGGCTAGATCTTGGCCATTGGTTGGCCTTTGGTTTTGCTATAAATACCCCCCTTATGTTGATGAACTCTTCATCCACAAATGAAACCTGCCACGCCCAAAAGCCCTCCCGCCTCTTGTGTGGTGTTCGTCCAACACCCCCCCGCCCCCCTTGAGTGGCCTTGGGGCCGAGAGCCTCCCCCTCCCCTGTGTGGTTCCTTGGCCGTGGGTACCCCTAGCCTAGTTGTTTCGTATAATACCCCTTGTTGTGGTATAGAAATACTCTCCTAGTATTGTTATAATGTCCAAATACCTTGGCCCAAATACCTTGTAGTATTCCCAAGGTTACACTTATACAAAAGCCCGTAAATTACGATTATACTTCCTTTAGCCACAAAACCGAAACCCTAAGGAAAACCTCCATAGTTAGTCGAGTACTATGTAGAAGTTGGTTAGAACTTCTAAGGGTTGTTTGGAGCGGGTTGAGCACCGGAGTAGAGCGAAACTTTGCTAAGGATCGACATTAAACTCGGATAATTATGGGCTTATCGAGGTAAATATCTTGTCCTCTATTGTAATTGGAAATTACATGTTGTTAGAATATATAGTTGAAGTATACTATATATAGAATCGAGCGTGGTTAGTTGGCAATGTCTTTTGACTTAAGCCCAAGAATCGAATCGAATCAGTATTAATGAGACTTGTGTAGTAGTCTTGTGAGTAGAATTGTACCCGTTCGTTAGATGTATAACCCCACGCGGTTGGCTTGGTAGCCGCCCCGTTAGAGAGGAGATTTACGCTGCGGGGAGGTGTCGCAATTTTCGTAGAATGTTCTACGATAAGATCTTGATGTTAATAAGCGCCTTGTGGCCTTATAGGTTGAAGTACTACGTGTGGCGCGTTACTTGGCAAGGAGTGGCCGCGGTTGGAAGTACTTGAGCGTTTTGCTATTAGTCGATACTCGTCGCGAGGTATGTGAACCTCTTCCTATCTCTTCTAGCATGATATGTGTGAACTATGTAGTACGGTGACGCATACGTACTAAATGTATTTGATTGGTGTAAAACATAAAGTGTTATAAATGGCTTTATGGGAAGTTGGTTATAACGGCTTTATGTTGGTAAGAAAATACATGTGGTTTTTAAAAGGTAACTGATTTGAACTATAAGCGCTTGTTATGTGTTAATAAAGAACTTGAAGTATTTCAAAAGAGTTTTGAATCATTTTGAAAGAAGAAGTAATACTTGGTTTTGAAAACTTAAGAGTTATACTAGCTTTATGGGAGTTAGGTATAACGCTTAAGAATGTTTTATCGATTTGAAATCGAATGTGTATCGACAAACCACAACAAATAGTTAATAAAGGGAAATGTTTTGATTAATTAAGTATTAATAAAACCAAGAGCAACTTCCATCCGTAGAAGCTAAGATGAGACAAAATGATATTTCCTAGATCATGGTTGTCGTAATAAGATTATTATAAACAAGAATATCCTACTCACATATAAGACTTATGTTTCTCAGATTGTTTAAAAGAAATTATATTCTTAAATGAATAAGGCTATGAACCACGAAACCTTTCTAAAATAAGAAACGTGAACATTTGAAATTAGGCAAACTTGGACGTTTGGAAAATAATGTTGTTACTTGATTTTACAAAGGTAAGAGTTTTAGTTTTCTTAAAAGGACAAATACTCTATTTTATACTACCTATTGTGTGACTTATGTGAAAGAAACAGATCTTTTAAAGATTTAATGTGTGAAGTACTTTGGGGTTAGATACCCGAACTTGTTAGTAGAAAGCACCTTGTGTGAATAACTTGATTGTATTGGTTTGTGATAGCCTTGTAATACTTTCTTGCTGATTTGAGAAGTAAACATGTTAGGATGCTACGTGTGTTAGTATCTTGTGATGTTAGTGTAAAGGGGTTTTCCCCTCGACTGCGCTTAAAGTTGTTTGACTATCAGCCGTTATGTTGGTATTGTACCACTCACCTTGACTTGTGTCCGAGGTTAAGTCGCCTCCACGGGTAGACTCAGCGATGCAGGACCATGATTCGAGGATACCTCATGCGGGTCCAGGGGATCCATGCGGAACTACGGAGTTCCAGGTTAGTGTGCGGCCTTTATGGTCATGCGGTCTTTGTGGCCATGCGGACTGCGAGTCCAGGACGATGCCGGGGAGTAGCTACCCTCGATGCGGGGTTATACCTCATGCGGGCCTATGAGGTTGGCCTATGCGGAGCTGCGGAGAGTTCCAGGGCTAGACGCGCACATTTGATACTGCGGGCGAGTGACCAGCTTTTATCATGTGACGGTCTAGACAGATATCATGACACAGTTTATGACCTTGTTGGTACTGTGGGTGTTAGTAGTCGGCTATGCCTTCGATTTACCTCCATCGTTTTATTAGGACACGTGGGACACGTGTTCATTTTTATTCCTTGGTGCTTGTATATCGGCAGTGAGGAAGGTATTCCACGGGCACGATTGATGTTGTGGGCGTGAGACCCATAGTTACATTTGAGTGATGACTTTGAGGGCGTGAGTCCCTGACTTGACATGACTGCTTACTTATTGTGAACTGTAGTTTGGTTATCATACATGTCTCCTGCTTTATAGACTATTATGATTTCATTTACAGTATTTTCAGTTTCACATACTTGGTACTGTTATCGACCTCCTTCGGGGCCGTTCATGCCGCAGTAAAGGTACACCCGCCATTGATCTCGCTCTTAGGGTCACATTCGTGATGGAAAGCTCCGCTTTCTCGAGGCTTATCGGTGGTATAGTCCTCGTTGTTGTAGGTGTTTACATTCAGGGTATGGCGGGCCCCGTCCCGCCATTGTTGTCGTATCATTTCTTAGAGGTCCGTAGTAATCTTTAGTGTGGCGGTTTGTAAAAAGGATTAAACTGCTCATGTTGGAAAAAGTTGTTATTTATATATATGCCGAAAGGCAAGTTTTTCTCAGTTATTGTTTCATATTTCATAATATGTCTTGTATTGTTTTATGTTCCAGATTACTCGATGTTGTATCACTAGGGTGCCCGGGTAAGGCACTACCACGTCCGGAATCGGGTCGTGACATGAACGCACTTCAAGGAGGTCGATAACAGTAAGTATGTGAAACGAAAAATCGTAATGAAATCACATTTCATCATTTTATAAAACCTTTTGCGATAAGTAAATAGTTATGCCAAGTAAGGGGACGCACATCCCCAGAATAATCACTCACACATAACTATGGGTCTCACGCCCATAATATCACACATGCCCGTGGAACTCATTCCTCACTGCCGGCAGTACATGATGTAAAACAACATCTATATGTGAACCTGAACACTAGATCTCGCTGCGCTATCAAACCGACGGGCAAGTAGAATCGCTCTATACCAGATCCAAAAGCTAGTCATAAAACTTCACGGACAAGGTACGGAAGAAAATTACCAGATCCAAAAGCTAGCCACGCAACTGGCCGAGGCAAGTACCAAAGCTAACGTACCCTAGCCAACCGTCTCACGAGATATGACCGAGGCAAGTATCTCAAGCTATCTAACAGAGGCTACCGATACACGAGAAATGACCAGAACAAGTATCTAAAGTGTTCTGAACCACACGCATAAATCAAGCGTGATCGCCGTCAAATCGCGCAAGCTTCATGGATTAGCGGTCCATGGACTAACAATCTGAACCTCACAATGACCGCATGCCCCGGCATCTCACCTCGGAAGTCATGGCCATGAAATCATCCCATCGACGACGCGTGCGGAACATCCATCACGTCAGCATGTCCAAAGGAATAACAAGATGATACTCAAAATGGACGCATACTCGTGGAAAATCCAACGCGTCAGTATGTCCAACAATCAATCAGATAACCGGCCCTCCCAGAGAGTCACGGCAGCACATCAACAAAACACTTGCACATCAAAGACTATCACGACAAGCATAGGCAAGTTCAACATACATTCATTTTAATCAACAATCCGGGTTTCAAACCCAAAATACTACATACTTTCATTCTTTCAAAAAAAGACCTCTTTTTACGTAAAAGTCACATGATACTAATACTCGTAGTATTAAAACACGTTTCCCTTTTTAAACCAAATTACTACACCTTCAGAAAATCTTTATAAGATTTTTAAAATCAAGTACTCTATACTTTTTAAAACCAAGTGCTTTTCTTTTACAACAACAACAAGTGTTCTTTTAAAACCCAAATAACTTTACTCTTTTCAAAACAAGTAACCTATACTTAAATCAAGTTACTTCTCTTTTTCCAAAAAAAAAAAACAAGTCGTTATAAGTCAAGTCTCTTGTCTTTCAAGATCAAGTCTCTTAACTTTCAAAATCAGGTCGTTTTACCGTCAAAACCAAATCTTTCTTTTATTTTCATAAAGTCGTTATAACTAACTTCCCATAAAGCCATTATAACACTTTATGTTTTAAACAAACAAAATCCATTTCACACACGTACGTCTACCGTACTATATAGTTTACAACAATCATGCTCAAGAGTATAGGAAGAATCACATACCTTTTAGCTTAAGCCACAAGCCAAGTCAAGTATGTCGCGCGTAGAAGATCCACCTATAAAGGCCACAATATATCTATCAATCTCTAGTTCTCATCGTAGAATATTCTAAACATAAGCTTCCTTATTCTACAGAAAATTCGGCAGCACCTCCCCCCCCTCTAACACACAAATCTCCTCCCCTATCCAGGCCCGCTACCAGGCCAACAACTCCCAGGGGATTACACGTCTAACCGGACGTGTACAATTCTACTCCACAATAATACAACGATCAGAATACACCTATGTAAATCTGATTCAATTCTTTTCAATACTCATTCTATATATAGTATACTCAACTATATATTACTACAATATGTAATTTCCAATTACAATAGGGGAACAAGATTATTTACCTCGATAAGCCCAAAATTATCCAAGTTTATAAGTCGATCCTGAGCAACGTTTAGCTCCAATTCCTTACGCTCCAACCCGCTCCAAGAGACCCTTAGAAGTTTCTAAACAACTTCTCTAAATACTTCCACCAAGCTAGGAAGATTTTTCTAGGGTTTCATTTTGCGACTATTGGGATAAAGTAGTATTTCCGGGCTCCTAGTATTGAAATAACTTTGGAATACTACTAGGGATACTAGGCTAAGGTATTTGGTATTATACAACAATACCCAAAGTATTCTACCCAAGGGGGAGAGGGGCGGACGAAACACCACAAGGAGGGAGGGAGTATTTTTGCCTTGAAAGGCTTTCAAGTGAGGATGAAATACTCTTCAACTTAAGGGGCTATATATAGAAGATTCAAGGGTTAGGATTAAGCAAGGTGTGTGGTCAATATTGGGCCATGTGGGTGTGGGTCCCACCACACCACATGGCCAACGAATTGGCTACCAAGTGTCAAGGCCAAAATCGGCCAAGTGAGTAGGTGACAAGTGGCTAGCCACTTGTCACACCATTTCTACCACATGGCCACACAAGGGGGTGACACGTGTCGCCCCCCGATTCGTCCAAAATATTTCGTCTTCCGAAAATATCCAAAATGCCGGAAACCTCAAAAACAAAGCGGGCCCCACAAAACCGTAAATTTCTCCCGTGGGCCCCACGTGACCATTTCTGAAAATAAAATCTTAAAATTTTAATATAATCCAAGAAGCCCAAATACCAAATCTGGGAATTCAATTCCCATTAACGAACCTTTTTCTTCACAAAAACCGGAAACTTTTCCGTCGAAAAATCACACCTTCCTTTCTTTCCAAAATTTCAGTCGTATTCTCGTACGTACGTCCTCACATACATACCCTGGAACTACGGGGTATAACATTCTTCCCCCCTTAGAAACATTCGTCCCGAATGTTCCTTCGAAGTCTCCAAACACACAAGCGCCGGTATAGTCTTCACTACTATACTTACGAAACCAATCATGCAATCAATGGTCATAGTATAACATACAATCTCAAGCCAACGAGGAATCACCTCTAACATCATAAAAAGCTCACACCCAAGGTCTAAAGTATACTCCCTTCGCATCTTCACTTCACAAAAGAAATGATCACTTCCGTTCTCATAACACATTGTTCGCTCCTCTTCTTACTCGTCGTACCTTTCTTGTATACCTGAACTCTTTCTATTACACGTACCACACTTCAGTCATTGCTTCAGTTTCCATAACCCTGGAGTTACTACCTCCACACTCGGTCATCTTACTAGTTCCAATTTTTCTTCTAAGGCCATTCCCTGCCTTCACGATTCGATTCAGGTCGAACACATCCACGAGCTCATACGATGGTTACCTAAACTTGGGCCTAACACCCTCGTGACCCTATCACATAGCGGGACCACCACAATTTGACCCCACCCTAAATCCGGGCTGCGGGTTGACCCGCCATCTGGCCTCAACCCGACCCATTTCGCGCCAAACCTTGTTCCCCGATCCGGAACAATCTCACTAATCAAGTCAATAAAACCTAGTGGTCTTCTTAGCTCAACTATCCTATTATAATTCACACCCCTCAGGGACTTATCACGCAATTATACCCCACGTATACTATGCACTCCAACAAAGGTCAAATCGCAAACAAAATCTTTTACCCAAGATGGCCTCGCCTCTAAGGTCTCCACGTATAATATTATAGGGCTCACAATCTCTATGTACCCAACTTCCCCTTTACTAACCGGCCCTCTAAAATCACAATTAACATAATACATAGCACAACATCACATCATCAATGCATACTAGTCTCTAGAGTGTAAAGGATATACCTGAAATCAAAAAGGTGGTTCCAAGGACCGCTAGAACTGGAAGCTTCCACCACAACCCCTGCCCTGGCCTGTCGGTGTATGAACACTCTGCCTAGCTGTCGAAGGTGAAGAACCCGCAACTGATCCCGAAGTCCGAGTCTCAACATCCGCGCTACCTCTGGTCGGACAATTCTTCGCTAAATGGCCCCGCTGTCGCATGTAAAACAAACTCTCAAAACCGCGACACTCCCCCGCATGGGTTTTACCACACTGGCCACACCGAGGTTGGGGTGGCTTTATCCGGCCAACACTCCCGCTTCAAAACTCAACCGGAGCCCGACCGCTCTCAAGATCGTAGAGGACCACTCATCGGGCGGAGGTGCATATCTAGTTCGCTGCGCGTCCGCTTGAAAGTTGCCAAAGGACCACTGCCCCGCCTTCTTCTGGTATTGGTCAATCCGGTCTTCCGTGCCTCACACCTAGTGCATGAGCTCGCATGCGAAATGTCCATGCCGGCTGAAGCGATACCGAACAAGACTCTACCAGTAGTCATCAAGCCGCGGACGTAGCGTGAACTCGCCTCCATATTAGCTACTAACGCAGGGACATATCGAGCCAACGAGTCGAACGCTACGTTGTACTCCCAAACTGTGCGTCCTCCCTGTCTCAGCATCAGAAACTTGTCGGCCCGTGCCCTCCTCATCTGCGGAGGCAAGAAATGGCCGAAACGCCCAGAACTCGTCCCAACAGCCGAGGCGCATGCTCCCCGACAGCTCACGAATCAAACTGTTATACCGTATTTCAGAGTATGTACGTAGGACGTGCGAGAAATTCAATTTCAAATTGGCTTGGCGAATTTTTGTGCACAACACCGGTTAAGTCGTTTCGACGAAACGTTTCCACAATTTACGTAGGGAAAATTCCGCTATGTCATTTACTATTTTTGCGGATTTTTCCGAGAGAAAACATTTTGGACCAACGGAGGTGCCACTTGTCACCCTCGTGGTGGACAGATTGATGGCCGATTGGCTCACGTCTTGTGCCTTATTGGTGCCTTGTTTTGTGCCTTGTTTTGGCCTTGTTTTGTGCATTGTTTTGAGCCATGTTTTGTGGATTAGGGATAGGTGCACTTGGCTTGATCAAGGCCTTACACTTGCCTTGCACATGGCTTGATCTTGGCCATTGGTTGGCTTTGGCTTTCCTATAAATACCCTTAGTGATGAACTTCTTCATCCACTCTTCACTTGTCTAAGTCTTGAAACCTCTCCTCCTCTTGTCGCTCTCGTCCAACTCCCCGCCACTTGTGAGGCCTCGAGAGAGTTCCCCTCCTTGTCAAGGCCCTTTGGCCGAGGACCCCCCCCCCCTATCTTGGAGTATTTTCGTGAGGTACCCCCCCCTTTGTGGTATTGAAATACTCTCCTAGTATTGTTATAATGCCCAAAATACCTTAGCCTTATACCTTGTAGTATTCCAAAGTTACCTCTATATGTAGAGCCCGGAAATACTACCTTTTGTCCTTTAAGTCTCAAACCGAAACCCTAAGGAAATCTTCTTTGTTGGTTGAAGTATTTAAGTAGAAGTTGGTTAGAACTTCTAAGGGTTGTTTGGAGCGCACGGAGTAGGAGCTAAACCTTGCTCAGATCGACTTTTATCTCGGATAATTTTGGGCTTATCGAGGTAAATAATCTTGTCCCCTTTGTAATTGGAAATTACATGTTGTATTATATAGTTGAAGTATACTATATATAGAACTAAGCTTAATCGCGCAATGTCTTTTGACTTAAGCCCGAATTTAAAGAAAAGAATCAATCAGAATTACATGGACAGTATTAAAGAGACTTGTTTAGCATTGTTGTGTAGTAGAATTGTGCACGTTTGGTTAGACGTGTAAAACCCCCCCCTCCCTGGTTGGCTTGGTAGCCGACCTCGATAGAGGAGGAGATTTACGCTGTTGCGGGGAGCCGCCGAATTTTCTCAGAGAATATGGAACCGCATTTAGAAGTTAATAGACGTTTGTGGCCTTATAGGTGGAGGCATCGCGAGTAGCGTATTCTACTTGAAGAGTGAAACGGCCAGCGTTACAATCGATCGTGGAGCGTTTTGCTTATTGTCGATACTGCCGCGAGGTATGTGAACCTCTTCCTATCCTTCGAGCATGATGTTTTGTAAACTATGTAGTACGGTAGACGTACATGTGCTAAATGAGTTGGTTGGTTTAAAACATAGGTTTTATAATAGCTTTATGGGAAGTTAGTTATAACGACCTTATGTAAAAGAATGGTTTATTGAATGTAAAAGTTAAGAGACTTGATCTTGAAAGATAAGAGACTTAACTTGTTTTACTTGGTAATTAACTTTTGTTAAAAGTGTTGTGAAATCTCATTCGCGAGTAATGAGTACTGGTTTTAAAAAAGAGTTAATGACGTAGTACTTTAGGTTAAAACCGACTTTGATACAAAATGGAAATACCTTGAATTGTGTATAACCGCCTACGCTTGTTGTTGTGTAACTCGCCTATGCTTGTTGTTGTAACTCGCCTATGCTTGTTGTGATAGACTTTGTTGTGCAAATGTTGATATCGTGTGACTTCGTGAGAAAGAGTAGATCTTTTATAAAAGTCTAAGTATGGTAATTTGCTTGAGCTTGTTTGTGATAGCCTGTGTGGTATATTGTTGTTGATGTCACGTGGACATGTCTACACCGATGCAGAATTCGGGCATGTACGCGGCGGGTTGATTACGATATATTGTTATTATAGTTACATGGACATGTCTACACCGAGGTAGAATTCGGGGCATGTGGCTACGCGCGGTTGATCACCCAAGATATTGTTGTGTTACATGGACGTGTCTACACCGATGCAGTATTCCGGGGGCATGGCTGGGGCATTGTTATTATTGTTGCATCATGGGCATGTCTACACCGATGCAGAATTCCGGCACGCGCCATGACGCGAACACGATTGATGTTGTGGGCGTGAGACCCATAGTTATATTTGAGTGATGACTTGAGGCGTGAGTCCCGACTTGACATGATCGCTTTTATGTTGAATCGTAGTTTTGTTATCATACATGTCTCCTGCTTTTATATAGACCGTTATGATTTCATTTACTGATTTTTCTGAGCTTTCACATACTTGGTACTGTTATCGACCTCGCGAAGCTGCGTTCATGCCGCAGTAGAGGTACATCGGCCGTGGATCCCCGCTCTTAGGATCACAGCAGCGTATTGGAAGCTCCGTTTCTCGAGGCTTATCTTTTGCATGTGTTCTCGAGTTGTAGGTTCTTGTACATTCTGTGGTATGGCAAGCTACCGTCCGTCATAGTCATGTAAATCTTAAGGTCCGTAGTAATCTTTGCAAGTGTGGTTGTAAAAGGATTAAACTGTCGGGTTTTATGTATATCTTGAAGGCAAATCGCTTTGGTTGGCCTGCTTTATTTATTATATCTCTTGTTTCATGACTCATGTTTTATTTTCCGCGGTTTTCTCGATGTTGTATCACTAGGGTGCCCGGTAAGGCACGACCACGCCCGAATTCGGTGTGACATAGTGGTATCGTGAGCGATTAATCCTCGGAAGGTGTCTATGCATCGTGTCTAGTAGAGTCTTGATTATCGATGTGTTGTGCACCACATCTATAATCGTGAGGCTATAGGACATTTAGGATTGGTTTCATTTCTTCTCATTCGAGATCGTACCTTAGAGTGTTGTAAGTTGGACCCTCCGACATATCTCGTTTTACCGTTATGCCTCCGCGCAGGCAACCAGAGCCCGGGCAAGGCGGCCAAGGGTGCTAGTGAGATACTGAGGAGCACGAGGGCGAGTCGGCCAAGACTGAGATTGTGCTTGACGGCGAGTTTTGTGACGCCGCCACCCAAAGAGTTTAGAGTCGCAGCAGTGGTCGAGACCACAAGACTGAGCCTCACCCCACACTGGAGTGTATGAGATGGGTACAAGGAGATGGCCCTTGGCTGTGGTCGTGGGCGATATGAGGTTAGGCCGACGCAGCAGCCTCGCCCAGAGCACCAGGTTCACCCCGAGCAGATAGTTTGAGGCTACGGACTTTCGAGTTGTAGCCCGCGAGTTTTATGGGTCGAGGCCCGAGGATGATCCGCAGGAGTTCATCCCAGCATAGCGGTCATGAGAGTGATCAAGGCTTCGAGACCGAGTCGGTGGTCTTAGGTTCGCATCGGCGCGTGATACCGCATGATCGGGTTTGATTCGTGGAGTTGTCGGGAGAGCATGCGCTCCAGGCATGGGACGAGTTCTCGAGGCATTCCTCACTCACTTCGCCTCCGCAGATGAGGGCACGGGCCGACAGATTGCGATCTTTGAGACAGAGATGCGAAGCCGGAGTACAACGTGGAGTTTGACTCGTTGGCTCGGTATGTCCCCGCTTTAGTGGCAACCATGGAGGATAGAGTGCACCGCTACGCCACCGGATTAGATGATTGCTTGACGAGGCTTGTTCGAGCAGCTCTTCACCGGCATGGACATTGCCCGCATGCAGCTCACGACCGGGATGCGAGGCACGGAGAGGTCGGCGGAATGACCAAGATCAGCAGAAGAGGCGAACAACAGGTCCTTGGTGACTTTCGAGGCGGACCGCCAAAGAAGATACTAGTTTTGTACCTCCGCCCGGCAGTGGTCCTCCACAACCTTCAGAGCATCCAGAGTATTCGGAGCGGTCGGGCTCCAAGGGTTGAGTTTCGAAGTAAGGGTGTTGGCGGACGGTCACCCCTACCTCGTGGTCGATGTGGTAGACCGCATTTCGGGAGTGTCGTGGTGCGAGGAGCTTGTTATTTTGCCAGCAGGCCATTTGCGAGGAACTGTCCGACCAAGGGTAGTACGGATGTTACGACTCACCTTCAGATCGCCATGGCGGTTCATCACCTTCACTAGCTACGCACCGCAGGCGTGATTAGAAAGCGGTAGAGACAGTATATCCTTAACCTCTAGAGTTTTGTATGCTTGTTATGTTAATGTGTTTAGTGTTATGTTCGGATAGCTTTGTGCTAAAATGTGATTTAGGAACATGGTTAGTTGGAAGGATAAGTATGGAGGCATGGTAAGTGTGAACCTTAGAATATTTCACGATTGAGACCTTAGAGGTAAGGTCGCTTGTGTAAAAGATTTATTTTATGTTTGACCTTTATCGAGTCGTGAGTATACGTGGGTTTTATTTGTGTGATAAGTCCATGGGTAGTGTGAGATGGAAGTGGTAGCTTTCATGACGTATGTTAGTAAGATTGTTCCGTATCGTGGAACAAGGGTTTGGCGCGATGTGGGGTCGGGTTGAGGACCATTTATGGTCAACCCAGTCCGCTTTTAGGTAGGGTCAGTTCTGGTGGTCCCGCCAGATGGTAGGGTCACGGGGTGCTAGGCCCCACTTTAGGTGACCATCGATGAGTTCGTGGATAGGTTCGACGAAGCGGTTCGAAGGCCGGAATGGCCTTAAAGAAGATTGAGGTTAGTAAGGCGACCAAGTTTGAGGTGATGACTCCAAAGTTTTGAAAACTAAGCGATCAAGTATGGTACGTCGGGAAAGTTCAAGTGTTCGAGAAGGGCACGACGAGTAAGGAAGGAAGAGAACGTGTGTTATTTCGTGGCCAGGTGTGGCGTTGGCAACTTGTTAGAAGGAACTTCTTCGATATCCGTCTTGAGAAGGAACATTCGGGACGAATGTTTCTAAGGAGGGGAGAATGTTATACCCCGTATTTCCAGAGTATGTACGTAAGGACGTACGTAGAGAAATTCGAATTTCAAATTGGCTTGGCCGAATTCTTTTGTGCACAACACCCGGTTAGAGTCGTTTTTCGACGAAACGTTTACAGACTACGTAGGGAAAATTCCGCTATGTCATTTACTATTTTGCGGATTTTTCCGAGAGACGAAACATTTTGGACCAACGGAGGGTGACACTTGTCACCCTCGTGGTGGATTAGTGGCCGATTGGCTCACGTCTTGTGCCTTATTGGTGCCTTGTTTTGTGCCTTGTTTTGGCCTTGTTTTGTGCATTGTTTTGAGCCATGTTTTGTGGAGTAGGGGATAGGGTGCACTTGGCTTGATCAAGGCCTTACACTTGCCTTGCACATGGCTTGATCTTGGCCATTGGTTGGCTTTTGGCTTTCCTATAAATACCCCAGTGATGAACTTCTTCATCCACTCTTCACTTGTCTAAGTCTTGAAACCCTCTCCTCCTCTTGTCGGCTCTCGTCCAACTCCCCACCACCTTTGTGAGGCCTCGAGCCGAGAGTTCCTCTCCTTGTCAAGGCCCTTTGGCCGAGGACCCCATATCTTGGAGTGTTTCGTGAGGTACCCCTTTGTGGTATTGAAATACTCCCCTAGTATTGTTATAATCCCCAAAATACCTTAGCCTTATACCTTGTAGTATTCCAAAGTTACCTCTATATGTAGAGTCTGAAATACTACCTTTTGTCCTTTAAGTCTCAAACCGAAACCCTAAGGAAATCTTCTTTGTTGGTTGAAGTATTTAAGGTGTTGGTTAGAACTTCTAAGGGTTGTTTGGAGCGCACGGAGTAGAGCTAAACCTTGCTCAGGATCGACTTTTATCTCGGATAATTTTGGGCTTATCGAGGTAAATAATCTTGTCCCCTTTGTAATTGGAAATTACATGTTGTTGTATTATATAGTTGAAGTATACTATATAGAACTAAGCTTAGTATCATGCAATGTCTTTTGACTTAAGCCCAATTTAAAGAAAAGAATCGAATCAGAACTACATGGGATCAGACAGTAGACTTGTGTAGCATTGTTGTGTAGTAGAATTGTGCACGTTCAGTTAGACGTGTAAACCCCCCCCCCCCTGGTTGGCTTGGTAGCCGGCCTCGATAGAGGAGGAGATTTACGCTGTTGCGGGGGGGAGGTGCTGCCGAATTTTCTGTAGAATATGGAACCGTGCGGTTAGAAGTTAATAGACGTTTGTGGCCTTATAGGTGGAGATCGCGAGTAGCGATTCTACTAAGAGTGGAAACGGCCAGCCGTGTTACTGATCTGGAGCGTTTTGCTTATTGTCGATACTCGTCGCGAGGTATGTGAACCTCTTCCTATCCTTCGAGCATGATGTTTTGTAAACTATGTAGTACGGTAGACGTACATGTGCTAAATGAGTTGGTTGGTTTAAAACATAGGGTGTTATAATAGCTTTATGGGAAGTTAGTTATAACGACCTTATGTAGGTAAGAATGGTTTATTGAATGTAAAAGTTAAGAGACTTGATCTTGAAAGATAAGAGACTTAACTTGTTTTACTTGGTATTTAACTTTTTGTTAAAAGTGTTGTGAAATCTCATTCGCGAGTAATGAGTACTTGGTTTTAAAAAGAGTTAATGTACGTAGTACTTTAGGGTTAAAACCCAGACTTTGATACAAAATGGAAGTACCTTGAGTTGTGTATAACTGGCCTATGCTTGTTGTTGTGTAACTCGCCTATGCTTGTTGTTGTGTAACTCGCCTATGCTTGTTGTGATAGCCTTTGTTGTGCAAATGTTGATATCAGGTGACTTCGTGAGAAAGAGTAGATCTTTTTATAAAAGTCTAGAAGTATGGTAATTTGCTTGAGCTTGTTTGTGATAGCCTGGTTGTGTGGTATATTGTTGTTGATGTCACATGGACATGTCTACACCGATGCAGAATTCCGGGGGCATGTGGCCATGCGGCAGGGTTGATTACGCTTGATATTGTTAGTGTCGTAACATTGACATGTCTACACCGAGGTAGAATTCGGCACGTGGCTACGCGCGGTTGATCACCCAAGATATTGTTGTTGATGTTACATGGGCGTGTCTACACCGGCGCAGTCCGGGCATGTGGCCATGGGACATTGTTATTATTGTTGCATCATGGGCATGTCTACACCGACGCGGAATTCCGGGGTACGCGCCATGACGCGAACACGATTGATGTTGTGGGCGTGAGACCCATAGTTATATTTGAGTGATGACTTGAGGGCGTGAGTCCCTGACTTGACATGACTGCTTTTATGTTGTGAACTGTAGTTTTGTTATCATACATGTCTCCTGTTTTTATATAGACTGTTATGATTTCATTTACAGTATTTTTACAGTTTCACATACTTGGTACATTGTTGCCAGACCTCGGGGAGCTGCGTTCATGCCGCAGTAGAGACATCGTCGTGGATCCCCGCTCTTAGGATCATGATTCCAGATTGGGAAGCTCCGTTTCGAGGCTTATCTTTTGTATGTGTTCACTGAGTTGTAGGTTCTTGTACATTGGGGTATGGCGGGCCCCGTCCCGTCGAGTCATGTAAATCTTAGAGAGTGCAGTAATGCTGTGGGCGGGGTTGTAAAAGGATTAAACTGTCGGGTTTTATGTATATCCGAAGGCAATTTTGGTTGGCCTCGCTTATTTATTATATCTCTTGTTTCATGACTCATGTTTTATTTTCCGGGTTTTCTCGATGTTGTATCACTAGGGTGCCCGGGTAAGGCACGATCCACGCCCGACCGGGGTGTGACAAAACTACCGATCGGCTCGCGGTATCACGCGGCCGCGCGAATCGAAGATCGCTGACTCGGTCTCAAGCCTTGATCACTCGCATGATCCTTCAGAATCGACGGATGAACTCGCGGATCATCCTCGTGCCTCGACCCATAGAACTCGGCGGGCTACAACTCGTAAAATCTCGTAGCCTCAAACTATCCGGACCGGGGTGAACTACGGGGGCTTTGGAATCGAATCGCTGATCCGGCCTATCTCATGTCGGCCGCGATCTGGCTAGTAATCGGGCCATCTCTTGTAACCCATCTCCTTCCTCGCCAGCCGGACTGGAGGCTCAGTGTAAGTGGTCTCTGCAGCCACTGCTGCGGCTCTAAACTCTGCTGGGGCTGGCGGCGTCACAAAACTCGCCGTCTGAAGCACTATCTCATCTTGACGGAGCTCGCGCTCGTACTCTCAGATCCTACTAGCGCTCTCGCCGCTTTGCCTTCGGGCTCTGGTTGCCTTACGTGGAGGCATAACTGGCAGAAAAGAATACGTCAGAAGGAGTCCAACTTACAACACAACTCTAAGGCACGATCTCAGAGTGAGAAGAATGGAAACCAATCCTAAATGTCCTGCAGCCTCCTGATTATAGATGTGGTGCACAACACACCGATAATCAAGACTCTACTAGACACGGTCTGTAGACACTTTCCGAGGACTAACTGCTCTGATACCACTTTTGTCACGACCCGAACCAGGGCCCGTGACTGGTGCCTTACCCCGGGCACCCTAGTGATACAACATCAGAGAAAATCAGCGGAAATAAAACATAGACATGAAACAAGATACATTATAAGAAAACAGGCCAACCAAAACGGTCGCCTTCATGTATATACATATAATCGAACAGTTACAATCCTTTACAAACCCTGCCCACAACAGTACTACAGACCTCTAAGAATGTAACAACAACCATGACGGGACAGGGCCCCGCCATACCCCTGAATGTACAAGAACCTACAACTCAGGGAAACATACCAAAAGATAAGCCTCCGGAGAAACGGAGCTTCCCAATACGCTGAACTGAGATCCTATGAGCGAGGATCCACAACCGATGTACCTCTACCTGCGGCATGAACGCAGCCCCCCGAAGGAGGTCAGTACAACAGGTACCAAGTATGTGAAACTGAAAAATACTGTAATGAAATCTCATTTCATCATTTTATAAAACCTTTTGCGATAAGTAAACAAGATGCAAGTAAGGGACGACATCCTCGAATAATCACTCACACATAACTATGGGTCTCACGCCCATAATATCACTCATGCCCGTGGAACTCATTCCTCACTGCCGGCAGTACATGATGTAAAACAACACCCATATGTGAACCTGAACACTAGATCCTGCCTGCGTCATCAAACCGATCGGGCCAAGTAGAATCGCTCTATACCAGATCCAAAAGCTAGTCATAAAACTTCACGGGCAAGGTACGGAAGCTAATTACCAGATCCAAAGCTAGCCACGCAATCGCCGAGGCAAGTACCAAAGCTAACGCACTAGCCAACCGTCTCACGAGATATGACCGAGGCAAGTATCTCAAGCTATCTACCGAGGCTACCGATACACGAAATGACCGAACAAGTATCTAAAGTGTGCACGAACCACACGCATAAATCAAGCCCGTGATCGCCACATCGCGCGTAAGATTCATGGATTAGCGGTCCATGGACTAACAATCTGAACCTCATAATGACCGCATGCCCGACATCTCACCTCGGAAGTCATGGCCATGAAACTATCCCATCGACGCACGCCCGTGGAACATCCATCACGCCAAGATGTCCAAAGGAATAACAAGATGATACTCAAATGGACGATACTGTGGAAAATCCAACGCGTCAAGATGTCCAACAATCAATCGATAACCTACCCTGCAGAGTCACGGAAGACATCAACAAAACACTTGCACATCAAAGACTATCACGACAAGCATAGGCAAGTTCAACATACATTCATTTTAATCAACAATCCGGGTTTCAAACCCAAAATACTACATACTTTCATTCTTTCAAAAAAAGACCTCTTTTTACGTAAAAGTCACATGATACTAATACTCGTAGTATTAAAACACGTTTCCCTTTTTAAACCAAATTACTACACCTTCAGAAAATCTTTATAAGATTTTTAAAATCAAGTACTCTATACTTTTTTAAAACCAAGTGCTTTTCTTTTACAACAACAACAAGTGTTCTTTTAAAACCCAAATAACTTTACTCTTTTCAAAACAAGTAACCTATACTTAAATCAAGTTACTTCTCTTTTTCCAAAAAAAAACAAGTCGTTATAAGTCAAGTCTCTTGTCTTTCAAGATCAAGTCTCTTAACTTTCAAAATCAGGTCGTTTTACCGTCAAAACCAAATCTTTCTTTTATTTTCATAAAGTCGTTATAACTAACTTCCCATAAAGCCATTATAACACTTTATGTTTTAAACAAACAAAATCCATTTCACACACGACGCTCACCGACTATATAGTTTACAACAATCATGCTCAAGAGTATAGGAAGAATCACATACCTTTTAGCTTAAGCCACAAGCCAAGTCAAGTATGTCGCGCGTAGAAGATCCACCTATAAAGGCCACAATATATCTATCAATCTCTAGTTCTCATCGTAGAATATTCTAAACACAAGCTTCCTTATTCTACAGAAAATTCGGCAGCACCTCCCCCCCCTCTAACACACAAATCTCCTCCCCTATCCAGGCCCGCTACCAGGCCAACAACTCCCAGGGGATTACACGTCTAACCGGACGTGTACAATTCTACTCCACAATAATACAGCGATCATCAGAATACAAATTCTATGTAAATACAGTTCAATTCTTTTCAATACTCATTCTATATATAGTATACTCAACTATATATTACTACAATATGTAATTTCCAATTACAATAGGGGGACAAGATTATTTACCTCGATAAGCCCAAAATTATCCAAGTTTATAAGTCGATCCTGAGCAACGTTTAGCTCCAATACCTTACGCTCCAACCCGCTCCAAGCGACCCTTAGAAGTTTCTAAACAACTTCTCTAAATACTTCCACCAAGCTAGGAAGATTTTTCTAGGGTTTCATTTTGCGACTATTGCGATAAAGTAGTATTTCCGGGCTCCTAGTATTGAAATAACTTTGGAATACTACTAGGGATACTAGGCTAAGGTATTTGGTATTATACAACAATACCCAAAGTATTCTACACAAGGGGGAGAGGGGCGGACGAAACACCACAAGGAGGGAGGGAGTATTTTTGCCTTGAAAGGCTTTCAAGTGAGGATGAAATACTCTTCAACTTAAGGGGCTATATATAGAAGATTCAAGGGTTAGGATTAAGCAAGGTGTGTGGTCAAGATTGGGCCATGTGGGTGTGGGTCCCACCACACCACATGGCCAACGAATTGGCTACCAAGTGTCAAGGCCAAAATCGGCCAAGTGAGTAGGTGACAAGTGGCTAGCCACTTGTCACACCATTTCGGCCCACATGGCCACACAAGGGGGTGACACGTGTCGCCCCCCGATTCGTCTAAAATATTTCGTCTTCCGAAAATATCCAAAATGCCGGAAACCTCAAAAACAAAGCGGGCCCCACAAAATCAGAATTTCTCCCGTGGGCCCCACGTGACCATTTCTGAAAATAAAATCTCAAAATTTTAATATAATCCAAGAAGCCCAAATACCAAATCTGGGAATCCAATTCCCATTAACGAACCTTTTTCTTCACAAAAACCGAAAACTTTTCCGTCGAAAAATCACACCTTCCTTTCTTTCCAAAATTTCAGTCGTATTCTCGTACGTACGTCCTCACATACATACCCTAGAACTATGGGGTATAACATGTCCATGTAACAACAATAACAATATACCGGCCCTCCATCGAGAGACGCGGTAGCATAGGAATACAACTTTTACACAACAAGGCTATCACAAGCAAGCACAAGCAAATTACCATACTTCAATTCTCTTACAAATATCCATTCTTTCACAAGAAGTCACCTGATACCAACACTCATAGTATCCAAAACAGAGTAACTATTATTTTAAGTAAACCAAAATAATTTCCCTTTTTAAAGACAAGTAACAACCTTCTTTTCCAAAAGTTCAAGTTTGCCTAATTTCAAATACTCAAGTCTCTTATTTTCGAAAGGTTTCGTAGTTCATAGTCTCAATCGCTTAATACCATAATTCTCTTTTAAAACAATTTGAGTAACATATGCCTTATGTGTGAGTAGGTTATTCTTGTTTATAACAATCTTATTAAAGTGTCACGACCCGTTCCGGGGCCCATGACTGGTGCCTTACCCGGGCACCCAAGTAGTCATACATCAGAGAAATCAGCGAAACATAAAAACAAGACATGAATCAAATGTAAAATGAGACACATTTTAAGCGAGAGAAAATCGCTTTCTATATATATATACAAAGTTGAATGCCTTAATCCTTTTACAAACCCCCGCCCACACAAGATTACTGCACTTAAGAATGTAACGACAACTATGGCGGACAGTGGCCCCGCCATGCCACGAATGTACAAGAACTTACTGCACTGTGGTAACATACCAAAAGATAAGCCTCCGGAGAAACGGAGCTTCCCAAAACGCTGATTTGTGATCCTAGAAGCGAGGATCGACAACCGATGTACCTCTACCTGCGGCATGAACGCAGCCCCCCGAAGGAGGTCAGTACAACAGGTACCAAGTATGTGAAACTGAAAATACTGTAGTTAAATCATAACAGTCTATAAAAAGCAGGAGACATATATGATAACCAAAATACAGTACGCAACATAAAAGCAGTCAAGTCAGGGACTCACGCCCTCAAAATCATCACTCAAATATAACAATGGGTCTCACGCCCACAACATCAATCATGTTCGCATCTTGGCCACATGCCCCCGGAATTCTCCATCGGTGTAGACATGTCCAGGATGCAACAATAATAACAAGGTATCGGGTAATCAACCCTGCCGCATGGCCACATGCCCCCGGAATTCTGCATCGGTGCAGACATGTCCATGTAACAATAATAACAATACCACCGGGTGATCAACCCTGCCGCATGGCCACATGCCCCCGGAATTCTGCATCGGTGCAGACATGTCCATGTAACAACAATAACAATATATCGGGTGATTAACCCGCCGCATGGCCGCATGCCCCCGGAATTCTGCATCGGTGCAGACATGTCCATGTATCAACCATAACAATATATCACACAACCAGGCTATCACAAGCAAGCACAAGCAAATTACCATACTTCTAGACTCTCATAAAAAGATCCATTCTTTCTCAAGAAGTCACCTGATACTAACACTTGTACAGCAAAGGCTATTACCAGGTGCATAGGCAAGTTCAACATACATTAGACTCCTATTTTATTACAACAAATCCGGTTTCTAACCCCAAAGTACTACATACATTAATCCTTTCAAAAAGACCTCCTTTTTACGTAAGAACAACTCGATACTATTATCCGTAGTACCAACTACGTTCATGTTTTAAAATCAAGTATTTTACACCGTTTTAAACCAAGTGGCTTACACTTTTAGAACAACGTTAAGTAACAGCATTCTTTTCCAAAAGTTTCAAGTTTGCCTAATTTCAGATACTCAAGTCTTTTAGTTTCGAAAGATTTCATAGTTCATAGTCTTAATCAAATAACGTACTCTCTTTTAAAACATTTGAGTAATGTATGCCTTATATGTGAGTAGGTTATTCTTGTTTATAACAATCTTATTTAAAGCAGCCATGATCTAGGAAATGTAATATCATTTTGTCTCATCTTAGCTTCTATGCAGATGGAGGTTTCTACTGGTTTTAATAATACTTCATTATTCAATACATTTCCCTTTATTAGCGCTGCAGTGGTTTGTTCGATACTTATTCTGATTTCCGAAATCAGTAAAACATTATTCCTTTTAAAAACCAAGTACTCATTACTCACGAATGAGGTTTCACACTTTTTAACAAAATTCATATTAATTCAATTAAGTCAAGTCTCTTATCTTTTAAGATCAAGTCTCTTAACTTCTTAAAATCAATAACCATTCTTTTTATCTCACTTACGTCGTTATACCTAACTTCCCATAAAGCCAGTATAACTTTTAAAACCAAGCATTACTCTTCTTTCAACAAGGTTTCTTATCTCTTTGAAAATACTTCAAGATCCTCTATTATTCAGGCTTAAGTCGAAAGACATTGCCGTAATTATTATTCAGGCTTAAGTCAAAAGACATTGCCGTAATTATTATTCAGTTAACACACGTACGTCTACCGTACTATAAATATATTCTTTTAAAATATCATGCTCAAGAGGATAGGAAGAATCACATACCTCGTGACGATTATCGACTATAAGCAAAACGCTCCACGGCTATAACCCGGCTAGCCTTGTCCACCTTCCAAGTAGTACATGCTACTCGCAGAACAGTCAACCAATAAAGGTTATAAGTCTACTGTAAATACAGTCCTATGTAAGTACAGTTTAATCTTCTACTTTAATATTCTTCTGATGCGATTTCAGTTTAAGTCTTTTCTGTAATATCCTTCTATTACAGTTCAAATCTCTTCTATGAATCTTATATTCATTTCTATACAACTACAGTATGTAATTTCCAATTACACTAGAAGGATAGGATTATTTACCTCGGTAAGCCCAAAATTATCCAAGTTTAAAGTCGATCCTGAGCAACGTTTAGCTCCTACTCCGGGTGCTCCAACCCGCTCCAAACAACCCTTAGAAGTTCTACGAAACTTCTTTCTACTACTTCAACCAACTGTGAAGATTTTCCTTAGGGTTTCGTTTTTGTGACTGAGGGGAAGTATAATAGTATTTCTGGGCTTTTCGTATAGAGGTAACCTTGGGAATACTACAAGGTATTTGGGCCAAGGTATTTTGGCATTATAACAATACTTGGAGAAGTATTTCTATACCACAAAGGGGGGAGGTAGGCTCGGCGAGAACCACTAGGCAAGGGGGTGCTCACGAGGCCTTTCTCAAAGGAGGGGATGGCTTTGGACGAGCTCACACAAAGAGAGGGGGAGGATTTTAACACTTAGAAAATGATTTTTGGATGAAGAAGTTCATCAACTAAGGGGGGGTATTTATAGGTCAAGCAATGGCCAACCAATGGCCAAGATCAATCCAAGTGTAAGGCAAGTGTAGGGCTAGGATTTAACCATGTGTACCTTATCCATCTACCACACCAACTATCACAAAATATCCTACCTAACCAAGACCTCCCATTTCGTCCAAGCCGCCCACAATCACGCCCAATGTGAGGGTGACACATGTCACCCTCCCGTTGGTGCAAAATGTTTCGTCTCTCGGAAAAATCCGCAAAAAAATATAAATGACATAACCGTATTTTTCCCTTCGCAAGTCTTGTAAAACGTTTCGTCGAAAAACGACTCTTTTTGGTACTTGTGTACAAATTTCGAACCTTGCCAACTTTAAGGCTTAAATTTTTATACGTACGCCCTCACATATACTGAAATACGGGTATAACATAGCGACCATGATCTAGAAAATGTAATACAATTTTGTCTTATCTTAGCTTTTATGCAGATGGAGGTTTCTACTGGTTTTAATAATAATTAATTAGTCAATACATTTTTCTTTATTAACGCTGCAGTGGTTTGTTCGATACTTGTTCTCATTTCCGAAATCAATATAACATTATTCCTTTTAAAACCCAATTACCCATTTCTCATTAAAACGGTTTCACAACTTTTTAACACAACCCAAGTCCTTATTATTTCACATCAAGTCTTTTATCTTTTAAAAACCACAAACCATTTCTTTGCCCACATAAAGTTGTTATAACAAACTTCCCATAAAGCCGTTATAACACTTTATGTTTTAAATCAACCAAATTCATTTAACACATGTACGTCTACCGTACTACATAGTTCACAACATATCATGCTAGAAAAGATAGGAAGAGGTTCACATACCTCGCGACGATTATCGACAATTAGCAAATCGCTCCAAAATCAGAATCTCGCTGGCCTTTTCCACCCTCCAAGTAGAATATGCTACTCGTAGTACTTCAACCTATAAAGGCCACAAAACGTCTATTAACTTCTAGATCCCTTCGTAGAACATTTCTAAATACAAGGTTCCATATTCTACGGAAAATTCGGCAGCACCTCCCCCCCGCAACCACATAAATCTCCTCCTCCAACAAAGCCCGCTACTAAGCCAACAACTCCAAAAGGGGGGGTTTACACGTCTAACCGGACGTGTACAACACTGCCCCACAATCATACTACACGTCTCATCAGAAATACACCAATGTAAATACAGTTCAATTCTTTATAAACATCCTTCCAATATATCTTATACTCAATTCTAAATTACTACAATATGTAATATCCAATTACAATAGAGGGACATAGATCATTACCTCGATAAGCCCAAAATTATCCAAGATTATAAGTCAATCCTGAGCAACGCTTAGCTCCAATTCCTTATGCTCCAACCCGCTCCGAGCAACCCTTAGAAGTTTCTAAACAACTTCTCTTCAAGATCCAACTCCAAAAAGTGAAGAACACTTAGGCTCAAACTATGGCAAGTTTTGGCCAATGTAAGGTTTCTAGGCTAGGGGTGTGAAATATTTTCCAACTCTTGGTACACAATCTTCCTAACACTCTAAGGAAGAACACTTAAAACTTTAAGAATTTTTGGACAACTTTAGCTCACAATTTCAGCCCATGGCCGAGAGCTCACAAGGAAAGGGGATAGAATTTTTCAAGACTTGGAAACTCTCTAAGTGTGGATGAAGAAGTCTTGCATTAAGGGGGGTATTTATAGAGAAATCAATGGCCAAGATCTAGGCAAGTGTATGGTGAATATTGGGTCCAAGTGTGTGGGTAATTTGCCAACCAAATGTCCACCACAAAAATGGGAAACGTCCGTCAGTGTCCACGGTCCCCTAATTTTTCGCTAACGAGCCACATGGGGTGCCATGTGTCGCCTCTACTCGTCCAAAATATTTCATCTTCCAAAAATATCCGTAATGCCAAAAATCCGAAAATAAAGTGGGCCCCACAAACCGTAAATTCCTCCCGTGGGCCCCACGTGACCAATTCCGGAAATAAAATTCCATAATTCTCAAAAATTCCAAAAAGTCTGAATACCAAATCTGGGAATCCAATTCCCTTTAATGAACATTTTTCCTTCACAAAATCCGGAATCTTTTCCGTCGAAAAATCACATCTTTCTTCCTTTCCAATTTTTGTGTCGTATTCTCGTACGTACGTCCTCACATACATACCCTGGAACTACGGGGTGTAACATTTTATATGTGTTTGGTACATGATGTTTTGGTACCTTGGCATAGCTAGATGAAATATTTTATATGTGGTTGGTACATGATGATTTGGTACCTTGACATAGCTAAATGAAAGATTTTAATGGTCGGTACATGAGACGTTGGTACCATGGTTTCATTTCCTTTGAGAGTCAAAAGATGAGTTAAATTACACAAGATTGCTAGGATGTGGGTTCAACTCCCATGACAGTATTTGTTTACATAGACAGACGTTCATGATTTTGACATGGCTTTGATACTTGAAAAAGGCGATTGACTCTCATTTTCATATAGTTTAGTGGTACAGTGATACAGTAGTACAGTGGTACAATGATACAATGTACAGTTGACTCTTACTTTATATGGCACGGTAGGATCTGGTATTTGATTTTTATACTTGCCCTGTCATTCTTTTGTATAGTTATGATCATGTTCACTGTACTTTATGGCTAGGTATATTCAGGGGTATGGCGGGGCCTTGTCCCGTCACAGTTATGTGTCCAAACTCTTTGAGGTCTGTATTCATATATAGGCTGGACTGACGTGAGTTGTATTTATATTGTTGTACAATTATAGTCTCATTCGGGTGTTATATATTATGGCAGCCTTGCCGGCTTGGCCTTTGTTAAAAGAAAAAAAGAAGAGTGTTATTTAGCTATCGCAGGTTACTTATGTTGTATGAATAGAAGGGTGTCCAGGTAGGGCACCAGTCGCGGGCCAGGGGTTCGGGTCGTGACACCAGGAATCTACGGCCCGTAGATTGTTTTACGGGTGTAACGACCCGTTTGGTCGTTTAACACTTTAAAACTACGAAATGAGTATGAGACTATAGGGTATTTAATTAGATGATTCTAATATTGTATATGTGCATGAAATTAATTAAGGGATTAAGTGGGCCAAGCCCACAAAACCTTAGTAGGACACGGCTGAATTACTAAACAAAATGAGAGGAAAAACGTTCAAAGAGGAAACCTAGCAGCTCTATTAGCTAAAAGAAAAAAAGAACGTGCACAAAAGAAAACAAAGGAAAAGAGAGAAGAAAACGATGCAAGCAGCAAAGAAAGGAAAAGAAAGAAAATAAAAGGGAGAAGGGGAGGAGAAACGAGACAGCAGAAAAACAAGAAAGAAAGGCAAGAAAATCAAGAAAACCCTAGTAGCAGGAAACGAAAATGAAACGCTCTATTAAATTCAGGTTAGAATCTATGTTTATGGTTGAGTTAATCTATTTATAATCATTATAATGATGTGTTGTAAAATGAAATCAATTTTTGTTTTAAGGAGTCATTACACGAAAATTCCACAATCCGTTTGAACAAGAGAAACTTGAGGGATTATCATTTCAGCAGTTGGTAAAAACGTGAAAACTGTATAAATATGTAAAGAATATAAAAGTATGGGCTGAATAAAAGTTGTAGATTACTCAGTTCCCGTCAGTTTGATATCTTACGGAGATAAATCCGACTTATGGTTTGAAAGTTATGACTGTTTAAAGTTCTGGCTCGTTTTACCAAAACCCAGGCGACACAACATATAAAACATGAAAAATGTACAAATCCGTAAGGAATATGAAAATATGGGCTGAATGAAAGTTGTAGATATCTTTGTTCCCGTCAGTTTGAGATCTTAAGAAGATAAATGTGACATGTGGTTTGAACGATATGACTGTTCAAAGTTCTACCTTGTTTTACCAAAACAATTATGGAAAGTTGAAAGAAAGGAATGTTATTTGAAATTCCTGAAGTTATACTAATATTTTTATATGTGTAGGGGTTTAGTCAGACAATTGAAATGGTAAAAATATTGTTAATATAAATATAGCAAGGTGAGTGTCCTTAGATTCGTATTATAACGTAGTTCACATATTTTCTAGATTCTAAGCGTTCAGAAGCTCTACGCAAGGGAAAGACATTGGCTTGATTGTTCGTGGAACCCGCTCGGCATTGAGGTAGGTTATGGGTTACTTTAGTTAGACTCTGATTAGAGAATCGTATGTAGTTGTAGGAAGTGACAGGGATAGCATGATAGGCCTTCGGGTATGAAGTGGAGATAAATTACAATTACGTGGGTTTAAATCCGTTATGTGGGCTTATCGCCATATGTGTTATTTTCTGTGATTATCACTTGATATGACTTGTACTTGTCGATTATCTATTTGTGATATGTGTTGAGATGGATATCATGCCTGGCATACTTTTTTTTCTATATTATTCTTGTGATGATATTGATGGCCTCCGAGGTTTCTACCGGAAAGCGTGAGTGATTGGCCTCCGAGGTTTCTACCGGAGAGCGTGAGTGATTGGCCTCCGAGGTTTCTGCCGGAGAGCGTGAGTGATTGGCCTCCGAGGTTTCTGCCGGAGAGCGTGAGTGATTGGCCTCCGAGGTTTCTGCCGGAGAGCGTGAGTGATTGACCTCCGAGGTTTCTGCCGGAGAGCGTGATTGGCATCCAAGGTTCTATCCGGGGAGCACGAGTGGTACTGTTATACCCCGTAGTTGCAGGGTATGTATGTGAGGACGTACGTACGAGAGTACGGCAGAAATTTTGAAAAGAAAGAAAGATGTGAGTTTTCGACGGAAAAGTTTCCGGTAATTTGTGAAGAAAAAGGTTCGTTAATGAGAATTGGTTTCCCAGATTTGGTATTTGGGCTTCTAAATTATATTAGAATTTTGAGATTTTATTTTGGAAATGGTCACGTGGGCCCACGGAGAAATTCTGCTTTTGTGGGGCCCGCTTTGTTTTGAGATTTTGATTGTGGATATTTTTCAAAGACATTTTATGAGGGCGAATAGGAGGGTGACACGTGTCACCCCGCCTAGTGGCTGGGCCGGTTACCTTTGTGCACAACACGGTTAGAGTCGTTTGACGAAACGTTTACGTAACTTGCGAAGGAAAATTCCGGCTATGTCGTTTTGTATTTTGCGGATTTTTCCGAGGCGAAACATTTTGGACCAACGGGAGGGTGACATGTGTCACCCTCACATCGAAGAAGCGGCGCAACCTCGGGCGATTGGTTCACGCCGCCAATTGGCTCCTTGTTTTGGCCTTGTTTTGTGGCTTGTTTGGTGCCATGTTTTGTGCATTGTTTTGTGGAGTAGGGGCTAGGGTGCACTTGGCTTGATCAAGGCCTTACACTTGCCTTGCACATGGCTTGATAGTGGCCATTGGTTGGCTTTTGGTTTTGCTATAAATACCCCCCCTAAGCTTGAAGACTTCATTCATCCAAAACTTCCAAGTCTTGAAACCCTATCCTCCCCCTTTGTGAGCTCTTAGCCGAGAGACTTACCCCTCCCCCATTTAGGGTGGCCGTTTGCCGAGGGGTTACCCTTCCCCTGTGGTGCTAGTGGGGTACCCACTAGCCTAGTTGTTTTCAGATAATACCCTCCTCGTGGTATTGAAATACTTCTCTAGTATTGTTATAATGCCCAAAATACCTTAGCCTTTACCTTGTTGTTTTCCAAAAGTTACCTCTATCGTAGAGCCCGAAATACTACCTTTTGTCCTTTTAGTCTCAAACCGAAACCCTAAGGAATTCTTCATAGTTGGTTGAAGTATTTGAGTAGAAGTTGGTTAAGAACTTCTAAGGGTTGTTCGAGCTGATTGAGCGCACTGAGTAGGAGCTAAACCTTGCTCAGGATCGACATTATAACTTGGATAATTTTGGGCTTATCGAGGTAAATATTCTTGTCCCCTTATTGTAATTGGAGATTACATGTTGTAGGAATATATAGTTGAAGTATACTATATGTAGAACTGAACTTTGTATTTGGCAATGTCTTTTGACTTAAGCCTGAAGAGTAAAGAAAAGAACTGAACTGTATTTACATAGGACTGTATTGCAGTAGACTTGTGTAGTATTGCTGTGTAGAATTGTACACGTCCGGTTAGACGTGTAAACCCCCCCCCTGGTTGGCTTGGTAGCCGGCCTCGATAGAGGAGGAGATTTACGCTGTTGCGGGGGGGGGGGGAGGTGCTGCCGAATTTTCTGTAGAACATGGAACCTTGTGTTTTGAAGTTAATAGACGTTTGTGACCTTTTTAGGTGAAAGTACTAAGAGTAGCGTATTCTACTTGAGGAGTGGAAAGGGCTAGCAAGGTTGTAGTACTTGGAGCATTTTGCTTATTGTCGATACTCGTCGCGAGGTATGTGAACCTCTTCCTATCTTTTCTAGCATGATTGTTGTGAACTATGTAGTACGGTAGACGTACATGTGCTAAGTGATTTGGTTGGTTTAAAACATAGGGTGTTATAATAGCTTTATGGGAAGTTAGTTATAACGACCTTATGTAGGTGAAAATGGTTTACTGATGTTAGAAGTTAAGAGACTTGATCTTATAAGATAAGAGACTTAACTTATTTGTTTTAATGTGGATGTTTGTGTGAAACCTCATTCGTGAGTAATGAGTACTTGGTTTTTAAAGGGATAATGTTTTACTGATTTCGGGAATCAGAATGTGTATCGACAGACCATTGCAGCGTTAATAAAGGAAAATGTATTGAATAATGATGTGTTGTATTAAAACCAATAGAAACCTCCATCCGCATAGAAGCTAAGATGAGACAAAATGATATTACATTTTCTAGATCACGGTCATTGTAATAAGATCGTTATAAACAAGAATAAACTACTCACATATATGACATATGTTACTCAATTGTTTTAAAAGAGATTAAGACTATGAGTTATGAAACCTTTCTAAAATAAGTGACTTGAGCATTTGAAATTAGGCAAATTTGAACGTTTGGAAAATAATGTTGTTACTTGATTTTACAAAAGGGGAAGTGTCTTGTTTACTTAAAAAGATAGTCACGATTTTTATACTACGTATTGTGTGGCTTATGTGAAAGTACTGAGTTGTGTGAAACTTGCCTATGCTTGTGATGATAGCCTTTGTTGTACAAGTGTTGTATTTACGTTACCGCCTCTCGATAGAGGTCGGTTGACTTGTTGAGAACTTACTCGACACGCCCAGTGATGGAGAAATTCCACCGCACGCTCCTCGTTGATTGTGTTACTTTGCTAATCGCTTTGGACATACCGACACGACGCGTAGCGCACGTATGCTTCCATGTTGATCTCGCTTATTGTTTCCCTTTGGGCATACCGACACGATCGTAGCGCACGTATGTTTCCATTTGGAATCTTTGTCTTATTGTTTCCTTTGGGCATATCGACACGATCGTAGCGCACGGGTATGTTTCCATTTGGAATGCTGTCTTATTGTTTCCTTTTGGACATCTCGACACGATGCGTAGCGCACGTATGCTTCCATTTTGATTGTCGCTTGTGGTTCCCTTTTGGACATATCGACACGATGCGTAGCGCACGTATGCTTCCATTTGAATTGTTATCTGACTTTGGCATCGGTAGGACTTGGTGTCTGGTGTACTTCTTGGTGTTATCATATCATGATCGCCATGGCGGAAGGCATTCCACGGGCATGATTGATGTGAGGCGTGAGACCACGACTTGATATAAGCGATATATGTGTATCGTAGTTTGGTTATCATTCATGTCTCTCGCTTTATATAGATCGCTATGATTTCATTTACTGATTTTTCGATTTCACATACTGTAATTGCCAGATCGACCTTCTGGGCCGCGTCATGCCGCAGTAGAGGTACATCGGTCGTGGATCCTCGCTCTTAGGATCTCGCCAAGATTTTGGAAGCTCCGCTTTCTCGAGGCTTATCTTTTGGTATGTGTTCCCCGAGTTGTAGGTTCTTGTACATTCGGGGTATGGCGGCCCCGTCCGTCATAGTTGTTGTAAATCTTAGAGGTGCAGAGTACTTGTTGCAAGGTGGTTTGTAAAAAGGATTAAACTGCTCGCTTTGAAAGAGTTGTATTTATTTATGTTATTGGAAGGTAACCGTTGGGTTGGCCTGCTTTTATGTTCATATATCTTGTTTCTTGTTTAAAGTTTTATTTTCCGCTGGTTTTCTCCGATGATTGTATCACCAGGGTGCCCGGATAAGGCACGATGCGGCCCGAACGGGTCGTTACAAAAGTGGTATCGAGCGATTAATCCTCGGAAAGTGTCTACGCACCGTGTCTAGTAGAGTCTTGATTATCGGTGTGTTGTGCACCACATCTATAATCGTGAGGCTATAGGACATTTAGGATCGTTTCCATTCTTCTCATTCCGAGATCGTGCCTTAGATGTGTTGTAAGTTGGACCCTCCGACGTATCTCGTTTTACCGATTATGCCTCCGCAGAGCAACCAGAGCCTGAGGGCAAGGCACGAGGAGCCGCTAGTGAGATACAGAGGAGTACGAGGCACAGCCCGTCCAGACTGAGATTGTGCTTGACGGCGAAGTTTTGCAACGCCGCCACCCCCAAAGAAGTTTAGAGCGCAGCGATGGGTCACGAGACCACAAGACTGAGCCTCCGCCTCACACCGGAGTGATGAGACGGGGTACAAGGAGATGGCCGATTGCTGGCCGTGGTCGTGGCGAGCATGAGGATAGGCCGGATGCAGCAGCCTGGTTCGAAGAGCACCAGTGGTTCACCCCGAGCGAGATAGTTTGAGGCTACGGACTTTACGAGTCAGAGCCCGCGAGTTTTAAGGGTCGAGGCACGAGGATGATCCGCAGGAGTTCATCCGGCGATTCTGCGGTCGAGAGTGATCAAGGCTTCGAGACCGAGTCGGTGGTCTTAGGTTCGCATCGGCTGCGTGATACCGCATGATCGGGTTTGATTCGTGGAGTTGTCCCGGGAGAGCATGCGCTCAAAGCAGATGGACGAGTTCTCGAGGCATTCCTCACTCACTTCTTGCCTCCGCGGATGAGGAGGCACGCCGACAGTTTATGACGCCGAGGCGTAACGGGCGTCTGATTCGGGAGTACAACGTGGAGTTTGACTCGTTGGCTCGGTATGTCCCCGCTTTAGTGGCAACCATGGAGGATAGAGTGCACCGCCACGCCACCGCTAGATGATTACTTGACAGAGGCTTGTTCGGTGTAGCTCTTCACCGCACGGACATTGCCCGCATGCAGCTCATGCACCGGGATGTGAGGCACGGAGAGATCGACGGAATGACTGTGGTCGAAAAGAGGCCGTAAGCAGGTCCTTTGGTGACTTTCGAGGCGCACCACCTCGCCAGCAGACTAGTTATGCGCCTCCGCTAAAGGCATAGTGGTCCTCCACAATCTTCAAGGCATCCAGAGTATTCGGAGCGGTCGTGGCTCCAAGGGTTGATTTTCGGGAGAGCGGGTGTTAGCCAACCAAGCCACCCTACCTCGTTGTGGCCGTGGTAGACTCCACAGCGGTGAGTGTCGTGCTAGTCCGAGTTTGTTTTACATGACAGCAGGCCATTTTGGGAGAAACTGTCACTGTGGGTAGCACCGGTAGGATAGCACAGCTACGAGATCGCCATGGTTCTTCACCTTCCACACTAGGCAGATGTTCATACACGGCGGCCACGGTAGAGGTCGCGTGGAAGTTCCCAGCCTTACGGTCCTTCAACCGCCTATTTTTCGTATATCTTTAACCTCTAGAGACTTGTATGTATTGATGTTAAGATAATGTGTTAAGTGTTATGTTCGGATAGCTTTGTGCTAATATGTGATCGAGAAACTGGTGAGTGTAGAAGGTAAGCTGGGGGCATGGAAGTGTGAACCTTAGACTATTTCACGATTGAGACCTTAGAGGTAGGGTCGTCATGAGTAAAAGATTTATTTTATGTTTGACCTTTATCAGAGTGCGTAGTATACGTGGGATTTATTTGTGTGATAAGTCCATGGGTAGTGCGAGATGGAAGTGTTAGCTTTCATGACGTGTGGTTAGGGATTGTTCCGTATCGGGGAACAAGAATGTGGCGCGGTTGTGGGGTCGGGTTGAGGACCATTTGAGGGTCAACCCGCGGCCCGGTTTGTGGTGGGGTCAGTTCGAGGTGGTTCCTCCAGGTGGTAGGGTCACGAGGATGCTAGGCCCCAGTTTAGATGACCATCGTATGAGTTCGTGGATACGTTCTACCAGAATCGGTTCGTGAAGGCCGGAATGGCCTTAAGGAGATCGGTTAGTAAGATGACCAAGTTCGAGGTAGTAACTCCAAAGGTTGGAAACGAAGCATTGACTAAGTGTGATACGGATACTAGAAAGAGTTCGGAGTGTTCGAGAAGCGGTACTACGAGTTAGGGGAGAAGAGAACGTGTGTTAGTTCGTGTTCGCGTGGCGTCGCAACTTGTTAGAGGAACTTTATCGTTATCCGATTGAGAAGGAACATTCGGACGAATGTTTCTAAGCGAGGAGAATGTTATACCCGTAGTTGCAGTGGTATGTATGTGAGGACGACGCATGCGAGTACGCAGTAAATTTTGAAAAGAAAGAAAGATGTGAGTTTTACTGGAAAAGTTTCCTAATTTGTGAAGAAAAAGGTTCGTTAATGAGAATTGGTTTCCCAGATTTGGTATTTGGGCTTCTTAAATTATATTAGAATTTTGAGATTTTATTTTCTGAAATGGTCACTGGGCCCACGGAGAAATTTACTGGTTTTGTGGGGCCCGCTTTGTTTTTGAGATTTAGGTATTGTGGATATTTTTCGAAAGACGTTTTATGAGGGCCAATAGAGGGTGACACGTGTCACCCCGCCTGTGGCTTGCCGGTTACCTTTGTGCACAACACCCTGCTAGAGTCGTTTTTCGACGAAACGCTTTGCAGAACTGCGGCGGAAAATTCGGCTATGTCGCTTTGTATTTTTGGATTTTTCCGAGAGACGAAACATTTTGGACCAACGGAGGGTGACACGTGTCACCCTCACATCGGAAGCAAGCGCGCAACCTCGACGATCGTTCACGCCGCCAATCGCTCCTTGTTTTGGCCTTGTTTGTGGCTTGTTTGGTGCCATGTTTTGTGCATTGTTTTGTGGAGTAGGGCTAGGTGCACTTGGCTTGATCAAGGCCTTACACTTGCCTTGCACATGGCTTGATTCGCCATCGTTGGCTTTTGGTTTTGCTATAAATACCCCCCCTAAGCTTGAAGACTTCATTCATCCAAAACTTCCAAGTCTTGAAACCCTCTCCTCCCCCTTTGTGAGCTCTTAGCCGAGAGCCTTCCCCCTCCCCCGGTTCGTGTGGCCTTTGGCCGAGGGGTTCCCCTTCCCCCCGGTGTGGTGCTAGCCGTGGGGTGGGCGGCCCCTGCCTAGTTGTTTTCGTATAATACCCCTCCCTTGTGGTATTGAAATACTTCTCCTAGTATTGTTATAATGCCCAAAATACCTTAGCCTTTACCTTGTTGTTTTCCAAAAGTTACCTCTATACGTAGAGCCCGGAAATACTACCTTTTGTCCTTTTAGTCTCAAACCGAAACCCTAAGGAAATCTTCATAGTTGGTTGAAGTATTTGAGTAGAAGTTGGTTAAGAACTTCTAAGGGTTGTTTGGAGCGGATTGAGCGCACTGAGTAGAGCTAAACCTTGCTCGGGATCGACATTATAACTTGATAATTTTGGGCTTATCGAGGTAAATATTCTTGTCCCTTATTGTAATTGGAGATTACATGTTGTAGGAATATATAGTTGAAGTATACTATATGAAGAATCGAACTTTGTATTTGGCAATGTCTTTTGACTTAAGCTCAAGAGTAAAGAAAAGAATCAGTATTTACATAGGATCGTATTGCATGAGACTTGTGTAGTATTGTGTAGAATTGTACACGCCCCTAGAGACGTGTAAACCCCCCTGGTTGGCAGTAGCGGCCTCGATAGAGAGGAGATTTACGCTGCATGTGAGGAAATGCCGCCAATTTTTCGTAGAACATGGAACCTTGTGTTTTGAAGTTAATAGACGTTTGTGACCTTTTAGGAGAAAGAACGAAGAGAAGCGTATTCTACTTGAGGAGTGGAAAGGGCTAGCAAGGTTGTAGTACTTGGAGCACTTTGATTATTGTCGATACTCGTCGCGAGTTATATGAACCTCAACATATCATTTCTAGCATGATTGTTTGTGAACTATGTAGTACGGTGACGCATACGTGCTAAGTGATTTGGTTGGTTTAAAACATAGGGTGTTATAATAGCTTTATGGGAAGTTAGTTATAACGACCTTATGTAGGTGAAAATGGTTTACTGATGTTAGAAGTTAAGAGACTTGATCTTATAAGATAAGAGACTTAACTTATTTGTTTTAATGTGGATGTTTGTGTGAAACCTCATTCGTGAGTAATGAGTACTTGGTTTTTAAAGGGATAATATTTTACTGATTTCGGGAATCAGAATGTGTATCGACAGACCATTGCAGCGTTAATAAAGGAAAATGTATTGAATAATGATGTGTTGTATTAAAACCAGTAGAAACCTCCATCTGCATAGAAGCTAAGATGACAAAATGATATTACATTTTCTAGATCATGGTCATTGTAATAAGATCGTTATAAACAAGAATAAACTACTCACATATATGACATATGTTACTCAATTGTTTTAAAAGAGATTAAGACTATGAGTTATGAAACCTTTCTAAAATAAGTGACTTGAGCATTTGAAATTAGGCAAATTTGAACGTTTGGAAAATAATGTTGTTACTTGATTTTACAAAAGGGAAGTGTCTTGTTTACTTAAAAGATAGTCACGATTTTTATACTACGTATTGTGTGGCTTATGTGAAAGTACTTTGAGTTGTGTGAAACTCTATGCTTGTGATGATAGCCTTTGTTGTACAAGTGTTGTATTTACGTGTTACAGTCTCTCGAGGGTCGGTTGACTTGTTGAGAACTTACTCGACATGGCAGTTGATGGAGAAATTCCGCAGCACGTTCTCGCTGATTGTGTTACTTTTGCTAATCGCTTTGGACATACCGACATGCGAGCGCACGGGTATGCTTCCATGTTGATCTCGCTTATTGTTTCCCTTTGGGCATCGCGACACGATGCGTAGCGCACGTATGTTTCCATTTGGAATCTTTGTCTTATTGTTTCCTTTGGGCATACCGACACGACGCGTAGCGCACGTATGTTTCCATTTGGAATCTTTGTCTTATTGTTTCCTTTGGACATACCGACACGATCGTAGCGCACGCATGCTTCCATTTTGATTCTTGTCTTGGTTCCTCGACATACCGACACGATCGTAGCGCAGGTATGCTTCCATTTGAATTGTTAATACACTTTGCATCGTAGGACTTGGTGTCTGGTGTACTTCTTGGTGTTATCATATCATGATCGCGATTAGGAAGGCATTCCACGCATGATTGATGTGGAGGGCGAGACCGACTTGATATAATCGATATATGTGCATCGTAGTTTGGTTATCATTCATGTCTCCCGCTTTATATAGATCGCTATGATTTCATTTCTGATTTTTCTGATTTCACATACTTGGTACTCACAGATCGACTCCTTCGGCCGCGTTCATGCCGCAGTAGAGGTACATCGGTCGTGGATCCTCGCTCTTAGGATCTCGCCAGCATTTTGGGAAGCTCCGTTTCTCCGAGGCTTATCTTTTGTATGTGTTCCCCGAGTTGTAGGTTCTTGTACATTCGGGGTATGGCGGCCCCGTCCGTCATAGTTGTTGTAAATCTTAGAGGTCCGTAGTACTGCAAGTGTGGTTTGTAAAAGGATTAAACTGCTCGCTTTGAAAGAGTTGTATTTATTTATGTTATTGGAAGGTAACCGTTGGGTTGGCCTGCTTTATGTTCATATATCTTGTTTCTTGTTTAAAGTTTTATTTTCCATTTGGTTTTCTCGATGATTGTATCACTAGGGTGCAGGATAAGGCACCGTGAACGGGGCCCTAACGGGTCGTTCGTGCATGGACTTCGGGTCCCCATGGGTCATGGCTTGAAGGCACCGCCTTAACATGTGTGTACGAGTGGAGTGAGAGAGAGAGAGATGACTATTGCATTGCAAAGACATTCATCCACTTTTATATTTAACCGATCATTGGTGAACTATATACGTATTGATAGATTCTTGATTTCTTTGCACTTTACCCGCTATGACGATCGCGCTGTGCTCTATGTGCTACTTGTTGGTTTCAACTTCTTCATGCGTTATCTAATCATTGTCGACCTATGATGCTTCACGGTACTAGTGTTGTCGATCATTACTCTTTGCACTTTTGTTGAGCGCAGAGTACGATCGGTGTTCCATTTCTACGCCTGGTTGATTCGCGAGTGATATATTTTAGTCATTTAGGGTGAGCTACTTGATCATTCGTGGCTCCTGAAGGGTTTCCTAGTTAATTACATTTACTTTTGTTAGTGGACATACAGTATGTAGCCTTTCGGCCTTTTCAGCTTTTATTCCAGACCATGTTTAGTGCTCTTGTACCCGTTTGACTAGATTTTGGGGAATTTCGTATTTAAGACCTAATAACTTCTTTTCGTTATTTTATTTTCCGATGATTAACTTGTTATTGAGAATGTGGTTCGCCTACTCGGGGGAATAAGGTAGGTGCCAGCACGACTCGTGATTTGGATCGTGACAAAGTTGGTATCAGAGCTTCTAGGTTAATCGGTCTAATGAGTACAGGAGAAATGTCTGGTAGAGTCTTGCGGATTGGTACGTAGACGTCTGTACCCATCCTCGAGAGGCTATAGGACATTTAGGAAATATTCCACTTCTTTTCTCCTTTCGTGCGAGTTCAATCCGATGGGTATCTGGTTCATTCCTTTCGTGCTAGTTCAGTTCGATTGGTATCTGGTTCATTCTTTTCGTGCGAGTTTAATCAAATTGGTATCTTATCCTCGTTCTTCTGTTTTCTGACTGATAGTGGGGACATATTTTTGGGTTTAGACATGAGGAGTCAATTGTGACTTTACTTGATTTGGAAAGTGTGTTTCAGTGTTGATGACACTTGATTAGATCCAATTTATTGGGATACAATAGGATGGAACATATATTAATATCCTGCAGGTAAAGAAGAACTAGGATGAATATTTTACCTAAAAAGTGAACAAATGATGAGGCTATGAAGGAAATCGTAGGGAGGCACATTAGCATGAAGAAGGACCTTCGTGATGAGGTATGAGGAAGTAGGACTTGTGATAGGGAGTGTGTGAAGACCCTTTAGCTACTTGATGGGACAAAAATGTAAAGGAATTCAAATGGATCATTCTCAGTAATATGGCGAGCCCAAGTGATAGGTGTGCTCGTCCGTCAAAGGTTACTATGGAAGATTGAATCTTGTGGGAAATGATATGTACAATTGTATTGAGGTTGGAAAAGTGCTCAGTTAAAGATTGAAATAAGCAAGAGGGACCTTTAAATGCTCCAGATGGTGGTTTACTACTATCTCCATGATCGCTCCATTTTTAAGGATGTCTAACTTCTAGATTCACCATGGGTGGTTTGAGTGATTTTGGTTGATAATGATAAAGGTAATCTTTAATGTAGTATGATAAAGAAGGATTTAAGGAGAATGCATCTCACTCGTTGGCGTGGAAGGAAAGCAACACAACTACTTGCAGCATGCACGAGTCATTGGTGACATTGTACTACATCTTGCGATTAGAGTGAAATAGTGATAAGAATGATTGAGGAAGAATCTCTACAATTAGAGCTTAAGGCATAGTTTGAGGTAAGACCTATATCGGTAATGGACGGTGTCAAAGAATCAATGGTTGGATAGTACAAATGAGTATTTTAGATATGAATGACTTAAGAGTAATTACGCGAGGTAAGAAAGATGTAGGTGTAAGATTTGATAGTTTAGATTGTCAAGGCGAATAAGGTATTGCACTCAGAGATCTTATAATTGTTAATGGTAGAAGTGATTGTGAATGGAACATGAAAAAGTGAAGAATTAAGATGAGGCATGTTTGGATTCGAATTGGAAGTATCAAGGCATATCTTCAGAAAGAAAAAAAAAGATTTAAATTTGAAGACACGAGAGTACTTGAGTTAGGTATTGAGTATGGCGGCGTTGTCATGCGTCATTTGGTTGGAGTGTAATCGATAAATATGACTAAAGAGTGAACTTGACTAAGTGTTATGACGAAGTGTCAGGGGGTGTTGCGATTGGTGACTGGTAAGGTGTAATATTCAGATGACTAACATGATAAGATTGATGGAAAGGTGATGTGTTGTACCAAGATAGGTAATTTTCTAGTATTATTTAATTGATGGGCTAGAGTTGACAAATAAGAGGAAGTCTTGGAATCTCTGCAACTTGTAGTTGATGTATATTTTTGGGGCGAAAATGTGTCATGTTAGTAGACTATGTCGAAATGTTTCTAGCTTGATAGCATGATTGAACATTTCAAGTACGAATAACATAGGGATATTGGAGTGAGACATGTAAAATTTTAAGATTGGGTACTTTTGGATTTTTGTAAGGGTGTGATGAGACATCACACTCAGAGTTGTTACGATTGTGAAGGGTAGGTGGCCAAAAGCCATATATCAAAGTATTCGGAGTGGTGGATGAGATAAGTGAAAGAACAAAAAAGAGGACTTGAATTATTTTGATTTTTATAAGGATTTATCAAATTTGTGTGACTAGCTAGGGTTAATTGAAAAACATGAAGATTTAAGTCGGGTATAGTTGTACCAAGTTAATGAGTTGGGTGAAATGGTTAAAGTGACGACACAAGATTGATTATTCAAGAGAAAATGGATGAAATGAGTCATCATAGACTTTTGGAAGGCTTACTACTTATACTGTTAATGTTCGGAATCAGTTCGAGAGACTACTAGTGATATTCGAGAAATTTTACATTTTACATTTGGTCGGATCTGCTCATCTAGGGTCAAGTGGCTTATGGATGCATTACTGCAGAGGCTTATCGGTATCATAGTAGCCCATTTTTAAAGATGATAGATTTTATTTCGTGATAGAGATATAATGACTTTATCAGCTTATTGAGTTTACAAGGAGATTTGATAATATTTAGTTGATGGAAACTTTACGAACCGTTCTAACGGTTTGCATACGTACTTAGTGTTATATCAAGAGTTACAAATAGATGTGGAAAGTCGTTGAGATGATGTCTCGATTTTTGACAAATTTGGGATGATAAAATAATCACTAGAGTGATGCACATAATACGTCATTTGAAGGTTTAAGGAATCGACGATGAGTGTTGACTCAAAGAGCTTCACTGATTTAAACTAACATATTTGAAATTAGTGCGATAGGCCTTGATAATGTCAAAAATATTTAGAATTGGCTCAAAGATTTGCACATATTCTTTCCGCGCAGGTTAAGTCACGATTAAAACTTGTGGTAGGTGACAACGTATTTTATATGGATTTTTTGTATACTGATGACGATATTAGAAGGTGTGAAAGAAGAGTAAGTAGAATCAAGATAATTAACTGATACATGTTTGATAATGGATTGCGGCTACAACTGAGGGATTGTGGTGACGATGATGATATTCAGGAATCAATTAATTTGGTTCAGAGATGTGGTTATAATAAAAATCAAGCAATTCGATCAGAGTCAGTGTAAACTTATGGGAACTAGCTACGGGAAATTTTCGGCCATGAAATGGAGAGCTAATTTTTAGCTAAGTTAATCGAAAAATTTGATAGATACAATGAGCAAGCGTAACTATCAGTGTGATCATTTCCACGAAGGCTTACACGAGGTTTATAACAAAGATTCTTGATGCTCAACAACTTTAATACTTTCCTTACCATTCGAGGAAGAAACGGTAGCAATCTTGATAGGCAAGTGAGAAAGTTGAGAGGCCACTGGGGAGGCGAGGCGGATATGCGGAGTAGATATCCTCGCTTGTTCAACGTTCGCATCTCTTTCCTCCACCTCTACCTTGTCGCCGAGGACGAGCGATTGTTTGATTGGTATCTAAAGTAACGACCCGTTTGATCGTTTAACACTTTAAAACTACGAAAGAAGTATCAGACTATAGGGTATTTAATTAGATGATTTTAATATTGCATATATGCATGAAATTAATTAAGGTATTAAGTGGGCCAAGCCCACAAAACCTTAGTAGGGCACGACTGAATTACTAAACAAAATGGGAGAGGAAAAACGTTCAAAGAGGAAACCTAGCAGCTCTATTAGCTAAAAGAAAAAAAGAACGTGCACAAAAGAAAACAAAGAAAAAGAGAGAAAAAAACGCTGCAAGCAGCAAAGAAAGGAATAGAAAGAAAATAAAAGGGAGAAGGGGAGGAGAAACGAGACAGCAGCAAAACAAGAAAGAAAGGCAAGAAAATCAAGAAAACCCTAGTAGCAGGAAACGAAAATGAAACGCTCTATTAAATTCAGGTTAGAATCTATGTTTATGGTTGAGTTAATCTATTTATAATCCTTATAATGATGTGTTGTAGAATAAAATCAATTTTTGTTTTAAGGAGTCATTACACGAAAATTCCACAATCCGTTTGAACAAGAGAAACTTGAGGGATTATCATTACAGCAGTTGGTAAAAACGTAAAAACTGTATAAATCTGTAAAGAATATAAAAGTATGGTCTGAATGAAATTTGTATATTTCTCTGTTCCCGTCAGTTTGATATCTTACAGAGATAAATTAATTGTGGTTTGAAAGATACGATCGCTCAAAGTTCGCTTTGTTTTACCAAACAAATTCGAAAGTTGAAAGAAAGGAATGTTATTTGAAATTCTGAAGTTATGCTAATATTTTTATATGTGTAGGGTTTAGTCGACAATTGAAATGGTAAAAATATTGATAATATAAATATAGCAAGGTGGGTGTCCTTAGATTCGTATTATAACGTAGTTCGCATATTATCTAGATTCTAAGCGTTCAGAGGCTCTACGCAAGGGAAAGACATTGGCTAGATTGTTCGTGGCACCCGCTCGGCATTGAGGTAGGTTATGGTTTACTTTAGTTAGACTCTGATTAGAGAATCGTATGTAGTTGTAGGAAGTGACAGGGATATCATGATAGGCCTTTGGGCATGAAGTGGAGATAAATTACAATTACGTTGATTTCGTTAGCTATTATGTGGACTTATCGCCATATGTGTTATTTTCTGTGATTATCACTTGATATGACTTGTACTTGTCGATTATCTATTTGTGATATGTGTTGAGACGGATATCATGCCTGTCTTACTTTTTTTTCTATATTATTATTGTGATGATATGATGGCCTCCGAGGTTTCTGTCGGAGAGCGTGAGTGATTGGCCTTCGAGGTTTCTGCCGGAGAGCATGAGTGATTGGCCTCCTAGGTTTCTGCCGGATAGCGTGAGTGATTAGCCTCCGAGGTTTCTGTCGGAGAGCGTGATTGGCCTCCAAGGTTCTATACGGAGAGCACGAGAGGTACATGATTTCGCGTCCCCACGTGTCCCGCTCTCAAGGCACCGCTTAGTACGTGTACCGTATAGAGGGAGAGATAGAGAGGTGACTATTGCATTCATCCACTCTTATATTTGACTGATCATTGGTGAACTATATCTGTCTTGATAGATTCTTGATTTCTTTGCACTTTACCCGCTTATGACGCGATCGCGCTCGTGCTCTATGTGCTACTTGTTGGTTTCAACTTCTTCATGCGTTATCTAATCATTGTCGGCTTATGATGCTTACCGGTACTAGTGTTGTACTGATACTACTCTTGCTGCACTTTTTTTTAGTGCAGAGCACAATCTAGGTTCCAGCTCTACGCCTCGTGGCTGATTCGCGAGGGTGATATCTTTTAGTCATTCAGGGTGAGCTACTTGATCATTCGTGGCCCCTGGTGGCTACCTAGTTAATTACATTTACTCTTGTTAGTGACGACAAAGATGTAGCCTTCCGCCTTTTCGCACTTTTTTTAATCCAGACCATGTTTAGTTCGATTGTACCCGTTTGACCAGATTTTGGGGAATTTCATATTTAAGACCTAATAACTTCTTTTCATTATTTTATTTTCCGATGATTAACTTGTTATTGAGAATGTGGTTCGCCTACTCGGGGGAATATGGTAGGTGCCATCACGACTCGTGAGTTGGGTCGTGACAACGGGTCATAGATTGCTTTACAGGTCGTAGAATTACATTGTATAAAGTCCGTTGAAAACCAATGAAATACGATAGACTTTGACGGACCGTACAAGTTATACGACCCGTCCTTTCCATCATAGAAAGTTATATTGATCGTATTTATGTACCGTAGGATGACCCATATGTTTTGATGCTCACTGGAATTGACAACCCAGTGAAGGTCTTGTACGGACCGTACGATCCTGCCTTAGAACCCCCGATGGCTGAACATTATATATTAGCGATTTTCAGTCTTTCTAATTCTTTTTAAATTCTTCCAAGCCCTAGCACGAAGTTTCCCTCCTCCCAACATTCTCCTACATTAAGGTAGGTTTATTTCATGCAATTTCAAGTGATTCTAACATCCTCACAAATTCAAAGTGAAATTATTTATTCTTAACCTAGGGTTTTCAAAAAAATCCAACTTAAGGGATTAAAGTTAGCTTTGGAAGTTCTTTATCAAGTTTAAATTTTTATTACAAGATTAAGCGAATAAGGTATGTAGAGCTTCTATCCACGATGGGAACATCATTGTTCTTCCCCACGCCACATTCATCCATGAAACCATGAACTCCCATAACTTAGGGTTTTATTCCAAGTTCATGATAACCCTAAAACTACATGTATCATGATACACCATGTTGTATTACTAATTCGTTAATTGTATTCTTGATATCTCATTTGAATTGTCATGAATCCATCTGTAATCATTTAAATTCATAAATTCACAAACATTAGCATTTTCCAATTGAAAAGTCATAGAGTCAAGGAAGTCGACATGTATGTATTACCTCCTGCCTTCAGGTCTTGTTCACGATTAAGGAGTTTAGAAAATCGAGACGAGAAGTGTAAAGTTAAAATCCAATTTAAGTTCAGTTATTCTTGTTGTACGCCAGGAATCTACGGGCCGTAAATAGTTTTACGGGTCGTAGATTGTTTTGCGGGTCATAGAATTACATCGTATTAAGTCCGTTGAAAACCAATGAAATACGGTAGACTTTGACGGACCGTACAAGTTATACGGCCTGTCCTTTCCATCATAGAAAGATATATTGATCGTATTTATGTACCGTAGGATGACCCTTATGTTTTGATGCTCACTGGAATTGAAAATCCAGTGACGGACACTTTATACGGATCGCATTTCGACGTACAAGTTATATGGACCGTACGATCCTGACGTAGAACCCCCGATGGCTGAACATTATATATTAGTGATTTTCAGTCTTTTTAATTATTTTTTCAATTCTTCCAAGCCCTAGCATGAAGTTTCTCTCCTCCCAACATTTTCCTACATTAAGGTAAGCTTATTTCATGCAATTTTAAGTGATTCTAACATCCCCACAAATTCAAAGTGAAATTATTTATTCTTAACCTAGGGTTTTCAAAAAAATCCAACTTAAGGGATTAAAGTTCAGGCTTTGGAAGTTCTTTATCAAGTTTTGATTTTTATTGCAATATTAGAAGTGAATAAGGTATGTAGAGCTTCTATCCACGTTTGGAACATCATTGTTCTTCTCCAGGCCGCAGTCATCCATGAAACCATGAATTCCCATAACTTAGGGTTTTATTCCAAGTTCATGATAAACCTAAAACAACATGTATCATGATACACCATGTTTTATTACTAATTCGTTAATTGTATTCTTGATATCTCATTTGAATTGTCATGAATCCATCCAGAATCATTTAAATTCATAAATTCACAAACATTAATATTTTTCATTTGAAAAGTCATAGAGTCATGAAGTCGATACGCATGTATTACCTCGCATATCTGTGTCGTGTTCATGATTAAGAAGTTTAGAAAATCGATATGAGAAGTGTAAAGTTAAAATCCAATTTCAGTTAAGTGATTCTGTTACGCCAGGAATCTATGGGTCGTAGATTGTTTTACGGGTGTAACTCCCCGTTTGATCGTTTAACACTTTAAAACTATGAAAGGAGTATGAAACTATAAGGTATTTAATTAGATGATTTTAATATTGAATATGTGCATGAAATTAATTAAGGGATTAAGTGGGCCAAGCCCACAAAACCTTAGTAGGGCACAACTGAATTACTAAACAAAATGGGATCGGAAAAACGTTCAAAGAGGAAACTAGCAGCTCTATTAGCTAAAAGAAAAAAAGAACGTGCACAAAATAAAACAAAGAAAAAGAGAGAAGAAAACGCTGCAAGCAGCAAAGAAAGGAAAAGAAAGAAAATAAAAGGGAGAAGGGGAGGAGAAACGAGACAGCAACAAAACAAGAAAGAAATGCAAGAAAATCAAGAAAATCCTAGTAGTAGGAAACGAAAATGAAACGCTCTATTAAATTCAGGTTAGAATCTATGTTTATGGTTCAGTTAATCTATTTATAATCCTTAAAATTATGTGTTGTAGAATGAAATCAATTTTTGTTTTAAGGTGTCATTACACGAAAATTCCACAATCCGTTTGACCAAGAGAAACTTGAGGGATTATCATTAAGAGCTTGGTAAAACTTGAAAACTGTACAAATCTGTAAATAATATACAAGTATGGGATGAATAACAGTTGTATATTACTCAGTTCCCGTCAGTTTGATATCTTACGGAGATAAATCCGACTTATGGTTTGAAAGTTATGACTGTTTAAAGTTCTGCCTCGTTTTACCGAAACCCAGACACAGCATATAAAATGTTAAAACTGTACAAATCCGTAAGGAATATGAAAATATGGGCTGAATGAAAGTTGTATATCTCTTTGTTCCCGTCAGTTTGAGATCTTACGGAGATAAATTCGACATGTGGTTTAAAAGATATGACTGTTCAAATTTCTGCCTTATTTTACCAAAAAAATTCTGGAAAGTTGAAAGAAAGGAATGTTATTTGAAATTTCTGAAGTTATGCTAATATTTTTATATATGTAGGGGTTTAGTCAAACAATTTGAAATGGTAAAAATATTGTTAATATAAATATAGCAAGGTGGGTGTCCTTAGATTCCTATTATAACGTAGTTCGCATATTTTCTAGATTCTAAGCGTTAAGAGGCTCTACGCAAGGGAAAGACATTGGATTGATTGTTCATGACACCCACTCGACATTGAGGTAGGTTATGGTTAACATTAGTTAGACTCTAATTAGAGAATCATACGTAGTTGTAGGAAGTGACAGGGATAGCATGATAGACCTTCGGGCATGAAGTGGAGATAAAATATAATTACGTTGGTTTCACGGTACCATTGCGGGCTTATCGCCATGTGTTATTTTCTGTGATTATCACTTGATATGACTTGTACTTGTTGATTATCTATTTGTGATATGTGTTGAGATGGATATCATGCCTGTCATGTATTTTTTTCTATATTATTGTTGTGATGATATTGATGGCCTCCGAGATTTTTGTCGGAGAGCGTGAGTGATTGGCCTCCAAGGTTTCTGTCGGAGAGCGTGAGTGATTGGCTTCCGAGGTTTCTGCCGGAGAGCGTGAGTGATTGGGCTCTGAGGTTATTGCCGGAGAGCGTGATTGGCCTCCGAGGTTCTATCCGGAGAGCACGAGTGGTACATGGACTTCGCGGGTCCCTCATGGGTCATGGCTTGAAGGAACTGTCTTAACATGTGTATACGAGAGTGGAGTGAGAGAGAGAGAGGTGACTATTGCATTCAATTGCATTCATCCACTCTTATATTTGACTGATCATTGGTGAACTATATATGTCTTGATAGATTCTTGATTTCTTTGCAGTTTACCTGTATATGAGATGTGACTGTGCTTGTGTGCTCTATGTGTTACTTGTTGGTTTCAACTTCTTCATGCGTTATCTAATCATTGTATGCCTATGATGCTTACCGGTACTAGTGTTGTACTGATACTACTCTTGCTGCACTTTTGTTGAGTGCAGAGCACGATCCAGGTTCCAGCTCTACGCCCCGTGGCTGATTCGTGAAGGTGATATCTTTTAATCATTCAGGGTGAGCTACTTGATCATTCGTGGCCCCTGAAGGGCTTCCTAGTTAATTACATTTACTCTTGTTAGTGGACAGACAATATGTAGCCTTCCGTCCTTTTCAGACTTTTATTCCAGACCATTTTTAGTGCTCTTGTACCCGTTTGACCAGATTTTGGGGAATTTCGTATTTAAGACCTAATAACTTCTTTTTGTTGTTTTATTTACCGATGATTAACTTGTTATTGAAAATGTGGTTCGCCTACTCGGGGAAATATGGTAGGTGCCATCACGACTCGTGAGTTGGGTCGTGACAACGGGTCATAGATTGCTTTAGAGGTCGTACAATTACATCGTATAAAGTTCGTTGAAAACCAATGAAATATGGTAGACTTTGACGGATCGTACAAGTTATACGGTCCGTCCTTTCCATCATAGAAAGTTATATTGATCGTATTTATGTACCGTAGGATGACCCATATGTTTTGATGCTCACTGCAATTGACAACCCAGTGACGGTCACTTTGTACGGACCGTACGATCCTGCTGTAGAACCTCTGATGGCTGATCAATATATATTAGTGATTTTCAGTCTTTTTAATACTTTTTCAATTCTTCCAAGCCCTAGCACGAAGTTTCCCTCCTCCCAACATTCTCCTACATTAAGGTAAGTTTATTTCATGCAATTCAAGTGATTCTGACATCCTCACAAATTCAAAGTGAAATTATTTATTCTTAACCAAGGGTTTTCAAAAAAATCCAACTTAAGGGATTAAAGTTCAGGATTTGGAAGTTCTTTATCAAGTTTAAATTTTTATTATAAGATTAGAAGGGAATAAGGTATGTAGAGCTTATATCCACGTGTGAGAACATCATTGTTCTTTCCCACGCCACATTCATCCATGAAACCATGAATTCCCATAACTTAGGGTTTTATTCCAAGTTCATGATAACCCTAAAACTACATGTATCATGATACACCATGTTTTATTACTAATTCGTTAATTGTATTCTTGATATCTCATTTGAATTGTCATGAATCCATTTGTAATCATTTAAATTCATAAATTCACAAACATTAGCATTTTCCATTTGAAAAGTCATAGAGTCAAGGAAGTCGACATGCATGTATTACCTCGTACCTTCAGGTATTGTTCACGATTAAGGAGTTTAGAAAATCGAGACGAGAAGTGTAAAGTTAAAATCCAATTTCAGTTCAGTGATTATTGTTGTATGCCATGAATCTACGGGCCGTAGATTGTTTTACGGGTCATAGAATTACATCGTATAAAGTCCGTTGAAAACCAATGAAATACGGTAGACTTTGACGGACCGTAAAAGTTATACGGCCCGTCCTTTCCATCATAGAAATATATATTGATCGTATTTATGTACCGTAGGATGACCCATATATTTTGATGTTCACTGCAATTGAAAACCCAGTGACGGTCACTTTATACGGATCGTACTATTATGTACGGATCGTACTTCTCGCCATACAAGTTGTACGGACCGTACGATCCTGACGTAGAACCCCCGATGGATGAACAATATATATTAGTGATTTTCAGTCTTTTTAATTCTTTTTCAATTCTTCCAAGCCCTAGCACGAAGTTTCTCTCCTCCCAACATTCTCCTACATTAAGGTAAGCTAATTTCACGCAATTTCAAGTGATTCTAACATCATCACAAATTCAAAGTGAAATTATTTATTCTTAACCTAGGGTTTTCAAAAAAATCCAACTTAAGGGGTTAAAGTACAGGCTTTGGAAGTTCTTAATCAAGTTTATATTTTTATTGCAAGATTAGAAGCGAATAAGGTATGTAGAGCTTCTATCCACGTGTGAGAATATCATTGTTCTTCCCACGCCACATTCATCCATGAAACCATGAATTCTCATAACTTAGGGTTTTATTCCAAGTCCATGATAAACCTAAAACTACATGTATCATGATACACCATGTTTTATGTTACACCCCGTATTTACAGGACATGTTTTAAGAACGTACGTAAGAACTCACAAGTGTTAAGATTTGAGACTTGTAATTTTTTTTTTATCGGAATTATGAAATTTTCGGAAAACGTATTGTTATGACGAATGGGAGGGTGACACGTGTCACCCCCCTTATTAATGCCTTGGTCGAATTAGGCATGGCCATAATGGTCATTGACCATAGTCTTGGATGACTAAGTCTTGCAACTTGTAGCATGAGAGAATTGACTAAGTCAAAGGACCCACAAGGTCTTGATATTTAATAAGAGCTTATCCTAGCCACCCAAATGGTTGCATCTTGACCCTCCAAGGTGCTATTTAATACTACTAGTAGCAAGAGTGATCTTAACACTTAGAAAAATTTCTTGAAAACTTGAAGAACATAGGCACTTGCTCTCGGGTTCTCTATAGAAAAAAAAGAAAAATCTTTGTTTGTGATCCATTTAGCTCCACACTTTAAACCAAGGTTCTTGAGGGTAGTGTAAACATATCTCAATAGAAAAATCCTGGAAAAAGATAGTTTACGGGTTAGTCGCAAAACGAAAACCTAGTTGTCTTTCTAGGTTTTGTTTGGAGATTTGAAGGATATTTGTTGGTGTTGTTCTAAGGGTCTCAACAAGCGGATTGAAGTGTCTTGGAGAGGCTCTAAACTACTAAGGAGCGACTTCGGATTTGGAGTTGGATTTAGATTCGTTGAGGTATAATCTTGTCTTTTAAAAGTGTTACAAGATTATATATTTATATTGTTGTGGTTAGCTTTACATGTTGCTAGCATGAAGTTGATATGTTGAGTTTATAAGTATTATGGATTGCTTGTAGCTTAAATCCGAAATGTTATACAAGCCACCAAGATTGGATTACTAGTTGGTCGCTTTATTAGAAATCGTCGCATGTTACTTACTTGAAGATTATGGTAGTTATAATCAAATGCGACTTGATATCATGTTATACTACCAATTTGGATTGAAATGGAAATTGGATAAGAATTGGTATTGTTGTATTCATTATGGCCGAAATTGGACTAGTAGTTGTATTAGTTTGTTATCGTTTGTGGGGCGGAATTTTACACGTCTAGTAGGCGTGTAATCCCCTATTGATAAATTGCTTTGATTATGCCTTAAATGTGGCGTGTTTGGTTATTGTATTCGGCCTTGAAAAAGGTGACAAAGTTAGTAAAAACAAAGGAGGTGCTGTCCGATTTTCCGTAGAATTTAGCGACTTGACACTTATAATATTCTACGTTTGAAGTAAGGCTTTAATAGACGTATTGTGAATATTATAGGTTGACATACTACGGGCGGGACTTTGTACTTGGCAAGTGGTTTGACCCGGCGAGGTATGTAGAACTTTTCCTATCCTTTGAGCATGACTAGTTGCACGTATATAGTACGGTGAGCGACTGAAAATCTTGATATCCTTTATTAGTTTATTGAATGGCCAAGTCGGGTGAGTTAGGAGATTAACTCACTTCTTTGAAAGTATTGAGGATGTCTAATGATTTATTAAAGTTAAGAGACTTGAAAAGTTTTAAAGTATGTGATACTTGTATCGTTTTAAACGTATAAGTCCCTTGGATAGGAAATTGTACTTGACTAAGGTATAAAGTGAATATAACGACTTTATGGGGAGTTGGTTATATTGGCTTTATGGAAAGATAAATGGCTTGATTTAATGGAAGGAAATTCGAGTTTAAGGCATCAATTGCCTAAGGTTTTATAAGAAAAGGAGTCACTTGATTTAGAAACCTAACTTTATTTCTAACGGTGTCGTGACTTGCCTTGAAATGTAATTTGGACTTGATACTAGGATTAATAGTATCTTGGAAGTTTTCTACTAAAAAGAGTCATTTGCTTTAAAGAGTTGAAGTACGTAGTGCTTTGGGTTAAATTCCCGAATTTTTTTTAAAAGACATGTTAGTGCCTTAGGTAAAACTAAAATGAGAGTGTAGATGAATAAGACTAATAAGAAGTTAGGGGGAATTCTAACTTGCTTATTTATTGTATGACGGCCGGTTGAGATAGGGTAAGAGTATAAGTGAGGGGTAAACCCCCAAGACGCTATACCACCTTCTCCAGGATAAGAGTATAAATGAGGGGTAAACCCCCAAGACGTTATACCACCTGCTTTATTACCTTCTCCAGGATAAGAGTATAAATGAGGGGTAAACCCCCAAGACGTTATACCACCTGCTTTATTACCTTCTCCAGGGTAAGAGTATAAATGAGGGGCAAACCCCCAAGACGTTATACCACCTGCATCAGGGTAAGAGTATAAATGAGGGGAAAGAACCCTAAGACGTTATACCACCTGTTTCTATGGGTTCGCTACCCATGACTTGATCGGGAGTCTCTTATTGTGATGTTGTACGTATTCCATTGACTTACTCTCATTGTTAGTAAGGGACTGTGTACTGTAATTTTGTTATCATACATGTATTCGGCTTTGTTATAAACTTATGTTGTAATTACGTACTTTCCGTTTTCATACTTAGTACATATCACAGATCGACCCCTGCTCACGCCGCAGAAGTGGTAGCAGTGGTGGATCCTCATTCTTAGGATCACTTATCGACGCCGAAGCTCCATTTATCCGAGGCTTGTCTCATTTTAGTACGATCTTTTCCACAGTGTTGTAGATTCATGTACATTCGGGGTATGGCGGCCCCGTCCCGCCACGATTATTATTCTGAAGTCCGTATTCACATTTGTGGTTGACCGTAAGAACCGATTATGATTGTGCTTTTGAGTATGTTTATATTATGGAAGCGGCCTTATCGGCTAGCACAGGATGTTATTGTTTACACGTGTTTTATGTTGTGTATGTTCCTCTGCTATTCTCACGATGTATACCTAACAGGTGCCTGGTAGGGCACCGATCGCGATCCGGGTGGTCGTGACAAAAGTGGTATCAAAGCGATTAGTCCTCGGAAAGTGTCTACAGGCCGTGTTCAGTAGAGTCTTGATTATCGGTGTGTTGTGCACCACATCTATAATCGTGAGGTGCAGGACATTTAGGATTGGTTTCATTCTTCTCTCTCTGAGATCGTGCAGTAGAGCTGTCTAATTAGGTTGAATCCTCTCTGACCTAGTCTTATGAAACAGATATGCCTCCACGGAAGGCGACCACGGCCGAAGGAAAGGCAGCGAGGCGCTAGCGCACTCGAGGGTTACAGGCTCGAGCACGACTATGCCCGAGGTAGTAAGCGGGTCGGCGAAGTTCAGCCACGGCGATTAGAGAGCGAGCGGCGTAGCTCGAGGTTCCTGCACGAGCCTCGATTCCGCGGCCGGTCCGAGTATAGAGACTACGGGGAGCAGATCCGATTATTGACCAATATAGTAGTCGGGCAGCGCCGACAGGAGCAGGCAGCCCACCCTAGATCCGACAGTTTGTGGATTAGAGATTTTCTGGGTTGTCATCCACCTGAGTTTTATGGTTCGAGGTCGGAGGAGGATCCACAGGAGTTCATTCGGCAGCTACAGCGAACCATGCAGGTTCTTAGGGCTTCAGAGGCAGTGCATTACACTAGCCTCTTACTGTTACGCGATATTGCGTTGAAGTTTGAGTCGTGGTTGCTTTCGAGAGGTGATGATGCTCTTCCGGTGTGTGGGAGGAGTTTAGAGGCCTTCATGGATCACTTTTTGCCTCTTGAGATGAGAGAGCCCGGGTAGGCAGTTCTTGACCTTGAGGCGTAACGGAGGACTATCGAGTATAGCACGAGTTCGACTCGCCGCATACGCGCACACTATTGTGCGACATGGCGGATAGAGTTCATCGTTATGTGATGGGGCTTGACCGTCATATGATTACCGCATGCTTTGGTGTGGCTCTTCAGCCCGGTATGGACATCGCCATGATCAGCCTATCGCGAGATTGAGGATAGAGAGAGAGGACCGTTGACTCAAGGCCCGGCCCAAGAGGCGTGACATCGTGGTCTGAGGCGATTCGAGGCGGGCGGCCTGTGAAGCGAACCAGTCCACTTTCCGGCCAGCGAGTGCTCCTTCACGATTTCGGCAAGAGGTCCGATCAGCCAGTCATTCGAGAGCGGTCGTGGCCGGGACTTGGGATTTCGGGGAGGCGAACGTCACCGATCGGGACCACCCACACCTCAGTATGCTCGATGCGGTAGGTTTCACCAGGGCGAGTGTCGCAGAGCTTCGGGAGCTTGTTACTCGTGTCGCCAGCAGGGCCATTTGAGGAGAGATTGTCCATCTAGAGGCGGCATGGGTGGTACGGTGCAGCCGATAGGATCTGTTGCTGGGTCTTCTTCTCCTTCTGTGGTTATGCGCCCCGGAGGGCAGGGTACTCACGGACCGGCAGGCCGCGGTAGAGGTCGTGGTGGTGGTTCCAGTTCTAGCGGTCCACATAACCGCATATATTCTCTAGCCAGCCGCCAGGATCAGGAGGCTTCCCCTGACGTCGTCACAGGTACATTATTGATTTCATGCTGTGACGTTTATGCTTTGATAGATCCAGGTTCTACCTTGTCCTATGTGTCCCCTCTTATTGCGGGTAGAATCGGGATAGAGCCGGAGTCGATAGAGCCGTTTGAGATAGCTATGCCAATGGGTGATTCGGTGTTAGCTGAGCGGGTGTACAGAGGTTGTCCGGTATATATTTCTGATCGTCGGACCACTTGCGAACTTGATAGAGGAGATGTGATTTTGATGTCATTATGGGTATGGATCGTTGGCTTCGTTATGCCAACGTTGACCGTAAAGACAGTTGGTTCGGTTCAGTTTCATGCGAGCCGCTTATTGAGTGGAGGGCAAACAGCGTCGCGAGGGTAGGTTTATTTCTTACCTCAAGGCTAGGAAGATGGTGCGAAAGGGTACATCTATCATCCGTTCGGGTATTTGATCTGGTGAGTGCAGTTCTTGATCGATACCAGTGGTTAGGGAGTTTCCAGATGTGTTCCCAGATGATCTTCCGGGTATCCCTCCTGAGAGGGAGATTGAGTTTTGTATTGACACGTTGCCAGACACTCGACCTATTTCCATTCCGCCGTACAGGATGGCTTTCTTGAGTTGAGGAGGCGAAGGGCGAAATGAAAGATTTCTTTGGAGAAAGGCTTTATCAGGCCTAGTGTATCTCCCTGGGGAGCGCCGGTCTTGTTCGTGAAGAAGAAGGATGGGACGCTGCGTATGTGTGTTGATTACAGGCAGCTGAATAAGGTAACCATCAAGAATAAGTACCCCCTCCCCCGTATTGATGATTTGTTTGACCAGCTGCAGGGTGCGAGGTATTTCTCAAAGATAGACCTGCGATCTGGTTATCATCAGGTTCGAGTTCGAGAGGCAGACATCCCAAAGACTGCATTCAGGACCCGGTATGGGCACTATGAGTATAGGGTTATGTCTTTCGGTTTGACCAACGCTCCAGCGGTATTTATGGATTTGATGAACCGGGTGTTCAAGCCATTTTTGGATACATTTGTGATAGTATTCATTGATGACATCCTGGTTTATTCGCGGACAGAGTAGGAGCATGCAGATCGGCGATTTGGGGTCCTCGGGCCGGCGATTGTCGCCAAGTTCTCAGTGTGAGTTTTGGTTGGCCTCGGTGGCATTCTGGGGCATATTATTGGGGTGATGGTGTTCGCGTGGATCGGCAAAGATTGGCGATCAAGTCTTGGCGAGACCTCTACTCGGCCGAGTGCGTAGTTTCTTAGGGTGGTGGAGTTATTATCGTAGGTTTGTGGAAGCGCTTTGCCCGATTTCAGCACCGTTGACTAGGCGACTCGAGCGGCCAAGTTCGATGGGCGAGGCTTGCGAGAAGGGGTTCTATTCTTTGAAGGAAAGGTTGACTACGGCTCGATTCTTACTCTTCACGAGGGTTAGGCAGATGCGTGATCTATTGTGATGCCTCGGGTATCGGGCTAGGGTGTGTTTTGATGCAGCACGACAAGGTTATAGCCTATGCTTCCCGGCAGTTATAGAAGCATGAGAGGAATTACCCTACCCATGACTTAGAGTTGGCCGCAGTTATTCATGCCTTGAAGATTTGGAGACATTATTTGTATGGGGTTCATGTGGATATCTATACAGACCACAAGAGCCTCGGTATATCTTGAGCGAGAGGAGCTGAACTTGGCGAGAGGCGGTGGTTAGAGTTCTTGAAAGATTATGATGTTGATATTCTATACCATCAGGGAAAGCCAACGTAGTTCGATGCCTTGAGTCGTAGATCGATGGGAGCATCGGAGCGGCCAGAGAGACATGACATGGTCCGTCAGATCCACCAGTTAGCGATCCTTGGGATTCGATTGATCGATACCGACGATAGTGGGGTACGGGTTCGTGAGGTTTTCGAGTTTCCATCGTTGATGAGGTGAAGAGGCGACAGTTTGAGGACCCAGTGTTGGTACGGTATCGAGATGCAGCTCTTCGGGAGGAGGAGAGTCTATTCGAGGTGGCGCGATGGGTCGCGATATTTGAGGGTCGGTTGTGTGTTCCGATGTGTCGAGGACTTCGTCGATGGAGTGCAGGAGGCGCGGTGCTCGTTAATCTATTCATCCGAAGTCGACCAAGATGTACCATGACCTCGGATGTTTGTATTGGTGGGATGGCACGAAGAGGGGCGTGGCGGGTTTTGTTGCCTGATGTCCTAATTGCAAGAGTCGAGGTCGAGCACGAGGCCCAATGGATTATTGCGGTCTATTGAGATTCGACTTGGAAGTGGGAGGTGATCAACATGGACTTTGTTCTGAGGTTACCTCAGACTCGGAGGAAGTCGTGTTATACCGTATTTCCAGTATGCGTGGGGCGTGCGTAGAAAATTTGAACTTGAGAAAGTGGCTTGGCGAAATTTATTTGTGCACAACACGGTTAGAGTCGTTTTTCGGCGAAGCGTTTTCCGACTTCGTAGGGAATTTCGGCTATGTAATTTTTAATTTTTGATTTTTCCGAGGCGAAACATTATGGACAACAAGAGGTGACACTTGTCACCCTCTCATTGGAACATCTCTTGGCGGAAATTGTGTTGGCGAAAGTGTGGCTTTGTGGTCAAGGGTTGGTAGGATATTTTTGTGTTAGTTGGCTAGTGTGCACTTGGCAAGATCTTGGCCTACACTTGCTATGCACTTGGCAAGATCTTGGCCATTGGTTGGCCTTGGCTTACACTATAAATACCCCTTAGGATGACTTCTTCATCCATTCCAAATATTTCCTAAGTGTTAAATCCCTCCCTCTCCCTCTTGATTGACTCTCGTCCAAGAGCCCCCTCCTAGATAGGCCTTTATGGCGAGAGCCTCCCTCTCCTTTGGGGTGTGGCGTGGGGTACCCACTAGCCTAGTGTTTTCGTATAAATACCTCTCTTGGTAGAAATACTCTCAAAGTATTGTTATAATGCCCAAATTACCTTAGCCATATACCTTGTTGTATTCTAAGGTTATACCTATCTGAAAAGCCAGAAAATACTATTATACTTCCTGTCACAAAACCAAAACCCTAGGAAAATCTCCATAGTCCGTTGGAGTATTGTGTAGAAGTTGGTTAGAACTTCTAAGGGTGGTTTAGAAGCGGGTTGAGCGCTCGAGTTGGAGCTAAGCGATTGCCAGGATCGACTTTAAGCTAGGATAATTATGGGCTTATCGAGGTAATTATCTTGTCCTATTGTAATTGGAAATTACATGTTGTTAGATTATATAGTTGAAGTATCTTGTATATAAAGCGAACGTAGTTATCGGCAATGTCTTTTGACTTAAGCTGAATTTAAAGAAGATTACCGAACTGTAATTACATAGGTTGTATTCTGAGACTTATGTAGTAATCTTGTGGAGTAGAATTGTACAGTTAGGGTTAGATGATAACCCCCGGTTGGCTTGGTAGCGGTCTCGATAGAGGAGGAGATTTACGATTGCGGGAGAGTGCCGAAATTTCGTAGAAAGTTCTACGATGAGACCTAAATGTTAATAAGCGCGCGTGGCCTTATAGGTGGAAGTACTACGTGTGGCGCGATCTTGGCTTAAGGAGTAGCGAAGCGGTTGGAGCGTTTGCTATTAGTCGATACTCGTCGCGAGGTATGTGAACCTCTTCCTATCTCTTCTAGCGTGATATGTGTGAACTATGTAGTGCGGTGAGCGATACATGTGCTAAATGTATTTGATTGATTTAAAACATAAAGTGTTATAACGGCTTTATGGGAAGTTGGTTATAACGACTTTATGTTGGTAAGAAAATACATGTGGTTTTAAAGATGGCGATTTGAACTATAACTGGCTTGTTATGTGTTAATAAAGAACTTGAAGTATTTCAAAAGATTTTTGAATCATTTTGAAAGAAGAAGTAATACTTGGTTTGTGAAAACTTAAGAGTTATACTAGCTTTATGGGAAGTTAGGTATAACGGCTTAAGAATGTTTTACTGATTTCGGAAATCAGAATGTGTATCGACATACCACTGCAGCGTTAATAAAAGGAAATGCTTTTGACTAATTAAGTATTATTAAAACCAGTAGAAACTTCCATCTGCATAGAAGCTAAGATGAGACAAAATGATATTTCCTAGATCATGGTCTGTAATAAGATTGTTATAAACAAGAATATCCTACTCATATGAGACTTATGTTTTTCAGATAGTTTTAAGGAGAATTATATTCTCAAATGAATAAGACTATGAACTATGAAACCTTTCTAAAATGAGAAACTTGAACATTGGAAATTAGGCAAACTTGATCATTGGAAAAGAATGTTGCTACTTGATTTTACAAAGAGAAGTAATTGATTTACTTTAAAAGGATAGTCACTCTTTTTATACTACGGGTATTGTGTGACATTGTGAAAGTAACGTATCTTTTAAAGAGTTAATGTATGAAGTACTTTGGGGATAAAAACCCGATCTTGTTAATCATATAGTAGAAGGTACCTTGTGTGAACAACTTGATTGTATTGGTTTGTGATAGCCTTGTAATACTTTCTTGATTGCTTTGATAAGTAAGCGTGTTGGGATGCCACGTGTGTTAGTATCTTGTGATGTTTATGCGAAGGGTTTCCCTTGATTGTGCTTATTAACTATCGGTCGTTATGACGGTATTGTGGCATTCATCTCTTGAGATGATTCCGGGTTAAGCGCCCTCCGACGGGGTAGACTCGAGTGGTCGATGGACCTATGATTCGAGAATACCTCATGCAGTCCCGGGGCTATCGAGCTACGAGTTCCGTGTTAGTATCGTCCTTTATGGGCACGCGGTCCATGTGGCGTGCGATTTGCGAAGTCGGGGCGATCTTAGGGAGTAGCTACCTCGATGCGGGAATACCTCATGCGGGCGATGAGATTGGCCTATGCGGGTGCGGGAGTTCGGGGTTAGACGCGTACGGTGATCTGCGGGCAAGTGGCGGCTTTGATCTGTGGCGGCCTAGACAGATCTTATAATCTGATTCATGACCTTGTTGTGCGTGGGTTTTTAGTAGTCGGCTATGCCTTCATTACTTACCGTGCAGTTTTATTATGACACAGTGGGACACGGTGTTCATGTGTGTTCCTTGGTGCTTTTATATCATAGGCTGCCGGTGAGGAAGGTATTCCACGGGCATGATTGATGTTGTGGGCACGAGACCCATTGTTATACTTGAGTGATGACTTGAGGCGTGAGTCACGACTTGACATATGCTTGGTTGTAAGCGTAGTTTGGTTATCATACATGTCTCTGCTTTATATCGCTATGATTTCATTTCTGATATGTATTTTCAGTTTCACATACTCGGTACTGTTGTCGACCTCGCCCGGGGGCTGCGTTCATGCCGCAGTTGAGGTACACGATCGTTGATCCTCGCTCTTAGGGTCACGATTCGGCGTGTGGGAAGCTCCGTTCTCGGAGGCTTATCATGGTATAGTCCCTGTTGTTGTAGGTGCTTACATTCGGGGTATGGCGGGGCCCTGTCCGCCGTTGTTGTCGTATCATTTCTTAGAGGTGCAGAAATCTTGTTGTGGCGGGGTTTGTAAAAGGATTAAAGCATTCATTTGTAAAAGTTGTTATTTATATATGCCGAAAGGCAAGTTTTCTCGACATCGTTTTGTACTTCACTTGTTTCATGTACGTGTTTTATGTTCGTGATTACTACGATGTTGTGTCACTAGTGGTGCCCGGTAGGCAGATCCACGGGCCCGGTTCGGTCGTGACAAAAGTGGTATCGAGCGATTAATCCTCGGAAAGTGTCTCTGAGCAGTATCCGTAGAGTCTTGATTATCGGTGTGTTGTGCACTACATCAATAATCGTGAGGCTATAGGATATTTTAGGATTGGTTTCTATTCTTCTCACTCGAGATCGTGCCTTAGAAATTTGTGTTGTAAGTTGGACCTCTAACGATTTCTTTCCCTTACCGATATGCCTCCGCGTAGGCAACCCGAGCCCAGGAGGGCAAGCGATGGAGGCTGCGAGTAGAAATGCGAGAGGGTTGCGAGGGCACAGGCCCAATCATTACCTAGGGTAATGCTTCATTCGGGGATTTCTGCGGCGTCACTAGCCCCAGCAGAGTTTGGCACGGTGGCGGCAGTTCCTACTGCGGCCATGACATTTGAACCTTCAGTTCCACGACCGGGAACAGAGAATATAGATTGCAAAGAGGCGACCGCATTTGCTAGCTATAGATTTGGCTACCGAGAGTATACTGATGTACGCGAGTCTTGAGGACTATCTAAGAGGGTTGTGCAAGAGTAATTCTTGATTAGGCTTGAGCATGGCACGTATGCGGGCTTACGCGTGGCCGAGACGTGTAGAAATCGGCGTTAAAGGACACGAGAAGAGGGCGAGCGGCAAGGTCCTTTAGTAACTTTCGGCGAGTCACCTCACGGCAGATCAGATTATGCACCTCGCGGTCTGAGTGGTCTTCCGAGTTCGGGACATTCGGGGTATGCGGGAGTTGGTTAGAACTCGGGGCTTAGGTTCGCGGTGTGGCATGCGTCATCGGGAATGTCATCTTTTAGGTTGGTACTTGTTGTACATGACCGTCGTGTGCCGTGTCGAAGAGTGTCCTTAGGAGGACTTAGCCTTGAGGATCGATGGGTAGTCGTCACCTTCTTAGTTATCGCCTGCAGGCGGGTTTGATTTGAACGATTAAGGGGAGTGAAGCAGTAGATATAGATATATCTTTAACCCTCTAGATCAGTATATGTGATAAGGTGAGTATACCTTAGGTGCTATGTTCTGATAGCAGTGTGTTAGTTGTGATTTGAAATCATGATTGTTTAACCGAGTAAGATTTTGGGGGATAGAGAAGGTGTGAGCCTTAGAGCTTTTTACGTAGAGACCTTAGAGGTGAGGCCATCTCGAGAAAAGGTGTAGTGTTATGTTTGACCCTTATCGGAGTGCATAGTGCACGTGAGTTATGGTTGGGATAGGTCCCTAGTAGTGTGGAATGAAAGGGGGTAGTTGAGCTAAGAAGACCGCTAGGTTTTCGTAACGTGATTAGTGAGACTGTTCCGGATCGGGGAACTAGTGTTGTGCTCGTTGACGGGTCGGATTAAGGCCATGATGCGGGTCAACCCGCGGCCTGTTTGGTGGTGGGGTCAGTTTGTGGTGGTCCCGCCTTGTGGTAGGGTCACGAGGGTGTTAGGCCCGTATTCGATTAACAGTGCTGAGTTCGTGGATGCGTTCGGCCGGTGGTGGTCGATGGGCAGCCCATCGTGTTCTTCGCTCGACCGTTTACTCACCGTGTTGAGTTATCGAAGGTTGAAAGGCTGCAGGGTGCCTACCTTTACCTTATGTCGCAGTGAAGCCTGTGTAGTTATTTTCGTTTTCTAAAAAGTTTACGAGCGGGGTTAAGAACTTCGGTGAGTCTCGAATCGCGTTCGCCCTCGGGCGATCGTGGATTTCGTGGTAGTTGTGAGGATTGTTGTCTCTGTGGAGGTAGTGTTTGATCTACCATTTGGTGTTCGGATATCGCCTTATGAAGCCTTGTAAGGGCGGAAGTGTAAGTTATCGGTCGATTGGTTCGAGGTTGGCGAGGTTGAGCGGTTGGTTGAGCTTGTTCCATTTGTGGATAGTGAAGCTTGTCTAGAAGAAGTTACGCGGCTCGGGGAATTGTGCGGATAATCGGTGACGACGCAGAGTTGAGTTGTGCCGGTCGATCTTGAAAGTACCACCGGGTTTGGGTGTGACGAGTTTTGGAAAGCAGAGGAACTTAGCGAGTTACTTTGGGCCTTTGTGAGTTCGTGAAGGATAGGCGGGTTGCCTATATGTTAGCATTTGCCGTCGGCGTGGGAAGCGATCGTCCGGTCTTCGTATTGTGATGTTCGGAAAAGTATCGGAGATCCATCCAGTGTTCGGCTTAATGATGACCACGTTAGAGATAGTAACCCGAGTTTTAGATCTGGCCGTGTCGAGAATGTAGTAAGAGTTTGAGTGTACGACATCCTCGGGATCGCGGCGGCGGTACCATTTGTTGAATTAGTCGTCGAGCAAGGCTCGCGACAAAGTGACAAAGTGGTATCTCTGACGAGTAAAGAGAGAAGCGAGCATGTATGGCGAGCATAGATGTGATCATTTCTTTTGTAGAGAGAAGGTACGAAGGAAGTATATTTTGGACCCTGGAGAGAGGTGGTTGTGGTGATGTTAGAGGTGTTTCCTCGTGGACTTGGATGGGTATTTGTGCGGTTGTTTCTATGGCCATGTGTGGCAAGGATTGTTCTCGTAAGTATAGTAGTGAAGAATATACTGGCGCACGTTTGTTTTGAGACTTAGAAGGAACATTCGGACGAATGTTTCTAAGGAGGAGAATGTTATACCGTATTTCAGTATGCGTGGGGCGTGCGTAGAAAATTTGAACTTGAGAAAGTGGCTTGGCGAAATTTATTTGTGCACAACACGGTTAGAGTCGTTTTTCTAAACGTTTTCACGACTTTCGTAGGGAATTTCCGGCTATTTAATTTTTAATTTTTGCGGATTTTTCGAGAGGCGAAACATTATGGACCAACAAGAGGGTGACACTTGTCACCTCTCATTAGGCTCATGGGCGGAAATTGTGTTGGCCGAAAGTGTGGCTTTTGTGGTCAAGGGTTGGTAGGATATTTTTGTGTTAGTTGGCTAGTGTGCACTTGGCAAGATCTTGGCCTACACTTGCTATGCACTTGGCAAGATCTTGGCCATTGGTTGGCCTTGGCTTACACTATAAATACCCTTAGGATGACTTCTTCATCCATTCCAAATATTTCCTAAGTGTTAAATCCCTCCTCTCCCTCTTGATTGACTCTCGTCCAAGAGCCCCTCCTAGATAGGCCTTTATGGCGAGAGCCTCCCCTCTCCCCTTTGGGTGTGGGGGGTACCCCTAGCCTAGTGTTTTCGTATAAATACCCCCCCTCTCTTGGTAGAAATACTCTCAAAAGTATTGTTATAATGCCCAAATTACCTTAGCCATATACCTTGTTGTATTCTAAGGTTATACCTATACGAAAAGCCCAGAAAATACTATTATACTTCCCGTCAGTCACAAAACCAAAACCCTAGGAAAATCTCCATAGTCCGTTGGAGTATTGTGTAGAAGTTGGTTAGAACTTCTAAGGGTGGTTTAGAGCGGGTTGGAGCGCTCAGAGTTGGAGCTAAACGATTGCGAGGATCGACTTTTAAGCTAGGATAATTATGGGCTTATCGAGGTAATTATCTTGTCCTCTATTGTAATTGGAAATTACATGTTGTTAGATTATATAGTTGAAGTATCTGTATATAAAGCGAACGTAGTTATCGGCAATGTCTTTTGACTTAAGCTGAATTTAAAGAAGATTATTGATGTAATTACATGGGGTATTACAGTAGACTTGTGTAGTAGTAATCGTGGAGTAGAATTGTACCGTTAGGGTTAGATGTATAACCCCCTGGTTGGCTTGGTAGCGGTCTCGATAGAGGAGGAGATTTCTGCGATTGCGGGAGTCGCGAAATTTCATTGAAAGTTCTACGATGAGACCTAAATGTTAATAAGCGCCTTGTGGCCTTATAGGTGGAAGTACTACGTGTGGCGCGATCGCTTGGCTTAAGGAGTAGCCGCGGTTGGAGCGTTTGCTATTAGTCGATACTCGTCGCGAGGTATGTGAACCTCTTCCTATCTCTTCTAGCATGATATGTGTGAACTATGTAGTGCGGTAGCGTACATGTGCTAAATGTATTTGATTGATTTAAAACATAAAGTGTTATAACGGCTTTATGGGAAGTTAGTTATAACGACTTTATGTTGGTAAGAAAATACATGTGGTTTTAAAGATGTCGATTTGAACTATAATTGGCTTGTTATGTGTTAATAAAGAACTTGAAGTATTTCAAAAAATTTTGAATCATTTTGAAAGAAGAAGTAATACTTGGTTTGTGAAAACTTAAGAGTTATACTAGCTTTATGGGAAGTTAGGTATAGCGGCTTAAGAATGTTTCTTGATTTGGAAATCGAATGTGTATCGACATACCAACGCGGCGTTAATAAAAGGAAATGCTTTTGACTAATTAAGTATTATTAAAACCAAGAGAAACTTCCATCTGCATGAAGCTAAGATGAGACAAAATGATATTTCCTAGATCACGGTTTCTTTGTAATAAGATTGTTATAAACAAGAATATCCTACTCACATATGAGACTTATGTTTTTCAGATAGTTTTAAGGAGAATTATATTCTCAAATGAATAAGACTATGAACTACTGAAACCTTTCTAAAATGAGAAACTTGAACATTGGAAATTAGGCAAACTTGATCATTGGAAAAGAATGTTGCTACTTGATTTTACAAAGAGAAGTAATTGATTTACTTTAAAAGGATAGTCACTCTTTTTATACTACGGTGTATTGTGACATTGTGAAGTAACGTATCTTTTAAAGAGTTAACGTATGAAGTACTTTGGGGATAAAACCCGATCTTGTTAATCATATAGTAGAAGGTACCTTGTGTGAACAACTTGATTGTATTGGTTTGTGATAGCCTTGTAATACTTTCTTGATTGCTTTGATAAGTAAGCGTGTTGGGATGCTACGTGTGTTAGTATCTTGTGATGTTTATGCGAAGGGTTTCCGCGATTGTGCTTATTAACTATCGGTCGTTATGACAAGATTGTGGCATTCATCTCGAGATGATTAGGGTTAAGCGCCTCCGTGCGGGGTAGACTTCGGCGGGTCGATGGACCTATGATTCGAGAATACCTCACGCAGTCCCGGGCCTATGCGGGCTACGAGAGTTCCAGTTAGTATCGTCCTTTATGGGCATGCGGTCCGTGGCGTGCGGTGCGAAGTCGGGGCGATCGGGAGTAGCTACCCTCGATGCGGGAATACCTCATGCGGGCGATGAGATTGGCCTACGCGGGCGGGAGTTCGAGGTTAGGCAGCGTACATCGATCTGCGGGCAAGTGGCGGCTTTGATCTGTGACGGTCTAGAGCAGATCTTATAATCTGATTCATGACCTTGTTGATGCGTGGGTTTTTAGTAGTCGGCTATGCCTTCGTACTTACCGTCACAGTTTTATTATGACACGGTGGGACACGGTGTTCATGTGTGTTCCTTGGTGCTTTTATATCATAAATGCTGGCGGTGAGGAAGGTATTCCACGGGCATGATTGATGTTGTGGGCACGAGACCCATTGTTATACTTGAGTGATGACTTGAGGCGTGAGTCACGACTTGACATGGCTTGCAGTTGTAAGCGTAGTTTGGTTATCATACATGTCTCCTGCTTTATATGGCGCTATGATTTCATTTACGATATGTATTTTCGATTTCACATACTCGGTTTTGTTATCTTGACCTCGCTTGAGTGCGTTCATGCGCGAGTTGAGGTACACGATCGTTGATCCTCGCTCTTAGGGTCACGATTCGGCGTGTGGGAAGCTCGTTCCTCGGAGGCTTATCATGGTATAGTCCCTGTTGTTGTAGGTGCTTACATTCGGGGGTATGGCGGGCCTGTCGCCATTGTTATCGTATCATTTCTTAAGTGCAGAATCTTGTTGTGGGCAGGGTTTGTACAAAGGATTAAACTGTTCATTTGTAAAAGTTGTTATTTATATATCTTAAAAGCAAGTTTTCCTCGATTCTTGTTTTGTACTTCACTTGTTTCATGACGTGTTTTATGTTCATTGATTACTCGATGTTGTGTCACTAGGGTGCGGGGTAAGGCACGATCCGGGCAGGTTAGTCGTGGCGATGACTCATTTAGGTTATTGTTGGCGGTGATGAAATCAACCCATTTCCTTCCGGTCGGGGCGATGTTTTGGTGAGACTATGCGGTGTACATCGAGAGATTGTGAGGCTGCGGTGTCGGTGTCGATTATATCCGATAGAGCCGGTTCTGGCTAACTTACGGAGGTCTTTCGGAAGGGTTTAGGACGCAAGTGAGTCTCGATCGCATTCCATCCTCGGTAGCGAGGCGAAGCGTACTATCCAACAACGAGGATATCTGCGGGCTGCGTGATTGATTTCGTGGGTTTGGGAGGATCATTTGCCTCTCGTGAGTTGCTTATAACGGCTACCATTCCGGTATCTGAGATGGTGCCATACGAGGCTTTATATGGCGGAAATGTAGATCGCGATTGTTTGGTTCGATGGGCGAGTACGATTAGTTGGCGAGACTTGGTACGGCGTATGGATAAGGTGAAGCTTATCGAGAGGCTCATAGCAGCCAGTGGCGAAGTCTTATGCGGATAATCGGCGTCGGCATTTGGAGTTTAGTGCAGACGATCGGGTCTTCTTGAAGGTGTCACCCATGAAGGGTGTGATGAGATTCGGTAGAAGGGAAACTCAGCCCAGGTACATTAGGCCCTACGGATCGTCCGTCGAGTAGGCAAGGTTGCCTATGAGTTGGATGCGCCATCGAGTTAGAGAGGTACATCCGGTCTTCCATGTTTCTATGTTGCGGAAGTGTATCGGTGATCCAAATGAGTTTTCCCTACTAGTGAGGTCGGTGAGAGGGTTATCGTATGAGGAGAGTCCCATAGCGATACTCGATCGCGGTCGCGATCATGACCAAGGATGTAGCTTAGTCAAAGTCCTGTGGAGAAATGATAACCGGAGGAGATGACTTGAGGCGGAGGAGGGCGTGTTGAGGAAGTATCCTCACTTATTTCCTATGCCTTCAGTAATTCATCTTCCCTTACTTGTCAAGTTTTAATTGAAGTATTCTTTGCTTAAATGCTATTGTGTGGCATTTGTCACGACGTTCAGGGCTCGATGGTGCTTTAGGCACCCAAGTAGTCATACATCGAGTAATCGGCGGGATATAAAACAAGACATGAAACAGTAAAATGAGACCTGCTTTTATGTGAGAAAATGTCGATCTTCGGCATATATATATATAAACATAGTTTTGCGATTACATCCCAACTGTATAATAGGACTCTGGACCTCTAAGAAGATAAACAACTATGGTGGGACGGGGCCGCCATACCACAATGTACAAAACTATATACAACAGGGGAGATCATACCCAAAAGTCGAGCCTCGGAGAAGATGGAGCTCCCGACACCAAAGCAAAAGATCCTAAGGATGTGGATCTAGTGTTATACCGTATTTCAGTATATACGTGGGGCGTGCGTAGAAATTTGAGCCTTAAAGTTAGGCAAGGTTCGAATTTTGTGCACAACACCGGTTAGAGTCGTTTTTAGCGACTAAACGTTTCCACGACTACGTAGGAAAATTCCGGCTATGTCCTTTTTAATTTTTGCGGATTTTTCCGAGAGGCTAACATTTTGGACCAACGGGAGGGTGACATGTGTCACCCTCACATTGGAAGCAAGGGGCGGCAACCCTTGGACGATTTGGGCTTGCTTTATGGCCTTGATTTGTGCCTTGTTTTGTGGCTTGTTTTGTGGAGTGTTTTGTGGAGAAGAGTTAGGGTGCACTTGGCTTGATCATGGCCTTACACTTGCCTTGCACATGGCTTAATCTTGGCCATTGGTTGGCCTTTGCTTGGCCTATAAATACCCCTTGAAGTGAAGACTTCTTCATCCACTCCTCTCTTTGTATAAGTCTTGAAACCCTCTCCTCCCTCTTGTTGACTCTCGTCCAAGAGCCCCCCCTCCCTAGTAAAGGCCCTTGGCCGAGAAACCCCTACCCCTTTGTGTAGCCTTAGCCGAGCACACCCCCCTTCCCTTGGAGTTGTTCTCGTGAGATACCCTCCCCCCTTGGTTGAGAAATACTCTCCAAGTATTGTTATTATGCCCAAAATACCTTGGCCTTATACCTTGTAGTATTCCAAAGTTACCTCTATACGTAGAGCCCGGAGATACTACCTTTGTCCTTTAGTCTCAAACCGAAACCCTAAGGAAATCTTCATAGTTGGTTGAAGTATGTAAGTAGAAGTTGGTTAGAACTTCTAAGGGTTGTTTGGAGCGGATTGGGCGCCTTGGAGTAGGAGCTAAACCTTGCTCGGGATCGACTTTTATCTCGGATAATTTTGGGCTTATCGAGGTAAATAATCTTGTCCCCTTTGGTAATTGAAATTATACGTCGTTGTAATATATAGTTGAAGTATACTATATAGAATGAACTTATTATTGTGGCAATGTCTTTTGACTTAAGCTCGAATTTAGAAAAGAATGAATCAGATTTACATAGGATTCTGACAAAGAGATGTGTAGTTTCTTGTGTAGTAGAATTGTACACGCCCGATTAGATGTATAACCCCGGTTGGCTTGGTAGCACCGATAGAGAGAGAGATTTACGCAGCGGTTGCGGGGAGTCTTTGGAATTTTACGCAGAGTATGGGAACCGTGTGTTTAGAAGTTAATAAAGCCTTGGCCTTATAGGTTGAAGTACTACGTGTGGCGTGATCTACGTGGCTTAAGGAGTAGCGGCGGTTTGAGGTACTTGAGCGTTTTGCTATTAGTCGATAATCGTCGCGAGGTATGTGAACCTCTTCCTAGCTCTTCTAGCATGATATGTGTATAACTATGTGCAGTAGACGCATGTGTTAAATGTATTTGATTGGTTTAAAACATAAAGTGTTATAACGGCTTTATGGGAAGTTGGTTATATGACTTTATGTAGGTAAGAAGTGCTTGTGGTTTTAAAAGGTAAGCGGCTTGATGTGTGATAATAAAGAATCGAAGTATTTCAAAAGATTTATGAATCATTTTGAAAGAAGAGTAATACTTGGTTTTGAAACATAAGAGTTATACTAGCTTTATGGGAAGTTAGGTATAACGTCTTAAGAGTAATAAAAAGAATGGTTTACTGATTTTTAGAAGTTAAGAGACTTAATCTTAAAAGATAAGAGACTTGACTTAATTAAATTAATATGAGTTTTGTGTGAAACCTCATTCGTGAGTAATGAGTACGTGGTTTTTTTTAAAAGGAATAATGTTTTACTGATGTCGGAAATCAGAATGTGTGTCGACAAACCACTGCAGCGTTAATAAAGGAAAATGTATTGAATAATGAAGTATTACTAAAACCAGTAGAAACCTCCATGCATAGAAGCTAAGATGAGAATTATACCCGTAGTTGCAGGTATGTATGTGAGGGCGTGCGTGCGAAATGCAGCGTAAATTTTGAAAAGAAAGAAAGATGTGAGTTTTCGGGAAAAGTTTCGGTTATTTGTGAAGAAAAAGGTTCGTTAATGGGGTGGATTCCCAGTTTGGTATTTGGACTTCATAGATTATATTAGAATTTTGAGATTTTATTTTGGAAATGGTCACGTGGGGCCGGAGAAATTCTGGTTTTGTGGGGCTTTGTTTTTGAGATTTCCGGTATTTTGGATATTTCGGAAGGCGAAATATTCTGGAGAATCGGGGCGACACGTGTCACCCCCATGTGGCACTCTTGGCGATTTTACCTTTGTGCACACCTGGCGGTTAAGTCGTTTTTTGGCCGAAGCGTTTGCGTAACTGCGAAGGAAAATTCCGGCTATGTCGTTTTGTATTTTGCGGATTTTTCAGAGGCGAAACCTTTTGGATTAACGGGAGGGTGACACTTGTCACCCTCATCGCGTTGTGATTTGGAGGGACGGTCGAGTGGGTTGGCACTTGGCCGATTGGCCCTGAAGTATGCCTTGCTTTGTGGCTTGTTTTGTGGAGTGTTTTGTGGAGTAGGGTTTAGGGTGCACTTGGCTTAATCTTGCCCTTACACTTGCTATACACTTGGAAGGATCTCGGCCCTTGGTTGGCCTTTGGTTTTGCTATAAATACCCACAAGTGTGAAGACTTCATCCATTCAAAACTTCCAAGTCTTGAAACCCTCTCCTCCCCTTTGTGAGCTCTTGGCGAGAGCCTTCCCCTCCCCTTTTAGTGTGGCCTTTGGCGAGGTTCCTCCCCACTTTGTGGTGCTAGCGTGGGTACCCACTGCCTAGTTGTTTTCGTATAATACCCTCCGTGGTATTGAAATACTCCTAGTATTGTTATAATGCCCAAAATACCTTAGCCTTGTACCTTGTAGTATTCCAAAGATACCTCTTTCGTAGAAGTCAAATACTACCTTTTGTCCTTTTTAGTCTCAAACGAAACCACAAGGAAAACTTCGTAGTTGGTTGAAGTATTTGAGTAGAAGTTAGTTAGAACTTCTAAGGGTTGTTTGGAGCGCGGAGTAGGAGCTAAACCTTGCTCGGGATCGACATTATAACTTGGATAATTTTGGGCTTATCGAGGTAATTATCTTGTCCTCTATTGCAATTGGAAATTACATGTTTGTTAGAATATATAGTTGAAGTATACTATATATGGAACTACTTAGTATTCGCAATGTCTTTTGACTTAAGCTGAAGAATAAAGAAACGAGCCGAATCGTATTTACATAAGCGTATGTGCGATGAACTTGTGTAGTATTCTTGAGTAGAATTGTACACGTCAGGTTAGGCGTGTAAACCCCCACGGTTGGCTTAGTAGCGGCCTCGATAGAGGAGGAGATTCTGTTGTTGCGGGAGAAGTCTTCTTGAATTTTACGTAGAAAGATAGAAACTTGTGTTTTGGGGTTAATGAGCGTTTGTGACCTTTATAGGTGAAAGTACTAAGAGTAGCGTATTCTACTCGAGAGTGGAAAGGGCTAGCAAGGTTGTAGTACTTGGAGCATTTTGCTTATTGTCGATAAATCGTCGCGAGGTATGTGAACCTCTTCCTATCTTTTCTAGCATGATTGTTGTGAACTATGTAGTGCGGTAGGCGTACATGTGCTAAGTGATTTGGTTGGTTTAAAACATAGGGTGTTATAATAGCTTTATGGGAAGTTAGTTATAACGACCTTAGGTAGTGAAAATGGTTTCTTGATGTTAGAAGTTAAGAGACTTGATCTTATAAGATAAGAGACTTAACTTATTTGTTTTAATGTGGATGTTTGTGCGAAACCTCATTCGTGAGTAATGAGTACTTGGTTTTAAAGGGATAATGTTTTACTGATTTCGGGAATCAGAATGTGTATCGACAGACCATTGCAGCGTTAATAAAGGAAAATGTATTGAATAATGATGTATCGTATTAAAACCAGTAGAAACCTCCATCTGCATAGAAACTAAGATGAGACAAAATGATATTACATTTTCTAGATCATGATTTCTTTGTAATAAGAATGTTGTAAACAAGAATAACCTACTCTCACGTAAGACATATATTACTCAATTGTTCTAAAAAGGAATCAAGTGATTAAGTTTGGGAACTATGAAACCATTTGAAAATGAGAAGCTTGAGTAATTGAAACTAGGCAAACTGGAACTTAGGAAAAGAATGTTGTTACTTGATTTTGAAAAGGAATGTGGGTTGGTCATCCTAATACTACGGGTATCGGGTGACTTTTATAAAAGTAATGGATCTCTTTTAAAAGAATTTAACGTATGTAGTACTTTGGGGTTAAAAACCCGGACTTTGGCATAAAATGAAAGTACTTTGAGTTGTGTGAAACTTGCCTATGCTTGTTGTTGTGAAACTTGCCTATGCTTGTTGATGTGAAACTTGCCTATGCTTGTGATGATAGCCTTTGTTGTGCAAGTGTGGTATTTCGTATTCTGCGTCTCTCGATAGAGGCGGTCGACTTATTGAGAACTTACTTGGGCGTCTTTGGCGGTGATGGAGAATTCCACGGGTATGTTTCCATTTTGATTCTTGTATTGTTGTTGATGTCACGTGGACATGTCTACTGCCGTCACGAGAGTCAGGGGCATGTGGCCGTGCGGCGGGTTGATTACGATATATTGTTATTGTGGTTACATGGACATGTCTACACCGAGGTAAATTCGGGGCATGTGGCCATGCGGCGGGGTTGATCACCCAGTATATTATTGTTGATGTCACGTGGGCGTGTCACCAGGGTAGAATTAGGGGCATGTGGCCGTGGGGCATTGGTATTATTGTTGCATCATGGACATGTCTACACCGATCTGAGAATTCCGGGCATGCGGCCGTGATGCGAACATGATTGATGTTGTGGGCGTGAGACCCATAGTTATATTTGAGTGATGACTTGAGGCGTGAGTCACATTTGGACATATTGCTTTTATGTTGTGGCGTAGTTTGGTTATCATACATGTCTCTGCTTTTTATAGACTAGTATGATTTCATTCTGATATTTTCTGATTTCACATACTTGGTACATGTTATCGACCTCGCCGGGGGCTGCGTTCATCTGCGCGGTAGAGTACATCAGTCGTGGATCCTCGCTCTTGGATCTCGATTCGGCGTTTTGGGAAGCTCCGTTTCTCGGAGGCTTATCTTTTAGTATGTGTTCCACGAGTTGTAGGTTCTTATACATTCGGGGTATGGCGGGCCTGTCCCCGTCATAGTTGTTGTAAATCTTAGAGTGCAGTGAAATGCTGTGGGCGGGGTTTGTAAAAAAGGATTAAAGCATTCGTTTTGAAAGAGTTGTAATTATATATGTTATTGGAAGGTAACCGTTGGGTTGGCTTTGTTTATGATCATATATCTTGTTTCTTGTTTAAAGTTTTATTTTCCGCTGGTTTTCTACGATGTTGTGTCACTAGGGTGCGGGATAAGGCAACGATAATGGGCCGGGGCGGTCGTTACAAAAGTGGTATCGAGCGATTAATCCTCGGAAAGTGTCTGCACCGTGTCTAGTAGAGTCTTGATTATCGATGTGTTGTGCACCACGTCTATAATCGGGGAGGCTGAGACATTTAGGATTGGTTTCCATTCTTCTCATTACGAGATCGTGCCTTAGAGGCGTGTTGTAAGTTGGACCCTCCGGCGTGTCGTTTTTACGATTATGCCTCGCGCGAGCAACGAGCCACGAAGGGCAAGGCAATGAGGAACGCTAGTGAGATCTGAGAGAAATGCGGCGCGAGCGAGCAGTACGAGGTTGTGCTTGACGGCGGGTTTTGTGGCCGCCCGCCCAGCGAGGTTAGAGCGCGGCAATAGGCTGCTGAGACGCGATACTGAGCCTCGATCCGCGATGCAGGCGAGAGGAGATGGTTACAAGGAGATGGCCCGATTCTGGCGGTCGTGGCAGATATGAGGATAAATTTGGATCACGGCGATTCGATTCGATGCACGATGGTTCACCCGGCAGATAGTTTGAGGCTACGGGACTTTACGAGTTGTAGCGCGAGTTTTATGGGTCGAGGCACGAGGATGATCGCGAGGAGTTCATCCGGCGATTCTGGATCATGCGGGTGATCAAGGCGAGAGACCAGTGCTGACCTTTGGTTCGCATCGGTGCGTGATACATGATCGATTGGTTTGATTCATGGGAGCTTTCGGGAGAGCATGCACCTCCAGCGGTATGGGATGCGTTTTGGGGCTTTCTCACGCGCCTTGCCTCGCGGATGAGAGACGCAGGCGGACAGATTTTTGATGCTTAAACAGGCGGGCGTCTGATTCGGGAGTACAATGTGAGTTCGACTCATTGGCGTGCGTCCCAGCGTTGGTAGCTAGTATGGAGGATCGAGTGCACCGATATGTTCTGAGGCTCGATGATTACATGTCGAGGCATGTTCGGGAGTAGCTCTTGGTAGGCATGGACATTGCCGCATGCAGCTCATCTGTTTGGGATGTGAGGCACGGAGAGGTCGGCGGAATGACGAATCGGCGAAGAGGGCGAGAACAACGGTCCTTTGGTGACTTCGGCGGACCGCCTCGAAGATACTAGTTTTGTACCTCCGCGATCTGAGTGGTCCTCCGCGACCTTACGAGTATTCGGGGCGGTCGGGGCTCGAGGTTGAGTTTCGAGGAAGTAAGGGTGTTGGCGGATCGGTCACCCTACGCCGGTGTGGTCGATGTGGTAGACCGCATTTGAAGTGTCGTGGTGCGGGGAGCTTGTTATTTTGCGGCCAGCGGGCCATTTCGCGGCTGTCAGGCCAAGGGTACGGATGTTACAACTCGGCCTCTAGGATCGATGTTTGGTTCATCGCCCTACGATTATCGCCTGCAGCGGGCCTATGATTAGAGTGGAGCAGTAGCTTCAGGTATATCCTTAACCCTCTAGAGTTTTGGTATGCTTGTTATGATGGTCTCATTATTGTGTGCTATGTACGAATAAGCGTTGTGTTAATTGTGAGTTAGAAAACATGCTTAGTTGGGAGGTTACGTATGGGGGCATGGTAAGTGTGAACCTTAGACTATGTCACGACTGAGACCTTAGGGGTAAGGTCGTCTTGAGTTAAAGATTTATTTTATGTTTGACCCTTATCAGAGTAGTGGTATCGTGGGATTTATTTGTGTGATAAGTCAGTGGGTAGTGTGAGATGGAAGTGGTAGCTTTCATGATGTGAGTTAGTAAGATTGTTCGGATCGGGGAACAAGAGTTTAGCGCGGTTGGGGTCGGGTTGAGGACCATTTGCGGGTCAACCCGTAACCGGTTTGGGGTGGGGTCAGTTAGGTGGTCAGCGGTGGTAGAGTCACGAGGATGCTAGGCCCAAGTTTGTGTGACCATCGTATGAGTTCGTGGGCGCGTTCGACGAGCGGTTCGTAAAAGCGGGAATGGCCTTAAGGAAGTTTGAGGTTAGTAAGATGACCAAGTTTGGAGGTAGTAACTCCAAGGTTGGAAAGCGAAACATTGACGGAAGTGTGGTACGGATACTAGAAAGAGTTCGAGTGTTAGAGAAGGTACAACGAGTTAGGGGAAGAAGAGCGTGTGTTAGTTCGTGGCGGCGTGGCGTCGGCAACTTGTTGAAGAACTTCATCGATATCAGTCTTGAGAAGGAACATTCGGGACGAATGTTTCTAAGAGAGGAGAATGTTATACCCGTAGTTGCGGGGTATGTATGTGAGGGCGTGCGTGCGAGTGCGAAATTTTGAAAAGAAAGAAAGATGTGAGTTTCGACGGAAAAGTTTAGGTTATTTGTGAAGAAAAAGGTTCGTTAATGGGAATTGGATTCCCAGTTGGTATTTGGACTTTATAGATTATATTAGAATTTTGAGATTTTATTTTGGAAATGGTCACGTGGGGCCACGGGAGAAATTCTGTTTTGTGGGCGCTTTGTTTTTGAGATTTCCGGTATTTTGGATATTTTGGAAGACGAAATATTCGGGCGAATCGGGGCGACACGTGTCACCCCATGTGGCACTCTTGGCGATTTACCTTTGTGCACAATGGTTAGAGTCGTTTTCGGCGAAGCGTTTGCGTAACTGCGAAGGAAAATTCCGGCTATGTCGTTTTGTATTTTTGCGGATTTTTCCGAGAGGCGAAACCTTTTGGACCAACGGGAGGTGACCTTGTCACCCGTTGGCGATTTGGAGGGCGGTCGAGTGGGTTGGCATGGCGATTGGCCCTTGAAGTATGCCTTGCTTTGTGGCTTGTTTTGTGGAGTGTTTTGTGGAGTAGGGTTTAGGGTGCACTTGGCTTAATCTTGCCGCTTACACTTGCTATACACTTGGAAGGATCTTGGCCTTGGTTGGCCTTTGGTTTTGCTATAAATACCCACAAGTGTGAAGACTTCATCCATTCCAAAACTTCCAAGTCTTGAAACCCTCTCCTCCCTTTGTGAGCTCTTAGCAGAGCCTTCCCCTCCTTTTCGTGTGGCCTTTGGCGAGGGTTCCCTCCCCTTTGTGGTGCTAGGCCAGTGGGTACCCCACTGCTAGTTGTTTTCGTATAATACCCTCTTGTGGTATTGAAATACTTCTCTAGTATTGTTATAATGCCCAAAATACCTTAGCCTTGTACCTTGTAGTATTCCAAAGATACCTCTTTACGTAGAGTCAGGAAATACTACCTTTTGTCCTTTTAGTCTCAAACCGAAACCACAAGGAAAACTTCATGGTTGGTTGAAGTATTTGAGTAGAAGTTAGTTAGAACTTCTAAGGGTTGTTTGGAGCGCACTTGGAGTAGAGCTAAACCTTGCTCGGGATCGACATTATAACTTGGATAATTTTGGGCATATCGAGGTAATTATCTTGTCCTCTATTGTAATTGGAAATTACATGTTTGTTAGAATATATAGTTGAAGTATACTATATATGGAACTACTTAGTATTCGGCAATGTCTTTTGACTTAAGCACGAAGAATAAGAAACAGTGATTGTATTTACATAAGGTATTGCGATGAACTTGTGTAGTATTCTTTGAGTAGAATTGTACACGTCAGGTTAGGCGTGTAAACCCCACACACGTTGGCTTGGTAGCGGCCTCGATAGAGAGAGGAGATTTCTGTTGTTGCGGGAAGGTCTTTGTCGAATTTTACGTAGAAAGATGAAACTTGTGTTTTGGGGTTAATAGGCGTTTGTGACCTTTATAGGTGAAAGTACTAAGAGTAGCGTATTACTCGAGAGTGGAAAGGGCTAGCAAGGTTGTAGTACTTGGAGCATTTTGCTTATTGTCGATAAATCGTCGCGAGGTATGTGAACCTCTTCCTATCTTTTCTAGCATGATTGTTGTGAACTATGTAATGCGGTGAGCGTACATGTGCTAAGTGATTTGGTTGGTTTAAAACATAGGGTGTTATAATAGCTTTATGGGAAGTTAGTTATAACGACCTTAGTAAATGAAAATGGTTTCTTGATGTTAGAAGTTAAGAGACTTGATCTTATAAGATAAGAGACTTAACTTATTTGTTTTAATGTGGATGTTTGTGCGAAACCTCATTCGTGAGTAATGAGTACTTGGTTTTAAAGGGATAATGTTTCTTGATTTGGGAATCGGGAATGTGTATCGACAGGACCATTGCGGCGTTAATAAAGGAAAATGTATTGAATAATGATGTATCGTATTAAAACGGTAGAAACCTCCATCTGCATAGAAACTAAGATGAGACAAAATGATATTACATTTTCTAGATCATGGCTTTCTTTGTAATAAGAATGTTGTAAACAAGAATAACCTACTCACGTAAGACATATATTACTCGATTGTTCTAAAAGGAATCAGTGATTAAGTTTGGGAACTATGAAACCATTTGAAAATGAGAAGCTTGAGTAATTGAAACTAGGCAAAGCGGAACTTAGGAAAGAATGTTGTTACTTGATTTTGAAAAGGAATGTGGGTTGGTCATCCTAATACTACGGTGTCGGGTGACTTTTATAAAAGTAATGGATCTCTTTTAAAAGAATTTAACGTATGTAGTACTTTGGGGTTAAAAACCCGGACTTTGGCATAAAATGAAAGTACTTTGAGTTGTGTGAAACTTGCCTATGCTTGTTGTTGTGAAACTTGCCTATGCTTGTTGTTGTGAAACTTGCCTATGCTTGTGATGATAGCCTTTGTTGTGCAAGTGTGGTATTTCTGTGTTACCGCGTCTCTCGATAGAGGGTCGGTCGACTTGTTGAGAACTTACTTGGGCGTCTTGGCGGTGATGGAGAATTCCACGGGTATGTTTCCATTTTGATTCTTGTATTGTTGTTGATGTCACATGGACGTGTCTACACCGTCGCGACTCGGGCATGTGGCGTGCGCCGGGTTGATTACAGATATATTGTTATTGTGGTTACATGGACATGTCTACACCGAGGTAGAATTCGGGCATGTGGCGTGCGGCGGGGTTGATCACCCAGTATATTATTGTTGATGTCACGTGGGCGTGTCTACAGAGGTAAAATTCGGGGCATGTGGCCATGGGGCGTGGTATTATTGTTGCATCATGGACATGTCTACACCGTCGCGAGAATTAGGGCATGCGGCCGTGATGCGAACATGATTGATGTTGTGGGCGTGAGACCCGTAGTTATATTTGAGTGATGACTTGAGGCGTGAGTCACCGATGGACATACCGCTTTTATGTTGTGAATCGTAGTTTGGTTATCATACATGTCTCTGCTTTTTATAGACTAGTATGATTTCATTCTGATATTTTACGATTTCACATACTTGGTACTGTTATCTTGACCTCCTCCGGGGGCTGCGTTCATCCGCATGGTAGAGTACATCGATCGTGGATCCTCGCTCTTAGGATCTCGGTTCAGCGTTTTGGGAAGCTCCGTTTCTCGGAGGCTTATCTTTTGGTATGTGTTCCTGAGTTGTAGGTTCTTATACATTCGGGGTATGGCGGGCCACTGTCCGTCATAGTTGTTGTAAATCTTAGAGTGCATGTAATGCTTCTTGTGGGCGGGGTTTGTAAAAAGATTAAAGCTGCTCGTTTTGAAAGAGTTGTAATTATATATGTTATTGGAAGGTAACAGTTGGGTTGGCTGTTTATGATCATATATCTTGTTTCTTGTTTAAAGTTTTATTTTCCGCTGGTTTTCTCTGATGTTGTGTCACTAGGGTGCCCGGGATAAGGCACCAGTAACGGGCCCCGGGACGGGTCGTTACAGAGACAAAATGATATTACATTTTCTAGATCATGGCTGCTTAATAAGATTGATTATGAATAAGAATAACCTACACTCATATAAGGCATATGTTACTCAATTGTTTTAAAAGAGATTAAGACATTGAACTATGAAACTTTTCTAAAATAAAGAGCCTTGAGTAATTGGAATTAGGCAAACTGGAACCTTAGGGAAAAGAATGTGGTTGAAAAGGGAAGTGTTTTGGTTTACCTAAAAATGTGAGTCACTCTATTTTTATACTACGGGTATCGGGTGACTTTTATAAAAGGAATGGATCTCTTTTAAAAGGAATTTAGCGTACGTAGTACTTTAGGGTTAACACCCGGACTTTGATATAAAATGAAAGTACTTTGAGTTGTGTATAACTTGCCTATACTTGTTGTTGTATAACTTGCCTATGCTTGTTGTTGTGTAACTTGCCTATGCTTGTTGTGGATAACTTGCCTATGCTTATTGAGATAGCCTTTGTTGTGCAAGTATTGTGTTTCTATATTACCGCGTCTCTCGATGAAGGGCCGATTGACTTGTTGAGGACTTACTTGGACGTACTGGCAGTGACGGAAGATTCCACGGGTATGTGTTATACCCCGTATTTCCAGAGTATGTACGTAAGGGAATACGTACAAAAGTCTAGCCTTAAAGTTTAGGCAAAACGTTTTTATTTGTACACAACTCGCTAAAAGAATCGTTTCCGCGAAGCGTTTCCACGACTTTGTTGGGTAAATTCCGGCTATGCCATTTCTAATTTTTGCGGATTTTTAGAGAGGCGAAACATTTTGGACCAGCGGGAGGCGACACTTGGCACCCTCCCATTGATGGACAGAATCGTCCATTGGACGAAATTGGAGAGCAATGGCACGTTTTTGTGCCTTGTGCACAAGTCGAGGAGTTGGTAGGATATTTGTGTATAGTTAATCCTCTTTACACTTGCCTTGCACTTAATCTTGGCCATTGGTTGGCCCTTGACCTATAAATACCCTTAGAGATGAAGAGTTCTTCATCCACAAATCTTTCAAGTCTTGAAAAACCTCTCTCTCTTTGTAGCCTCTTTCGTCCAACACCTCCCTCCTCATAGGCCATGTGAATACCCCCATAGCCTAAGAAGTTTGGATAGGCCCACTAGCCTAGCCAAAACCTACCCCCCTTGGTAGAAAAGTTGCCTCTTGTATTGTTATAATGCCCAAATACCCTAGCCCAAATACCTTAGTACTTAGTAGAAGTTGTGAAGAACTTCTAAGGTTTCTGGAGCATACAACTTAGAGCAAAACCTTGCTCAGCGTGACTTTTCTAGGATATTATTGGGCTTCTTGAGGTAACTAATCCTAACCTCTTTTGAATTAGAGAATACTTCTTTGTTGTAGTATTAGAATAAGTATTAAATACTTAGAAGAATATCACGAATAGAATTGGTATTACCACGGTAGAAGGGTTTAAAGAAGAATAATCAAGCGTACTTACATGGGGTTTTCTGATGAACTTATATAGCTCGCCGGGTAGGAAGTCTTGCTTGACTTTCCATAGAATTGTGAACCCTCTGTTTAGAATGACCTTGAGTAGTCTTTGATAGATGCGTGACTATTATGGTGACTCTCTGTGGCGACATATTGACTTAGCGGTGGTTTTATTGAGAAGGTATGTGATTCTTCCTAAAGCATGATATTTTACAATATATATATAGTGCGGTAGGCGATACGTATGTTAAGCGAATAACACTTACGGCAATGCCTCCGGCTTAAGCTTTGAATAACACTTACAGAATGCCTCACGGCTTAAGCTTTGAATAATAAAGATCTGAAAGCATTTCATAAGAATACTGAATCATTTTTTAACAGAAGAGAACTAATTGGTTTTTAAACAGAAGCTTAAGAGTTATACTAGCTTTATGGGAAGTTAAGTATAACCACTTAAGATTGATAAAAGAAACAGTTTGCCTATGTGTTTATAACAGACTTATATTGAATTGTGAAAAAGAATAATAAGATGGTTTGATAAGTAGACATGATATGATACTATGTGTGTTAGTGTCTTGTAACGTTTGTGTAAAAGAGTATTCTTGTTGTACTTATGTTGTTAACGATAAGCTGTTAGGTTAGTGTAACATCACTCACCTCTTGACATATTGCAGGGGTTAAAGCCCTCCGATGCGGGGTAGACTCGGCGATGCAGGACCATGATTGAGAATACCTCATGCGGGTCCAAGGGACCTACGCGGAGCTACGGGAGTTCGAGTTAGTGTGCGGGGTTATACCTCACGCGGTCCACGTGGCCATGCGGACGGCGAGTCGGGGCGATGCCGAGTAGCTACCCTCGATGCGAGGTTATATACTCTATGCGGGCCTATGTGATTGGCCTACGCGGACTCTGGAGTCCGTGATTAGGCTTGCATGGTGATACTAAGGCGGTTACTGATCGATCATTCGCGGCGTAGAAAAGACACATTCTGCTTTACCTATTCTGCTCTTGTTTGTGATATGTATGTGCGGTTTCCTTAGTTGTTTATACATACTTGCAAAAGCTGTTTTTAAAAATGATATGTTTCATTTAAGTATTTTCTGATTTCATATACTTAGTACTGTTGTCTTGACCTCCTTGGGGCTGCGTTCATCTGCGGTAAGGGCGGCAGTGCTAGATCCATTCTTAGGATCTGCGTTGGTGTCGAGCTCCATCTTTTAGGAGGCTCTACTTTTAGGTATGATCTCCTGTTGTAGATAGTTTTATCTGATCGAGGGTATGGCGGAACCTGTCCGCCATAGTTGTATATTTCCTTAAGTGCGTAGTCATATTTATGCGATTATCGGATGTAGCTGCTAAACCATGTTTATATATATATGCCGAAAGCGATGTTTTCTCACATAAAGCGTATGCTTATTTTATAAAGCTGTTTCATATCTTGCTTTATATTTCCGATTACTACGATGTATGACTACTTGGGTGCCGGTAAGGCACGATCCACGGGCCGGGCAGTCGTGACAAAAGTGGTATCGAGCGATTAATCCTCGGAAAGTGTCTGAGCCGTATCTAGTAGAGTCTTGATTATCGGTGTGTTGTGCACCACACCAATGTCGAGGCTATAGGATATTTAGGATTGGTTTCCATTCTTCTCATTACGAGATCGTGCTTTAGAGGCATGTTATAGGTTGGATCCTCTAACGTATTCCTTTCTATGCTGATTATGCCTCACGTAAGGCAACTCGGGCCCAGAAGGGCAAAGCGAGGAGGCGCTAGCGAGACACCCAGTCACGAGGCTCGAGCCCGTCTATACGAGGCAGCGAGTTACATGGCGCCGCCCGGCCAGAGAGACCACAGTACCACCTCCCATCCCACGGCACAGGCGGAGGAGTTAGGTACAAGAGATGGCCCGACTATTGGCTAAAGTTGTGGCCCGTCTGAGGAGAGGCTGGATCACGGCGATTCCGGTTCGGCTCGGCTCGCGCTCGTGGTGCACCCGAGGGCGAATAGTCCGAGACTACGAGATTTCTTGAGTTGTAGCCGCGAGTTTCTGGTCGAGCGGAGGATGATCCGAGAGTTCATCCGTCGCCCAAGGATCGTCACGGGTGATCAAGGCCTCAGAGACAGTCTGTGACGCCCGGTTCGCATCGGTGCGTGATACCGCGATCGATTGGTTTGATTCATGGGAGTTATCCCGAGGAAACCTGCGCCTACTCGGGATGAGTTCTCGGAGGCTTTCCTCACTCACTTCTTGCCTCCACAGATGAGAGGCGCGGGTGATAGATTTTTTCTGCTGAGGCGGAGAGGGCCTGCCGTCGGGAAGTACAATGTTGAGTTTGATTCTTTGGCTCGATATGTCCAGCATTGGTGGCGGATATGGAGGATAGGGTGCACCGCTATGTCAGGCTGAGGCGACTATATGGCGAGTCTTGTGCGAGTGTGGCTCTTCACTGGTATGGATATTACCGCGTGCGGCTCGCGCCCTTGGATGCGAGGCGCAGAGGTCGATGAGTGGGCGAGCGGCGAGAAGAAGGCGGGGCGGGAGGGTCTTACGGTGGCTATCGTGGTGGCGACCTCAGCGATCTAGATTTGCACCACGGCCGGCTGAGCACTCTGCACCGTCCTCGGCCACGGCGAGTATTCGAGGCGGATCAGGGCCCGTGGACTTCGGGATGTCGAGTAGCAGAGTGCGGCGATCGGGACCACCCGCCGGTGTGGCCGTCGGTAGATCCGCCGGGAGTTGTGATGCAGGAGTTTGTTTCGGTTGTCAGCGGCGAGTCACTATGCGGCTTGTCGACCGAGGCGATCTTGATGGTAGAGTCGACCTACGAGTTCTTTCGCCGGGTCTTCATCATCTCTCGATTACTGCCCGGAGGCGAGTACAATGGGTCGGCCAGTCGCGGCGAGTCGTGGCTCGGGTCCCAATTCTAGCGGTCCTCGAACGCATTTATGCTGTCGGTAAGCGAGGATCGGAGGCCTCACTGATGTCGCCACAGTACCTTATCGGTTTACGGTTTGATGTATATGCTTTGATAGATCAGGGTTCTACTACATCCTATATATCCCCGCTTGTTGCTAGTAGGATAGGGATAGAGCACGAGTCCATAGACCACTTTCGAGTAGCTACGCGATGGTGATTCGGTGGTAGCTCGGCGGTATATAGAGCTTGTCTGTGACCATTCTGATCGTCGGACCACTGGCGACTTGATAGAGTTGGAGATGATTGACTTCGGCGTGATTATGGGGATGGATTGGCTGGCTTCTTCTACGCCAATGAAGCTATGAGAGAAAGTAATGCGGTTCCAGTTTCACGAGGCCGGTTGTTGAGTGGGAGGGCACGGTATCGTGAGAGGTAGGTTTATTTCTACCTCGAGGCTAGGAAAATGGTGCGAAGGGTATATCTACCATCTCGTTCGGGTGTTTGATCTCGAAGGCTGCGGTACCAGATTTTGATCGGTTCGATAGTCGTGAGTTCCCAGGGCGTGTTTCGGATGACCTCCGGGTATCCCTCACGAAAGGAGATCGAGTTTTGTATAGATGTGTTGCGGATACTCGGCTTTATTTCCATTCCTCCATACGAGAATGGCACTGCCGAGTTGAGAGAGTTGAAGGACCGGTGAGGATTTCTTGGAGAAGCGGCTTCATCGTGCCTAGTGTTTCTCCACAGGAAGCGCGATTGTTCGTGAAGAAGAAGGGCGGGGCCGCGCATGTGTTGATTACTGACGGTGAACAAGGTGACCATTAAAGCAGATACCCTTCCTGGATTGATGATTTGTTCGACCGGTTGCGAAGTGCGAGATGTTTCTCAAGATTGATCTGCGATCGGGCTATCATCAGTGCGAGTCGAGAGAGGTGGATGTCCTAGGATGCATTCGGACGTGCAGGCATTATGAGTTGTCATGTCTTTTGGGTTGACCAATGCTCGGCGGTATTCATGGATTTGATGAACCGAGTGTTCAAACCATTTTTGGACACGTTTGTGATAGTGTTCATTGATGATATCTTGGTTTATTCGCTCGGGCGGGAGCACGCGGAGCACGAGGCTGTCTTGCGATTCTCCAGACCAGCGATTATCGCCAAGTTTTCCAAATGTGAGTTTTGGTTGACTTGATGGCGTTTCTTGGGCATATTGTCGGTGATGGCATTAGTGGATCTGGCCAAGATCGAAGCGATCGAGGACTTGGCCTGAACCTACTACTCCGAGAGGTTGCGATTTTACGGGCCTTGCAGGATATTATCGGGCGTTCGTGGAAGTTTGCTTCTATCTACGCACCATTGACTAGGGTGACTCGGAAAGCGGCCAAGTTTGATGGTGATGCTTGTGGCGGGGTTTCGATTCTTTGAAAGAGAGGCGACCGCCCCGTTCTTACTCTTCGGAGGTCGGATGGTTATGTCGTGTATTGTGATGCGTCGGGCATCGGGTTGGGATGTGTGTTGATGCGGCATGGCGAGTTATAGCATATGCATCGACGGTGAAGAAGAAACACGAGAGAACTACCCGCGTGATTTGGAGTTGGCGGTGTGATTCACGCTTTGAAGATGCAGGCACTATTTGTATGGGGTTCACGTGGATATTTTTGAGACCACAAGAGCCTCGGTATATCTTCAGCCGGAGGAGTGAACTTACGGCGAGAGGCGGTGGTTAGAGTTGCTTAAGGATTACGATATTGATATCTGTACCACGGGAAGGCGATGTTGTGGCGGATGCTCTTAGTCGTAGGTCGATGGGAGCCTATCGGATGGGCAGCTAGAGAGGAGGGACATGGTTCGTGATTTGCATCAGTTAGCGAGCCTTGGTGTCCGTTTGATTGATTCTGATAGCAGTAGGGTTAGAGTTCGTGAGGTTGCCGAGTCTTCCATCGTCGAGGAGGTGAAGAGGCAACAGTTCGAGGATCCCGTTTTGACACGTTATCGTGATACAGCTCTTCGTGAGGGCAAGGGTCCTTTTGAGGTAGCTTTGATGGGTGCTAAGGTTTGAGAAGCGGTTGTGTGTTCCCGGATGTTTGAGGACTTGAGTTCTTGGGGAAGCACGGTAGCGGCGTTACTATCCATCGAAGTCGACCAAGATGTACCACGACCTTAGATCCGTGTATTGGTGGGATGGCTTGAAGAGGGCGTTGCGAGTTCGTAGCTCGGTGCCCGTGTTGTCGGCGGTGAAGGTAGAGCACGGAGGCACGGTGGTTTATTCTGACGATAGAGATCCCGCACGGAAGTGGGAGGTGATCAACATGGACTTCATCACGGGATTACCTCGCACTCGGAGGAGACATGATTCTATATGGGTTATCGTCGACGGTGGCGAAATCAGCCCACTTTCTTCCGTCAGGGCGACTTTTGGTGAGGATTATGCGGACTTTACATCAGAGATCGCCGATGCATGGAGTCCCTACTGATCATATCGGACATAGGAGCCCGGTTCTGGCTAACTGGAGTCCTTCGAGAGGGTTTAGGGGCGGTGAGCACAGTGCTGCATTTCATCCTGAGCAGCACGGACAGCGAGCGCACTATCCGGACTCTCGAGGATATGCTGCGAGCTGTGTTATTGACTTCGATGGTAGTTGGGAGGATCATTTGCCTCTAGTTGAGTTCGCGTATAATAATAGCTACCACTCCGGTATTGGATGGCGCCTTATGAGGCCTTGTATGGGAGGAAGTGCGGATCGCCTATAGGTTGGTTCGATGTGGGCGAGTGCGGCTAGTGGGACGATTTGGTACGTGGCGGTGGATAAGGTGAAGCTTATCCGAGGCGGCTATCGACGGCTTCGAGTCGGCAAGTCGTATCACGGATCATCGTCGTCGGCATCTTGAGTTCGAGTTCATGATTGGGTTTTCCTAAAGGTGTCACCCATGAAGGGTGTGATGAGATTCGGGAAGAAGGGAAACTTCGACCCAGGTACATTAGGCGTTTAGTTGTCGCGAGGTAGGCAAGGTTGCCTACGAGTTGGATCTGCCGTCCGATCTGGAGGCGATGCATCCGGTTTTCACGTATCTATCTTTGAGGAGATGTATCGGGGATGCATCTAGGGTACACCGATTGGCGATGTCCAGTGGCCAGGGGTTATCGTATGAGGAGATTCCCATAGCGATAGTCGATCGTCGAGTTAGGCGTCTGCGGACCAGGGCGTGGCTTCCGTCAAAGTCTTGTGGCGGAGCGAGCTCGAGGAGGAGATGGCGTGGGAAGCCGAGGAGGACATGAGGCAGAAGTATCCTCACCTATTCCCACACCTCCGGGTAATTCACTTTCCTACTTGTAAATTTTAGTTATCATTTCGCACAAGTGTTGTTCGTGGCGTGTGTGGCATTTGCAAGCTGTTAAGTTATGAAGAATCTTATCGTTAAGCGTCTTGGGAAGGAACATTCGACGAATGTTTCTAAGTGGGAGAATGTTATACCCATATTTCAGTATGTACGTGGGAATACGTCTGAAAGTCTAGCCTTAAAGTTTAGGCAAAGCGTTTTTATTTGTACACAACTTCGCTAAAAGAATCGTTTTTCGGCCAAAGCGTTTTCACGACTTTGTTGGGTAAATTCGGCTATGCCATTTCTAATTTTTGCGGATTTTTCCGAGAGGCGAAACATTTTGGACCAACGGAGGCGACACTTGGCACCTCCCATTGATGAACTTGAATCGTCCATTGGGCGAAATTGGAGAGCAATGGCACGTTTTTGTGCCTTGTTCACAAGTCAAGGAGTTGGTAGGATATTTGTGTATAGTTAATCCTCACCCTACACTTGCCTTGCACTTGTCTTAATCTTGGCCGTTGGTTGGCCACTTCTTGACCTATAAATACCCCTTAGAGATGAAGAGTTCTTCATCCACAAATCTTTCAAGTCTTGAAAAACCTCTCCTCTCCCTTTGTAGCCTCTTTTCGTCCAACACCTCCCCTCCTTGTGAAGGCCCTGGCGAATACCCCTCTAGCCTAAGAAGTTTGGAGGCCCCACTAGCCTAGCCAAACCTACCCCCTCCTTGGTAGAAAAGTTGCCTTCTTGTATTGTTATAATGCCCAAATACCTAGCCCAAATACCTTAGTACTTAGTAGAAGTTGTGAAGAACTTCTAAGGTTTCATGGAGCATACAACTTAGGAGCAAAACCTTGCTCAGCGACTTTTCTAGGATATTATTGGGCTTCTTGAGGTAACTAATCCTAACCCTCTTTTGAATTAGAGAATACTTCTTGTTGTAGTATTAGAATAAGTATTAAATACTTAGAAGAATATCACGAGAATAGAATTGAGCTGTTACCAGAGAAGGGTTTAAAAGAAGAATAATCAAAGCGTACTTACATAGGACTGTTTTCACGATGAACTTATATAGCTCAGGGTAGGGAAGTCTGACTTTCCATAGAATTGTGAACCCTCTGTTTAGAATGACCTTGAGTAGTCTTTGATAGATATGCGTGACTATTATGGTGACTCTGCCCGCGCGACATATTGACTTGGCGGTGGTTTATTTGAGAAGGTATGTGATTCTTCCTAAAGCATGATATTTTACAATATATATATGATGCGGTAGGCGTATATGTTAGCGAATAACACTTACGGCAATGCCTCACTTAAGCTGAATAACACTTACAGCAATGCCTCACGCTTAAGCTTTGAATAATAAAGATGCGAAAGCATTTCATAAGAATCTTGAATCATTTTTAGAAGAGAACTAATTGGTTTTTAACGAAGCTTAAGAGTTATACTAGCTTTATGGGAAGTTAAGTATAACCACTTAAGATTGATAAAAGAAGCAGTTTGCTATGTGTTTATAACAGACTTATATTGAATTGTGAAAAGAATAATAAGATGGTTTGATAAGTAGACATGATATGATACTATGTGTGTTAGTGTCTTGTAACGTTTGTGTAAAAGAGTATTCTTGTTGTACTTATGTTGTTAACGATAATTTGTTAGGTTAGTGTAACATCACTCACTCTTGACATATGCAGGGGTTAAGCGCCCTCCGTCTGGGGTAGACTCGGCGATGCAGGACCATGATTCGAGAATACCTCATGCGGGTCAAGGGACCTATGCGAGCTACGGGAGTTCGAGGTTAGTGTGCGGGGTTATACCTCATGCGGTCCATGTGGCGTGCGGACGACGAGTCGGGGCGATGCAGGAGTAGCTACCTCGATGCGAGGTTATATACTTTATGCGGGCCTATGTGATTGGCCTATGCGGACTCTGAGTCGAGTTAGGCTTGCATGGTGATACTACGGGCAATTGGCCTGCTCGATCATTCGCGACCTAGAAAAGACACATTCTGATTTACCTATTCACGCTCTTGTTTGTGATATGGCACTATGCGGTTTCCTTGGTTGTTTTATACATACTTGCAAAAACTATTTTTAAAAAATGATATGTTTCATTTAAGTATTTCTGATTTCATATACTTAGTACTGTTGTCTTGACCTCGCCCGGGCTGCGTTCATGCCGCAGGTAAAGCGGCAGTCTTAGATCCACATTCTTAGGATCTCTACGTTGGTGTCGGGAGCTCCATCTTTTTCGGAGGCTCTACTTTTGGGTATGATCTCCTGTTGTAGATAGTTTTGTCTGATCGGGGTATGGCGGGGCCTGTCCGCCATAGTTGTATATTTCCTTAGAGGTATGTAGTCGTGTTTATGCGATTAATCGGATGTAGCGCTAAACCATGTTTATATATATATCGAAAAGGCGATGTTTTCTCACATAAAGCGTATGTCTTATTTTATAAATCGTTTCATGTCTTGCTTTATATTTCCGATTACTCGATGTATGACTACTTAGGTGCCGGTGAGCACTAGTCACGGGCCGAGCAGTCGTGACGATATCTTCCATTATTATTGTTACATGGGCATGTCTAGATGATGTGGACATGTGGTCATTATGGTTATTCTGGCGAGTATCGTGACTTACGGTTGTGATGGTGCGTAGCTGTTTACTGCCCCGTCGGCTACGTGGCGGTGGATCCGGTATAGGTTATTGCACGCGCGCGTGTCGCAGCGAGTCGGTGTTTGGATGGAGCCGTGACTTACGGATGTGATGCAGTGCGTGGTCGATTCACTTGCCCCGTCATTCGTGGCGCGGTGGGCGGTGGAGGCTATTGCACCGCCGCGTGTCGACTTCATGATATGGTTATGCGGTATTATTGATACGGTCGGATATGGTAGTTATCTTGTCGTCACGGTTTTTATACAGGTGGGACACGGTGTTCATGATACTCCTTGGTGTTGTTATATCATAGGCCGGCGGTGAGGAAGAATTCCACGACACAGTGATGAATTGGAGGCGTGAGTCACGACTTGATATAATGCTTATATGTTGTGTCTTGTAGTTTGGTTATCATCATGTCTCCGCTTTATATAGGATGTATGATTTCATTCTGATATTCTGATTTCACATACTTGGTACTGTTGTCTGACCTCCTTGGGGTGCGTTCATGCCGCAGTAAGGTACATCACCGTCGATCCCCGCTTTAGGATCACATTTCAGCGTGTTGGGAAGCTCCGTTCCTTGGAGGCTTATCTTTTGGTATGTTACCACAGTGCAGTCAGGTTCTTGTACATTCAGGGGTATGGCGGGGCCCTGTCCCGTCATAGTTGTTGTAAAAATCTTAGAGGTCTGTAGCACTGTTGTGGGCAGGGTTGTAAAAGGATTAAACTGTTCGGGTTTTATGTATATACTGAAGGCAACTGTTTTGGTTGGCCTGTTTATTTATCATACCTCTTGATCCATGTCTATTTGCATGTTTTAAGTTTTATTTCCGCTGGTTTTTCTCTGATGTTGTATCACTAGGGTGCCCGGGGTAAGGCACCAGTCACGGGCCCGGGTTCGGGTCTTGACAAAGTGGTATCAGAGCAGTTAGTCCTCGGAAAGTGTCTACAGACCGTGTCTAGTAGAGTCTTGATTATCGATGTGTTGTGCACCACATCTATAATCAGGAGGCTATAGGACATTTAGGATTGGTTTCCATTCTTCTCATTCTGAGATCGTGCCTTAGAGCTGTGTGATAAGATTGGACCCCTCTGACGCATCTCGTTTTTACCAGTTATGCCTCGCGCAGGCAACCGGGCCTGGAAGGCAAGCGGCGAAGGAGGCTGAGTAGAAGCGGGCGAGACCACGATACTGAGCCTCCATCCGCGATGCGGAGCAGAGGAGATGAGTTACAAAGGTGGGCCCGATTAATGGCGGGGTTGTGGCAGGACTTGAGATAAATTGGGCCAGGCGGTTCAAGAGCACCGATGGTTCACCTAGATCAGATAGTTCGAGGCTACGGGATTTTCTGAGTTGTAAACCGCCAGAGTTTTATGGGTCGAGGCCTGAGGATGATCCGCAGGAGTTCATCCGACAGTTACAACAGATCATGAGAGTGATCAAGGCATCGGAGACCGAGTCGGTGGTCCTAAGTTCGCGCATCGTTTGCGTGTTACCGCGATCGTGGTTTGATTCGTGGAGCTGTCAGGGAGAGCATGCACTTCCGGTGTGTGGAACGAGTTCTCGAGGCCTTTCTTGCACATTTCTTGCCTCCCGGATGAGGAGGGCTCGGGCCGATTTTGGTGTTGCGGCGAGCGGGCGACGTTGGGAGTACAATGTGGAGTTCGACTCATTGGCCCAGACGTCCCAGCGTTGGTAGCTAGTATGGAGGATCGAGTGCACCGATATGTTCTGAGGCTCGATGATTACCTAGCAGAGTTGTTGGTGTAGCTCTTCACGGCATGGACATTGCGCGTGCGCAGCGTATGCACTTGGATGTGAGGCGGATAAATCGACGGAATGGCGAAGGTCGGCGAGAAGAGGGCGGAACAGCGAGGTCCTTTGGTAACGTTCGGCGGACCGCCTCGGCAGTGAACTAGTTATGTACCTCCGCGATCTGCAGTGGTCCTCCACGCCGGGACGCCGGGATATTCGGGAGCGGTCGTGGCTCCTGTGTTTCAGATTTTCGGGGAGTAGGAGTACTCGCGGATGAGGCCACCGTATCTCGGTGTGACCATTGTGGTAAAGCCCATAGAGAATGCCGTCTTGGTTTGGGAGATTGCTATACTTGCGGCCAGCAGGGCCATTTGTGAAGGCGTCAGGCGGGTATTGCTGGTGGGATAGCCAGACTACTAGATCGATTGCGGGTTCTTCACCTTCCATAGCTAGGCGGGATGTTCATACACCGGTGAGGCCACGGTAAGTCGCGGTGGAAGTTTCGATTTTAGCGGTCCTTTGAACCGCCTATGTTGGTATATCCTTAACCTCTAGAGTTTGTATGTATTGATGTCCGATGATGTGTTTAGTGTTATGATCGGGTAGCTTTGTGCTAAAATGTGATTTAGAAACACAGTTAGTGAAAAAGGGTAAGTCCTGGTAGTGTGAAATAGAAGTGGTAGCTTTCGACTTGTATAGGTAAGATTGTTCGGATCGGGAACAAGAGTTTGGCGTTTGGGGGTCGGGTTGAGGACCATTTGCGGGTCAACCGTGTGCGGATTAGGGTGGGGTCGATTCGAGGTGGTCCCGCAGAGTAGGGTCACGAGGGTGCTAGGCCCAGTTTAGTGACCATCGTATGAGTTCGTGGATATGTTCGACGAAGCGGTTCGTGAAGGCCGGAATGGCCTTAAAGAAGATTGAGGTTAGTAAGATGACCAAGTTTGGAGGTAGTGACTCAGAGATTTTGGAACCGCGATGGTGAAGTGTGATGTATACTAGAAGAGTTCAAGTGTTCGAGAAGGGCACGACGAGTAAGGAAGGAAGAGAACATGTGTTATTTCGTGGCCAGGCGTGGCGTTGGCAACTTGTTAGAAGGACTTCATCGTAATCCGTCTTGAGAAGGAACATTCGGGACGAATGTTTCTAAGGAGGGGAGAATGTTATACCCCGTATTTCGGAGTATATATGGGGCGTGCGTAGAAATTTGAGCCTTAAAGTTAGGCAAGGTTCGAATTTTGTGCACAACACCCGGTTAGAGTCGTTTTTCGACGAAACGTTTCCACAACTTACGTAGGGAAAATTCCGGCTATGTCCTTTTTAATTTTTGCGGATTTTAGAGGGAACATTTTGGACCAACGGGAGGGTGACATGTGTCACCCTCACATTGGAAGCAAGGGGCGGCAACCCTTGGACGATTTGGGCTTGCTTTATGGCCTTGATTTGTGCCTTGTTTTGTGGCTTGTTTTGTGGAGTGTTTTGTGGAGTAGAGTTAGGGTGCACTTGGCTTGATCATGGCCTTACACTTGCCTTGCACATGGCTTAATCTTGGCCATTGGTTGGCCTTTGCTTGGCCTATAAATACCCCTTGAAGTGAAGACTTCTTCATCCACTCCTCTCTTTGTATAAGTATTGAAACCCTCTCATCCCTCTTGTTGACTCTCGTCCAAGAGCCCTCACTAGTAAAGGCCCTTGGCCGAGAAACCCTACCCTTTGTGTAGCCTTAGCCACACCCCCTTCCTTGGAGTTGTTCTCGTGAGATACCCTCCCTTGGTTGAGAAATACTCTCAAGTATTGTTATTATGCCCAAAATACCTTGGCCTTATACCTTGTAGTATTCCAAAGTTACCTCTATACGTAGAGCAGGAGATACTACCTTTTGTCCTTTAGTCTCAAACCGAAACCACTAAGGAAATCTTCATAGTTGGTTGAAGTATGTAAAGTAGAAGTTGGTTAGAACTTCTAAGGGTTGTTTGGAGCGGATTGGAGCGCGCGGAGTAGGAGCTAAACCTTGCTCAGGATCGACTTTTATCTCGGATAATTTTGGGCTTATCGAGGTAAATAATCTTGTCCTTTGGTAATTGGAAATTACACGTCGTTGTAATATATAGTTGAAGTATACTATATATAGAACTGAACTTATTATTGTGGCAATGTCTTTTGACTTAAGCCTGAATTTAAAGAAAAGAACTGAACTGTACTTACATAGTATTCTGACAAAGAGACTTGTGTAGTTTCTTGTGTAGTAATTGTACACGTCGGATTAGATGTATAACCCCCGGTTGGCTTGGTAGCCTCGATAGAGGAGAGATTCTATGTTGCGGGGAGAGTCTTTGCGAATTTTACGTAGAGTATGGGAACCGTGTGTTTAGAAGTTAATAAGCGCCTTGTGGCCTTATAGGTTGAAGTACTACGTGTGGCGTGATCTACGTGGCTTAAGGAGTAGCCGGCGGTTTGAGGTACTTGGAGCGTTTTGCTATTAGTCGATAATCGTCGCGAGGTATGTGAACCTCTTCCTAGCTCTTCTAGCATGATATGTGTATAACTATGTAGTACGGTAGACGTACATGTGTTAAATGTATTTGATTGGTTTAAAACATAAAGTGTTATAACGGCTTTATGGGAAGTTGGTTATAACAGCTTTATGTAGTAAGTGCTTGTGGTTTTTAAAAGGTAACTGGCTTGATGTGTGATAATAAAGAACTGGAAGTATTTCAAAAGATTTATGAATCATTTTGAAAGAAGAGTAATACTTGGTTTTGAAAACATAAGAGTTATACTAGCTTTATGGGAAGTTAGGTATAACGTCTTAAGAGTAATAAAAAGAATGGTTTACTGATTTTTAGAAGTTAAGAGACTTAATCTTAAAAGATAAGAGACTTGACTTAATTAAATTAATATGAGTTTTGTGTGAAACCTCATTCGTGAGTAATGAGTACGTGGTTTTAAAAGGAATAATGTTTCTTGATGTGAAATCGAATGTGTGTCGACAAACCAACTGCAGCGTTAATAAAGGAAAATGTATTGAATAATGAAGTATTACTAAAACGGTAGAAACCTCCATCTGTAGAAGCTAAGATGAGACAAAATGATATTACATTTTCTAGATCATACGCTTAATAAGATATTATGAATAAGAATAACCTACACTCATATAAGGCATATGTTACTCAATTGTTTTAAAAGAGATTAAGACATTGAACTATGAAACTTTTCTAAAATAAAGAGCCTTGAGTAATTGGAATTAGGCAAACTGGAACCTTAGGGAAAAGAATGTGGTTGAAAAGGGAAGTGTTTTGGTTTACCTAAAAATGTGAGTCACTCTATTTTTATACTACGGGTATCGGGTGACTTTTATAAAAGGAATGGATCTCTTTTAAAAGGAATTTAGCGTACGTAGTACTTTAGGGTTAACACCCGGACTTTGATATAAAATGAAAGTACTTTGAGTTGTGTATAACTTGCCTATACTTGTTGTTGTATAACTTGCCTATGCTTGTTGTTGTGTAACTTGCCTATGCTTGTTGTGGATAACTTGCCTATGCTTATTGAGATAGCCTTTGTTGTGCAAGTATTGTGTTTCTATATTACCGCGTCTCTCGATGAAGGGCCGATTGACTTGTTGAGACTTACTTGGATCTTGGCGATGTGGAAGATTCCACGGGTATGCTTCCATTATTATTGTTACATGGGCATGTCTACACCGATGATGTGGACATGTGGTCATTATGGTTATTTACGGCGAAGTATCGTGACTTACGGTTGTGATCGGGTGCATGCTGTTTACTTGCCGCCGCCTACGTGGCGGTGGATCTGGTATAGGTTATTGCACCGCCACGTGTCGACTTCAGCAGTCGATTTGGATGGAGCCGTGACTTACGGATGTGATGCAGTGCGTGGCGATTCACTTGCCCCGTCGCCTACGTGGCGCGGTGGAGTAGTGGAGGCTATTGCACGCCGTGTCGCCTTCATGATATGGTTATCTGGTATTATTGGTACGGTCGGATCTGGTAGTTATACTTGTCCGTCACGGTTTTATGGCAGTGGGACTCGTGTTCATGTATACTCCTTGGTGTTGTTATATCATAGGCTGGCGGTGAGGAAGGAATTCCAGCACGCAGTGATGAATTGGAGGCGTGAGTCACGACTTGATATAGCTGCTTATATGTTATCGTAGTTTGGTTATCACGCATGTCTCCGCTTTATATAGTATTATGATTTCATTTCTGATATTCTGATTTCACATACTTAGTACTGTTAGATCGACCTCTTGGGGGCTGCGTTCATGCCGCAGTAAGTCGTCATGTCGATCCATTTAGGATCACATTTCAGCGTGTTGGGAAGCTCCGTTCCTTGAGGCTTATCTTTTGGTATGTTACCACAGTGCAGTAGGTTCTTGTACATTCAGGGTATGGCGGGGCCTGTCCGTCATAGTTGTTGTAAAAATCTTAAGTGCAGCTTGTTGTGGGGTTGTAAAAGGATTAAACTGTCGGGTTTTATGTATATCACGAAAGGCAACTTTTGGTTGGCTGTTATTTATCATACCTCTTGATCCATGTCTATTTGCATGTTTTAAGTTTTATTTCATGGTTTTTCTCGATGTTGTATCACTAGGGTGCGGGTAAGGCACTACCACGGGCCAGGTTCGTCTTGACATCTAGCGCTTTCTTGCCACCTGTGGCGTGAACGCAACCCCGAAGGAGAGTCGATCTAACAGTACCAAGTATGTGAAACTATAAGGTACTTAAATGAAATCAAAGTATTTAAAACCATTTGCAAATACAATCAGTTCAATTGCACATAGTGTCATATCACAAACAAGAACAATAATAGGTAAGCGTAATGGTCTTTTCTAGACCGCGAATGATCGAAGCAGGCGATCGCCCATAGTATCATTATCGTGCCTAATCACGGACTCCGTAGTCCGCATAGGTCACTGCAGACCGCATGAGGTATTCCTCACACGGGGTAGCTAACCCGGTACCTCACGGACTCCGCGATCCGCATAGTCTCAATAGACCGTAGTCACAGGCATCGCATAGGGCATCCCCCGCATCGGGATAAAACACCCGGAATGATCAATCCTGGAACTCCCGCAGTTCCGCATAGTCACACAGACTGCATAGGCCGTATAGACCCGCATCAAGGGTGGCAAGCCCTCGGTATAACAAGTCAAGGGGGTATGTGATATAATAACGATAACGGTCTTAACGTTTAACAACGTAAGCACAAGAATAACATCACAAGACACTAACACACGTAGTATCATAACATGTTTACTTATCAAACCATCTTACTATACTTTGCAGAAGTCAATACAAGATTTTCATAAACAAATAAGTAAAACCGTTCCTTTTATCTTTCTTAAGTCGTTATACCTAACTTCCCATAAAGCTAGTATAACTCTTAAGCTTTATTTAAAAATCGATTACTCTTCTTTAAAAATGATTCATAATTCTTTTGAAATACTTCAAGGTTCTTATTATTCAGGCTTAAGTCAAAAGACATTGCCGTATGACTACGTTCAGTTAACACCCGTACGTCTACCGTACTATATACATATACTTTAAAATATCATGCTCGAGTATAGGAAGGATCACATACCTTCCGGCGAAATCCACCGCCAAGTCGGATATGTCGCGCAGAGAATCGACCTATAATAGTCAAATCGTCTATCAACGTCTAGACTATTCCGTAAACGATTCTAAACAGAGGGTTCTCTATTCGGAAAATTGGGCGCACTTCCCTACCCGTCAAGCTACTCAAGTCTCGTGAAAACGATCACATGTAAATGCGGTTCAATTATTCTTCTTTAAACCCCTGCGTGATAGCGATTCAATTCTATATCATACCCTTCTAAGTATCTTATACTCAAGTCTTAGCTATATTATATGTAATATCCAATTACAATAGAAGGACAAGAGTATTTACCTCGATAAGCCCAAAATTATCCAAGTATAAACGTCGATCCTGAGCAAGGTTTAGCTCCTAATTTGTACGCTCCGATAGCCACAAGACTTTGACGGAAGCCACGCCGTCATGCACGCCTAACTCCGACGATCGATTATTGATATGGGAATCTCCTCATACGATAACCCCTCGGTCACCTGGACATCGTCAATCGGATGCACTCTAGATGGATCCCCGATACATCTCCTCAGCATAGAAACATGAAACACCGGATGCACTGCCTCCAGATCGGATGGCAGATCCAACTCATAGGCAACCTTGCCTACCCTGCGGACAATCTGATACGGCCCAATGTACCTTGGGCTGAGTTTCCCTTTCTTCCCGAATCTCATCACACCGCCATGGGTGACACCTTCAGAAAACCCAATCATCAACCTCGAACTCCGGATGCCGACGACGATGATCTGCATCGACTTCATCGACTCGGTATGAGCAACCACTCCTGGATAAGCTTCACCTTATCCACTGCCTGCTGCACCAAATCTGGTCCCACTAACTGCACCTCGCCCACATCGAACCAGCCAATCGGCGATTTGCACTTCCTCCCATACAAGGCATCATAAGGCGTCATCTGAATACTGGAGTGGTAGCTATTATTATATGCAAACTCAACTAGAGGCAAATGATCCTCCCAGCTACCCCTGAAGTCAATAACACAGGCTCGCGACATATCCTCGAGTCCGGATAGTGCGCCACTGTCCGTCATGCGTGGATGGAATGCGATACTCGAGCTCACTGCGTCCCTAAACCCTTCCGGAAGGACCTCAGAAGTTAGCGTAAAGCCCAGGCTCCTGCATGCGATATGATCGAAATAGGGACTCATGCGATCGACGATCTCTCGGATGTAAAGTCGGCATAATCCTCGGTAGAAAAGTCGTCCTGATGGGAAGAAAGTAGGCTGATTTCGTCAGCCTGTCGACGATAACCCATATAGAATCATGTCTCCTTTGAGTGCGAGGTAATCCTGTGATGAAGTCCATGTTGATTACCTCCCACTTCCAGGTCGGGATCTCAATCGTGCGCAACAAACCACGGGCCTGCGGTGCTCTACCTTCACTGCGACAACACGGGCCTTTGAGCTACAAACTCGCAGCGTCCTCTTCAAGCCATCCCACCAATACACGGATCCGAGGTCGTGGTACATCTTAGTCGACCCGGATGGATAGAGTAACGTCTTGTGTGCTTCCCTTAGAACCTCTGCCGAAGTCTGCAATATCCGAACACACAACGCCCTCGAACCTTAGCACCCGTGGTGCTACCTCAAAGGACCGCTTCCTTCACGAAGAGCGTATCACGGTGCAGCGTCAAACCGGATCCTCAATGTTGCCTCTTCACCTCGCCGGCGATGGAAGACTCGGCAACCTCTCGAACTCGAACCCCATCGCTATCGTAATCAATCAAGCGGACACCAAGGCTCGCTAATCGATGCAAATCGCGAACCATGCCCTCCTCCTGCCGCATCTCATAGGCTACCCATCGACCTACGACTAAGGCATACGCCTGGCATTGGCCTTCCCGGGTGGTACAGGATATCGGCGTCATAATCCTTAAGCAACTCTAACCACCGTCTCGCCGTAAGTTCGGCTCCTCCGGTGAAGATATACGGAGGCTCTTGTGGTGCGTATAAATATCCACATGAACCCCATACAAATAGTGCCTCCGGATCTTCAAGGCGTGAATCACCGCGACTCAAATCATGGGTGGGGTAGTTCCTCTCATGCTTCTTGGCGCCGGGATCGTGCGCTATAACCTTGCCTGCTGCATCAACACATCCCAACCCGATGCCGACGCGATCACAATACACGACATAGCGTCTCGACCTCCGGAAGAGTAAGAACGGGCGGTCGTCGATCTCTCCCGATCGGAAACCCCGCCACACGCATCGGTCCATTGAAACTTAGCCGCCTCGAGTCGGCCTAGTCAATGGTGCGAGATAAAAGCAAACTTCTCTGAACCGCCGATAATAACTCGCAAGGCGAGCTGCGAACCTCTGCCGGAGTAGTAGGTCTAGGCCAACTCGATCGCTTCGAACTTGGCGTATCCACGAATATCATCGGCCTGACAATATGCCCGAAAAAGCCACGAAGCCAACCAAAACTCACATTTGGAAAACTTGGCGTATAGCTGTCAGTCTAGAGAACTCTCAAAGACGATCCTCAAATGCTCGCATGCTCGCTCTGGCGAGAATAAACCAAGATGTCATCAATGAACACTATCACAAACGTGTCCAAAATGGCTTGAACACTCGGTTCATCAAATCCATGAATACCGGAGCATTGGTAAACCGAAAGACATGACCACGAACTCATAATGCGTGACGGGTCGGAATGCGATCTAGGGACATCCGCCTCTCGACTGTAGCGATGATAGCGATCGCAGATCAATCTTGGAAAAACATCTCGCACTCGCCCGGTCGAACAAATCATCAATCTGGGAAGGGGTATACGTTCTTAATGGTCACCTTGTTCACTGTAATCAACACACGCATGCGGCGTCCGTCCTTCTTCTTCACGAACAATCTGGCGCTCCCGGGGAGAAACACTAGGCCTGATGAAGCCCTTCTCCAGCAAATCTCTAAGCTGATCCTTCAACTCTCTCAACTCGGCAGGTGCCATTCTGTATGGCGGAATAGAAATAGGCCGAGTGTCTGGCAGCACATCGATACAAAACTCTATCTCTCTCTCATGAGGGATACCCGGGAGGTTGTCTGGAAACACGTCTGGGAACTCTCTGACTATTGGAACTGACTGAAAATCTGGCACTGCAGCCTCAGTATCAAACACCCGGACGAGATGGTAGATGTACCCCTTCTGCACCATCTTCCTAGCCTTGAGGTAGGAAATAAACCTACCCCTCGGCGTCTGATGTTCCTCCCACACGACAACCGGCTCCTCAGGAAACTGGAACCGTACTACTCTCTCCTTGCAGTCTACATGGGCGTAGCAAGAAGCTAGACAATCTATACCCATGATCACATCGAAATCAGTCATATCCAACTCTATCAAGTCGGCTAGGTCCGACGTATCAGATAGTCATTTGGACAAGCCCTATATACCCGCCGAGCTACCACCGAATCACCATTTGGCGTAGCTACCTCGAAAGGGTCTATGGACTCGTGCTCTATCCTCATCCTACTAGCAATAAGGGAGATATATGGGGCCAGTAGAACCGGATCTATCAAGGCATACACATCGAATCGAGCGATAAGGTACCGTGATGACATCGGTGAGGCCTCACGATCCTGCCGGTGGACAAGGCATAAATGCGGTTCGAGGACCGCTAGAATCGGGACCGCGCCACGACCTCTGCGCGACCTGCTGGTCCATGAGTACCACGCCTCGGCGATGGCGAAGGGGATGAAGACCAGCAGACCACTGGGCTGACCCTACCCTCTGCGCCTGCGGTCCGGACAGACTCGCATAATGACCTGGGCCACAAGTATAGCAAGCTCCCGGTAGTACTCTGACTCCTGAATGGAATCTACCACAACGGACACAGCGGACCTCGATCAGTTAGCACCCTTGCTACCCTGGAAGTCCGAAGTCCTGGGGCCCTGACCTGCCCCCGAATGCTCGGGCTGTACCGAAAACGATGTAGGAGTGCTCTGAGCTGGCTGTGGTGCAAATCTAGACGTCTGCTGAGGCCGTCCACCCCGAGAACTACCAAAAGAACCGGCCGTCTTGGCCTTCTTCTGCTGCTGATATCTGTCGACCCGTCGGTCTCTACGCTCGCATCCAGTGCATGAGCTCGCATACGGGTAATGTCCATGCTCGGTGAAGAGCCACACCCGCACAAGACTCGGCCATGTAATCATCTAGCTCGGTGACGTATCGGTGCACTCGGTCTTCCATATCTGCTACTAGCGCAGGGACATATCGAGCCAATGAATCGAACTCGACGTTGTACTCCCTGGCGTGCGCCTCTGTCTCAAAGAATAAAAATCGTTTACGGCGTGCCCTCCTCATGCGGAGGCAATAAGTGCGTGAGAAAAGCCTCAAAACTCGTCCCCATGCTGGAGCGCATGCTCTCCCGGAAAGCTCCTAGAATCGAACCAATCGATCGCGGTATCACGCGCGGGACGCGAATCGAAGGTCACGGACTCGGTCTCTGAAGCCTTGATCACCCGCATGATCCTCTGTAACTGATGGATGAACTCCTGCGGATCATCCTCCGGCCTCGACCCGTAAAACTTTGGCGGGATACAACTCAGGAAATCCCGTAGTATCAAACTGTCTGCCCTCGGGTGAACCACGGGTACTCGGGGCTAGGCTGGAACTATCGCATCCACTGTCCTCATGCAGCTACGATCACGCCAATAGTGGGCCATCTCCGTACCTAACTCCTCGCCCTGTTGTGGGACGGGAGGTGCGCATCTTGTGGTCTCTTTGGGGCGGCGTCATGGAACTCGCCGTCTCGGGTATAGGCGGGCACGAGCCCTCATGACTCTCGGTGTCTACTAGCGCCTCCTCGGCGCCTTGCCGCCAGGCGGGTTGCCTTACGTGAGGCATAAGCTATTCGTAAAAGGAATACGTTAGAGGTCCAACTTATAACACAACTCTAAGGCACGATCTCAGAATGAGAAGAATGGAAACCAATCCTAAATATCCTATAGCCTCCTGATTATTGGTGTGGTGCACAACACACCGATAATCAAGACTCTACTAGATACGGTCTGTAGACACTTTCCGAGGATTAACTGCTCTGATACCACTTTTGTCACGAACCGTTCCGGGGCCCGTGACTGGTGCCTTACCCGGGCACCCAAGTAGTCATACATCAGAGTAATCAGCGGAATATAAAAACAAGACATGAAACAGTTGTAAAATGAGACACAGTTTTATGTGAGAAAATGTTGCCTTTCGGCATATATATATAAACATAGTTTTGCAGTTACATCCCAACTGTACAATAGGACTACAGACCTCTAAGAAGATAAACAACTATGGCGGGACAGGGCCCCACCATACCCTGAATGTACAAAACTATATACAACAACAGGGAGATCATACCCAAAAGTCGAGCCTCCGGAGAAGATGGAGCTCCTGACACCAAAGCAAAAAGATCCTAAGGATGTGGATCTAGCACCTGCTTGCCCTTACCTGCGGCATGAACGCAGCCCCCCGAAGGAGGTCAGTACAATAGGTACCAAGTATGTGAAACTATAAGGTACTTAAATAAAATCAAAGTATTTAAAACCATTTGCAAATACAATCAGTTCAATTGCACATAGTGCCATATCACAAACAAGAACAATAATAGGTAAACTGTAACAGGTCTTTTCTAGGCCGCGAATGATCGAAGCAAGGCCAATCGCCCATAGTATCATTATGCGTGCCTAATCCTGGACTCCCGTAGTCCGCATAGGTCACACACAGACCCGCATGAGGTATTCCTCGCATCGGGGGTAGCTAACCCGATACCCTCTCGACTCGCGGTCGCAAAGTCTCAATAGACCGCGTAGTCACAGCATCGCATAGGGCATCCTCGTCGGGATAAAACACCGGAATGATCAATCACGGAACTCCGCGATTCCGCATAGTCACACAGTGCATAGGCCGTATAGACGCGTCAAGGGCAAGCCCTCGTATAACAAGTCAAGGGTATGTGATATAATAACAAGATAACGGTCTTAATCACACGACCGCTCGGGGCCGTGGATCGTGCCTTACCGGGGCACCCAGTAGTCATACATCGAGTAACCAGCGGAATATAAAACAAGACAGAAGCGCTTTATAAAATAAGACACGGTTTATGTGAGAAAACGTCGCTTTTGCATATATAAATAAACACGGTTCAAATTACATCCCAAAAGCGTATAACATGACTCACTTACTAAGGAAAAATACAACTATGGCGGGACAGGGCCCGCCATACCCGACTGCACAAAACTATCTACAACGAGGAGATCATACCCAAAGTAGAGCCTCGGAGAAGATGGAGCTCCCGACACTAACGCAAAGATCCTAAGGATGCGGATCTAGCACTGCTTGCCTTTACTGCGGCATGACGCGGCCCAAGGAGGTCGATAACAGTACCAAGTATGAGAAACTATAAAGTACTTTAAATGAAATCAAAGTATTTAAAATACCTTTTCACAAATATAATCGATTCAATTGCACATAGTGCCATATCACAAACAATACGAGAATAGGAAATCACAGAATGTGTCTAGTCTAGCGCGAATGATCAAGCAAGGCGATCGCCCATAGTATCATTCGCGTGCCTAGTCCGGACTTCGCGATCCGCATAGGTCACACGCAGACCGTGAGGTATTCCTCGCATCGGGGCAGCTAACCCGGCATCCGCCTAGGCTCCCGCAGTCCGCATAGCCTCAAGACCGCATAGTCTCAACGGACGCATAGGAATCCCCGCGTCAGGCTAAACACCGGAATGATCAATCCGGAGCATACCGCTGCTCGCATAGTCTCAACGCGCATAGGCGTATAGACCAAGATCGCGTGGGCAAGCCCTCGGTATAACAGTCAAGGGGGTAGGTGATACAATAACAGTACAACGGACTTACCGGTTAGCAACGTAAGCACAGCAAGAATGACCCCCTTACACAGCATTTCAAGACACTAACACAGATAGCATCATAATATGTCTACCTATCAAACAATCTTACTACACTTAACAGAAATCAATACAAGGCTTTTATAACAAACAAGTAAACAGTTCCTTTTTATCTTTCTTAAGTTGTTATACCTAACTTCCCATAAAGCTAGTATAACTCTTAAGCTTTTGTTTTAAAAACCAACTATTTATCTTCTGTTAAAACATGATTCAGTAGTTCTTTTGAAATGCATCCGGATTCTTATTATTCAGGCTTAAGTCAAAAGACATTGCCGTAGTTATTATTCAGGCTTAAGTCAAAAGACATTGCCGTAGTTACTATTCAGTTAACACATGTACGTCTACCGTACTATATATGTTAAAATATCATGCTTAGGAAGAATCACATACCTTCTCGGCGAAAACCTCCTGCCAAGTTGAATATGTCGCGCGCAGAGAATCAGCCTATAATAGTCACAGACATCTATCAAAGTCTAGACTACTCAAGGTCATTCTAAGCAGAGGTTCACAATTCTACGGATTGTCGGGCAGCACAACCCTACGGTGAGCTATATAAGTCTCATGTAAAGCAGTCCTATGTGAGTCTGATTCAATTATTCTTCTTTTAAACCCTTCTCTGTGATGGCGTTCAATTCTATTCGTAATATTCTTCTAAGTATTTAATACTTATTCTTATACTTCTACATGCATTCTCTAGTACAAAAGAGGTTAGGATTATTTACCTCGGTAAGCCCAATAATATCCTAGATAAAAGTCGATCCGAGCAAGGCTTAGCTCCTAAGTTATGCGCTCCGATAGCTCGAGAAACCAGAAGTTCTTCACAACTTCTACTAAGTACTAAGGGATTTGGGCTAGGGTATTTTGGGCATTATAACAATACTTAGAAGGCAACTTTTCTACCAAGGGAGGGGTAGATTTCGGCTAGGCAGGGGGTAGGCCCTCGCCAAACTTCACAAGGAAGGGAGTGTTTGGACGAACAAGGCTCAGGAGAGGAGAGGATTTTCAAGACTGGGGCAGATTTGTGGATGAAGAACTCTTCATCTTAAGGGGGGTATTTATAGGTCAAGAAGTGGCCAACCAATGGCCAAGATTAAGACAAGTGCAAGGCAAGTGTAGGGTAAAGATTTACTCCACACAAATATCCTACCAACTCCTTGACTTGTGCACAAGGCACAAAAAACGTGCCATGTTAGTCCATTTCGTCCAAATGGACGATTTCAAGTCCACCAATTGGAGGGTGCCAAGTGTCGCCCTCCCGTTGGTCCAAAATGTTTCGTCTCTCGGAAAAATCCGCAAAAATACTAAATGTCATAGCCGGAATTTTCCCTACGAAAGCTGTGGAAACGTTTCGTCGGAAAACGATTCTTTTAGTGAGTTGTGCACAAATAAAAAAAACGTCCAAGGCTTAGACTTAAGGCCAAACTTTCGTACGTACGCCCTCACGTACATACTCCGGAAATACGGGGTATAACATTCTCCCCTCCTTAGAAACATTCGTCCCGAATGTTCCTTCTCAAGACAGTTATCGATAAAGCTTAAACAGTTTGCAAGTGCCACAAATGGCCACAGAACAACACTTAGGCATAAACGATAATGAAAATTTACAAGTAGGAAAGTGAATTACCTGGAGGTGTGGGAAATAGGTGAGGATACTTCTGCCTCATGTCCTCTCCGGCTTCCCACGCCATCTCCTCCTCGAGCTCGTTCGCCACAAGACTTTGTGGAAGCCACGTCCTTGGTCAGACGCCTAACGACGATCGATTATCGCTATGGGAATCTCCTCATACGACAACCCCCGGTCACCGGACATCGTCAATCGGATGCACTCTAGATGGATCCGATACATCTCCTCAGCATAGAAACATGAAACACCGGATGCACTGCCTCCAGATCGGACGGCAGATCCAACTCGTAGGCAACCTTGCCTACCCTGCGGACAATCTGATACGGCCCAATGTACCTTGGGCTGAGTTTCCCTTTCCTCCCGAATCTCATCACACCCTTCATGGGTGACACCTTCAGGAAAACCCAATCATCTACCTCGAACTCAAGATGCCGACGACGGTGATCTGCATATGATTTCTGTCGACTCTGAGCTGTCAGCAACCTCTCCTGGATAAGCTTTACCTTATCCACTGCCTGCTGCACCAAATCTGGTCCCACTAACTGCACCTCGCCCACATCGAACCAGCCTATAGGCGATCTGCACTTCCTCCCATACAAGGCCTCATAAGGCGCCATCTGAATACTGGAGTGGTAGCTATTATTATACGCGAACTCAACTAGAGGCAAATGATCCTCCCAACTACCACTGAAGTCAATAACACAGGCTCGCAGCATATCCTCAAGAGTCTGGATAGTGCGCTCTGCCTGTCCGTCTGTCTGTGGATGAAATGCAGTACTCAGGCTCACCTGCGTCCCTAAACCCCTCTGGAAGGACCTCCAGAAGTTAGCCGTAAACTGGGCTCCTCTGTCTGATATGATCGAAATAGGGACTCCATGCAGTCTGACGATCTCTCGGATGTAAAGTCTGGCATAATCCTCAGCCGAGAAAGTCGTCCTAACGGGAAGAAAGTGGGCTGATTTCGTCAGCCTGTCGACGATAACCCATATAGAATCATGTCTCCTCTGAGTGCGAGGCAATCCTGTGATGAAGTCCATGTTGATCACCTCCCACTTCCAGGTCGGGATCTCTATCGTCTGTAACAAACCACGGTGCCTCTGGTGCTCTACCTTCACCTGCTGACAACACGGGCACTGAGCTACGAACTCTGCAACGTCCCTCTTCAAACCATCCCACCAATACACAGATCTAAGGTCGTGGTACATCTTGGTCGACCCCGGATGGATAGAGTAACGCGCGCTGTGTGCTTCCCCAAGAACCTGCTGCCGAAGTCCTGAAACATCTGGAACACACAGTCTGCCCTCAAACCTTAGCACCCCATCAAAAGCCTCAGCGACCTTGCGCCTCACGAAGAGTCGTATCACGATAACGTGCCAAACCGGATCCTCGAATCGTTGCCTCTTCACCTCTCGACGATGGAAGACTCGGCAACCTCACGAACTCTAACCCCATCGCTATCGTAATCAATCAAGCAGACACCAAGGCTCGCTAATCGATGCAAATCACGAACCATGTCCCTCCTCGCTGGCTGCACATCTGATAAGCTCCCCATCGACCTACGACTAAGAGCATCTGCCATAACATTGGCCTTCCCGGGTGGTACAGGATATCAACATCGTAATCCTTAAGCAACTCTAACCACCGTCTCGCCGTAAGTTCAGCTCCTCTGGTGAAGATATCTGGAGGCACTTGTGGTGCGTATAAATATCCACGTGAACCCCATACAAATAGTGCCTCGGATCTTCAAAGCGTGAATCACCGCCGGCTCAAATCATGGGTGGGGTAGTTCCTCTCGTGTATCTTAATTTGTCGGGATGCATATGCTATAACTCGCCATCGCATCAACACACATCCCGGCCCGATGCACGCGTCACAATACACAACATAACCATCCGGACCTGCGGAAGTAAGAACGGGGCGGTCGCCGATCTCTCCTTTAGCATTGGAAACCCCGCTCACACGCATCGATCCATCAAACTTGGCGCGCTTCGAGTCAGCCTAGTCAATGGTGCGAGAGATAGAAGCAAACTTCTCCACGAACCGATAATATCTCGCAAGGCCTAAATGCGAACCTCTGTCGGAGTAGTAGGTCTAGGCCAAGTTCGATTGCGCCGATCTTGGCCAGTATTCACTGAATTCCATCACCCGATAATATGCCCAAGAAAAGCCACGAAGTTAACCAAAACTCACATTTGGAAAACTTGGCGTATAATCAGTCTCGAGAATCACCAAGATCGCCAAATGCTCGCGTATGCTCGCTCGGCGAGAATAAACCAAGATATCATCAATGAACATTATCACAAACGTGTCCAAAAATGGTTTGAACACTCGGTTCATCAAATCCATGAATACCGCCGGAGCATTGGTTAATCCAAAAGACATGACCCTGAACTCATAATGCGTCACGTCGGAATGCGATCCTAGGGACATCCACTCTCGACTCGCACTGATGATAGCGACGCAGATCAATCTTGGAGAAACATCTCGCGCGCACCGTGGTCGAACAAATCATCAATCCCGGGAAGGGTATCTGTTCTTAATGGTCACCTTGTTCACCGTAATCAACACGTGCGCGGCGTCGCCCTTCTTCTTCACGAATAATACCGGCGCTCCCCAGAGAGAAACACTAGGCCGGATGAAGCCCTTCTCCAGCAAATCTCTCAGCTGGTCCTTCAACTCTCTCAACTCGGCAGGTGCCATTACGTATGGCGGAATGGAAATAGGCCGAGTGTCCGCAAAGACATCTATACAAAACTCGATCTCCTCTCGGGAGGATACGGAGGTCGTGCGGAAACACGTGCGGGAACTCTCGACCACTGGAATGCTGAAAATCTGGCACGCGGCCTCGATATCAAACACCCGAACGAGATGGTAGATATACCCTTCGCACCATCTTCCTAGCCTTGAGGTAGGAAATAAACCTACCGCTCGGCGATCTGGTGCTCCCACTCAACAACCGGCTCTCAGGAAGCTGGAACTGCATTACTCTCTCTGCGGTCTACATTGGCGTAGCAAGCTAGCCAATCCATCCCCATGATCACGTCGAAGTCAATCATCTCCAACTCTATCAAGTCGGCTGGGTGCCCAGGCGTAAATGGTCACAGGACAAGCTCTATATACCGCCGAGCTACCACCGAATCACCATTGGCGTAGCTACCTCGAAAGGGTCTATGGACTCGTGCTCTATCCCTATCCTACTAGCAACAAGGGAGATATATAGGACAGTAGAACCGGATCTATCAAAGCATACACATCAAACCCAGCGATAAGGTACTGTGGCGACATCGGTGAGGCCTCACGATCCCGGTGGACAAAGCATAAATGCGGTTCGAGGACCGCTAGGCTGGACCGCGCCACGACCTGCCGCGACCCGCTGGTCCATGAGTACCTTGCCCTCGGGCGAGTAAGCTGTCGAGGATGAAGAAGCGGCAACATACCTCGTAGATCGCCTACCACTGCGCCGCCCGCAGCTTCGGACAAACACTCGCGAAATGACCTGCCGGCCACACGTATAGCAAGCTCGGTCTGCTCCTGAATGGTATCTACCACAACGCACACAGCGGACCTCGAGCAGTTAGCACCCCGCTACGGAAATCAAGTCTGGGGCCCGACCGCCCCGCTTGCTCTGCTGCACCAAGATGATGTAGAGCGCTCTGCGCGGTGTGGTGCACCGACTTCACGATGCCGCCCACCACGAGAACCACCAAAAGAACCGGCCGTCTTGGCCTTCACTCTGATGATATCGCTCTACGGCGGTCTCTACGCTCCTCGCATCCTAGTGCATGAGCTCGCATCGGGTAATGTCCATGCTCGGTGAAGGACACACCCGCACAAGACTTCGGCCATGTAATCATCTAGTCCATGACATAGCGATGCACGGTCCTCCATATTCGCTACGGTGCAGGGACATATCGAGCCAAAGAATCAAACTCGACATTGTACTCCTCATGCGCCCTCCCTGCCTCAAAGAACAAGAATCTATCGGCTCGTGCCCTCGCCATGCGGAGGCAAGAAGTGTGAGAAAAGCCTCAAAACTCATCCCATACTGCTGGAGTGCATGCTCTCCCGGGAAAGCTCATGAATCAAACCAATCGATTTGCGGTATCACGCGGCCGATGCGAACCGAATGTCACAGACTCGATCTCAAGCCTTGATCACCGCGTGATCCTCTGCGGTGACGGATGAACTCCTGCGGATCATCCTCCGGCCTCGACCGTAAAACTCAAAGCGCTACAACTAAGGAAATCCGTAGCCTCAAACCATGCGCCTCGGGTGCACTACAGTCTTCTTTGGGCCGGCTGCTGCGTCCGGCTGTCCTCGTCATGCCCGCAATCCAGCAAATAATCGGAGCCATCTCTCGCACCCATCTCTCTCGCTCTAGGTGTGGGGCTGGAGGTACGTATCGCTGATCTCTTTGGGGCGGCGTCATGGAACTCGCCGTCTCGGGTATAGACGGGCTCGAGCCCTCGTGACTCTGGGTGTCTCGCTAGCGCCTCCCTGCCTTGCCCTTACGGGCGGGTTGCCTTACGTGGAGGCATAATCGTTAGAAAGGAATACGTTAGAGGGTCCAACCTATAACACGACTCTAAAGCACGATCTCAGAATGAGAAGAATGGAAACCAATCCTAAATATCCTATAGCCTCCTGATTATTGGTGTGGTGCACAACACACCGATAATCAAGACTCTACTAGATACGGTCTGTAGACACTTTCCGAGGATTAACTGCTCTGATACCACTTTTGTCACGACCCGTTCCGGGGCCCGTGACTGGTGCCTTACCGGGGCACCCAAGTAGTCATACATCAGAGTAACCAGCAGAATATAAAACAAGACAGGAAACAGTTTATAAAATAAGACACAGTTTATGTGAGAAAACGTCGCCTTTCGGCATATATAAATAAACATGGTTCAATTACATCCCAAAGTATAACATGACTACGCACTCTAAGGAAAAATACAACTATGGCGGGACAGGGCCCGCCATACCCCGATACAAAACTATCTACAGGGAGATCATACCAAAGAGTAGAGCCTCCGGAGAAGATGGAGCTCCTGACACCAACGCAAAAGATCCTAAGGATGCGGATCTAGCACCTGCTTGCCTTTACCTGCGGCATGAACGCAGCCCCCCGAAGGAGGTCAGTACAACAGGTACCAAGTATGTGAAACTATAAAGTACTTTAAATGAAATCAAAGTATTTAAAATACCTTTTCACAAATATAATCAGTTCAATTGCACATAGTGCCATATCACAAACAATAACAGTAATAGGAAAATCAGAATGTGTCTAGTCTAGCCGCGAATGATCAAGCAAGGCCAATCGCCCATAGTATCATTCTGCGTGCCTAGTCCCGGACTTCCGCATCCGCATAGGTCACACAGACTCCGCATGAGGTATTCTCGCATCGGGGCAGCCAACCCCGATCCGCCTAGGCTCCCGCAGCCCGCATAGCCTCAAAAGACCGCATAGTCTCAACAGACGCATAGGAATCCCCGCATCGGGCTAAACACCGAATGATCAATCTCGGAGCATACCGCTGCTCGTATAGTCTCACAGACCGCATAGCCGTATAGACCGCGTCTGGGCAAGCCCTCGTATAACGATCGAGGGTAGGTGATACAATAACAAGACAACGGACTTACGGTTAGCAACGTAAGCAAGCAAAGAATGACCCTTTACACAAAGATTTCAAGACACTAACACAGATAGCATCATAATATGTCTACCTATCAAACAATCTTACTACACTTAACAGAAATCAATACAAGGCTTTTATAACAAACAAGTAAACAGTTCCTTTTTATCTTTCTTAAGTTGTTATACCTAACTTCCCATAAAGCTAGTATAACTCTTAAGCTTTTGTTTTAAAAACCAACTATTTATCTTCTGTTAAAACATGATTCAGTAGTTCTTTTGAAATGCATCCGGATTCTTATTATTCAGGCTTAAGTCAAAAGACATTGCCGTAGTTATTATTCAGGCTTAAGTCAAAAGACATTGCCGTAGTTACTATTCAGTTAACACATGTACGTCTACCGTACTATATATGTTAAAATATCATGCTTAGGAAGAATCACATACCTTCTCGGCGAAAACCTCCTGCCAAGTTGAATATGTCGCGCGCAGAGAATCAGCCTATAATAGTCACAGACATCTATCAAAGTCTAGACTACTCTGAAGGTCATTCTAAACAGAGGGTTCACAATTCTACGGATTGTCGGGCAGCACAACCCTACCCGGTGAGCTATATAAGTCTACTGTAAAAACAGTCCTATGTGAGTACAGTTCAATTATTCTTCTTTTAAACCCTTCTACTGTGATGACAGTTCAATTCTATTCTGTAATATTCTTCTAAGTATTTAATACTTATTCTTATACTTCTACAGTATGCATTCTCTAATACAAAAGAGGGTTAGGATTATTTACCTCGGTAAGCCCAATAATATCCTAGATAAAAGTCGATCCGGAGCAAGGCTTAGCTCCTAAGTTGTACGCTCCGATAGCTCCAAGGAAACCTTAGAAGTTCTTCACAACTTCTACTAAGTACTAAGGGATTTGGGCTAGGGTATTTTGGGCATTATAACAATACTTAGAAGGCAACTTTTCTACCAAGGGAGGGGGGTAGATTTCGGCTAGGCTAGGGGGGGTAGGCCTCGCCAAACTTCCTGAGGGAGGGGAGTGTTTGGACGAACAAGGCTCAAGGGAGAGGAGAGGATTTTCAAGACTTGGAAAGATTTGTGGATGAAGAACTCTTCATCTTAAGGGGGGTATTTATAGGTCAAGAAGTGGCCAACCAATGGCCAAGATTAAGACAAGTGCAAGGCAAGTGTAGGGTGAAGATTTACTCCACACAAATATCCTACCAACTCGACTTGTGCACAAGGCACAAAAACGTGCTATGTTAGTCCATTTCGTCCAAATGGACGATTTCAAGTCCACCAATTGGAGGTGCCAAGTGTCGCCCTCGTTGGTCCAAAATGTTTCGCCTCTCGGAAAAATCCGCAAAATACTAAATGTCATAGCGAATTTTCCCTACGAAAAGTGGAAACGTTTCGTCGGAAAACGATTCTTTTAGTGAGTTGTGCACAAATAAAAAAAACGTCCAAGGCTTAGACTTAAGGCCAAACTTTCGTACGTACGCCCTCACGTACATACTCCGGAAATACGGGGTATAACATTAACGTTTAACAACGTAAGCACAACAAGAATAACATCACAAGACACTAACACACGTAGTATCATAACATGTTTACTTATCAAACCATCTTACTATACTTTGCAGAAGTCAATACAAGATTTTCATAAACAAATAAGTAAAACCGTTCCTTTTATCTTTCTTAAGTCGTTATACCTAACTTCCCATAAAGCTAGTATAACTCTTAAGCTTTCTGTTTAAAAATCCAGTATTACTCTTCTTTTAAAAATGATTCATAATTCTTTTGAAATACTTCAAGGTTCTTATTATTCAGGCTTAAGTCAAAAGACATTGCCGTATGACTACGCTCGATTAACACCGTCGTCTACCGTACTATATACATATACTTTAAAATATCATGCTCAAGAGTATAGGAAGGATCACATACCTTCTCGGCGAAATCCACCTGCCAAGTCGGATATGTCGCGCGCAGAGAATCAGCCTATAATAGTCAAATACGTCTATCAACGCGTCTGACTATTACAGAAATGATTCTAAACAGAGGGTTCTCTATTCTACGGAAAATTGGGCAGCACTTCCCTACCCGTCAAGCTACTCAAGTCTACTGTGAAAACAGTCCTATGTAAGTACAGTTCAATTATTCTTCTTTTAAACCCTTCTACTGTGATAACAGTTCAATTCTATTCTGTCATACCCTTCTAAGTATCTTATACTCAAGTCTTAGCTATATTATATGTAATATCCAATTACAATAGAATGACAAAAGTATTTACCTCGATAAGCCCAAAATTATCCAAGTATAAACGTCGATCCTGAGCAAGGTTTAGCTCCTAATTTGTACGCTCCGATAGCTCCAAGAACCCTTAGAAGTTTCCAACAACTTCTACTTAAATACTATAAGGGAATTGGGCTAGGGTATTTGGAAGACAACTATCTACCAAGGGGGGGGGTGTTTCGGCTAGGGCTAGAGGGGAAGAGGTTGTTTCGGCTAAGCTTCACTCGAGGAGGGGATGGGGAGAGAAGGCTTGGACGAAAAGCTCACAAGGGAGAGGAGGATTTTCAAGACTTGGAAGTGATTTGTGGATGAAGAAAACCTTCAGTTAGGGAGTATTTATAGGCCAACCAATGGCCAAGATGAAGCCAAGTGCAAGGCAAGTGTAGGGTGGAGATTCACCCAGTGTCCTTATCCATCTACTACACAAATATCCTACTAACTCCTTGACTTTGTGCAAAGGCACAAAAAGCGTGCAACCTTGGCCCAAGTTGTTGTCCATTGAGGTGACAAGTGTCACCTCCCGTTGGTCCAAAATATTTCATCTCTCGGAAAAATCCGCAAAAATAATAAATGACATAGCCTAATTTTCCCTTCGCGAAGTTTGGAAAACGTTTCGTCGGAAAACGATTCTTTTAGAGTGTTGTGCACAATATTTTCGTCCAAAGTGTCAACTAAGGCTAAACTTTTGTACGTACGTCCTCACGTACATACTCAGGAAATACGGGGTATAACAGCATTTTTGGTACGTCGGGGTTGTGTAAGGAAACTATGTCGCTAATTATAAGTTTGACTCCGAAAGAACATTCGGGGACGAATGTTTCTAAGGGGGGAAGAATGTTACACCCCATATTTACAGGACATGTTTTAAGAACGTAAGTAAGAACTCACAAGTGTTAAGATTTGAGACTTGTAAAAATTTATCGGAAATTATGGAATTATCGGAAAACGTATTATTGTGACGAATGGAAGGGCGACACGTGTCACCCCCCTTATTGATGCCTTGGTCGATTTAGGCATGGCCAATATGGTCATTTACCATAAGTCTTGGATGACTAAAGTCTTGCAAGTGTAGCTTGAGAATGTTGACTAAGTCAAAGGTCAATTAGTCTTGATATTTTGTAAGACTTCATCTAAACCACCCATTTGGTTACATCTCCATGTGTGGTATTTTGGCATGTCGGGGTTATGAAGGAAACTATGTCGCTAATTATAAGTTTGACTCCGAAAGAACATTCGGGGACGAATGTTTCTAAGGGGGGAAGAATGTTACACCCCGTATTTATAGGACATGTTTTAAGAACGTACGTAAGAACTCACAAGTGTTAAGATTTGAGACTTGTAAAAAAAAAATTATCGGAATTATGAAATTTTCGGAAAACGTATTGTTATGACAAATGGGAGGGCGACACGTGTCACCCCCTTATTAATGCCTTGGTCGAATTAGGCATGGCCATAATGGTCATTGACCATAGTCTTGGATGACTAAGTCTTGCAACTTGTAGCATGAGAGAATTGACTAAGTCAAAGGACCCACAAGGTCTTGATATTTAATAAGAGCTTATCCTAGGCACCCAAATGGTTGCATCTTGACCCTCCAAGGTGCTATTTAATACTACTAGTAGCAAGAGTGAGCTTAACACTTAGAAAAATTTCTTGAAAACTTGAAGAACATAGGCACTTGCTCTCGGGTTCTCTATAGAAAAAAAAGAAAAATCTTTGTTTGTGATCCATTTAGCTCCACACTTTAAACCAAGGTTCTTGAGGGTAGTGTAAACATATCTCAATAGAAAAATCTTGGAAAAGATAGTTTACTGGGTTAGTCAGAAACGAAAACCTAGTTGTCTTTCTAGGTTTTGTTTGGAGATTTGAAGGATATTTGTTGGTGTTGTTCTAAGGGTCTCAACAAGCGGATTGAAGTGTCTTGGAGAGGCTCTAAACTACTAAGGAGCGACTTCGGATTTGGAGTTGGATTTAGATTAGTTGAGGTATAATCTTGTCTTTTAAAAGTGTTACAAGATTATATATTTATATTGTTGTGGTTAGCTTTACATGTTGCTAGCATGAAGTTGATATGTTGAGTTTATAAGTATTATGGATTGCTTGTAGCTTAAATCCGAAATGTTATACAAGCCACTTGAAGATTGGATTACTAGTTGGTCGTTTATTAGAAATCGTCGCATGTTACTTACTTGAAGATTATGGTAGTTATAATCAAATGCGACTTGATATCATGTTATGCTACCAATTTGGATTGAAATGGAAATTGGATAAGAATTGGTATTGTTGTATTCATTATGGCCGAAATTGGACTAGTAGTTGTATTAGTTTGTTATCGTTTGTGGGGCGGAATTTTACACGTCTAGTAGGCGTGTAATCCCCTATTGATAAATTGCTTTGATTGTGCCTTAAATGTGGCGTGTTTGGTTATTGTATTCGGCCTTGAAAAAGGTGGCAAAGTTAGTAAAAACAAAGGAGGTGCTGTCCGATTTTCCGTAGAATTTAGCGACTTGACACTTATAATATTCTACGTTTGAAGTAAGGCTTTAATAGACGTATTGTGAATATTATAGGTTGACATACTACGGGCGGGACTTTGTACTTGGCAAGTTCAGACTCGCTTTTGTTCAATTATAAAAAAAGAAGCACTTTGATGAAGATTTATAGCATCCCATTTTTCTCACTTCGGAATGTGTCAATTTACTTGATACCAAATGTCGTGGAGAGAATGTTGTAATAAAGTTTGATGTAGCAAAGGCTTTTGATACTCTCAATTGGGATTTCCTTATTCGGGCGCTTCAAAGAGTGTTCGAGATCACGACCTGCCTTTATTGAGAAAGAAGAGATCTAAAGGTTGGACATCCATCGCTGCCGTGATGACGCGGTTGAGTGTTCATTCGATCCAACACAAGCGGGCTAAAGCCACAAAAGGGGGACAAGATTCATCGATTAAGTGGCAGCAAGGTTTGTGATGACTCTTTGATCTATCGGTTGACTCTGTCTTTTTAACATCCTTGATCTTGATTTGTTTCCAGGAGCAGAGATGGAATGAAATAAGCAATCAAGTCCCGGACTCGATCGAAAGCCCTATCCTCGACCTACTTCCATCTTAAAGCATTGAAAGAAAGGCGAGACTTTGTCGAGTTTCAGAGGTGAGGAGGCGTAGCAAGGAGTTCAACCGTTCCTAAATATGGAGTCAATGACTTTGAAGGGCCATTATTGAGTCAAGCAACGAAACCAGAAAAGAAGTCACATCCGAGCTAATTATAACTAACTCATCCGCTTATATTATACCAAGCAAGACCGCTTTTGCGGTTTACTCGCTAGTGTCATCACTCATCGGGCGAGCCTTTCTATTTGTACCGATTGAGTACGTCGCCCAAGACCGGACAAAATCTTTGTACCTTACCACGGAAACTCCGCTATCAATGTCGTCGCCCGGTTGCCCCAACCGACTTAACCATTTGACTTCCGACAATAAGAGAGAAGCCCTCTTGAGTAAAGGCTCTGAGTTAGAGTTCGAACTCACCTTCTTTCTTCTATTTCATAGCCTCTTCCATATTCTCAATCGGAATAGGTAGGCCAACAATCTTTTCTTTTATTAGAACCGAATCAGAAAGAGACGCAGCTAAAGAGGTCTGAATCAAATAGAGCAAGCAAGTCCAGATTCTGTTTGGCCACGGCCATTCAGTAAGGAGAAAGAAGACACGGTCTTGGGAATAGCTCAGAGGACTTCTCCGAGTAAAGAGAGAAGTAAGGGTAAGAGTCATTCCAATTCGAGGTGAAAAGTCTCTTTCGAGCGAGATCCTTTACCACGCCTAACTAAATGAAAGAAAGTAAGAGAGAGAGAGTGGCGCTATTTCAACAATGAAAATAAAGGACTTCCTTATCCTAAGGTTGTCACCGAATGAATGTAACTAATGCCGCCAGAGAGGGTGAGGTGAGTATCGTCGCATCGCCTCCGACAACTTCTTTTGCTTTGTAGCTACGGCTCTTATCCTTCCTAAGTGGTTCGTAAGTCTTTCTTAGTTTAGACTTCTAAAGATCGCCCCTTGTTCTGCTTTAGCTTTGTGAAGTATTGCTCTTGTTCTTCTTTTAGTTTCATGAAGTGGCGATTTCCCCTCTTTTGCAATCGGGCCACATAAAGACACGTTCTAGCTAATTGTCCACCCTTTCCAAGTGTGATTTCTATGTTATGTATGGCGTGCCTAAGGCATATCGGTTGAAGTAGATTCTTCTTTTGATCAATCAAAACCCTTCCCAAACTATCACGACCGATCCGGGCCCGTGATCGTGCCTACCCGCACCCTAGTGATACAACATCGAGTAATCGGAACATAAACGATACAAGACATATGAAACAATGATCCGAGAAAACTTGCCTTTCGCATATATAAAAATGACAACTTTTTCAACATGAACAGTTTAATCCTTTTACAACCACCGCCACAACAAGATTACTGACCTACGAAAGATATGACAACAACGACGGGACAGGGCCCCGTCATATCCCTGAATGTAAGCACCTACGACAACAGGGGACTATACCAAGATAAGCCTCCGGAGAAACGGAGCTTCCCAAATAAATGGCGTGACCACGAGCTAGGATCAACGATCGGTGTACCTCAACTGCGGCATGAACGCAGCCCCGAAGGAGGTCGATAACAGTGCAGAGTATGTGGCTGAAAATACATCGTAAATGAAATCATAGCGATCATATAAAGCAAGAGACAATGTATGATAACCAAACTACGCTTTACAACCAAGCCGTCATGTCAAGTTGGGACTCACGCCTCAAGTCATCACTCAAGTATAACAATGGGTCTCGTGCCCACAACATCAATCATGCGTGGAATACCTTCCTCACGGCGAGCATGATATAAAAGCACCATGGAACACACATGAACACCGTGTCCCACCGTGTCATAATATCTCATGCGGGGGTAATGCGAAGGCATAGCCGACTACTAAAACCCAGCGGTACCAACAAGGTCATGAATCGTATCATAAGATCCGTCTGCACCGTCACATGATCAAAGCCGCCACTTGCCCGCAGATATCGATGCACGCGTCTAACCTCGAACTCCCGCACTCGCGTAGGCCAATCTCATCGGCCCGCATGAGGTATTCCCGCATCGAGGGTAGCTACTCCGGCATCGTCCCCGACTTCGCGATCCGCGTGGCCACGGACGCGTGCCCATAAAGGACGACACTAACACGGAACTCGTAGCTCGCATAGGCCGGGACTGCGTAGGTATTCTCGAATCATAGGTCCATCGACGCTGAGTCTACCCGCGTGGAGGGCAGCTTAACCCCCGGAATCATCTCAAGAGGTGAATGCCACAATACTATCATAACGACTGATAGTTAATAAGCACAATCAAGGGAAACCCCTTTACCCATACATCACAAGATACTAACACACGTAGCATCCTAACACGTTTACTTATCAAAGCAACAAGAAAGTATTTACAAGGCTATCACGAACCAATACAATAGAGTATTCACACAAGGTACTTTCTACTAACAAGTTCGGGTATCTAACCCCAAAGTACTTCACACATTAAATCTTTAAAAGATCTGTTTCTTTCACATAATTCACACAATACCCGTAGTATAAAATAGAGTGACTATCCTTTTAAGAAAACCAAAACTCTTACCTTTGTAAAATCAAGTAACAACATTATTTTCCAAACGTCCAAGTTTGCCTAATATCAAATGTTCACGTTTCTTATTTTAGAAAGGTTTCGTAGTTCATAGTTTTATTCATTTAAGAATATAATTCTCCTTTAAACAATCTGAGAAACATAAGCCTTATATGTGAGTAGGATATCTTGTTTATAACAATCTTATTACAGCAGCCATGATCTAGGAAATATCATTTTGTCTCATCTTAGCTTATATGCAGATGGAAGTTCCTACTGGTTTTAATAATAATTAATTATTCAAAACATTTCCTTTTATTAACGCCGCGATGGTTTGTCGATACACATTCTGATTTCCGAAATCAGTAAAACATTCTTAAGCCGTTATACCTAACTTCCCATAAAGCTAGTATAACTCTTAAGTTTTCAAAAACCAAATATTACTTCTTCTTTCGAAATGATTCAAAAATCTTTTGAAATACTTCAAGTTCTTTATTAACACATAACAAGCCGCTTATAGTTCAAATCGCTTACCTTTTCAAGACCACAGTACTTTCTTACCAACATAAAGTGTTATAACCAACTTCCCATAAAGCCGTTATAACACTTTATGTTTTAAACAATCAAATACGTTTAGCACGTATGCGTCTACCGTACTACATAGTTCACACATATCATGCTAGAAGAGGTAGGAAAAGGTTCACATACCTCGCGACAGTATCGACTAATAGCAAAACGCTCCAAGTACTTCAAACCGTCGGCTACTCCTTAGCCAGTAGATCGCGCCATACGTAGTACTTCAACCTATAAGGCCACAAGGCGCTTATTAACATTTAGACCTTATCGCAGAACATTCTACCGAAAAATTGTGGCGCTCCCCCCATGCGGCGTAAATCTCCTCGCTTTAACGAGGCTACCAAGCCAACCAGTGGGGGTTACATCTAACCCGACGGGTACAATTCTACTTCACAGAAAAGCTACACAAGTCTACTGTAATACAGTCCTATGTAAAAACAGTTCAGTTCAGTTCTTCAGGCTTAAGTCGCAAGACATTTCCGATAACTACGTTCAGTTCTATATATAGTATACTTCAACTATATATTCTAACAACATGTAATTTCCAATTACACTAGGGGGACAAGATAATTACCTCGATAAGCCCATAATTATCCGAGTTTAAAGTCGATCTGGGCAATCGTTTAGCTCGACTCCGAGCGCTCAACCCGCTCTAAACCACCCTTAGAAGTTCTAACCAACTTCTACACAATACTCCAATGACTATGGAGATTTTCCTAGTGTTTCGGTTTTGGGACTGACGGGAAGTATAATAGTATAACTGGGCTTATTTTTGTAAAGGTATAACCTTAGAATACTACAAGGTATTTGGCTAAGGTAATTTGGGCATTATAACAATACTTTTGAGAGTATTTCTACACCACAAAGGGGGTATTATCTGAAAACAACTAGGCTAGGGGGTACCCCACGGCTAGCCACTCGAGGAGGGCGGGCCCTACTCTCGGCTAGCACCACGAGAGGGGGTGCTCTCGGCCTGAGGGAGGCCCTTGGCGAACTCAACACAAGGAGGAGAGGATTTTACACTTAGAAACATTTAGGAATGGATGAAGAATTCATCAAAGGGAGAGGGTATTTATAGCACAAGCCAAGGCCAACCAATGGCCAAGATTGAGCCAAGTGCTACACAAGTGTAGGGCAAGATTCACCCAAGTGCCCCTAGACCCTACTCCTTAAAACCCTACAAATATCTACACAAAAATATCTACCACTGACCCACAAAGTCGTCCAAGCCGCCGCGCCCGCTGATGAGAGGGTGCCAAGTCGCCCTCTCGTTGGTCCAAAATGTTCCGTCTCTCGGAAAAATCCATAAAAATAAGAAAAGACATAGCGAATTTTCCTCGAAGTTATGTAAAGCGTTTAGTCGAAAAACGACTCTAGCAGGGTGTTGTGCACAAATGTCATTCGGCCAAGCCACTGGCGGGGTGACACGTGTCACCTCATATTGGCCAAAATAAAACATCTTAGAAAATATCCACAATGGCCAAAATCTCGAAAACAAAGTGGGCCCCACAAAATCAGTAAATTTCTCAGTGGGCCCACGTGACCATTTCAGAAAATAAAATTCCATAATTCTCTAATATTCGGGAAGTCAGAATACCAAATCTGGGAATCCAATTCCATTAACGAACCTTTTTCCTTCACAAAAACCGAAAACTTTTCGTGGAGAAATCACTCTTTCTTCCTTTCCAATCTTTCATGTATTCTCATGCGTCGCCCTCGCATACATACCCGGGAACTACGGGTATAACATTCTTCCCCTTAGAAACATTCGTCGAATGTTCCTTCTAAGTCTCAAAACATACGTGCGCCAGTATAGTCTTCACTTTTTAAACTTACGAAACAATCCTGCCATACCTGGCCACAGAAAATACTTGCGCAACATACTTATATCCAAGTCTACGAGGAAATACCTCTAACATCACCACTTTTGTCACTTTGTCGCGAGCCTTGCTCCAACGACCCAACAAATGGTGCCGGCTGCGTCACGATCAAGGTATCGTGACACTCGAATTCTTACCACATTTCGATCTCGCTTAGTATCAAAACTCGCCACACCTGTCCGGGTGGTACTTTCAAGAAGACCGACCGTCGGCACGAACTCTGGCGTCGTCGCCGATTATCCATACGATTCCTCCGAGTGCGGAACTTCTTCTAGACAAGCTTCACTATCCACGGTCACCGGAACAAGCTGAACCAACTATCCAACCACGCCAACATCGAACCAATCGGCCGTGACTTACACTTCCGCCGCAAGTCTTCATAAGGCGACATCCGAACACCGAAATGGTAGCTCAAACGCTCTCTCACAGAGACAACAATCCTCACAACTACCTCGAAATCCACGCCTGGCAGAGGCGAATGCGGTCTGAGACTCACTGAGTTCTTAACCTGCTGGTAGGACTTTCGGAAACAAAACAGCCGTAACACAGGCTCCACTGCGTCATAAGGTGAAGGTAGGCACCGTGCAGCCTTACAACCATTACGATAAATCAACACTGCCAAGTGAACGGTCCCGACCGAAGAACACGATGGGTTGCCCCCATCGGCCCGACCACCGGTCGAACGCATCCACGAACTCGTACGTTGGTTAACTAAACTTGGGCCTAACACCCTCGTGACCTACCACTGGCGGGACCACCCCAAAGACCCGCTACCAAACTGCGCGGGTCGACCGCACGTAGCCTCAACCGGCGATAAGGCGCGAAATACCACCTCCCGGAAGGAACAATCTTACTAAACACGTTACGAAAACCTAGCGGTCTTCTTAGCTCAACTACCTCTTTCATTTCATACTACTTGGGACTTATCCCAAACCACGCGTGCACCATGCACTCCTATAAAGGTCAAACATAAACATACGTCTGCAGAGATGGCCTTACCTCTAAGGTCTTTGCGTATAAAGCTCTAAGGCTCACACTTTCTCTATCCTCCAAAATCTTACTCGGTTAACCCACCATGATTTCTAATCACAACTAACACACTGCTATCAGAACATAGCACTTAAGGTATACTCACCTTGAAAGTTACAGAAGGACGCTGCCCGGCCTCTTCCTGCTGTCCTTGGTTAACGTCGATCTCTACGTTTCTCGACTGCTGCGCATAAGCCCGCATACAGGCCATGCCAAGCCAATGAAGAATTACTCTTGCACCCTTTCTTAGGTAGTCATCAAGACTCGTGATACATCGGTATACTCTCGGTAGCCAAATCCATGGCTAATGCGAGGTTGCCTCTTTGCAATCTATATTCTCGGTTCGATCGTTAGGCGAAGGTTCACATATCATGGCGCGAGAGGAGCTGCGTCGCCATGCTTAAACTCTCTTTGGGGCTAGTGACGTCGCAGAAATCCCCGAATGAAGCACTACCCTAGGTAATGATTTGGGCCTGTGCCCTCGTGACCCTCTGTACTCAACTCGCGGTTCCTGCGCCTTGCCTCCCAGGCGGGTTGCCTACGCGGAGGCATAACGGTAAGGGAAAGAAATACGTTAGAGGGTCCAACTTACAACACAGCTCTAAGGCACGATCTCAGAGTGAGAAGAATAGAAACCAATCCTAAATATCCTATAGCCTCCTGATTATTGGCGTGGTGCACAACACACCGATAATCAAGACTCTACTGGATACGGTCTGTAGACACTTTCCGAGGATTAACTGCTCTGATACCACTTTTGTCACGACCGATCCGGGCGTGATCGTGCCTACCGGGCACCCTAGTGATACAACATCGAGTGTCAGCGGAACATAAAACGATACAAGACATATGAAACAATGATCTGAGAAAAACTTGCCTTTCGGCATATATAAAAAATGACAACTTTTTCAACATGAACAGTTTAATCCTTTTTACAACCCTGCCCACAACAGTACTACAGACCTCTACGAAAGATATGACAACAACGACGGGACAGGGCCCCGTCATACCCCTGAATGTAAGCACCTACGACAACCGGGACTATACGAATAAGCCTCCGAGAAACGGAGCTTCCCAACGCTGGCTGTGACCACGAGAGCTAGGATCAACGGCGGTGTACCTCAACTGCGGCATGAACGCAGCCCGGGAGGTCGATACAGTGCAGAGTATGTGGCGAAAATACATCGTAAATGAAATCATAGCGATCATATAAAGCAAGAGACAATGTATGATAACCAACTACGGTTTACAACCAAGCCGTCATGTCAAGTTAGGGACTCGCCCTCAGTCATCACTCAAGTATAACAATGGGTCTCGGGCCCACAACATCAATCATGCGGTGGAATACCTTCCCAGCCGTGATCTATGATATAAAAGCACCATGGAACACATGAACACCAGGTCCGCTGTGTCATAATATCTGCATGCGGGGTAAGTACGAAGGCATAGCCGACTACTAAAAACCCACGGTACCAACAAGGTCATGAACTGTATCATAAGATCTGTCTAGACCATCACATGATAAAAGCTGGCCACTTGCCCTCAGTATCAATGTGCGCGTCTAACCCTGGAACTCCGCGACTCGCATAGGCCAATCTCATCGGCCCGCGTGAGGTATTCCCGCGTCGAGGGTAGCTACTCCCGGCGTCGCCCCGACGCGATCCGCGTAGCCACGTGGACGCATGCCCGTAAGGGCGTACACTAACACGGAACTCTCGTAGCTCCGCATAGGCCCGGGACTGCGTGAGGTATTCTCGAATCATAGGTCCATCGACCGCTGAGTCTACCCAGCGTCGGAGGCGGCTTAACCCGGAATCATCTCAAGAGGTGAATGCCACAATACTATCATAACGATCGATAGTTAATAAGCACAATCAAGAAACCCCTTTACCCATACATCACAAGATACTAACACACGTAGCATCCTAACACGCGTTTACTTATCAAAGCAACAAGAAAGTATTTACAAGGCTATCACGAACTAATACAATAGAGTATTCACACAAGGTACTTTCTACTAACAAGTTCGGGTATCTAACCCCAAAGTACTTCACACATTAAATTATTAATAAAGATCTGTTTCTTTCACATAATTCACAGAATACCGGTTGTATATAATTGAGTGACTGTCCTTTTATGTAACCAAAAACTCTTACCTTTGTAAAATGAAGTAACAAGATTATTTTCCAAGCGCCCAAGTTTGCCTAATATCAAATGTTCACGTTTCTTATTTTAGAAAGGTTTCAGAGTTCATAGTTTTATTCATTTAAGAATATAATTCTCCTTTAAACAATCTGAGAAACATAAGCCTTATATGTGAGTAGGATATCTTGTTTATAACAATCTTATTACAGCAGCCATGATCTAGGAAATATCATTTTGTCTCATCTTAGCTTCATGCGGATGGAAGTTTCTCGTTTTAATAATACTTAATTATTCAAAACATTTCCTTTTATTAACGCTGCGATGGTTTGTCGATACACATTCGATTTCGAAATCGATAAAACATTCTTAAGCCGTTATACCTAACTTCCGTAAAGCTAGTATAACTCTTAAGTTTTCAAAAACCAAATATTACTTCTTCTTTGAAATGATTCAAAAATCTTTTGAAATACTTCAAGTTCTTTATTAACACATAACAAGCCGTTATAGTTCAAATCGATTACCTTTTCAAGACCACAAGTACTTTCTTACCAACATAAAGTCATTATAACCAACTTCCCATAAAGCCGTTATAACACTTTATGTTTTAAACCAATCAAATACGTTTAGCATACGTCTACGCGTCTACATAGTTCACATATCATGCTAGAAGAGGTAGGAAAAGGTTCACATACCTCGCGGCAGTATCGACTAATAGCAAAACGCTCCAAGTACTTCAAACCGTCGGCTACTCCTTAGCGATGGATCGCGCCATACGTAGTACTTCAACCTATAAGGCCACAAGGCGCTTATTAACATTTAGACCTTATCGCGAGAACATTCTACCGAAAAATTCGAAGACCTCCTCCCCATGACGGCGTAAATCTCCTCCTTTAACGGCTACCAAGCCAACCGGGGGTTACACATCTAACCCGACGGGTACAATTCTACTTCACGGAAAAGCTACACAAGTCTCATGTCTGATCCTATGTAAAAGCAGTTCGATTCGATTCTTGAGCTTAAGTCGCAAGACATTGCCGATAACTACGTTGATTCTATATATAGTATACTTCACTATATATTCTAACAACATGTAATTTCCAATTACAATAGGGGACAAGATAATTACCTCGATAAGCCCATAATTATCCGAGTTTAAAGTCGATCTGGGCAATCGTTTAGCTCAACTCAGCGCTCAACCGCTCTAAACCACCCAGAAGTTCTAACCAACTTCTACACAATACTCCAACGGACTATGGAGATTTTCCTAGGGTTTGGTTTGGGGTGGACGGGAAGTATAATAGTATAATCTGGGCTTATTTTTGTAAAGGTATAACCTTAGAATACTACAAGGTATTTGGCTAAGGTAATTTGGGCATTATAACAATACTTTTGAGAGTATTTCTACACCACAAAGGGTATTATACGAAAACAACTAGGCTAGGGGTACCCACGGCAGCAACTCTAGGAGGGGGCCTTACTCTGGCTAGCACCCCCAGAGGGGTGCTCTCGACCTGAGGGGAGGCCATGGCGAACTCAACCTGAGGAGGAGAGGATTTTACACTTAGAAACATTTAGGAATGGATGAAGAATTCATCAAAGGGAGAGGGGTATTTATAGCACAAGCCAAGGCCAACCAATGGCCAAGATTGAGCCAAGTGCTACACAAGTGTAGGGCCAAGATTCACCCAAGTGCCCCCTAGACCCTACTCCTTAAAACCTCACAAATATCTACACAAAAATATCTACCACTTGACCCCAAAGTCGTCCAAGCCGCCACTTGCGCCCGCTGATGAGAGGTGCCAAGTCGCCTCTCGTTGGTCCAAAATGTTCCGTCTCTCGGAAAAATCCGCAAAAATAAGAAAAGACATAGCCGGAATTTTCCCCTCGCAAGTTATGTAAAACGTTTCGTCGAAAAACGACTCTAACCGGGTGTTGTGCACAAATGTCATTCGGCCAAGCCACCTAGGCGGGGGTGACACGTGTCACCCTCATATTGGCCCAAAATAAAACATCTTCCGAAAATATCCACAATGGCCAAAATCTCGAAAACAAAGTGGGCTACAAAAGCCAGTAAATTTCTCCCGTGGGCCCCACGTGACCATTTCCGAAAATAAAATTCCATAATTCTCTAATATTCCAGGAAGTCCGAATACCAAATCTGGGAATCCAATTCCCATTAACGAACCTTTTTCCTTCACAAAAACCGAAAACTTTTCCGTGGAGAAATCACCTCTTTCTTCCTTTCCAATCTTTCTGTCGTATTCTCGTACGTACGTCCTCGCATACATACCCAGGAACTACGGGGTATAACACAAACTGTACATGCTTCTTCCAAAGCATACGACTTTCTGGATGTAGATGATGATATCTATACAGATGGATCTTATATATATCGTAGAATGAAGTACCACATGGGTGGATATATATATGAATCCAAATCTGCCGAATCACTCATGTTATGATCTTCTACATCCTGGGTCTTCCCGTTCCGTCATCTGGCTTATGTTCTTCATGTAGCATTCAGACCGAGCATGTACTAAATAGCAGATCATTTCTCACCCATTGGAAATCAAACTCAAGTCAAGGGGTAAGGTGTAGTCAGCTTCCCCGCTCATGTTTCGGGTTGCTAAGGTCAGATTCTTGAAACAACAGTCCTAGGAGGGTCGATTGATTGACCGAGATGGGAATCAATGCCTAGTCAAATAAAAGTCAAGTAGAGTAGTTACCGTTGCTTGTTTGCTCCTTCGTATAGGTTCCGTGTAGGCGTCTTTCCATACGATCAATTGAATATTGGCGATGACCCTTCTCAAGCTTGAGGCCTAAGTTGGACTTTCTCTTTCTGCTACTTGCCACTCCGAAGTTTAGGATTGAGTTTGAGATGGGATTTTGAATGGTAATGAAGCTTGCCATTCGTTTAGCGAGACGATGTCGATCAACTATAGAGGCAAAGATCTCCCATTGCCCACCGCCCCGACATAGGCAGAGGAAGACCAGAGACAGGGGACATGCTACAACCTAGTTTTCATACTGACTGGTAAGCGATCCTTACTAGTCCAATCAACCAATGCCATTGGCTATCCGGCCATGGACTCGGTGACTTTCTCTTGATAATTCTCTTGACTAATACCGAACGGGTTACTAGGGGTTGCTGGCCGAAGTCGAGCTACCCTCCACACTAAAATCCACGAAAGAGGAAATATAAATACGGATTCTCCGCAAGCTCGAATACTAAATTTAAAACCATGTTGGCGATTGGTTGTTCATCCGACTTCAACTCTCTATTACGATTACGACCCGGTAGCGGTTGTTCCTATTTCATTTTCTTCTTCCAGACTTGCACTAAGTTACTTACGTTTGAGGTGACTCGGCCCATCAAGGTGACAGTGATTGAACTCGTGGCCTTCGTACCCAAAGCAGATCTGCTGACGGTGCGCTACACCTCGTTTTGTGGTCTCTCGCTGTCGGAAATAGCGAATTTTACTTCTTTTCCCCTTTCCCTCATCTTCCTAATGGTGTTGGTCTAATTCTGAGCCGAAGCTCTATTTATTGCCCTATTCCCTTTCCTGACCAAAGTCACTAAGGAGGGGCGAAGAACTTGACTTAAGTAATTTCTTAAGAGAAGAAAAGCGACTCGACTATAAACTTAGAACTGCTACGCTTCTATTATTATAGTGTTATCATTTGAAAACGAGAAATATCATAAGAGAAGAAAAGTGAAATGAGAATCAACGAATAGTTCCATTTGAATAGGCTAATATCATAGTTCAATTCGAACTGCCCCTTGTTGGTCCCGAGGGACGGAGGAGGCTAGGTTAGCCGAAAGATGGTTATCGGTTCAAGAACGTAAGGTGTCCCTGCTTTTTCAGGGTAAGAAGGGGTAGAGAAAATGCCTCGAGCCAATGTTCGAATACCAGGCGCTACGGCGCTGAAGTAACCCATGCCATACTCCCAGGAAAAGCTCGAACGACAAGCTCGAGCTCTCGCTTTCAGGGTGGATACGCAAGAAATTCACTATTAAAATTGACACGCGCTAGTGCGCTCATCCGTTGCTTGTTGCGCAACGGCACGTCTTTCTTTATCTTTTTCATATCTGAATGTCTTTGTCGAGTTGGTTGGCATCATTCGCTCCTTTCTGTCTTTTCATTGTCCGCCTCCGCCCGAACAGATACGCACTAACCCACCTTTGAAATTGATTAAGAGAAGAAGAAATCGTTGCGTAGAGAAATGGCCACTAAGAGAATGCCCAAAAGCCCGCCCGCCCGGTTTTTGAGACCCTTTCTGATTCCCTCACCCAATCTCATGAGAAGCAAGCCCAGCAGGCCCTATCAAACCAATAACGATTCATACAAGCTAAATCTTCTAATCGATAATTAGGCCAAAGAAAGAGCTTCAATTTAATTAATTCATTTTTATCCTTATAAAGAGGTTTCCTTTCATCCAAAAATTGACTCCAGTTTTTTACATTGGTTTCGTTGCAAAATACTGAATTTCTATCGATGCCATTCCAATTCAAAGAATTCAAAAAACTTCGCTCCCGGTGACATTAGGCATGAAATTTCTAGTTAGATGAACACTGCTCTGCTGCATGACGGAGTGATCTTTCCCTCTTATGAAAGTCGGTATCTCACTTTCGAAAGAGAGTCTCGACGTGGCGGTGTACACCTAGCTCCCATGACCTCAAGATCAAGAAGAGCCAGCCATACATAGAAGACAAGGGAAGACCTTGCTCGACCAAATGAACGTAGCAGCAGGGATATTTAGAGATGGGAGCATGAGCGAATGAAAGGAATCCAAGAGGTGATTCCTGTCTTTGAATGTCCCGGGTTCTATATCATCATAATAGGTGTGGATGGGCTGATTCCTCAATGAAATTTGTGAAGAACTTTACGTTGATACGACATGCTATTTTTACCATTCATTCCCTTTCAGATCGTGGTCTTCCAAACTTTACCGGAGTATGGATTTAATCCTCACTTCATCCGCTTGATACGGGAATATGTGGGAAGATGAAGCAACAAGACTATAAACTTAGAACTGCTACGCTTCAATTCGAACAGCTACGCAACTCTCCTTAGAACTGCACGTGGGGCCCACGGGAGAAATTTACGGTTTTGTGGGGCCCACTTTGTTTTCGAGATTTTGGCCATTATGGATATTTTCGGGAGATGAAATATTTTGGACGAGTAGGAGGGCGACACGTGTCACCCCCCTAGGTGGCCTTGTGGCCGAAATTATGTGCCAAGTGGCAAGACAAATGGCCTTGTCTTGCAAGATATTTTAGTGTGGACAAGTGGCTTGTGGGACCCACACACACTTGTCCCCAATCTCAACCACACTTGCCTTCATCCTAGCCCTTGGTTGTCCTATATATGCACTCTTAGTTGATGAAATATTCCACACTTAACCATTTCAAGACTTGAGAAAACCCTCCCTCTCCCTTCATGAAGCTCTCGGCCATGGTGCCTTTTCTTGAGCAAAATTTGTCCAACAATTCTTAAACTCTTAAGTGTTCTTCCCTAAGGTGTTAGGAAGATTGTGTACCAAGAGTTGGAAAATATTTCACACCCCTAACCTCTATTTGTTGCCTTGGCCGAAAGTTGCTAATTGGAAACCCTAAGTGTTCTTCACTTTTTGGAGTTGATTCTTGAAGAGAAGTTGGTTAGGAGCTTCTATGGGTTGCTTGTAGCATATTGGAACGTAAAGATTTGGAGCTAAGACTTGCTTGGAGCGACTTTAAGAACTTGGATATTTTTGGGCTATTTGAGGTAGTGAACCTTAACCTCTTTGTGAATTGGTTATTATACATATATTATAAGTATATTATGGAGTAAAGTTTGGAAGAGTTGGATCTTGTTAACTTGTTAAAAGAAAGGATTGGCCGTTCGCCATTAAAATGGTAAAAACGTATCAAACGTATCTTACTTGTGAAGAAGTAATTAACAAAGTAACTATAACTTATATTAAGAATGGAAATATAAGTTGGATGACTAATAAAGTAAGTGGATAAGTAAAATGGAAAAAGTTGGCCAAGGACCCCAACTTAAGGACTGTATTTACTTTGGACTGTATTTACTTTGGACTGTATTTACATTTTTGTTAAGGGGAAGATTGTTCAATCGCTTTCCGTTTGGGCGTGTGATCCCCTTTTTAATTATTGTACTGTTATGAAGGTGTGATAGTAAACCGCGCACGGTTGGGCGTAATCCCTTCTTTTACTTATTGTTATTATGAAGGCGTGATAGTAAACCGTATTACCGTTTGGGCGTGTAATCCCCTTCTTTATGTTGTTTAATTATTACGCCTTATATATGGCATATAATTACGGTTATTCGGGCCTTGGAGAAAGATGGAAAAGTATGTAAAAACGGGGGAAGTGCTGCCGAATTTTCCGTAGAATTAGAGGGCTTTTTATTGGTATAAGTCTTCAATGGTAAGAAAGGTTTGATAGAAGTACTATGACCATTTTAGGAGTGGAGTACTACGTGTGGCGTGATCTACTTGGCTTAAGGAGTAGCCGACGGGTTGAAGTACTTGGAGCGTTTTGCTATTTGTCGATAATCGTCGCGAGGTATGTGAACCTCTTCCTATCTTTTCTAGCATGATTGTTGTGAACTATGTAGTACGGTAGACGTACGTGTGCTAAACGAGTTCTGGTTGGTTTAAAACATATAGTGTTATAATAGCTTTATGGGAAGTTAGTTATAACGACTTTATGTAGGTAAAAGAATGGTTTATTGATTTTAGAAGTTAAGAGACTTGATCTTGAAAGATAAGAGACTTGACTTAATTGACTTGATATGAATTTTGTTAAAAAGTTGTGAAACCTCATTCGTGAGTAATGAGTACTTGGCTTTTAAAGAATAATGTTTTACTGATTTCGGAAATGAGAATAAGTATCGAACAAACCATTGCAGCGTTAATAAAGGAAATGTATTGACTAATTAATTATATTAAAACCAGTAGAAACCTCCATCTGCATAGAAGCTAAGATAAGACAAAATTGTATTACATTTCCTAGATCATGGCTGCTTTAATAAGATGGTTATAAACAAGAACAAGCTACTCACACATAAGGAATATGTTACTCAATTGTTTTAAAAGGAGATTACGTTAAGTGATTAAGTGTCACGACCCGTTTCGGGGCCCGTGACTGGTGCCTTACCCGGGCACCCAAGTAGTCATACATCATAGAAATCAGCGGAATATAAAACATACAGATATGAAACAAGAGATAAGATAATAAAACAGGCCAACCAAAACGGTTGCCTTCTTGCATATATACATAAATTTTTGAACAGTTACATCCTTTTTACAAACCCCGCACAACAAAGATTACATGCACTCTAAGAATGTAACAACACCTATGACGGACAGTGGCTCCGCCATACCACGAATGTACGTAACCTACAACTCAGTGGAAACATACCAAAAGATAAGCCTCCGAGAAACGGAGCTTCCTAATATGCTGAATCGTGATCCTATGAGCGAGGATCAACAACCGGTGTACCTCTACTGCAGATGAACGCAACCCCGGCGAGGTCGCATAACAGTACCAAGTATGTGAAATCAAAATATCAAAATGAAATCATAATAGTCTATATAAAATGTAAGACATATATGATAACAAAATTACAGATTCATAAAGCGATCATGTCAAGTCGTGACTCACGCCTCAAAGTCATCCTCATGCCCGTGGAACTCCTTCCTCACCGCAGCCTAGGTATAAGTTAGGTGATACGTGTAACATGTCTCGCCCATCTCATGGACTCGAGGTGGAATCGTGTGGAATACATGTCTACCATCTCATGGGACTCGATAGGAATCGCACATGTCTCGGCCCATCTCATGGGACTCGATAGAAATCACATGTCTCGGCCCATCTCACGGGACTCGATAGAAATCGCACATGTCTCGGCCCATCTCACGGGACTCGAGAAATCGCGACATGTCTCGCCCATCTCACGGGACTCGAGAAATCGCACATGTCTCGCCCATCTCATGGGACTCGATAGAAATCGCACATGTCTCGGCCCATCTCATGGGACTCGATAGAAATCGGATGGAATACATTCCCGGTTCATCCCATGAACGCGATGTCGTATGAAATACATTCCCGGTCCATCTCATGGACGCGGTGTCGAGTGAAATACATTCCCGGTCCATCTCATGAACGCGGCGTCGTGTGGTCATAACATTTAGACGCTCTTTTAAGACAGATTAAGATAATACCATGTTTTCCTTTTAAATCAACTAAGGCAATAGTAGGCCCTCCTTTTTAAACCAACACACTTTCCTTCTTAAAGTCAAGTTTGCCTAATTTCAAATATTCACGTCTCTTATTTTCGAAAGGTTTCATAGTTCATAGTCTTAATCATTTAATAACATAATTCTCTTTTTTTAAAAACAGTTGAGTAATATACGCCTTATGTGTGAGTAGGTTATTCTTGTTTATAACAATCTTATTAGAGCAGCCATGATCTAGGAAATGTAATACAATTTTGTCTTATCTTAGCTTCTATGCAGATGGAGGTTTCTACTGGTTTTAATAATACTTTATTAGTCAATACATTTCCCTTTATTAGCGCTGCTGTGGTTTGTTCGATACTTATTCTGATTTCCGAAATCAGTAAAACATTATTCCTTTTAAAAACCAAGTACTCATTACTCACGAATGAGGTTTCACACTTTAACAGACTTTAAGATCAATTTAATTAAGTCAATCGTTCCTTTTATCTCTCTTAAGTCGTTACACCTAACTTCCCATAAAGCTAGTATAACTTAAGCTTTCAAAACCAAGTATTAAAAAATGGTTCTTAATTCTTTTGAAATACTTCAAGATTCTTATTATTCAGGCTTAAGTCAAAAGACATTGCCGTAAAACTACGTTCAGTTAACACACGTACGTCTACCGTACTATATATATATATATATATATATACTTTTAAAATATCATGCTCAAGAGTATAGGAAGAATCACATACCGCGACGATTATCGACTATTAGCAAATAGCTCCAGCATCGTAATTTCGCTAGCCTTTTCCACCTTCGAGTAGAATACGCTACTCGCAAAGATTTCAACCTATAACGGTCATACAAGTCTATTAGCCTAGACTACTCAGTAGAATACTCTAGATACAGATTCCTTGTTCTACTGAAAATCAAGACTTCCTACCCGCCAAACTACACAAGTTCATCAGAATACAATCTATGTAAGTACAGTTCAATCTTATTCTTTAATATCCTTCTGATGCGATTTCAGTTTAATTCTTTTCTGTAATATCCTTCTATGTATCTAATATTCATTTCTATACTACTACGATGTAATTTCCAATTACACTAGAAGGATAGGATTATTTACCTCGATAAGCCCAAAATTATCCAAGTTAACGCCGATCCCGAGCAACGCTTAGCTCCTACTCGGGCGCCCAACCCGCCTCCAAACAACCCTTAGAAGTTCTACGCAACTTCTTCTTAATACTTCAACCCGCTATGAAGATTTCCTTAGGGTTTCGCTTTTTGTGACTTAAGGGAAAATATTAGTATTTACGTGCTCTACGTATAGAGGTAACTTTGGAAAGTACTACAAGGTATTTGGGCTAAAGTATTTGGGAATAGTAACAATACTTGGAGAATACTTTTCTACCAAGGGGGGGGGGGGTGTATACTCTCGGCCAAGGGCCTTCTCAAGGGGGAGGGGTGGCTTTGGACGAAAACTTTAAGAGGGAGGGAGAGGGATTTCAAGACTTGGAAATTGCTCAAGTGTGGATGAAATAAGTCTTCAACTAAGGGGGTATTTATAGGCCAATCAATGGCCAAGATTAAGACAAGTGGTGGGCAAGTGTAGGGTCAAGATTTGGGCAAGTGTACCTTATCCATCTACCACCAAAATATCCTACCAACTCCTTGACTAAAGAAAAGGCACAAAACGTGCCAAGAGCCTCAATTTGTTGCCCACTGAGGTGACAAGTGTCACCTCTCGTTGGTCCAAAATATTTCGTCTCTCGGAAAAATCCTCAAAAGTAATAAATGACATAGCCGTAATTTTCCTTCGCAAAGTCCGGAAAACGCTTCGCCGGAAACGATTCTTTCGCTAGTTGTGCACAAAATTTCGCCCCTTAGTCTACTTTAAGGCTTAAACTTTCAGACGCACGCCTCACGCATACTACTGGAAATACGGTATAACATTCTCCCCTCCTTAGAAACATTCGTCCCGAATGTTCCTTCTCAAGACAGATAACGATAAAGTTTCTCTAACAAGTTGCCAATGCCCCACCTGGCCACAAAATAACACACGCGCAAATACTTAACCCAAGTCAACGAGGAATCATTCCTACATCACAAAAGCTTCCACCCTGGGTCTAAAAGATATCCTCTTCGCACCTTTTCTTCACAACAAAATGATCATTTCTATTTTCTTAGCACATGTTCACTTCTTTCCTTACTCGTCGTACTCTTCTCGAACACTTGAACTCTTTCTAGTATACGGACCATACCTCAGTCATCGCTTCTGTTTCCAAAATCTCCGGAGTCACTACCCCCCAAACTTGGTCACCTTACTAGCCTCAAATTCCTTTAAGGCCATTCCCGGCCCTCCCGAGCCGATTCTAGTCGAACATATCCACGAACTCATACGATGGTTACCTAAACCTGGGCCTAGCACCCTCGTGACCCTACCACCTGGCGAGACCACCCCGAACTGACCCCACCACAAAACAGGCCGCGGGTTAACCCGCGAATGGTCCTCAACCCGACCCGCTATCGTGCCAAACACTTGTTCCCCTGATCCGGAACAATCTCACAAATCAAGTCACGAAAACCTAGTGGTCTTCTTAGCTCGACTACCCTCTCATTTTATACGATCGTGACTTATCACTCAAATATGTCCCACGTATACAATGCACCCCGACAAAGGTCAACATAAACATAGATCTTACTCAAGATGGCTTCGCATCTAAGGTCTCTACGTAAAAACTCTAAGGCTTACACTTTCCCTGTCCCCAAACTTACCCTTCTAACTAACCATGTTTCTAATCACCATTTTAACATAATGCTATCCAACATAATACTTAACACTTCACCATAATATCAACGCATACTAATCTCTAGAGGGGTAAGAATATACTTGTACCATCTGCTCCACTCTAATCATAGGCACCTGCAGTATAGGCGTAAGGCGATGATCCCGCCACCGTGAGGTCGTGTCATTCTACGTATCCCTTCTTTAGGAGTCCTCCGTCACATGGCTCGACGGCCGCAGTGAAACAAGCACCGCAGAAAAGACGACACTCCCGATGACGTTTGCCGCATCGTGCACACTGAGGAAATCATGAACCCGATCGGAAACCCATGTATACCGCGAGGCGAAGCCCCGGAGCTCGACCAGCTCGAATACCTAACGTCCCGAAGATCGGAGGACCACTATGTACTGGCGGAGGTACATAACTAGCCTGCTGCTGAGGCGGTCCGCCTCGAAAGTTACCAAAGGTGTTATACCCCGTATTTCCAGGGTATGTACGTAAGGACGTACGTAGAAAAGTTTGGGCTTTAAAGTTAGGCATAGGTTCGATTTTTGTGCACAACACCCGGTTAGAGTCGTTTTTCGACGAAACGTTTTACAAACTTTGCGAAGGGAAAATTCCGGCTATGTCATTTAGTATTTTTGCGGATTTTTCCGAGAGACGAAATGTTTTGGACCAACGAGAGGGCAACACTTGGCACCCTCTCATTGGTGGACTTAAGGGGCGGCTTAGGGCCGATTGGATGGGCAAGTTGTTGGTAGATATTTGTGTAGATATTTGTGAGGGTTTTAAGGAGTAGGGACTAGGGGGCACTTGGGCATATCTTGGCCCTCCACTTGCCCCCCACATGGCTTGATCTTGTCCATTAAACTCCCTATAAATACCCCTCCCTTGTGAAGACTTCTTCATCCCAAAACTTCTAAGTCTTGAAAGCTTTCTTCCTCCCCCGTAGTGTAGTGTCTTGGCCGAGAGTCCTCTCCCCTTTGTGAGGCCTTTGGCCGAGAGCACCCTCCCCTCGGCGAGAATACCCCTCCTAGTGGGGTTGGTAGAGGTACACACCCCCTCCTTGTGGTGTTGTCTCGTATAAATACACCCCCCCTCTTGGTAGAAATACTCTCCAAAGTATTGTTACTATACCCAAATTACCTTAGCTGTATACCTTGTAGTATTCCAAAGATACCTCTATACGTAGAGCCCGGAAATACTACCTTATGTCCTTTTTGTCTCAAACCGAAACCCTAAGGAAAACCTTCATAGTCGGTTGAAGTGTTAAGTAGAAGTTGCGTAGAACTTCTAAGGGTTGTTTGGAGCGGGTTGGAGCGCACGGAGTAGGAGCTAAACCTTGCTCAGGATCGACATTTAACTTGGATAATTTTGGGCTTATCGAGGTAATACTACTGTCCTTCTATTGTAATTGGAAATTACATGTTGTAGGAATATATTGTTGAAGTATACTATATATAGAATTGAACATAGTTTTGCGGCAATGTCTTTTGACTTAAGCCTGAATTTAAAGAAGAGATCAGAACTGTAATTACATAGGACTGTATTACAGTAGACTTGTGTAGTATTGCTATGAAGTAATTTGTATACGTCCGGTTAGACGTATAAACCCCCCCCCTGGTTGGCTTGGTAGCCGGCCTCGTTAGAGGAGGAGATTTACGCTGTTGCGGGGGGGGAGGTGCTGCCGAATTTTCTGTAGAATATGGAACCGTGCGTTTAAGATGTTAATAGGCGCCTTGTGACCTTTATAGGTTGAAGTACTACGTGTGGCGTGATCTACTTGGCTTAAGGTGTAGCCGACGGTTTGAGGTACTTGGAGCGTTTTGCTTATTGTCGATAATCGTCGCGAGGTATGTGAACCTCTTCCTATCCTTTCTAGCATGATGTTTTGTAAACTATGTAGTACGGTAGACGTACATGTGCTAAATGAGTTTGGTTGGTTCAAAACATAGGGTGTTATAATAGCTTTATGGGAAGTTAGTTATAACGACTCTATGTAGGTAACCGAATGGTTTATTTATTGTAGAAGTTAAGAGACTTGATCTTGATAGATAAGAGACTTAACCAAATTGACTTGATATGTAACATTTTGCTAAAAATGTTGTAAAAACCTCATTCGCGAGTAATGAGTACTTGATTTTAAAAGAATAATGTTTTACTGATTTCGGAAATGAGAATAAGTATCGAACAAACCACAGCAGCGCTAATAAAGGGAAATGTATTGACTAATAAAGTATTATTAAGACCAGTAGAAACCTCCATCTGCATAGAAGCTAAGATGAGACAAAATGATATTACATTTCCTAGATCATGGCTGCTGTTATAAGATTGTTATAAACAAGAATAACCTACTCACATATAAGGTATATGTTTCTCAAATTGTTTTAAAGGAGAATTATATTATTAAGTGATTAATACTATGAACTACGAAACCTTTCGAAACGAGAAACTTGAGTAATTGAAATTAGGCAAACTTAAATGTTTGGAAAAGAATGTTGTTACTTGAATTTACAAAGAGTAGTGTTTTGAATTACTTAAAAAGATAGTCACTCTATTTTTTTAATATACTACGGGTATTGTGTGACTTTTGTGAAAGGAACGGATCTTTAAAGAGTTGTGTATAAAGTACTGTGGGGATAAAAACCCGAACTTGTTAACATAAAGAAGAAAGTACCTTGTGTGAATAACTTGATTGTATTGGTTTGTGATAGTCTTGTAATACCTTCTTGTTGATTTGATAAGTAAACATATTAGGATGCTACGTGTGTTAGTATTCTGTGATATTTGTGTAAAGGGGTTTCCATTGTTGTGCTTATGTTGTTTAACGGTAAGTTGTGCTAGTATTACATCACTCACCTCTTGACATGTTTCCGGGTTAAGCGCCTCCGACGCGGTAGACTCAGTGTCGGTACCATGATTCGAGAATACCTCACGCGGTCCCGGGGCCATGCGCGAGCTACGAGAGTTCCGTGTTAGTGCGCGCCTTTATGGTCACGTGGTCTATGTGGCCATGCGGATCGCGAGTCCAGGACGTTGCCGGGGGAGTAGCTACCGATGCGGGAATACCCACGCGGGCCATTGGAGTGGCCTACGCGAGTCGCGGAAGTTCGGTGGCTAGACGCGCACATTAGATATCGCGCGAGTGGCGACTTTGATCATGTGGTCTAGACATATCTCATGATACGCTTTATGACCTTGTTTGTACTGTGGTTGTAGTAGTCGGCTATGCCTTCAGACTTACCTCAGACGGTTTTATGAGGACACAGTGGACCGGTGTTCATGTGTATTCCTTGGTACTTTTATATCATGATCGCCAGCTGGCGGAAAGGTATTCCACGCATGATTGATGTTGTGGCGTGAGACCCATAATTATATTTGAGTGATGACTTTGAGGCGTGAGTCCTCGACTTGACATGATCGCTATTTATTGTGAATCGTAGTTTGGTTATCATACATGTCTCTGCTTTATATAGATCGTTATGATTTCATTTACGATTTTCGATTCACATACTTGGTACCAGATCGACCTCCTTCGGGGCCGCTCATGCCGCAGTAAAGGTACACCGCCGTTGATCCTCGCTCTTAGGTCACATTCAGCGTTTGGGAAGCTCCGTTTCTCGAGGCTTATCTTCGTATAGTCCTCGTTGTGTAGGTGCTACATTCGTGGTATGACGGGGCCCTGTCCCGTCCTGATTGTCATATCATTCGTAGAGGTCTGTAGTACTGTTGTGGGCAGGGTTTGTAAAAAGGATTAAATTGTTCGGTTTGAAAGATTGTATTTACATTTCTTGGAAGGTAACCGTTTGGTTGGCCTGTTTTATTATCTTATCTCTTGTTCATGTTAAGTTTTTATTTCCGCTGATTTTCTCTGATGTGTGACTACTTGGGTGTCCGGGTAAGGCACCAGTCACGGGCCCCGGAATGGGTCGTGACAAAAGTGGTATCAGAGCAGTTAATCCTCGGAAAGTGTCTACAGACCGTATCTAGTAGAGTCTTGATTATCGGTGTGTTGTGCACCACATCTATAATCAGGAGGCTGCAGGATATTTAGGATTGGTTTCCATTCTTCTCACTCTGAGATCGTGTCTTAGAGCTGTGTTGTAAGTTGGACCCTCTAACGTATTTTCTTTCCCTTACCGTTATGCCCCCGCGTAAGGCAACCCAGGCCCAGAAGGGCAAGGCAGCCGAGGGAGCTGCGAGTTGAGCACAGAGGGTTACGAGGGCACAGGCCAAATCATCACCTGGGGTGGTGTTTCATTCAGGGAGTTCTGCGACGTCACTAGCCCCAGCAGAGTTTAGCACGGCGGCAGCAGTTCCTACTGCGGCCATGACATTTTGAACCTTCAGTTCCACGACCGGGGACAAAGAATATAGATTGCAAAGAGGCGACCCTGTTACTAGCTATGGATTTGGCTACCGAGAGTATATTATCTACCGATGTACCGCGAGTCTTGATGAATATCTAAGAGAGGGTCGTGCAGGAGTAATTCTTCAGTTAGGCTTGAGCATGGCCTGTGAACAGGCTTATGCACAGCAGGCCGAGAAACGTAGAGATCGACGGGTTAACCAAGGACAGCAGAAGAGGGTCAGAACAGCAAGGTCCTTTGATAACATTTGAGTCGAGTCACCTCACCAGCAGATTAGATTATGCACATCCACCAGTGCAGAGAGGTCCTCCACAGGGTTCAGGACGTTCGGGGTATGCAGGAGTTGGTCAGAGCTCCAGAGCTTCCGCTCACGCCACACGCAGGTTCCATCCACCGATTCGCTTTTTCCCGCCACTTTCATGACGCGCCATCCCGGGGAATGTCGTCTTTTGTTGGTACTTGTTTTACCTACGGCCGTCAGGGCCATGTGTCGAAAGGATGTCCTAGTAGGAGGACTCAGCCTTCAGGATCGGTGGGTAGTTCGTCATCTTCCCTAGCTATGCGCCCTACAGGGTAGGTTCGACTAGAACGACTAAGGGGAGTGAAACAGTAGATACAGGTATATCCTTAACCCTCTAGAGATATAGTTGTGTGATAAGATGGGTACATCTTAAGAGTTATGTTCGGATGACATAGTGTAAATTGTGATTAGAGATCATGATTAGTTAAAAGGGTAAGATTGGGGGATAGGAAAGTGTGAGCCTTAGAGCTTTATACGTGGAGACCTTGAAGGCAAGACAATATTGAGTAAAAGATTACATTCGTGTTTGACCCTTATCGGAGTGCATAGTGCACGTGAGATATATTGGTATATAAGTCCCTGGGTTGTGGGAAATGAAAGAGGGTTGATGAGCTAAGAAGACCGCTAGGTTTTCGTAACGTGGATTAGTGAGATTGTTCCGGATAGGGGAGCAAGTGTTTTACGCGCGAGTGGGTCGGGTTGAGGCCATACCGCGGGTCAACCCGCGACCTGTTTTGTGGTAGGGTCAGTTTGTGGTGGTCCCGCCAGGTGGTAGGGTCACGAGGGTGTTAGGCCCAAGATTAGTTAACCAGCGTACGAGTTCGTGGATGCATGTGACCAGTAGTCGGGCCGATGAGGTCAGCCCATCTTTTCTGTCACGACCCGAACCCGGGCCCGTGACTGGTGCCTTACCCGGACACCCAAGTAGCCATACATCAGAGTAATCAGCGGAACATAAAACAAGACATGAAAATATTATGAAGTAAGAAACGATGTCGAGAAAACTTGCCTTTCGCATATATATAAATCAATTTAAAATCGAAGCATATCCTTATTACAACTCGCCACAACAGCATTACTGCACTTCTAAGAATGATACAACAACAATGGTGGACAGGGCCCGCCATACCACGAATGTAAATACCTACAACGACAGGGACTATACCACCGATAAGCCTCCGAGAAACGGAGCTTTCCCAAACGCAATCGTGACCCTAAGAGCGAGGATCAATGATCGGTGTACCTTTACTCGCGGCATGAACGCACTTCAAGCGAGGTCAAGACAACATACCGAGTATGTGAAATCGAAAATAAATCGTAAATGAAATCATAGTAGTCTATATAAAGCAGAGACATGTATGATAACCAAACTACGATTCACAATAAATAAGCAATATGTCAAGTCGTGGACTCACGCCTCAAAGTCATCACTCAAATATAACTATGGGTCTCACGCCCACAACATCAATCATGCCCGTGGAATACCTTCCTCACCGCTTCTATGATATAAAAGCATCAAGGAATACACATGAACACCGTGTCCCACTGTGTCCTAATAAAACCGCATGCAGGTAAGTGCGGGCATAGCCGACTACTAAAACCCACGCACCAACAAGGTCATAAATCGTATCATGAGATCTGTCTGCATCGTCACATGATCAAAGCCGCCACTCGCTCGCGAAGATCTAATGTGCGCATCTAGCCCTGAAACTTCCCGCAGCTCCGCATAGGCCAATCTCATAGGCCCGCATGAGGTATAACCCCGCATCGAGGGTAGCTACTCCCCGGCATCCGCCTGGACTTCGCAGTCCGCATGGCCACATAGACCGCATGACCACAAGGGCCGCATACTAACCTGGAACTCCCGTAGCTCCGCATGGATCACCTGGACCCGCATGAGGTATTCTCGAATCATAGGTCACTAGACCCGCCTGAGTCTACCCCCGCGACGGAGGCGCTTTAACCTCCGGAAACAAGTCAAGGTGAGTGGTACAATACCAACATAACGGCTGATAGTGAAACTATTTAAGCGCAATCGAGGGGAAACCCCTTTACACAAACATCACAAGATACTAACACACGTAGCATCCTAGCATGTTTACTTATCAAATAAACAAGAAAGTATTACAAGGCTATCACAACCCAACACAATCAAGTTATACACACAAGACACTTTCTACTATATGATTAACAAGATCGGGTTTCTATCCCCAAGTACTTCATACATTAACTCTTTTAAAAGATACGTTACTTTCACAAAAGTCACACAATACCCGTAGTATATGAAAATAGAGTGATTATCTTTTGAAGTAAATCAAAACACTTCTCTTTGTAAAATCAAGTAACCACATTCTTTTCCAAACGTTTCAAGTTTGCCTAATTTCAATTACTCAAGTTTCTCATTTTCGAAAGGTTTCGTAGTTCGTAGTCTTATTCATTTAAGAATGTAATTCTCTTTTAAACAATCGGAGGAACATAAGCCTTATATGTGAGTAGGATATTCTTGTTTATAACAATCTTATTACAGCAGACATGATCTAGGAAATATCATTTTGTCTCATCTTAGCTTCTATGCAGATGGAAGTTTCTACTGGTTTTAATAATACTTAATTATTCAATACATTTTCCTTTATTAACGCCGCGGGTTTGTCGATACACCTTTACGATTTCCAAATCAAGAAACATTATCCCTTTTAAAACTAAGTACTCATTACTCACGAATGAGGTTTCACACAAAATTCATATAATTTATTTAAGTTAAGTCTCTTATCTTACCAGATCAAGTCTCTTAACTTCTAAAATAAATAAATCATTCGCTTTATCCTCTTAAGCCATTATACCTAACTTCCCATAAAGCTAGTATAACTCTTAAGATTTTAAAACCAAGTATTACTCTTCTTTTAAAAACAGTTCTTAATTCTCTTGAACTACTTCAAGATTATTATTATTCGCTTAAGTCAAAAGACATTGCTGCATAACCACGCTCAATTAAACACACGCACGCCTACCGTACTACATAGTTATACACATATCATGCTAGAAGAGATAGGAAGAGGTTCACATACCGCGACGATTATCGACTATTAGCAAATCGCTTCCACGGCTATAACCCGCTTAGCTGGTCCACCTTCTCAAGTAAGACATGCTACTGCAGAACATTCAACCTATACAGTTATACAAGTCTATCAAAGTCTAGACTACTCGGAGAATAAATCTAGGTACAAGATCCTACGGAAATTGGGCAGCCCTTCCCTACCCACAAACTTACACAAGTTCATCAGAATACACCCCACGTAATTACAGCTCGCTTCTTCTTTAAATTCAGGCTTAAGTCCAAGGACATTGCCACAATACTAAGTTCAGTTCTATATATAGTATACTTCAACTATATATTCCTACAACATGTAAATTCCAATTACAATAGGGGGACAAGATAATTACCTTGATAAGCCCATAATTATCCAAGTATAATGTCGATCCTGGGCACCGTTTAGCTCCAACTCACAGGCTTCCAACCCGCCTCCAAACCACCCTTAGAAGTTCTAACCAACTTCTATAAAACTCCAACTAACTATGGAGATTTTCCTGTGGCTTTGTGACTGACGGGAAGTATAATAGTATTACTGGCTTTTCAGATAGGTATAACCTTAGAATACTACAAGGTATACTTAAGCTAATTTGGGTATAGTAACAATACTTTGAGAGTATTTCTACCAAGAGTGGTATTTATACGAGACAACACCACAGTGGGGTGTATACCTCGCCTACCCCACTGTGGGGTACTCGGCCGCTGGGGAACTCGCCAAGGCCTCACAAAGGGGAGGGTGGGACGAAACAACCACACAAAGGAGGGAGGATTTTAACACTTAAGGAAATTTAGGAATGGATGAAGAAGTCTTCCAAAGGGGTATTTATAGGACGCCAAGGCCAACCAATGGCCAAGATCTTGCCAAGTGCAAGGCAAGTGTAGGCCAAGATCTTGCCAAGTGCACCAACCAACTAACACACAAATATCCTACCTAACCTTGACCAAATGGCCATTCCAATCGCCCAAATGGACGCCACGCCCACCAATGAGAGGTGCCAAGTGGCGCCTCTTGTTGGTCCAACACGCTTCGCCTCTCGGAAAAATCCGCAAAAATTAAAAATGACATAGCCTAATTTTCCTTCGCAAGTTATGTAAAACGCTTTAAAAACGACTCTATTCGGGTGTTGTGCACAAATAAAATCGGTCAAGCCACTTTAAAGTTCAAATTTCTCTACGTACGTCCTCACGTACATACTCTGGAAATACGGGGTATAACATTCTCCCCTCCTTAGAAACATTCGTCCCGAATGTTCCTTCTAAGTCTCAAAACAAACGTGCGCCAGTATAGTCTTCACTGCTATACTTACGAAACAATCCTGCCACACATGGCCACAGAAACAACTTGCGCAAAATACTTACATCCAAGTCCACGAGGAAAATACCTCTAACATCACCACAAACACCTCTCTCCGGGGTCTAAAATATACTTCCTTCGCACCTTCTCTTTACAAATGAAATGATCACATCAATGCTCGCCATACATGTTCGCTTCTTCCCACTTTTGTCACTTTGCCGCGAGGTTCTAGTGTCACTCCGGCGACCCAACAAATGGTACCGGACTGCATGCGATCCCTGAGGATGTCGTACACTTCTTGTACACTCGAACTCTTACCACATTTACATCGCTCAGCTTTCCAAATCTCGGTTATTATCTCCAACTTGGTCATCATTAATCGAACACTCGATGGATCTCGATACTTTCCGAACATAACCATACGAAAGATCGGACGCATCGCTTCCTAAGTCGACGGCAAATGCTAACATATAGGCAACCCGCCTACTCTTCACATGAACTCAAAAGGCCCAAAGTAACTCGGGCTAAGTTTCTGCTTTTCCAAAACTCGTCACACCCAACCGGGTGGTACCTTCAAGAAGACCGACCACAACTCGAACTCTAAGCGCCGCCGCTGATAATCCGCACGATTTCTCCGAGCCGCCAATAACTTCTTCTAGATAAGTTTCACCCTATCCACATCACCGGGAACAAGCTCAACCAACTATCCGAACCTTGCCAACATCGAACCAATCGATCGCAATTTACACTTCCGCCCTACAAGGCTTCATAAGGCGACATCCAACACCAAATCGTAGCTTAAACACTCTCCACAGAGACAACAATCCCCACAACTACCCCCGAAATCCACACACCGCCCGGTGGCGAATGCGATTCTCGAGACTTACCCGAAGTTCTTAACCTCGCTCGTAAAACTTCCAGAAAGAAACAACAACCTGGCTCCACCGTCATCATAAGGTTAAGGTAGGCACCGCGTGCTGCCTTACAACCTTTCTGATATAAATCAACACAGCCGAGTAAACGGTCCTGACCGAAAAAATACGACGGGCTGCCCCCATCGCCCGACATCGGTTGAACGCATCCACGAACTCGTCTTGGTTAACTAAACTTGGGCCTAACACCCGTGACTTACCACCCGGCGGGACCACTACAAGCTGACCCCACCACCATACATGTCGCGGGTTGACCCGCAACATGGCCTCAACCCGACGCGCAAAACATACCACTTTTGTCACTTGTCGCACACAGCCCAGCGACCCAACAAATGGTACCGGACTGCAACAGATCCCTGAGGCATGAACCATCTCAGGACGTGCCATACGGAGAGCCACGGTTCGGGTCCGTTTCCCGCAGAGGCTCGCCTCTTTATACGCCGCCTCCAAGGAAAACTCTCATTAATCACGTTACGAAAACCTAGCGGTCTTCTTAGCTTAACTACCCTCTTTCATTCCACACTACTCAGGGACTTATCCCACAAACATAGCTCACGTGCACTATGCACTCCTATAAGGGTCAAACATAAACATACGTCTTTTACTCGAGATGGCCTTACCTCTAAGGTCTCTACGTAAAAAGCTCTAAGGCTCACACCTTCTATCCCCAAAATCTTACTCTGCTAAACAACCATGATTCCTAATCACAACTAACACATCGTTATCGTAACATAGCACTTATGATATACCCATCTTATCACACATACCGATCTCTGAGGGTTAAGGATATGTCTCAGATCTACCGCTTCACTCCTTTGTCGCTCTAATCAAACCCGCCTGTAGGCGCATAGCTAGGAAGATGACGAACTACCCACCGATCTGAGGCTAAGTCCTCCTACTAGGACACTCTTTCGACATCGCACTGACGGTCATAGGTATAACAAGTACCAACTAAAAGACGACATTCCCGGATGACGTCCGTACATCGTGGAACCGAAGCCCCGAGTTCTCGACCAACTCTGATACCCCGAATGTCCCGAACCCCGTGGAGGACCTCTTCGCGACCGTGGATGTGCACAATCTAATCCACCGGTGAGGTGACTCGCCGAAAGTTACCAAAGGACCTTGCTGCTCGCCCTCTTCTCGCCGCCCTTCGTTAACCCGCCGATCTCTACGCTTCTCGCCGTGTACGAGCCCGCATACGTGCCATGCTCGCTTAATCAAGAGCTACTTGCAGACAACCTCTCGTTGATATTCATCAAGACTCGCGTACATCGATACTCGTAGCCAAATCCATAGCTAGTAATGTGGTCGCTTTCTTGCAATCTAAGTTCACCGCTCTGGCCGTGGAACCGGGCGTTCAAATATCATGGCCGCAGCAGGAACCGCCGCCGCCGCGGCTAAACTCACGGGCGACGCCGCAGAACTCCAAATGAAGCACTACCCTAGGTAAAGATTGGGCCTGTGCCCACGTAACCCTCTCAGACTAACTCGCAGCCTCCGGCCGCTTTGCCTCCCGGGTCCGGGTTGCCTACGCGAGGCATAACGCAGTGGAAAGAAATACGTTAGAGGTCTAACTTACAACACAAATTTCTAAGGCATGATCTCAGAGTGAGAAGAATAGAAACCAATCCTAAATATCCTATAGCCTCACGATTATTGGTGTGGTGCACAACACACCGATAATCAAGACTTCATCGATACGGCTCAGACACTTTCCGAGGATTAATCGCTCGATACCACTTTTGTCATGACCAACCTGCTCGTGGATCGTGCCTTACCCGACACCCAAGTAGCCATACATCGAGTAATCGTGAACATAAAATAAGACATGAAAATATTATGAAGTAAGAAACGATGTCTGAGAAAACTTGCCTTTCGCGTATATATAAATCAATTTAAAACCGAATTCATATCCTTATTACAACTCGCCTACAACAAGATTACTGCACTTCTAAGAATGATATAACAACAATGGCGGACAGGGCCCCGCCATACCCTGAATGTAAATACCTACAACGATTGTGGACTATACCACCGATAAGCCTCCGAGAAACGGAGCTTTCCCAAACGAATCGTGACCCCAAGAGCGAGGATCAATGATCGTGTACCTTTACCTTCTAAGATGAACGCACTTCAAGGAGGTCGATAACAGTACCAGTATGTGAAATGAAAATAAATCGTAAATGAAATCATAGTAGTCTATATAAAGCAGGAGACATGTATGATAACCAAACTACAGTTCACAATAAATAAGCAGTCATGTCAAGTCAGGGACTCACGCCCTCAAAGTCATCACTCAAATATAACTATGGGTCTCACGCCCACAACATCAATTGTTATACCCCGTATTCTCAGGGTATGTATGCGAGGACGTACGTACGAGAGCACGACAAAAAAAATTGGAAAGGAAGAAAGAGGTGATTTTTCCACGGAAAAAGTTTCCGGTTTTTGTAAAGAAAAATGTTCGTTGATGGGAATTGGGTTCCCAGATTTGGAATATGGGCTTCTTAGATTATATTGGAATTTTGAGATTTTATTTTCGGAAATGGTCACGTGGGGCCCACGGGAGAAATTTACGGTTTTGTGGGGCCCGCTTTGATTTTGAGATTTTGGCCATTTTGGATATTTTCAGAAGATGAATTGTTTTGGACTAGTAGGAGGGCGACACGTGTCACCCCCGCCTAGGTGGCTTGGCCGAATCATCTTTGTGCACAACACCCGGTTAGAGTCGTTGACTAAACGCTTTTCAGAACTGCGAGGGAAAATTCGCTATGTCTTTTCTTATTTTTATGGATTTTTCCGAGCGATTTAAACATTTTGGACCAACGAGAGGGTGACACTTGTCACCCTCAAGTGGACTGCAAAGTGAGGCCTGCTGGACGAATTCACGCCTTGTTTCGCCTTGTTTTGTGCAATGTTTTGTGCAATGTTTGTGGCTTGTTTTGTGGAGTAGGGACTAGGGGCACTTGGGCACATCTTGGCCCTCCACTTGCCCCCACATGGCTTGATCTTGTCAGTTGGTGTCCCTATAAATACCCCTTGCTCAAGGTTTTTCTTCATCCCTCATTTCATTCTAAGTCTTGAAATATCCCTCCCCTCTTCTAGTTGTTCTCGTCCTAAGCCTTCCCCCCTCCCCCTTTGAGTGGCCTTGTGGCCGAGAGCTTCCCCCCTTCCCCCTTTGTAGTGTCTAGCCGAGGGGTACCCCCCCCTAGCCTAGTTGTTTCGTATAATACACCCCCCCTCTTGGTAGAAATACTCTCCAAGTATTGTTATAATGCCCAAAATACCTTAGCCTTTACCTTGTTGTATTCCAAAAGTTACCTCTATACGTAGAGCCCGGAAATACTACCTTTTGTCCTTTTAGTCTCAAACCGAAACCCTAAGGAAATCTTCATAGTTGGTCAAGTATTTAAGTAGAAGTTGGTTAGAACTTTTAAGGGTTGTTTGGAGCGGATTGGAGTGCACGGAGTAGGAGCTAAACCTTGCTCAGGATCGACTTTATAACTTGGATAATTTTGGGCTTGTCGAGGTAAATATTCTTGTCCCCTTATTGTAATTGGAGATTACATGTTGTAGGAATATATAGTTGAGGTATACTATAGATGTAATCAACATTATTGTGCGCAATGTCTTTTGACTTAAGCCCAATTTAAAGAAGAGAATCGAATCGTAATTACATAGACCAGACATGAGACTTGTGTAGCATTGTTGTGTAGTATAATGGTACACGTCCGGTTAGACGTAAACCGCCTCGGTTGGCTTGGTAGCGCCTCGATAGAGGAGGAGATTTACGCCATGTGGGGGAGGTGTCGAATTTTCTCAGAGAACATAGAACCGCAAGTGTTAGAAGTTAATAGAAGTTTGTGGCCTTATGTGGAAGTACTACGAGTAGCGTATTCTACTTGAAGAGTGGAAACGCCAGTCGTTACTGATCTTGTGGAGCGCTTTGCTTATTATCGATAATCGTCGCGAGGTATGTGAACCTCTTCCTATCCTTGAGCATGATGTTTTGTAAACTATGTAGTACGTAGACGCATACGTGCTAAATGAGTTGGTTGGTTTAAAACATAGTGTGTTATAATAGCTTTATGGGAAGTTAGTTATAACGACTCTATGTAGGTAAGAATGGTTTATTGATTGTAAAAGTTAAGAGACTTGATCTTGAAAGATAAGAGACATAACTTGTTTTACTTGGTAATTAACATTTTGTTAAAAGTGTTGTGAAACCTCATTCATGTAGTAATGAGTACTTGGTTTTAAAAAGAATAATGTTTTTGATTTGGAAATGAGAATAAGTGTCGAACAAACCACGAGCTTAATAAAGGAAAGTGTATTGACAAATAACTAATTGTTATTAAAACCAAGAGAAACCTCCATCCGTGATAAGCTAAGATAAGACAAAATTGTATTACATTTCCTAGATCATGGTCAGCAGAATAAGATTGTTGTAAACAAGAATAAACGCCACACATAAGACATATGTTACTCACTTGTTTTAAAGGGATTAAGACTATGAGTTATAAAACCTTTCTAAAATGAGAAACTTGAGCATTGAAATTAGGCAAACTTGAATGTTTGGAAAATAATGGTTACTTGATTTTTACAAAGGGAAGTATTTTGGTTTACTTAAAAAGATAGTCACTCTATTTTTATATCATGGGTATTGTGTGACTTCGAGAAAGAGTGGATCTTTTATAAAAGTCTAGAAGTATGGTAATTTGCTTGAGCTTGTTTGATAGCCCAGTTGTGTGATATATTGTTATTGAGGTTACATGGACATGCCTACACCGATGCACTCGGGCATGTGGCTACGCGAGGTTGATTACCCGATATATTGTTATTGTGGTTACATGGACATGTCTACACCGCACCCGGGGCATGTGGCCATGGGCATTGTTATTATTGTTGCATCATGGACATGTCTACACCGATGCGTAATTCCGGGCATGTGGCGCGATGCAAACAGGATTGATGTTGCGGGCGTGAGACCCATAGTTATATTGCGTGATGACGTTGAGGGCGTGAGTCCCTGACTTGATCGCTTATGTTGCGTCATCGTATGTTGGTTATCATACATGTCTCCTCGCTTTATATAGATCGTTATGATTTAACCGCAGATTTTCGGCCACATACTTGGTACTGTCAGATCGACCTCGCCGGGGCTGCGCTCACGCCGCAGTAGAGTACATCGCAGTGGATCCTCGCCATAGGATCACGCCAACAGATTGGGAAGCTCCGCTTTCTCCGAGGCTTATTCTTTGCATGTGTTCTCGAGTCAGAGGTTCTTGCATATCTGTGGTATGGCGGCCCCGTCCGTCATAGTTGTAAATCTTAGAGGTCCAGAGTAATCGCTACAGGTGTGGTTTGTAAAAAGGATTAAACTGTTCGTTTTGAAAGAGTTGTATACATATATTTTATTGGAAGGTAACCGTTTGGTTGACCTGTTTTATGATCATATATCTTGTTTCTTGTTAAAGTTTTATTTTTCCGCTGGTTATCTCTGATGTTGTATCACTAGGGTGCCCGGGGTAAGGCACCAGTCACGGGCCCGGGTTCGGGTCTTGACAAAGTGGTATCAGAGCAGTTAATCCTCGGAAGGTGTCTACAGACCGTGTCTAGTAGAGTCTTGATTATCGATGTGTTGTGCACCACATCTATAATCAGGAGGCTATAGGACATTTAGGATTGGTTTCCATTTCTTCTCATTCTGAGATCGTGCCTTAGAGCTGTGTTGTAAGTTGGACCCCTCTGACATATCTCGTTTTTACCAGTTATGCCTCCGCGCAAGGCAACCAGAGCCCAGAAGGGCAAGGCAGCCGAGGGTGCTGCTAGTGAGATACAGAGGAGTACGAGGGCGCAGGCCCGGTCAGTACCTGAGATTGTGCTTCAGACGGCGAGTTTTGTGACGCCGCCAGCCCCAGCAGAGTTTAGAGCCGCAGCAGTGGCTGCTGAGACCACAAGACTGAGCCTCCATCCCACACCGGAGCAGATGAGACGGGTACAAGGAGATGGCGATTGCTGGCCGTGGTCGTAGCGATATGAGGATAGGCCGGACGCAGCAGCCCAGCCCAATAGCACGATGGTTCACCCCGAGCAGATAGTTTGAGGCTACGGACTTTCCGAGTCAGAGCCCGCCAGAGTTTTATGGGTCGAGGCTCGAGGATGATCCGCAGGAGTTCATCCCAATGCTGGTCGCGAGAGTGATCAAGGCTTCGAGACCGAGTCGGTGGTCTTAGGTTCAGACGGCCGCGTGATACCGCAATGATCGGGTTTGATTCGTGGGAGTTGTCCCGGAGAGCATGCGCTTCGCAGTATGGGACGAGTTCTCGTGAGGCATTCTCACTCACTTCTTGCCTCCGCAGATGAGGAGGGCACGGGCCGACGATTTATGATGCTTAGACAGAGGCGCACGGTTCGAGTACAACGTGGAGTTTGACTCGTTGGCTCGGTATGTCCCCGCTTAGTGGCATCCATGGAGGATAGAGTGCACCGCTATGTCACCGCCTAGATGATTACTTGACAGAGGCTTGTTGGGTGTAGCTCTTCAGGGCATGGACATTGCCCGCATGCAGCTCATGCACCAGGATGTGAGGTACGGAGAGGTCGACGGAATGACTGGATCAGCGTAAGAGGGCGTGACATCGTGGTCTTTGGCGACTTTCGAGGCGGACCGCCTAGAAGACTAGTTTTGTACCCCGCCAAGATGCAGTGGTCCTCCACCGCCTTCGTGAGCAGTCGTGGCTCCAAGCGGTTCAGTTTCCGGGAAGTAGGGGTGTTGGCGGATCGATACCCCTACCTTGTGGCGATGTGGTAGACCGCATTTCGGGAGTGTCGTGGTGCCAAGGAGCTTGTTATTTTGCGGCAGCGAGGCTATTTGCGAGGAACTGTCCACCAAGGTAGCACGGATGTTACGACTCACCTTCAGATCGATGGTGGTTCATCACCTTCACTAGCTGCGCTGCAGGCAGATCGTGATTAGAAAAGCGGTAGAGACAGTATATCCTTAACCCTCTAGAGTTTTGTATTCTCGATGTGTTTAGTGTTATGTTCGGATAGCTTTGTGCTAAAATGTGATTTAGAAGCCCGTTAGTGTAGGCGGTAAGCTCGGGGCATGGTAAGTGTGAACCTTAGACTATTTCACGATTGAGACCTTAGAGGTAAGGTCGTCTTGTGTAAAAGATTTATTTTATGTTTGACCTTTATCGAGTGCGAGTATACGTGGGAATTATTTGTGTGATAAGTCAATGGGTGACTTGAGATGGAAGTGGTATCTATCATGACGGTAGTTAGTAAGATTGTTCCGCATCGGCGAGCAAGAGTTGCGCGGGGAGGGTCGGGTTGAGGGCATATGCGGGTCAACCCAGCCGGCTTTAGGTGGGGTCAGCTGTGGGTGGTCCCGCCAGTTGGTAGGGTGACGAGTGTGCTAGGCCCCGCTTTAGTTAATCATCGTATGAGTTCGTGGACGCGTTCACCGTAAGCGGTTCGTAAAGGCCGGGAATGGCCTTAAAGAAGTTTGAGGTTAGTAAGATGACCAAGTTTGGAGGTAGTGACTCCAGAGATTTTTGGGAACGGAAGTAATGACTGAAGTATGGTACGTATACTGGGAGAGTTCAAGTGTTCGAGAAGGGCACGACGAGTAAGGAAGGAAGAGAACGTGTGTTATTTCGTGGCCAAGCTGTGGCGTTGGCAACTTGTTAGAGGAACTTCATCGTTATCCGCCTTGAGAAGGAACATTCGACGAATGTTTCTGGCGAGGGAGAATGTTATACCCGTATTCTCGTGGTATGTATGCGAGGGCGCACGTGCGAGATCACGCGAGTAAAAATTGGAAAGGAAGAAAGAGGTGATTTTTCCACGGAAAAAGTTTCCGCTTTTGTAAAGAAAATGTTCGTTGATGGGAATTGGGTTCCCGATTTGGAATATGGGCTTCTTAGATTATATTGGAATTTTGAGATTTTATTTTCTAAATGGTCACGTGGGCCCACGGAGAAATTTACTGATTGGGGCCCGCTTTGATTTTGAGATTTTGGCCATTTTGGATATTTTCGTAAGATGAATTGTTTTGGACTAGTAGAGGGAGACACGTGTCACCCCCTAGGTGGCTTGGCGAATCATCTTTGTGCACAACACCCTTAGAGTCGTTCGACTAAACGTTTTCAGAACTCAGGGGAAAATTCCGCTATGTCTTTTCTTATTTTTATGGATTTTTCCGAGCTTACTTAAACATTTTGGACCAACGAGAGGTGACACTTGTCACCCCAAGTGACTGCAGCGTGAGGCCTCAAGGACGAATTCATGCCTTGTTTTGGCCTTGTTTTGTGCAATGTTTCAGGGCTTGTTTTGTGGAGTAGGGACTAGGGGCACTTGGGCACATCTTGGCCCTCCACTTGCCCCCACATGGCTTGATCTTGTCCGCTTGGTGTCCCTATAAATACCCCTTGCTTGAAGGTTTTTCTTCATCCTCATTTCATTCTAAGTCTTGAAATATCCCTCCTCTTCTAGTTGTTCTCGCCCTAAGCCTTCCCTCCCCTTTGAGTGGCCTCAGGGCCGAGCTTCCTCCCCTTTGTAGTGTCCAGCGAGGGTACCCCCTAGCCTAGTTGTTTTCGTATAATACACCCCCCCTCTTGGTAGAAATACTCTCCAAGTATTGTTATAATGCCCAATATACCTTAGCCGTTACCTTGTTGTATTCCAAAAGTTACCTCTATACGTAGAGTCCTAAATACTACCTTTTGTCCTTTTAGTCTCAAACCGAAACCCTAAGGAAATCTTCATAGTTGGTTGAAGTATTTAAGTAGAAGTTGGTTAGAACTTCTAAGGGTTGTTTGAGCGGATCGAGTGCACGAGTAGAGCTAAACCTTGCTCAGATCGACTTTATAACTTGGATAATTTTGGGCTTGTCGAGGTAAATATTCTTGTCCCCTTATTGTAATTGAGATTACATGTTGTAGGAATATATAGTTGAGGTATACCATAGATAGAATCAACATTATTGTGCGGCAAATGTCTTTTGACTTAAGCCCTAATTTAAAGAAGAGAATCAACTGTAATTACATAGGATCAGACATGAGACTTGTGTAGCATTGTTGAGTAGTATAATGGTACACGCCCTGTTAGGCGTAAACCCCTCGTTGGCTTAGTAGCGGCCTCGATAGAGGAGGAGATTTACGCTGTTTGTGGGGAGGCCAATTTTCTATAGAACATAGAACCGTGCGGTTAGAAGTTAATAGACGTTTGTGGCCTTATGTGGAAGTACTACGAGTAGCGTATTCTACTTGAAGAGTGGAAACGGCTGGTCTGATTCTGATCTTGTGGAGCGTTTTGCTTATTGTCGATAATCGTCGCGAGGTATGTGAACCTCTTCCTATCCTTCGAGCATGATGTTTTGTAAACTATGTAGTACGGTAGACGCATACGTGCTAAATGAGTTGGTTGGTTTAAAACATAGTGTGTTATAATAGCTTTATGGGAAGTTAGTTATAACGACTCTATGTAGGTAAGAATGGTTTATTGATTGTAAAAGTTAAGAGACTTGATCTTGAAAGATAAGAGACATAACTTGTTTTACTTGGTAATTAACATTTTGTTAAAAGTGTTGTGAAACCTCATTCACAGTAATGAGTACTTGGTTTTAAAAGAATAATGTTTTAATCGATTTGAAATGAGAATAAGTTGTCGAACAAACCACGAGTGCTTAATAAAGGAAAGTGTATTGACAAATAACTAATTGTTATTAAAACCAATAGAAACCTCCATCCGCATAGAAGCTAAGATAAGACAAAATTGTATTACATTTCCTAGATCATGGTCAGAATAAGATTGTTGTAAACAAGAATAAACGCTCACACATAAGACATATGTTACTCACTTGTTTTAAAAGGGATTAAGACTATGAGTTATAAAACCTTTCTAAAATGAGAAACTTGAGCATTGAAATTAGGCAAACTTGAATGTTTGGAAAATAATGTGGTTACTTGATTTTTACAAAGGGAAGTATTTTGGTTTACTTAAAAAGATAGTCACTCTATTTTTATATCATGTATTGTGTGACTTCTTGAGAAAGAGTGGATCTTTTTATAAAAGTCTAGAAGTATGGTAATTTGCTTGAGCTTGTTTGTGATAGCCTGGTTGTGTGATATATTGTTATTGAGGTTACATGGACATGTCTACACCGATGCAGAATTCCGGGGGCATGTGGCCATGCGGCAGGGTTGATTACCCGATATATTGTTATTGTGGTTACATGGACATGTCTACACCGAGGCAGAATTCCGGGGGCATGTGGCCATGAGGCATTGTTATTATTGTTGCATCATGGACATGTCTACACCGATGCAGACTCCGGGCATGCGCCATGATGCAAGCATGATTGATGTTGTGGGCGTGAGACCCATAGTTATATCGAGTGACGACGTTGAGGCGTGAGTCCCGACGACCGCTTTTATGCTGCGTCTTGTATGTTGGTTATCATACATGTCTCTCGCTTTATATGCATCGTTATGATTTAACCGCGATTTTCGATTTCACATACTTGGTATTGCCAGATCGACCTCCTTCGGGCCGCTCATGCCGCAGTGAGTACATCGGTAGTGGATCCTCGCCATAGGATCACGTCAGATTAGGAAGCTCCGTTTCTCGAGGCTTATTCTTTGCATGTGTTCCCCGAGTCAGGTTCTGCACATCTGTAGTATGGCGGGCCCGTCCGTCATAGTTGTTGTAAATCTTAGAGGTGCAGAGTAAATCGTTGTGGCGGGGTTTGTAAAAAGGATTAAACCATTCGCTTTGAAAGAGTTGTATACATATATTTTATTGGAAGGTAACCGTTTGGTTGACTGCTTATGATCATATATCTTGTTTCTTGTTAAAGTTTTATTTTTCCGTGGTTATCTCTCGATGTTGTATCACTGTGGTGCCCGGTAAGGCACCACAGGCTCGGTTCTGGTTCGACATCAATCATGCCTGGAATACCTTCTCACCGCGCAGCCTATGATATAAAAGCATCAAGAATACACATGAACACCAGTCCCACTTGTGTCCTAATAAAACCGCATGGTAAGTACGAAGGCATAGCCGACTACTAAAACCTACGATCAACAAGGTCATAAATCAGATTACGAGATCTGTCTTGCATCGGCACATGATCAAAGCCGCCACTCGCCGCAGATCTAATGCGCGCGCTTCAGCCCTCGAACTTCCCGCACTCGCGATAGGCCAATCTCATAGGCCCGCATGAGGTATAACCCGCATCGAGGGTAGTACTCCCAAGATCCGCCTCGACTTCGCACCGCATGGCCACATAGACCGCATGACCACAAGCGGCCGATACTAACACGGAACTCCCGTAGTTCGCATGGATCACCTCGACCCGCATGAGGTATTTCGAATCATAGGTCACTAGACCGCCTCGAAGTCTACCCCGATCGGAGGCGCCTAACCTCCTAAACAAGTCAAGGTGAGTGGTACAATACCAACATGCTACTGATAGTGAAACTATTTAAGCGCAATCGAGGAAACCCCTTTACACAAACATCACAAGATACTAACACATCGAGATCCTAGCATGTTACTTATCAAATAAACAAGAAAGTATTACAAGGCTATCACAACCCAACACAACAAGTTATACACACAAGACACTTTCTACTATATGATTAACAAGATCGGCTTTCTATCCCGTACTTCATACATTAACTCTTTAAAAGATACGCTACTTTCACAAAAGTCACACAATACCCGTAGTATATGAAAATAGAGTGATTATCTTTTGAAGTAAATCAAAACACTTCTCTTTGTAAAATCAAGTAACCACATTCTTTTCCAAACGTTTCAAGTTTGCTTAATTTCAATTACTCAAGTTTCATTTTCAAAGGTTTCAGAGTTCGTAGTCTTATTCATTTAAGAATGTAATTCTCTTTTAAACAATCTGAGGAACATAAGCCTTATATGTGAGTAGGATATTCTTGTTTATAACAATCTTATTACAAGAACATGATCTAGGAAATATCATTTTGTCTCATCTTAGCTTATGCAGATGGAAGTTTCTACCGGTTTTAATAATACTTAATTATTCAATACCTTTTCCTTTATTAACGCCACAGTTGGTTTGTCGATACACCTTTCCGATTTCCAAATCAAGAAACATTATCCCTTTTAAAAACTAAGTACTCATTACTCACGAATGAGGTTTCACATAAAATTCATATAATTTATTTAAGTTAAGTCTCTTATCTTACAAGATCAAGTCTCTTAACTTCTAAAATAAATAAATCATTCGTTTTATCCCTCTTAAGCCATTATACCTAACTTCCCATAAAGCTAGTATAACTCTTAAGATTTTAAAACCAAGTATTACTCTTCTTTTTAAAAACAGTTCTTAATTCTCTTGAACTACTTCAAGATTATTATTATTCGGGCTTAAGTCAAAAGACATTGCCGCACAACCACGTTTCAATTAAACACACGCACGCCTACCGCACTACATAGTTATACACATATCATGCTAGAAGAGATAGGAAGAGGTTCACATACCTCGCGACGATTATCGACTATTAGCAAATCGCCCACGGCTATAACCCGCTAGTTCGGTCCACCTTCTCAAGTAGCACATGCTATCATAACATTCAACCTATACAAAGTTATACAAGTCTATCAAAGTCTAGACTACTGGTAGAATAAATCTAGGTACAAGATCCTACGGAAATTGGGGGCACTCTTCCCTACCCACAACTTACATGTTCATCGTAATACGCCCCTACGTAATTACAGTTCGCTTCTCTGTTTAAATTGGGCTTAAGTCCAAGGACATTGCCACAATACTAAGTTCACTTCTATATAGTATACTTCAACTATATATTCCTACAACATGTAATTTCCAATTACAATAGGACAAGATAATTACCTCGATAAGCCCATAATTATCCAAGTATAATGTCGATCCTCGGCACCGCTTAGCTCCAACTCAAGCGCTTCCAACCCGCTTGAACCACCCTTAGAAGTTCTAACCAACTTCTATAAAACTCCAACTAACTATGGAGATTTTCCCTGTGGCTTCGGTTTTGTGACCGACGGAAGTATAATAGTATTCTGGCTTTTCAGATAGTATAACCTTAGAATACTACAAGGTATCTGGCTAAGGTAATTTGGGTATAGTAACAATACTTTTGAGAGTATTTCTACCAAGAGGGGGTATTTATGCGAGACAACACCACAAGTGGGTGTATACCCTCTACTCCCACTGTGGGGTACTCTCGCCGAGGGGAACTCTCGCCAAGGCCTCACAAAGGGGAGGGTGGGACGAAACAACCACACAAAGGGAGGAGGATTTTAACACTTAAGGAAATTTAGGAATGGATGAAGAAGTCTTCCAAAGGGGTATTTAGGACAAGCCAAGGCCAACCAATGGCCAAGATCTTGCCAAGTGCAAGGCAAGTGTAGGGCCAAGATCTTGCCAAGTGCACCCTAACCAACTAACACACAAATATCACTTGGGGGCTCCTAACAAAGAATAGCTTCTACAAACGGAGAATTGTCTACCATGATCTTTCTTCTTTCGCCAAGCGGCCTTATAACAATTTCTTGGGATTTAAAAACTTTAAGATATTTACCTAGTCCAAAATTGGATCTTGTTTGCTCTCGATTTCATAAATAAGTCTTCAACTATCCCAGATTTATAGCCAATCATGAAAACCTATTAAGACAAATACTTTGTGAAGGTTTTAAACATTCGTGGGAAATCCAGTCTCTTTGAATGTAGAATCAATAAATATCACACCGCTATAATATAAAGCCAGATCAACTGTTCTTCGCAAGACTAAAAATGGCTGTTTTTGAAACCAAGATTATTCAAAGCTATATAGCCGTAATATTCGTGCAAGTCATGATTTTACCGACCTACTATGGCAAAGATTCATGTTAACAAGACAAGATCACAAGTTATCGACTATTAGCAAAAGATCAAAGTATACCGCTGCCTCTAATAGAGATAACTATTTCAAGACCTATAACAGATTTGGAAACTTCTTCAATATTTCTACCAGATTACAATAAAACTATTAATCAGTTTCTATCTTATATACTATCTACACGTGTAATTTGATTACAATGTGGACAAGATTATTTACCCCTAAGATTATCCAAGTAAGTCGATCCCGAAACTTACTCCTACTCCGGCTCCAACCTGTAACATGAAACTAACTGAACTTTAATACTTCAACCGTTTATGGATAAAATTTTGGACAAAAAGGAAAAATGGTAGTATTTCCTTCAAGTAGTAACGGAATACTACAGAACAATGTATTTTGAACATCGGAGATTTCTACCAGTCAGAACAAATGCGAGTGTACTTCACCAAAGGCCACTGCATCGTGGAGGAATGACGATTTGTGGTCCCACGACGCACACATTGAATTATAAATACTGAAGAAGTACACTTACGAAATACAGAGCTTCTAACGTCTGATCAAGCTACAAGTTCGTGCCCAAGGATTTGGTCACCTACTCCTCTATCCCAAACAAGACCAGTGGCAAAACGCCCAAATACGCCCAAGCCACTGCCCACTCGAGGCACACGCTCTCCTGTGAAAAATGCATTCTCATAAGAAATATAAAGCAGCATTTTCCTTATACGCAAATTAAAACGTCTTAAGAAATGATCACTCTATGTCAGAAATAAAGAGTTTCTCATATGCCTACTTTGCTTTAAACTTTCTACGCACGCCTCACGCATACTGAAACTGTACAAAACTCCTCTCAGAAAAACAGTGACTTATCTCAATGTTCTTCTGACTAAACACTGCTGGCCCGATAGTCTTCTACTTTACAGTACACGGTCGCACGCCACCCGCCAGCAATAACACAACCTCGCACTATCTTCAGATCTGAGAATCATTCGCGGGCTGTAAAAAGCTTCGCCAAGGTCAAAAGACAGGTACTCTTCAAGAAACTCACTTCATGAATCAACACATATCAGCTTTTTCACCTTTTCACTAAATAGCCACCTTTGCTAAAATGTGTAACTCAACAATTTAACATCGAACCAATCGAGATTACTCGCCTACGTTCACGCACCGACTGAAAGGTAGTTATAGCACTTCAACATGAGGCAATACGTCCACGACTGAACTAACATTCCGCTCGCGGCGACACGATTTCGACTCACCAGCCTGTAACCCGCTCAGGTAAACGGCCGCAACAACTGTCAGAGGCCCCACCGTTATAGCCAGTAATGAATCGCCTCGGCGCTCGCATTTACAACCTTCGAATGCATGATATCTCGAATATACACCGACTACGCAAGACGCACTTCCATCGGCATACTAACGCTATCACGAACTCGCTACCCGGCAACCCGCCTAACACCTCACCACCTGGACCCCTAGACTATCACAAAAGGCCGCGGGCTTCACCCGCACAGCCCTCAACGACCTCGCCATGAAAACACTTAGCCCACTCGATCCAATAATCTCACTAATCAGCGCGAAAAACCATTGGGTCTTCTTAGCTCAACTACCCTCTTCATTTCCTGCTGTTATCAACTTATCACAATATAGCTCACAGCCATGACTCGGACAAGGGTACTGTTTTAAAAAACATAATCTTTACTTCAAGATTCAAGAAGGGTCTCCACGATAAGCTCTAAGGCCTACACTTTCCTATCCCCAATCTTATTCAACCATGATTTCTAATCACACGCTTTTTAACATCATGCTATCCAAGTATACTTAGCACTTATCAAAGACATGCGACTAGTCTCTAGAGACAAGATATACATGTACTCATCCGCTTCACTTAGTCGTAATCAATCCCTCACCGCAGGGCTATTAGGAAGACTGAATCGATCACCGATCACGGGCCGAGTCCTCCTACTTACATCACCTTCCCAAGACATCCTTTCGACATACGGCTCGACCGCCCAGTAAAATCAAGCATAACCAAAAGACGACTTCCCGGACGACGCCACACTTGGAACAAGTCCCGGGTAAATTCACTAAACCCGTGTATACCCTCAACGCCCACGAGCTCGCGAGACCACTGGCAATTCTTTTGAGTGCTATAATCATACATTGGCCGGTATCACTGAAAGTTACCAAAGGACCTCGTGCCCTGATCTGCATCGCCGGTTAACCCGCCGATTGCTTATTTCCCTGATAAGCGCATGGCCACGCCACAGCGCTGAAGAATTAGCTACCTCTCAGATAGTCATGACCCGCGATAAAGTACATCATTCTCCGTTGCTACAAATCGTCTAATCGCCAATCTATATATCGCTTTGGCCGCGTTGTTATCAACGATACAGAAGAAATCGCCGCCATGCGAAACTCACGCACGCCGCAGAACTCGCGAGCCAACGGCAGCCTGTGAGCGTGAATCAGGGCCTGCGCTCAGATACCACTCAGTTCTCTACTTGCCGCCGGGTTCACGCAGGCATAAGCGAGAAAGAAATACGTTTGGCGAGGTCCAACTATCGCAGCAGCACAATCAAGCCACGATCTCAGAGGGTAAGAAGCCAATCCTAACATCTATAGCCTCGACATCGTGCTGGTCGCAAAGACCGGTAATCAAGGATTTGGCCAGATACTCAGAGACATTTTCCTGGCGATAATCGCTTCATACTACTTTTGTTTCACGACCCTAACTGCCCGTGGATCGTGCTGCCTTTTACCCCGCACCCTAGTTGATACATACATCGTATAATCGCTGAATATAAAACAAGACATGAAATATGAAACAATTATTCTAAGAAAATTGCCTTTCTACATATATATATAAAAACTTAAACCCTAATAGCTATCCTTTTTACAACCTCCGCCTACAACAAAGCATTTCTACATGCACTTCTAAGAATGATATAACAAACAATAGCTGACAGGCCCGCCATACCGAATGTAAGGCACCTTACAACGGCAGAGGATTATACCACCGGATAAGCTTCCGGAGAAACGGCGAGCTTCCTAAAACGCCTTTCAATTGTGGATCCTAAGAGCGGCGATCGACGATCGCGTACTTCTACTCGCAGCATTTAACGCAAATTTCCGAAGAGGTCGAGGTCACACAACAGTACCAAGTATGCGTGAAACCGGTAAATACCGTAAATGAAATCACAGTAGTTCATATAAAGGAGGAGACATGTATGATAACCTAAACTACGTCTTCAACAAATAAGCAATATGCCAAGTCGTGACTCACGCCTCAAAGTCATCATCAACATAACTACGGTCTCACGCCCACAAAAATCAATCACGCCTCGTGGAATACCTTCCTCACCGGCTTCGCAATGCCTATGATATAAAAGCAATTCAAGTGAATACACATGAACACCAGTGTCCCACTGCGGTCATGGCAATAAAACCGCACGGTAAGGCAATGGCGAGTTGACTACTAAAAACCCACGCATCAACAAGTGTCATAAATCAGATTACGAGATCTCGCTTAGACCACACATTTATCAAAGCCGCCACCGCTCAGCATCTAACGCTGCCTAGCCCGGAACTTCCCGCACTCCGCATAGGCCAACCTCATAGCCCGCACGCAGGTATTCCCGCATCGGTGTAGCTACCCTGATCCGCCGACTCGCAAAATCCGGCCACATAGACCGCATGACCATAAAGGCCGCACACTAACCTCGAACTCTCGCAGCCCGCGATAGTCCTCGAGACCCGCACGCAGGTATCCTCGAATCATAGTGACACAGATCGCTCGAAAGTATTACACCAGACGGAGGGCGCCTTAACCTCCGGATCATGTCGAGCGAGTGGTACAATACCAACATAACGACCGATCGTTAAAACAACTTAAGCGCAATCGAGGGAAAACCCTTTACACAATCATCACAAGATACTAACACACGTAGCATCCTAGCATGATTACTTATCAAATCAACAAGAAAGTATTACAAGACTATCACAAACCAACACAATCAAGTTATTCACACAAGGTACTTTCACTATATGATTAACAAGTTCGGTTTTATCCCCAAAGTACTTCATACATTAACTCTTTAAAAGATCCGCTTTCTTTCACAAAAGTCACACTATACCCGTAGTATAAAAATAGAGTGACTATCTTTTAAGTAAACCTAAACACTTCCTTTGTAAAATCAAGTAACTACATTATTTTCCAAACGCTCAAGTTTGCCTAATTTCAAATGCTCAAGTTTCTCATTTTCAAAGGTTTCAGAGTTCATAGTTTTAATCACTTAATGATGTAATTCTCCTTTAAAACAATTTGAGAAACATATACCTTATATGTGAGTAGGTTATTCTTGTTTATAACAATCTTATAACAAATGCCTATGGTCTAGGAAATGTAATATCATTTTGTCTCCATCTTAGCTTCTATGCAAATGGAGGTTTCTATGGGTTTTAATAATACTTGATTAGTCAATACATTTCCCTTTATTAGCCATTGTGGTATGTTCGATACTTATTCGATTTCAAATCAAGAAACATTATTCCTTTTAAAACCAAGTACTCATTACTCACTTAACGAGGTTTCACACTTTTTAACAAAATTCAATTAAGTCAAGTCTCTTATCTTTTAAGATCAAGTCTCTTAACTTCTTAAATCAATAAATCATTCTTTTTATCTTCTTAAGCCGTTATACCTAACTTCCCATAAAGCTAGTATAACTCTTAAGCCTTTAAAACCAAGTATTACTCTTCGTTAAAAATGATTCAAGATTCTTTGAAATACTTCAAGATTATTCAGCTTAAGTCAAAAGACATTGCCATAATTATTATTCAAAGTAAAAGACATTGCCGTAATTATTATTCAAAGCTTAAGTCAAAGACATTGCCGTAATTATTATTCGCTAACACACGACGCTCATCGCATCATATATATTTTAAAATATCATGCTCAAGAGTATAGTGAAGAATCACATACCTCGCGACGATTATCGACTATTAGCAAATAGCTCCAAAGTAATCGTGAGTCCCATTAGCCTTTTCCACCTCCGAGAGAATACGCTTACTCGCAGCATTTCCAACCTATAACTGCTATATAAGTCTATCAACTTCTACCTTAATATTCTACAAGCGATTTCACCAAGTCTTTCAGAATATCCTTCATTACGCTTCAATTCTCTTCTATGAATCTTATATTCATTTCTATACTATTACGCATGTAATTTCCAATTACAATAGGGACAAGATATTTACCCTCGATAAGCCCATAATTATCCAAGTATAAACGTCGATCCCGAGCAACGCTTAGCTCCTACTCCGGTGCTCCAACCCGCTCCAAACAACCCTGAAGTTCTCACGCAACTTCTACTCAACACTTCAACCGACTATGAAGATTTTTCCTGTGGTTTCGGCTTGAGACAAAAAGGACAAAGGTAGTATTTCCTGCTCTACGATAGAGGTAACTTTTGGAATACTACAAGGTATAAGGCTAAGGTATTTTGAGTATAAGAATAATACTGGAGAGTATTTCTACCAAGAGGGGGTTTCACGAGAACAACACCACAAGGAGGGTGTTTCACGAGAACAACACCACGGAGGGGTAGGTACTTCTACCAAAGGCCACTAGGAAGGTGAGGGGGGGCTCTCGGACGAGACACTACACTAAGTGAGGAAGAGAGCTTTCAAGACTTAGAAGTTTGGATGAAGAAGTCTTCACAAAGGGGGGTATTTATAGGGAGTTCAATGGCCATGATCAAGCCAAGTGGGGGGCAAGTGGAGGGCCAAGATTTGCCCAAGTGCCCCCTAACCTACTCCTCAAATCACTCCACAAACAATGGCCCATGTTTTAGGCCCAAAAACCCTCCCAATCGTCCAAGGCAAAAGCCCCCATTGCCGTCCACTTAAGGGTGACAAGTGTCACCCTCTCGTTGGCCCAAAATGTTCGCCTTTCTAAAAATCCGCAAAAATTATAAATGACATAGCCGGAATTTTCCCTACGCAAGCTTTGTAAAACGTTTCGCCGAAAAACGATTCTAATCGGGGGTTGTGAACAAAATTCGAACCTTGCCTAACTTTAAGGCTTAAACTTTTCTACGTACGTCCTCACGTACATACTCTAGAAATACGGGGTATAACATTCCCCCCTCCTTAGAAACATTCGTCCCGAATGTTCCTTCTCAAGACAGATAACGATCAAGTTCCTCATAGCTCAACCGCTTGCAAATGCCACATGGCCACAGAAAACACCCGCGCAATTACTTACATCCCAGTCCACGAGGAATCACTTCCATCACTACAAAAGCTCCCACCCGAGGTCTAAAATATACCCCCTTCGCACATTCACTTTACAAAAGAAATGATCACATCTATGTTCTTAACACATGCTCGCTTCTTCCCTTAGTCGTCGTACACTCGAACTCTTTCTCATAACTTACCACATTTCATATCGCTCGCTTTCCAAATCTCGGGTTACTACTCCAACTTGGTCATCATAATCGAACAACTGCTGGATTTTGATACTATTCCAACATAGCAACAAGAAAGACCGACATATCGCTTCTAACGTCGGACGGCAATGCCAACTATAGGCAACCCGCCTAATCTTCACAAAATCTGAAAGGCCCAAAGTAACTCTGCTAAGCCGCTCGCTTTCAAACTCGCCACACCCTTTCCGGTGGTACCTTCAAGAATACCACCGCCAACCCGACTTCAAGTGTCGACGTCGATTATCCGCACGACTTCTGTTGACTCTGAGCTGCCAATAACCTCTTCTGGATAAGCTTCACCCTATCCACATCCTGCTGAACAAGTATGAACCAACTATCTGAACCTTGCCAACATCAAACCAATCGACCGACAATTTACACTTCCGCCCCTACAAGGCTTCGTAAGGCGATATCCGAACACTGAAATGGTAGTTATAAAAACACTCCCTTAACAGGAGGTAACAATCCTCACAGCTACCCCTGAAATCCAAACACTGGCTCGAGGGCGAATACGATTCTGAGACTCACCTGAGTTCCTAACCCTGCTTGGTAAAACCTCCAGAAAAAGAAACAGCCGTAACTTGGGCTCCACTGTCTGTCATAAGGTGAAGGTAGGCACCTCGTGCAGCCTTGCAACCTTCCTGATATAATCATCTCGCATAACCCATTGCCGAGTACACGGTTTTGACTGAAAGACAAGATGGGCTGACCTCATCGGCCCGACCATCGGCTAACGCATCCACGAACTCAGACAAATGTTAACTAAACTTGGGCCTAACATCCTCATGACCCTATCACAAAGCGGGACCACCCCAAACTGACCCCATCACAAAACAGGCTGCGGGTTGACCCGCAACATGGCCTCAACCCGACCCACTTTCGCGCAAAACACTAGCTCCCCGATCCGGAACAATCTCACTAATCACGTTACGAAAACCTAGCGGTCTTCTTAGCTCAACTACCCTCTTTCATTCACACTACTCAGGGGTTTATCCCACAACCATATCTCACGCGGTACTATGACCCAGATAAGGGTTAAACGTAAAAATATAAATCTTTTACTCGAGATGGCCTTGCCTCTAAGGTCTCCACGTATAACATTCTAAGGCTCACACTTTCCCTTATCCCCATTCTTATCTTTCTAACTAACCATGATTTCTAATCACAATTAACATAACATTTAAGGTATACTCATCTTAACATACGTACTAGTCTCTAGAGGGTTAAGGATACGACATGCCCATCGCCACTCCCCTTAGTCGTTCTAATCAAACTCGCCTGTAGGCATAGCTAGGGAAAATGATGAACTGGTCACTGATCATGAAGGCTGAGTCCTTCTACTTACATCCCTCCTACTAGAACATCCTTTCGACACATGGCCCTGACGGCCGCAGGTAAAACAAGTACCAACTAAAAGACGACATTCCCCGGGATGACGCCTGTCACATCGTGAACACCGGGAAAAATCAATCCGCCGGGCCGAACCTACGGTAGCCGCGAACCGAAGCTCGAGCTCACCAACTCCGCTTATCCTCAACGCCCCGAACTCCGCGAGGACCACTGCATCGCGGATGTGCATATCTAATCGCCAGGTGGTTCGCCGAAAGTTACCAAAGCGACTCGCTTGCATGGCCCTTCACCGCCCTCGTTAACCCGTCGATCTTTACGCTTGGCCCGAGGCGGATAAGCCCGCATACGTGCCATGCCAAGCTCAATCAAGATTTACTCGCACTACCCTCTCTAAGATAGTCGCCAAGACCCGTGATAAATCGATACATCATACTCTCGTAGCTACATCCTTAGCTAGTAACAGGTCGCCTTTTCGCAATCTATACTGCTCTGGCCGTGAACCGGCGTTCATATATCAAGGTCGCAGAGGCACCGCCGTTGCGCTAAAACTCACGGGCCGCGACGAGCGTAACTCCCCGAATGAAACACCACCCCAGTGATGATCGGGCCTGCGGCCCTAGTAACCCTCTGCGTGCTCTACTCGCAGCCTCCTCACGCTTGCCTCCCCGGGCCCGGTTGCCTTACGCGAGGCATACCTGCAAGGGAAAGAAATACGTTAGAGGGTCCAACTTATAACACAACTCTAAGCACGATCGAGTGAGAAGAATGGAAACCAATCCTAAATATCCTATAGCCTCCTAATTATTGGTGCAGCACAACATACCGATAATCAAGACTCTCATCGATACTTGGCTCACAGACACTTTCCGAGGATAACTGCTCGATACCACTTTTGTCACGACCGAACTTCGCCCGTGATCGTGCCTTACCCGGCACCCTAGTGATACATACATCAGAGTAATCAGCGGAATATAAAACAAGACATGAAATATGAAATAATTATCTGAAGAAAAGTTGTCTTTCGGCATATATATATATAAAAACTTAAACCCGAACAGTTACATCCTTTTTACAACTCTGCCCACAAGCATTTCATGCACTCTAAGAATGATATAACAACAATGGCGACAGGCCCCGCCATACCACGAATGTGGTACTACAACGACAGGATTATACCATCGATAAGCCTCCGAGAAACGGAGCTTCCCAAAACGCTGAATCGTGATTCTAAGAGCGAGGATCGACGATCGTGTACCTCTACCATGCATGAACGCAGCCTCGAAGGAGGTCGCATAACAACAGTACCAAGTATGTGGAATCAAAATATCAGTAAATGAAATCATAGTAGTCTATATAAATGAGGAGAAATTTATGATAACCAAACTACGCTTCACAATAAATTAGCAAATATGTCAAGTCGTGACTCACGCCTCAAAGTCATCACTCAAATACAACTATGGGTCTCACGCCCACAAAATCAATCATGCCTGTGGAATACCTTCCTCACCGCCATAGCCTATGATATAAAAGCACCAAGGAATACATGAACACCGTGTCCCACTGTGTCATAATAAAACCGTGACGGTAAGTACGAAGGCGTAGCCGACTACTAAAACCCACAGCACCAACAAGGTCATAAATCGTATCATGAGATCGCCTGCATCGTCACATGATCAAAGCCGCCACTCGCCGCGAGATCTAATGCGCGTTTCAGCCTCGAACTTCCCGCACCCGCATAGGCCAACCTCATGCCCGCATGCAGGTATTCCCGCATCGAGGGTAGTTACTCCCAAGATCCGCTCGACTCGCACCGCATGGCACATAGACCGCATGACCATAAAGGCCGCACACTAACCTCGAACTCGCAGCCGCGATAGTCCCGGACCCGCATGAGGTATCCTCGAATCATAGTCACGCATCGCTCGAGTATTACACGCATCGGAGGCGCCTTAACCTCCGGATCATGTCGCGAGTGGTACAATACCAACATAACGGCTGATCGTTAAACAACTTAAGCGCAATCGAGGAAACCCTTTACACAATCATCACAAGATACTAACACACGAGCATCCTAGCATGATTACTTATCAAATCAACAAGAAAGTATTACAAGACTATCACAAACCAACACAATCAAGTTATTCACACAAGGTACTTTCTACTATATGATTAACAAGTTCGGGTTTTTATCCCCAAAGTACTTCATACATTAACTCTTTTAAAAGATCTGCTTTTTCACAAAAGTCACACTATACCCGTAGTATAAAAATAGAGTGACTATCTTTTAAGTAAACCCAAACACTTCCTTTTGTAAAATCAAGTAACCATTATTTTCCAAACGCTCAAGTTTGCCTAATTTCAAATGCCAAGTTTCTCATTTTCAAAGGTTTCAGAGTTCATAGTTTTAATCACTTAATGATGTAATTCTCCTTTAAAACAATTTGAGAAACATATACCTTATATGTGAGTAGGTTATTCTTGTTTATAACAATCTTATAACAAGAAATCATGGTCTAGGAAATGTAATATCATTTTGTCTCATCTTAGCTTCTACGCAGATGGAGGTTTCTACCGGTTTTAATAATACTTGATTAGTCAATACATTTCCTTTATTAGCGCTGGTGGTCTGCTCGATACTTATTCGATTTCAAATCAAGAAACATTATTCCTTTTAAAAACCAAGTACTCATTACTCACGAATGAGGTTTCACACTTTTTAACAAAATTCAATTAAGTCAAGTCTCTTATCTTTTAAGATCAAGTCTCTTAACTTCTTAAATCAATAAATCATTCTTTTTATCTCTCTTAAGCCGTTATACCTAACTTCCCATAAAGCTAGTATAACTCTTAAGCCTTTAAAACCAAGTATTACCCTTCTGTTAAAAATGATTTAGTATTCTTTTGAAATACTTCAAGATTATTCAGGCTTAAGTCAAAAGACATTGCCGTAATTATTATTCAGGATTAAGTCAAAAGACATTGCCGTAATTATTATTCAGGCTTAAGTCAAAAGACATTGCCGTAATTATTATTCAGTTAACACACGTACGTCTACCGTACTTTATATATTTTAAAATATCATGCTCAAGAGTATAGGAAGAATCACATACCTCGCGACGATTATCGACTATTAACAAATAGCTCCAAAGTACTGTAGTCCGGCTAGCCTTTTCCACCCTCCGAGTAGAATACGCTACTCGTAGTACTTCAACCTATAACGGCTATATAAGTCTATCAACTTACCTTAATATTCTCAGCGATTTGATTTACCAAGTCTTTCAGAATATCCTTCTATTACAGCTTCAATTCTCTTCTATGAATCTTATATTCATTTCTATACTACGCGATGTAATTTCCAATTACAATAGGGGGACAAGATATTTACCCCGATAAGCCCATAATTATCCAAGTATAAACGCCGATCCCGAGCAACGCTTTAGCTCCTACCCGGTGCTCCAACCCGCCCAAACAACCCTTAGAAGTTCTACGCAACTTACTCAACACTTCAACCGACTATGAAGATTTTTCCTTAGGGTTTCTGGTTTGAGACAAAGGACAAAAGGTAGTATTTCCTGCTCACGATAGAGGTAACTTTGGAATACTACAAGGTATAAGGCTAAGGTATTTTGAGTATAGTAACAATACTTGGAGAGTATTTCTACCAAGAGGGGGTGTTTCACGAGAACAACACCACAAGGAGGGTGGTTTCACGAGAACAACCACAGCGGGGTAGTACTCTCTCGCCAAGGCCACTAAGGGGAGGGAGGGCTCTGACGAGACACTACACTAAGGGGAGGAAGAGAGCTTTCAAGACTTAGAAGTTTGGATGAAGAAGTCTTCACAAAGGGGGTATTTATAGGAGTTCAATGGCCATGATCAAGCTGTGGGGGCAGTGAGGCCAAGATTTGCCCAAGTGCCCCTAACCTACTCCTCAAATCACTCCACAAACAATGGCCCATGTTTTAGGCCCAAAACCTCCCAATCGCCCAAGGCAAAAGCCCCCATTGCCGCTCACTGAGGTGACAAGTGTCACCCTCTCGTGGCCCAAAATGTTCGCCTCTAAAAATCCGCAAAAATTATAAATGACATAGCCGAATTTTCCCTACGCAAGCTTTGTAAACGTTTACCAAAAACGATTCTAATCGGGTTTGTGAACAAAATTCAACCTTGCCTAACTTTAAGGCTTAAACTTTTCACGCACGCCCTCACGCATATACTGAAATACGTATAACATCCTCGTTGGCTTGGATTTGAGTTTTGGCGACATGTTATATTCTCGCCATCGCGTGATCGGTTTGTAAGTATAGTAGTGAGACTATACCGACGCAAATACGCTTGGAGACTTAGAAGGAACATTCGACGAATGTTTCAAGGGAAGAATGTCATACCCCGTAGTTCCGTGGTATGTATGTGAGGACGACGATTTGAGAATACGGCTAAATTTTGGAAAGAAAGAAAGATGTGATTTTTCACTAAAAGTTTCCGTTTTGTGAAGGAAAAGGTTCGTTGATGGGAATTGGATTCCCAGATTTGGTATTTGGGCTTGAATTATATTAGAATTATGAGATTTTATTTTCTGAATTGATCACGTGGGGCCCACGGAGAAATTTACTGCTTTATGGGGCCCACTTTGTTTTCAGATTTTGGCCATTATGGATATTTTCGAGATGAAATATTTTGACGAGTAGGAGGCGACACGTGTCACCCCTAGGTGGCCTTGTCCTGAAATTATGTCAAGTGGCAGCATGCTGGCCTTGTCTTGCAAGATATTTAGTGTGGACAAGTTGGCTTCATGGGACCCACACACACTTGTCCCCAATCTCAACCACACACTTGCCTTCATCCTAGCCCTTGGTTGTCCTATATATGCACCCTTAGTTGATGAAATCTTCCACACTTAACCATTTCAAGACTTGAGAAAACCCTCCCTCTCCCTTCATGAAGCTCTCGGCCATGGTGCCTTTTTCTTGAGCAAAATTTGTCCAACAATTCTTAAACTCTTAAGTGTTCTTCCCTAAGGTGTTAGGAAGATTGTTTACCAAGAGTTGAAAAAGATTTCACACCCCTAACCTCTATTTGTTGCCTTGGCCGAAAGTTGCTAATTGGAAACCCTAAGTGTTCTTCACTTTTTGGAGTTGATTCTTGAAGAGAAGTTGGTTAGGAGCTTCTATGGGTTGCTTGTAGCGGATTGGAACGTAAAGATTTGGAGCTAAGACTTGCTTGGAGCGACTTTAAGAACTTGGATATTTTTGGGCTATTTGAGGTAGTGAACCTTAACCTCTTTGTGAATCAAGTTATTATACATATATTATAAGTATATTATGGAGTATATAATATATGGAGTAAAGTTTGGAAGAGTTGGATCTTGTTAACTTGTTAAAAGAAAGGATTGGTCGTTCACTATTAAAATGGTAAAAACGTGTCAAACGTATCTTACTTGTGAAGAAGTAATTAACAAAGTAACTATAACTTATATTAAGAATGAAAATATAAGTTGGATGACTAATAAAGTAAGTGGATAAGTAAGATGGAAAAAGTTGGCCAAGGACCCCAACTTAAGGACTGTATTTACTTTGGACTGTATTTACTTTGACCGTATTTACATTGATCAGATTTACATTTCGTTGCGGAAGATTGTTCAATCGCTGCCCGCTTAGCGTGTGATCCCTTTTTAATTATTGTACCGTTTAAGGCGTGATAGTAAACCGCGCACGGCCATGCGTAATCCCCTTCTTTTACTTATTGTTATTACGAAGGCGTGATAGTAAACCGCTACCATTTGGGCGTGTAATCCTTCTTTATGTTGTTTAATTATTACGCCTTATATATGGCATATAATTACGTTATTCGCCTTGGAGAAAGATGGAAAAGTATGTAAAACGGGAAGTCTACGAATTTTCCGTAGAATTAGAGGGCTTTATTGGTATAAGTCTTCAATGGTAAGAAAGGTTTGATAGAAGTACTATGACCATTTTAGAGTGGAGTACTACGTGTGGCGTGATCTACTTGGCTTGGGAGTAGCCGACGGGTTGAAGTACTTGGAGCGCTTTGCTATTTGTCGATAATCGCCGCGAGGTATGTGAACCTCTTCCTATCTTTTCTAGCATGATTGTTGTGAACTATGTAGTACGCAGACGACGTTGCTAAACGAGTTCGTTGGTTTAAAACATATAGTGTTATAATAGCTTTATGGGAAGTTAGTTATAACGACTTTATGAGGTAAAAGAATGGTTTATTGATTTTAGAAGTTAAGAGACTTGATCTTGAAAGATAAGAGACTTGACTTAATTGACTTGATATGAATTTTGTTAAAAGTTGTTAAACCTCATTCGTGAGTAATGAGTACTTGGCTTTTAAAGAATAATGTTTTATCGATTTGGAAATGAGAATATGACGAACAAACCATCATAGCGTTAATAAAGGAAATGTATTGACTAATTAATTATATTAAAACCAGAGAAACCTCCATCCGCATAAAAGCTAAGATAAGACAAAATTGTATTACATTTCCTGATCATGATCGCTTTAATAAGATGGTTATAAACAAGAACAAGCTACTCACACATAAGGCATATGTTACTCAATTTTTTAAAAGGAGATTACGTTATGATTAAGACTATGATCTATGGAATCTTTCAAAATAAGAGACTTGAGCATTTGAAATTAGGCAAACTTGAACTTTGGAAAAGAATGTCATACTTGATTTTAATAAGGAATGTGTTTTGGTTTACTTATAAATGTTAGTCACTCTATGTTAATACTACTGTATCGTGACCTTTGTAAAAGAAATGGATCTTTTAATGCACTTAACGATGTAGTACTGGGTTAAAACCGACTTTGACATAAAATGAAAGTTCTGAGTTGCGGTGTAACTTGTCTATGTTTGCGTGATAGCCTTGTTGTTGCAATCAGATTTATACCGCCGCTTCTCACGGAGGGCCGGGCTGATTGGTTGTGAACGATTCCTATCGAAAGTACCATGAGACGGGCGAGACACGTATTCCATACGATTCCCATCGAGTCCCACGAGACGGGCCGAGACACGATTCCATACGATTCCTATCGAGTCCCATGAGATGGGCCGAGACATGTATTCCATACGATTCCTATCGAGTCCCATGAGATGGGCCGAGACATGTATTCCATACGATTTATACCTAGACTGCCGGCAGTGAGGAAGGAGTTCCACGGGCATGAGGGATGACTTTGAGGGCGTAAGTCCCTGACTTGACATGACTACTTTTATGTTGTAAACTGTAGTTTGGTTATCATACATGTCTCCTGTTTTATATAGACTGTCATGATTTCATTTACAGTATTTCAGTTTCACATACTTGGTACCTGTTGTACTGACCTCCTTCGAGGCCGCGCTCAATCCGCAGTAGAGGTACATCGGCCAGGATCCTCGCCATGGATCACGAGCCAACAGATTGGGAAGCCCCGCTTCTCCGAGGCTTATCTGTGGTATGTTACCCTCGAGAATGTAGGTTCTTGTACATTCGTGGTACGGCGGCCCCCGTCCCGCCATAGTTATTGTCACTTTCAGGTCCTGTAGTAATCGCAAGTGTGGTTGTAAAGGATGTAACTGCTCGATTCTCAGATATATATGCAAGAAGGCAACCGCTTTGGTTGCCTGCTTTTTATCATATCTCTTGTTTCATGTTCATGTTTTAATTTCCGCTGATTTTCTCGATGTTGTATCACTAGGTGCCCGGTAAGGCACCAACACTGCCGGTTGGTCGTGGTAAATCCACTAATAAAACAATATCAAGGAATTTAACCCGCAACATAACACATGATCGCCACCTCGAGTGAGGACGCGGTGATACGGAAATATAATACTTGCCCGAATATCAATCGTGAGCAACATATGCAACCTAAAATCATTTAGGACTCTCATTAGATTAAGGTGAATCGCCTATAATTTTATAAGACTCAAGGCACTAGCATGTCATGTCAAATCCGGGAATTTAACCCCAAGTAATATACCTTTAGAAATTCAAACCCAGGCTTTTAAGAAAATCAAACACTTCTACTTCGACAACCTAGGAAACATTGTCACGCTCAACCCCAAGCCTGGATAGTGCCCTACCCGGCACCCTTCTACCTTAACAACTAAGCAAATCATGGAAATTAAATAACACCTTTTTTTTTTTTTTTTAAAACCAACATACGCAAGTGGCAAAGCCGCAAGGCTGCCATAATATACATAATAAAAGACACTACACCGCATACGAGTCCAATCCTACATATGAATACTGCACTTCAAGAGTTATATCAACTATGACGGACAACGCCCATTGCATCTATAATCAGATAAAAGCTCAGATCGAAAGAACTTATACCAAAAGATAAACTCCCGAATGTATGAGCTATCCAAAACTCGGCAGGTCCTACACCGCCGATCACCAAACAACAGACCTAAACTCGCAGATGAACGCAGCCCCAAGGAGGTCAAGACAAGAATGTACCAAATACGTGAAATCGAAAATACTGTGAATGAAATCATAATACTATAAACAAAACAGAGACATGTATGATAGCCAACCTACAAGACACAATACATAAAAGTCATATCAAGTCGTGGACGATGCCTCAAAGTCACTACTCAAATAACAAGACACAAGGTCTTACTAACAATGAGAGTAATCAAAAGTATAGGTAGCAAATCCACTAAATGTGTGGTATAACGATCTGGGGATACACCCTCATTTATACTCTTACCAAGAAAGTGATAAAGGTGGGTATAACGATCTTTGGGGATACACCTCATTTATACTCTTACCGAGAAAGTGATAAAGCAGTGGTATAACGATCTTTGATACACCCTCATTTATACTCTTACTCGAGAAAGTGATAAGCAGTGGTATAACGATCTTTGGGGATACACCTCATTTATACTCTTACCGGAGAAAGTGATAAAGCGGTGGTATAACGATCTGGGGATACACCCTCATTTATACTCTTACCGAGAAAGTGATAAACAGTGGTATAACGATCTGGGGATACACCCTCATTTATACTCTTACCGAGAAAGTGATAAAGCAGTGGTATAACGATCTTTGGGGATACACCCTCATTTATACTCTTACCCTACCTCACTGGCCATCATTCATAACATAAGCACTACCGGCTTATCACACAATAAGTAAGCAAGTTAAGAAATCCCCCTAACTTCTTATTAGTCTTATTCATATACACTCTCATTTTGGTTTACTTAAGGCACTAATAGAATAATTCTCAATTAAACAAGCCAAAGTACTTATCAAGGCACACATAGCATAATTCTCAATTAAACAAGCCAAAGTACTACACGCATATCTCTTTTCAAAAGAATCTTTTTTATGTAAAACCCCAAGATACTAACACCCGTAGTATCAATGTGTGTCTATTTTTCAAAGTAAGTTACTACACTTTTAGAAAACTCTTTTCAAAGCTTAAAATCAAGTAACTTCAAATTTTCACAATCTAGGCAACTTATGCCTAATAATCAAAATAGACAACTTGCTTAACCTTCCATAAAGCCGTTATAACCCTTTATGGTTTTAGACATATTCATTCCTTTTTATAACCAAGAGACTTATACTTAAAACCAAGTATCACATACTTACAAATCAAGTTTCTTAACTTTCAAAATACTTCAAGTCTCTTAATATTTAGAAAACAAGTTTCTTCTACTTTTAAACCTCAAGTAACTCATACCTTTAAAACAAGTTACTTCTCTTAAATCATGTCATTTCTCCTCTCTTAAAACAATTAAGTAAATCACTCCTTTAACTCCCCTAAAGTCATTACAACAACCCTTAGGTTTTGGAACTAAGGCACTAGCCAAAAGGTTTGGAAACCACTTCCTTTTTCAAGACTCTATGTACTTTAAGTAAAATACTTTCACTTATAAGAATCCAAACTTCACTAAGGAAATGGATTATACAACTTACAATTTAAACATCAAAGTACAATCAAGGAGTACATGTAATCTAATTCTATTTTAGGCAATCCAAATACAACCAATGAATGGATCATTTAAGGAGTATGACATACTTTCTTTATCTTAAGGAATCATGCTAGAAGAGGAGATAGTTCACATACCTTTTCGGCTAAACCACAAGCTAAGCCGAATACGCCGTACGTAGGAAGTGTCAACCTATAATGGTCACAACAAGACTATCAACTTCTAGTCTCAAACGAGAATAATACTAAGTGTACTGCCTCTAATTCTACGGAAAATCGCAGACTTCCTTTGTTTCTACTCACTTTGCCACCTTTTCAAGGACGAATACAATAACCAACACGCCACATTTAAGGCTCAAAACAACAACCAAACAAAGGGGATTACACGCCTTACAATACGTAAAATTCCGCCCACAATTAATAATAAGAGTTCCATAGTCAAGCCATTCTCGGCCAACAACATATCCAACAATTCAAAGTCTTTTCCAATCCTTTTCCAATTCCAAGTTATAAGGTCTAACATGTTATATAGTCATAAACAACTTCAACAACTACAATTTCCTTCTTTATACAACATGCGACGACTTAAACTAATAATCAACTTGAATTGTAATCTTAAGGCTAACATGCTAGTTTTCGGATTAGGGTTCCAATAGCCAATATACTTATCAAACTTCATACTAAACATCTCATGCTTGCTAATATCCATAGCTACAACAATAAGTAAACCTTAATTACTAAAACGACAAGATTATACCTTTATAAGCCCTTAAAATTTCCAAGATTCAAAGTCGCTCCTTAGCAATTCTTAGCTCCTTTCCTTATGTTACAATCCGCTCTAAGCACCCCTTAGAAGCCTATGAAGAACTCATCTTCAAGTTCCAACTTCAAAGTTGAAGAACTCCTTAAGTTTCCGCCTTGCGACTAATACGAAAACGCTGCTTTTTCCAAATCTTTCTATCGAGATATCCTTACAATACCCTTAGGGACATTGGGTGTAAGTCTTGTGAACAAAGGATCAAAACTACAAATTTTTTGTGTGGATAGTGGACCAAACCCGAGAGCAATACTATGGACAATAAAATGTTGTGAAATTTTCTAAGTGTTTTGAGACTTAGTCTTGCACTAGCTTAGTATATATAACACATTGGAAGGCTTAGATTATAACAAATGTGTGGCTAGGATGAGGATCATTAATTAAATAGTCATGGACAAGTTGACTCTTCGTCAACAATCTCAAGCTCAAGACTTATCTTCCAAGATGGTCATGACCATTTTACCCTTACTAAATTTCAACCAAGACCATGTGCGGAGTGCCACGTGTCGCCTTTCATTCGCCCATAAAATTCAGAACCCTCGCCCCACAAAAATGTAAAATTCTCTGGGCCCACATGACCAAATCAGAAAAATAAATTTCCATAATGTTAAAAAGTTCCATACTCTTCAAATAATGCATTTTGAGAATCCAATTCTCAACAACGAACATTTTTCCTTTCCTGCGTTTCTAAGATTTTCCGTCTAAAAACAATTCTTCCTTTCGCATCAATTTCCAAGTCTTGATTCCTTACGCATATCTCTCTTATACATGTCCCGGACTTACTGGATGTAACATTCTTCCCCTTAGAAACATTCGCCCCCGAATGTTCTTAGCCTGCTGCAAGCTTATACAAACTCCCATAGTCTCTATACTATGCCTAACAATCAATACCCCGAAGACCAACGATGCCACACACGGGCCACCATATAACATACGTAAACATATCAATGGACCTTCCGTCCGCGACTTTCTCACAAAACTCAAGGTTACGATTTTATCACAAACAAGATCTTTAGAGGTTACTTTATTTCCTTACTTGTCATACTTTCTCGTACCTTCAAACTTATCTAGTACACGTACAAAAATCTCAAATATTGTTTCTGTTCTCCAATCCTTGGAGTTACTATCCAAACTTTGCCATAAACTACTTGAATTACCGCTAAGGCTCTTCTCGGTCCTTACGACCTGGTTCCGGTGGAACACATCCACGATCTCGTACAACAATTAACTAAACTTGGGCCTTACATCCTCGGGACCCTACCACATAATGGGACCATTTCTAATTGACATCACCCCAATCCATACTACCGGTTGACCCGAAATGAGTCCATAACCCGACTCATCGTCACACTTAATGTTACACCCCGTAAGTTCAGGACATGTGTAAGTGAAGGTACGTAAGGAACACAAGACTTGGAAATATGTACGAAAGGAAGAATTGTTTTTCCGACGGAAAATCTTCCGGATGTCGGAAAGGAAAAATGTTCGTTGTTGAGAATTGGATTCTCAAAACGTATTATTTGAAGAATATGGAACTCTTAACCTAATGGAAATTTATTTTACGATTTGGTCACGTGGGCCCACCCGAGGAATTTTACATTTTGTGGGCCCACGAGGGTTACAAATTTTATGGATTTAATGAGAGGCGACACGTGGCACCCCCACATGGCTTGGTCGAAATTTGTACAAGGGTAAAAGGGTCATTGACCACCTTGGAAGATTAGTCTTGCTAGCTTGATTTTGTTGACTAGTCAACTTGTCCACTTGGCTTTTCATTAATTATCCTTCATCCTAGACCACGTTGTATTAATCCAAGCCCTTCATTGTGTTATATATGCTTCACTAGTGCAAGACAAACTTATCTAACACTTAGAAAATATCACAAAACCTTGTTCTTCACTAAGAGACCTCTGCTTGTGACCCTCCCACACAAAATAATTTGCAAATGTTGTCCATTAGCCACAAGACTTTAACCCAATGTTCCTAAGGGTGTTGTAAGGTTATCTCAATAGAAAGATTTCGGAAAAAACGCATTTTCACGTTAGTCGCAAGGCGGAAACTAAGGGAGTTCTGCAGCTTTGAAGTCGAACTCAAGACGGGTTCTTCATAAGCCTCTAGGAGTGATTGGAGCGATTGGAACCTAAGGAAAGGAGCTAAGAATTGCTAAGGCGACTTTGGAATCTTGGAAATTTTAAGGGCTTTAAAGGTATATTCTGTCGTCAGTAGCAATTAAGGTTTACTTATCATCAGAGCTATGGTTTTAGCAAGCATGAGTTATATAGTATGAAGTTTGATATGTTTATTGGCTATTGGAACCCTAATCCGAAATCTAGCATGTTTAACTTTAAGATTTCAATTCTAGTCGATTATTAGTCTAAGCGTCGCATGTTGTATAAAGAAGGAAATGGTAGTTGTTGAAGTTGTTTATGACTTAATAACATGTTGACCTAAGAACTTGGAATTGGAAAAGGATTGGAAAAGACTTTGAATTGATAGTTGTAGTTGGCCGAGAATGGCTTGGAGTATTATACTATTTCGTATGAATCATGGGCGGAATTTACACGTATTGAAGCGTGTAATCCCTTTGTTTGTTGTTGTTCGAGCCTTAAATGTGGCTTGTTGGTTATTGTATTCGGCCTTGAAAAAGGTGGCAAAGTGAGTAGAAACAAAGGAAGTGCTGCCCGATTTTCCGTAGAATTAGAGACTAAATACTTAGTATTATTCTACATAGAGACTAGAAGTTGATAGTCTTGTTGTGACCATTATAGGTTGACACTTCTATGCACTGTATTCGGCTTAGCTTGTGGATTTAGTAAAAGGTATGTGAACTATCTCCTCTTCTAGCATGATTCCTTAGAATAAAGAAAGTAAGTTCTACTCGAATGATCCATTCCTCGCTTGTATTTGGATTGCCTAAAATAGAATTTGTTCTATGTACTTCCTCGAGTGTACTTTGATGTTTAAATTGTAAGTAGTATAATCCATTTCCTTAGGAAGTTTGGATTCTTAAAAGTGAAGGTATTTTTCTTAAAGTACATAGAGACTTGAAAAGGAAGTGGTTTCCAAATCTTTGGCTAGTGCCTTAGTTCTAAAACCTAAAGGTCATTATAATGACTTTAGTGAGTCAAAGGAGTGATTTACTTATTTGATTTAAAAGAGAAATGACATGATTTAAGAGAAGTAACTCGTAAGGGTGAAGTTACTGAGGTTTAAAAAGAAGAAAACTTGTTTTCTAACCATTAAGAGACTCAAGTATTTTGAAAGTTAAGAACTTGATTTGTAAGTATGTGATACTTGGTTTTAATAGTATAAGTCTCTTGGTTATCAAGGAACGGATACGTCTAAAACCATAAAGGGTTATAACGGCTTTATGGGAAGTTGGTTATAACGGCTTTATGGAAGGTTTAGAAAGTTGTCTATTTTGATTAAATCGGCATAAGTTGCCTAGATTGTGAAAATTTGGAGTTACTTGGTTTCAAGCTTTGAAATGAGTTTTCTAAAAGTGTAGTAACTTACTTTGAAAAATAGACACGCCTTGATACTACGGGTGTTAGTATCTTGGGGCTTTACATAGAAAGGAGTCTTTTATAAAGGAATGTACGTACGTAGTACTTTGGCTTGTTAAAAGAGAATTATTTTATGTATGCCTTGATTAGTACTTTGGCTTGATAAATTGAGGATTTGTCTAAGTGTGCCTTGATTAGTACTTTGGCTTGTTAAAAGAGAATTATTCTATGTATGCCTTGATTAGTACTTTGGCTTGATAAATTGAGGATTTGTCTAAGTGTGCCTTGATTAGTACTTTGGCTTGTTAAAAGAGAATTATTCTAAGTGTGCCTTGATAAGTACTTTGGCTTGTTAAAAGAGAATTCTTCTATGTATAACTTGATTAGTACTTTGGCTTGATAAATTGAGGATTTGTCTAAGTGCCTTGATAAGTACTTTGGCTTGTTAAAAGAGAATTATTCTATGTATGCCTTGATTAGTACTTTGGCTTGATAAATCGAGGATTTGTCTGGTGTGCCTTGATTAGTACTTTGGCTTGTTAAGAGAGAATTATTCTATGTATGCCTTGATTAGTACTTTGGCTTGATAAATTGAGAATTTGTCTAAGTATGCCGTGATAAGTACTGGGCTTGTTAATCGAGAATTGCCTATGTGCCGGAAATAGCCAGTGTGCTATTGGTATATCACCGCTTTGGGGTCATTCCCGTTTGTGGCATTTGCATAATTTCGTGGATTTGCTACCCACGATGCGAGGAATACCTCACGCGAGTCCGTAGGCTTACGCGGTGAAATAGTCCCACGCGGCGGTCCACCTTTACGCGAGGAATACCTCATGCGAGTCCGTAAGGCTTACGCGGTGGAATAGTCCTATGCGCGAATACCTCACGCGGGTCCGAAAGCGGCTTACGCGGTGAAATAGTCCCACGCGCGTCCACCTATGCGAGGAATACCACGCGTCCACGCGACCGGCGCGGTGAAATAGTCCCGTGAATAGGATTGCTAAATGATATCGCGCGGACGGTCCCGCTGATCACGAGCTTCCTAGTTTATATTGTAAGGATACCATCGCTTACTCTCATTGTTAGTAAGGCACAATGTGTTGTATTTTGATTATCATATACGTCCCCGGATTTGTTTGTGTTACCCTATGGTCATGCTTACGGTGCGGGATTCCGGCACGGGACCACGAGGTATCGAGGACACAGTGGACTTGGTGTTCTTGCATCCTTATCGCGTTATTACATCGCCGGATCGCGGCATGAGGAAGGATTCCACGCACGATTGATATTACGGGCGCGAGACCCACGGTTATATTGAGTAATGACTTTGGCGCTGCGGCCCCGACTTGATATGACCGCTTATGTGTTATGTGATCGTAGGTTGGATATCATACATGTCTCTGTGGTTATTTTAGATCGCTATGATTTTATTACGCATTTATTGTTCACATACTTGGTACATTCTTCGCATCGACCTTCGGCCGCTCACGCCGCAGTTTAGGTACGCAGCTCGTGATCGGCAGTGTAGGATCCTCGCCAGTGGTTTTGGATAAGCTCCTTCTATTCGGAGTTTATCTTTGGTATATGTCCTTCAAGCATGACTTTGTATAGTTTTGGGTACGCGGCCTTGTCCCGTCATAGTTCGGCTTTAACTCCTGCAGGTCTGTATTCATATGTGGATCGACTCATGTGCGGTGTAAAGTGTCTTTTGTTTATGTATATATGGCAGCCTTGTCGCTTTGCCTTGCACGCACGCTTGTTTTAAAAAAATGAGGTGTTATTTCACCCGCACTACTTGTATTGTTACAGGTAGGCGGTGCCTGTGTAGGCACCGCCACTGCCCGGGGTTCGGGGCGTGACACTTAACTTCTCTTTCTTAGTCTGAAATAACTCTTTCTCTTATCTCAAGGTACTTCTCACCCTATCCCCCTATTCACTAGAGGTTCGACATATAAGCCAAAGTATTTCTACTGTACATCATTCCCTATCGGTCTTACACTTGTTATGGGGTAACTACAACTTGTGAACTCTACACAACTATAGTCTCAGTTCACTTATCATTCTTGTCAACATCCTTAACCTTTCATTTTTCTAATCAAAGTATTCCTACCTCTGGGGGTACTATCACTTACAACTGCTAGCAACACAGGGAAAACATATATGCTAGGGCGAAATCTGAATCTATCAATGCACGTATGATTCAAAAGAATCGAAATATACCAGAATCCCATGATGTTGCCTCCCGATCCTCGCCCAAAGAGTCACGCCATCTCTCGCGGTTGAAGGACCGCCAGAACTATAAACTCCACTCGACTCTACCACTACCGGCCGACATCTCAACACCCGCTCGGGGACGACACCGCGAGGAAAGGAACCAACCACCGCCTCATAGCCGAGCCACCACCGGTGCTCTTCTAAACGGACATACCCTCCGAATATGGCCCGACGCCACTATAAAAACAAACACTGTGCTATAACGGCATTTCCGAACGACGCTTACTACATCCGATACATCGAGGAATAGGTGGCCTTGACCGAGAAAGTCCTCTCGCTTCCTCCGGTAACTCGACCGGAGCTTGGACCGCTCCTAAATACCTGGGGTCCAATCTCCCACCGTGGCCGCGGGGTATGTACCGGGTAGGTCGACGAATATCTCACTCGCCGAGGCAGCTCGCCCAAAACTCACCGGATAACCAACCGTCTAGCCTCTTACGCCGATCTCCGTTGCCTCTACCCTCGTACACTGTCTGCATCGCCGAATAACCTCCTCGCCGATGAAACTGTAGCACCGCTATCTTGGTCAATAACATAATCGCTCATGACCCTATAGTCTTCTCCTAAATGAGAAACCGGAGGCTCGTGCCGGGCTCAAAACTCGGGCGCAGGCGACTCGCCGATCGCGAACAACATCCAGATACCCCGGGCATAAGCCCTATAAACTCCTCGAGTCCGACTAGTAGCCTCGCTACTCCTTTGCCCTTCTCGACGGCCAAGGTTCTCTCGAGGCATAATCTGCATACAAAAATACGTCGAGAGGAATTATCTTACTAACACGCCTATGGCACGATCTTAGAGTGAGAATAATAGAAACCAACTCCTAAATGTCCTGTAGCTCCTCGTTTATGGGCGTGGCGCGCAACACACCGATAATCAAGACTCTACTAGACACGGTCTCAGACATTCCGAGGAATGACCGCTCGATACCACTGCCACGCCCAACCTCAAGCGTGGATCGTGCCCTACCTGGCACCCTTCTACCTTAACAACTAACCAAATCTGGAAATTAAATAACACCACTTTTTTTAAACCAACATACGCAAGGGCAAAGCCGATGCGCCGCCATAATATACATAATAAAAGACACTACACCATACATGAGTCCAATCCCACATATGAATATGCACTTAAGAGTTATATCGAACTATGACGGACAAGGCCCCGCTGCATCCATAATCGCATAAAAGCTCAGATCAAAGAACTTATACCAAAAAGATAAACTCCAACGTAAGGAGCTATCCAAAACTCGAGCAGGTCCTACACCGCCGATCACCAAACAACAGACCTAAACTCGCGGATTTAACGCAGCCCCAAGGAGGTCAAGACAAGAATGTACCAAATATGAAATCAAAATATCAGAATGAAATCATAATACTATAAACAAAACAGAGACATGTATGATAGCCAACCTACATGATACAATACATAGCAAATATATCAAGTCGTGACGCATGCCTCAAAGTCACTACTCAAATAACAAAGACACAAAGGCCTTACTAACAATGAGAGTAATCAAAAGTATAGGTAGCAAATCCACTAAATAGGTGGTATAACGATCTTGGGGATACACCCTCATTTATACTCTACTCAAGAAAGTGATAAAGCAGTGGTATAACGATCTGGGGATACACCCTCATTTATACTCTTACGGAGAAAGTGATAAAGCAGTGGTATAACGATCTTTGGGGATACACCCCTCATTTATACTCTTACCCTGGAGAAAGTGATAAAGCAGGTGGTATAACGATCTTTGGGGATACACCCCTCATTTATACTCTTACCCTAGAGAAAGTGATAAAGCACGTGCTATAAAGATCTGGGGATACACCCTCATTTATACTCTTACACCGAGATAGTGATAAAGGTGGTATAACGATCTTTGAGGATACACCTCTCATTTATACTCTTACCGGAGAAAGTGATAAAGAGTGGTATAAAGATCTGGGGGATACACCCTCATTTATACTCTTACCCTGGAGAAAGTGATAAAGAAGATGGTATAACGATCTTTGGGGATACACCCCTCATTTATACTCTTACCCTACCTCACTGGCCATCATTCATAACATAAGCACTACCGGCTTATCACACAATAAGTAAGCAAGTTAAGAAATCCCCCTAACTTCTTATTAGTCTTATTCATATACACTCTCATTTTGGTTTACTTAAGGCACTAATAGAATAATTCTCAATTAAACAAGCCAAAGTACTTATCAAGGCACACATAGCATAATTCTCAATTAAACAAGTCAAAGTACGTGACGCACATTCTTTTCAAAAGACTCCTTTTTATGTAAAACCCCAAGATACTAACACCCGTAGTATCAAGGTGTGTCTATTTTTCAAAGTAAGTTACTACACTTTTAGAAAACTCTTTTCAAAGCTTGAAATCAAGTAACTTCAAATTTTCACAATCTAGGCAACTTATGCCTAATAATCAAAATAGACAACTTGCTTAACCTTCCATAAAGCCGTTATAACCAACTTCCCATAAAGCCGTTATAACCCTTTATGATTTAGACATATTCATTCCTTTTTATAACCAAAAGACTTATACTTAAAACCAAGTATCACATACTTACAAATCAAGTTTCTTAACTTTCAAAATACTTCAAGTCTCTTAATATTTAGAAAACAAGTTTCTTCTACTTTTGTCACGACCCGTTCCAGGGCCCGTGACTGGTGCCTTACCCGGGCACCCAAGTAGTCATACATCAGAGTAATCAGCGGAATATAAAAATAAGACATGAAACAAATGTAAATTAAGACACAATTTCTGAGAAAAGTCGCCTTTCGGCATATATATATATAACCCAAAATCTGGCAGTTACATCCCAACTGTACAATATGACTACAGACCTCTAAGGAAGTAAACAACTATGGCGGGACAGGGCCCCGCCATACCCTGAATGTACAAAACTATCTACAACAACAGGGAAATCATACCCAAAAGTCGAGCCTCCGGAGAAGATGGAGCTCCTGACACCAAAGAAAAGATCCTAAGACTGAGGATCCGCTACCTGCTTCCCTTTACTCGCAGATGTAACGCAACTCGGAGAGGTCAAGACAACAGTACCAAGTATGTGAAATCGTAAAGTACTTAAATGAAATCATATCATTTTAAAACCGCTTTTAACAAATATGCATTTAAACAAAGAATGTAATCGCACATAGTGCCACATCACAAACAAGAGCAATAAGAGGTAAATCAGAAGGTCTCTTTCTAGGCCGCGAATGATCAAGCAAGGCCAATCGCCTATAGTATCATTAAGCATGCCTAACTCGACTCCCGCACCGCATAGGCCACTCACGTAGCCCGCATAGGTATTCCCCGCATCGAGGGTAGCTACTCTCGCATCGCCCCGACTCGTAGTCCGCATGGCCACATAGACCGCATGGCCACAAGGACCGCACACTAACCCGAACTCTCGTAGCTCGCATAGGCCCCCGGACCCGCATGAGGTATTCTCGAATCATAGTCACACAGATCGCTCGAGCTATACCCCAGACGGAGGCGCTTTAACCCCTGTGATCATGTCAAGAGGTGAGTGATATAATACTAACATAACAAATTATCGTTAAACAACATAAGCACAATAAGAATAACCTCTTTACACAAACGCTTACAAGATACTAACACACATAGCATCACAATATATCTACTCAACAAACCATCTTATTATACTTTCTAATCAATACAAGTCTTTCATAAACACATAAGTAAACTGCCTTTTATCTTTCTTAAGTCGTTATACCTAACTTCCCATAAAGCTAGTATAACTCTTAAGCTTTTCGTTTTAAAACAAATATTCTTCTTCTTTCAAAAATGATTTATAATTCTTTTGAAAGACTTCAAGATTCTTATTATTCAGGCTTAAGTCAAAAGACATTGCAGTAAAACTACGCCCGCTTAACACACGACGCCTACCGCACTATATATATATATTTTAAAATATCATGCTTAAGAGTATAGGAAGAATCACATACCTCCTACGAAATCCACCGCCAAGTCGAATATGTCGCACAGCAGAGAATCAACCTATAATAGTCGCACGCCTATCAATGTCTAGACTACTCAGACTATTCTAAGCAGAGGGTTCTTTATTCTACGGAAATTTGGGCAAGACTTCCTACCCGTCAAGCTACACAAGTTCATCAGAATACACCCATGTAAGTATAGTTCAATTCTTCTTTATAATACTTCGTGTGATTTCAGTTCAATACTCTTCAGACATCTCCGCAAATGCAATCACACTCAATTCTCTTCTTTAATATCCTTCTATGTGTTTTATACTTATTTCTATACTTCTACAGTATGTATTCTCCAATTACAATAGAGGGATAAGATTATTTACCTCGATAAGCCCAATATTATCCAAGTATAAATGTCGATCCTGAGCAAGGTTTAGCTCCTAATCAACGCTCCAATCCGCCTCCAAAAACCCTTAGAAGTTTCTACACAACTTCTACTCACAACTTCAACCAACAATGAAGTTTCTCCTGTGGTTTCGTTTAGTGGCTAAAGGAAGTATAGTAGTATTTTCCTGACTCTAAGTATAGAGGTAACTTTGGAATTACTACAAGGATCGCTAAGGTATTTTTGGGGATAGTAACAACCCTCGGAGAGTATTTCTACCAAGAGTGGGTAGTGTTTCGGCCAGGGCTTCCAAGAGGGGAGGTTTGCCGAGACTATAAGGAAGGGGGATGGAGAGGGTGTTTCGGCCAGGCTCTTTTGGAGTGGGGAAAGAGAGCTGGACGAGAGCTCTGGGAGAAGGGGATTTTGAGACTTGGAAGATAATTTGTGGATGAAGAACTTCTTCAACTTTGGGGGGTATTTATAGGGCTTTCAAGGGCCAAGATGAAGCCAAGTGGTAGGCAAGTGTAAGGTGGAGATTTAGGCAAGTGTCCTTATCCATCTACTACACAAATATCCTACCAACTCCTTGACCAAAAACTTAGCACAAAAAACGTGCCAAGGCAAGCCCCTTGCCGTCCACTTGAGGGTGACAAGTGTCACCCTCTCGTTGGTCCAAAATATTTCATCTCTCGGAAAAATCCGCAAAAATAATAAATGACATAGCCGGAATTTTCCCTTCGCAAAGTTCGGAAAACGATTCTTTTCGTGTGTTGTGCATAATATTTCTCGTCCCTAATGCCTAACCAAGGCTAAACTTTTGTACGTACTCCCTCACGTACATACTCTGAAAATACGGGGTATAACATTCTCCCCTCCTTAGAAACATTCGTCCCGAATGTTCCTTCCCAAGACAGATAACGATGAAGTCTCTCACAACTTAAACAGTTTGCAAATGCCACACATGGCCACAATACATCATTTAAGCAAAAATGTTAATGAAAAATTTACAAGTAGGAAAGTGAGTTACCCGAGGTGGGAATAGGTGAGGATACTTCGCCTCATGTCCTCCTCTCGCTTCCCACGCCATCTCCTCCTCGAGCTCGCTCCGCCACAAGACTTTGACTAAGCCACGCCCTGGTCCGCAGACGCTTAACTCGACGATCGACATCGCCATGGGAATCTCTCATACGATAACCCCTGGCCACCGACATCGTCAATCGGTGTACCTAGATGGATCCTCGATACATCTCCTCAAAGATAGAAACATGAAACACCGGATGCATCGCTTCCGGACGGACGGCAGATCCAACTCATAGGCAACCTTGCCTACCTCGCGACAATCTGATATGGCCCAATGTACTGGCCGAGTTTCCTTTCTTCCCGAATCTCATCACACCCTTCATGGGTGACACCTTCAGAAAACCCAATCATCAACCTCGAACCTGCATGCCGACGACGATGATCTGATATGACTTCGCCGACTTCGAGTCGCCAAGAATCGCCTCGGATAAGCTTCACCTTATCCATCGCCGCTGCACCAAATCTGGTCCTACTAATCGCACTCTCGCCACATCAAACCAGCCTATCGGCGACCGCACTTCCTCCCATACAAGGCCTCATAAGGCGCCATCCGAATACCGAGTGGTAGATATTATTATACGCAAACTCAACTAGAGGCAAATGATCCTCCCGGTACCACTCGAAGTCAATAACACAAAGCTCGCAGATATCCTCGCAGTCCGGATAGTGCGCTCGCCCGTCCGTCTGCTCAGGATGGAATGCAGACTCGTGCTCACTGCCCCTAAACCCTTCTCGAAAGACTCGAAGTTAGCCAGAACCGGGCTCCTCGTTCGATATGATCAAAATAGGGACTCCATGCGCACCGACGATCTCTGATGTAAAGTTCGCATAATCCTCACCAAAAGTCGCCCCGACGGAAGAAAGTGGGCTGATTTCACACCGCCGACGATAACCCGATAGAATCATGCTTCCTCCGAGTGCGAGGTAATCCCGTGATAAAGTCCATGTTGATCACCTCCCACTTCCGTCGGGATCTCTATCGCTCGCAACAAACCACCGTGCCTCTCGTGCTCTACCTTCACCGCCGACAACACGCACCGAGCCACAAACTCGCAACGCCCCTCTTCGCCATCCCACCAATACACGATCCGAGGTCGCGGTACATCTTGGTCGACCGGATGAATAGTAACGCGCGTTGTGTGCTTCCCTAGAACTCCGCCAAGTCCCGCAATATTCGAACACACAACTCGCTTCGAACCTTAGCACCCCATCGTGCTACCTCAAAAGGACCTTCCTCACGAAGAGTCAGATCACGGCATCGCCACAAACCGGATCCTCAAACGGTTGCCTCTTCACCTCCTCGACGATGGAAGACTCGCAACCTCTCGAACTCGAACCCACCGCTATCGGAATCAATCAAGCGGACACCAAGGCTCGCTAATCGATGCAAATCGCGAACCATGCCCTCCTTTCCGGCCGCACATCCGATAGACTACCCATCGATCTACAACTAAGGGCATCGCCACAACATCGCCTTCCCGTGGTACAGATATCAACATCGTAATCCTTAAGTAACTCTAACCACCGCCTCGCGTAAGTTCACTCCTCTGTGAAGATACACCGAGGCTCTTGTGGTCTGTATAAATATCCACGAACCCCATACAAATAGTGCCTCCAGATCTTCAAGGCGTGAATCACCACGCTAACTCCAAATCATGGGGTAGTTCCTCTCATGCTTCTTAAGATGTCGGACGCGACGCTTATAACCTTGCCCCGCTGCATCAACACACATCCCAACCCGATGCCCGACGATCACAATACACGACATAGCCGCTCGACCCTCCGGAAGAGTAAGAACGGGCGTCGGGCCTTCTCCTTCAAGAATCGAAACCCCGCCACAAGCATCACCATCAAACTTAGCCGCCTTCGAGTCACCTAGTCAATGGTGCGTAGATAGAAGCAAACTTCTCCACGAACCGAGCATAATAACTCGCAAGGCCCGGAAAGTTGCGCCTGTCGGAGTAAGAGGTTCAGGCCAAGTCCCGATCGCTTCGATCTTGGCCGTATCCACCCGAATACCATCACCCATAATATGCCCAAGAAAAGCCACCGGCCAACCAAAACTCACATTTGGAAAACTTGGCGATAATCGCTGGTCCCGAGAACTCTCAAGACAATCCTCAAATGCACCGCACGCTCCCGCTCGAGCGAGAATAAACCAAGATGTCATCAATGAACACTATCACAAACGTGTCCAAAATGGCTTGAACACTCGGTTCATCAAATCCATGAATACCACGAGCATTGGTCAACCCGAAAGACATAACCTCAACTCATAATGCCCGCACGGTCCGAACGCAGCCCTGGGATATCCGCCTCTCGACTCGCACTGATGATAGCCCGATCGCAGATCAATCTTGAGAACCATCTCGCACTCGCAATCGGGTCGAACAAATCATCAATCCTAGGAAGCGGGTATTCGTTTAATGGCCACCTTGTTCACCGTCAGATCAACACATGCGCAATGGCCCCGCCCTTCTTCTTCACGAACAATACGGCGCTTCCTGCGAGAAACACTAGGCCTGATGAAGCCCTCTTCTCCAAAGAAATCTCTCACCGGTCCTTCAACTCTCTCAACTCGGCAGTGCCATTCTCAGATGGCGAATGGAAATAGCCAGTGTCCGCAAAGACATCGACATAAAACTCTATCTCCTCTCGGGAGGATACCCGGAGGTCGTCGAAACACGCCCGGGAACTTCTCGACCATCGAATCGATCAAAATCGCATCGCAGCCTCGTGATCAAACACCCGAACGAGATGGTAGATATACCCTTCGCACCATCTTCCTAGCCTCGAGGTAGAAATAAACCTACCTCTACGATACTGATGTTCCTCCCACTCAATAACTGGCTCCCCAGAAAACTGGAACCGTACCACTCTCTCCCTGCAGTCTACACTGGCGTAGCAAGAAGCTAACCAATCCATGCCCATGATCACATCAAAATCAGTCATGTCCAACTCTATCAAGTCGGCTAGGGTCTGACGACTGCATAAAGTCACTGGGCAAGCCCTATATACCCGCCGAGCTACCACCGAATCGCCCACTGGCGTAGCTACCTCAAGAGGGTTTATGGATACAGGCTCTATCCCTATCTTACTAGCAATAAGGGGAGATATAGGGATGCAGTAGAACCGGATCTATCAAGGCATACATCATAACCAGACATCGATAAGGTACTGACGATTTACGCCGGCGACGCCCCGGTCCCGCTGGCCGATAAGGCATAAATGCGTTCTCGAGGACCGCTAGAATCGACCCGCGCCACGACCTCGCCGCGACTGGTCCTCGAGAACCCTTTCCCGGGCGAGTAAATCAGAGGAGATGAGAAGACCGGCGAAAGACACTCGTAGCCGACTTACCTCTCACGCTCTTGGCCTGACAGACTCGCAAAGTGACCGCTGGCCGCAATCAGAATAAACTCTGAGCAGCACCACAACTCCCGTAATGGATCTACCGTGACGGCCACACCGGGTGGTCCCGATCGATTATCACCTCGCACTCGACGTCAAGTCCTGGGCCTCGGTCTCGCCTCAAGACGCGGCCCGAGTACTCGAGCCGGGCTGGTGCAAATCTAGATCGCCGAGGCCGCCCACCCCGAGCTACCAAAAGACTCGCCGCCCCGCCTTCTTCGCTGCCGCTCACAACCTGCCGCCTCTACGCCTCGCATCCAAGCGCATGAGCTCGCATACGGTAATGTCCATGCTCGCCGAGAGCTACACCCGCACAAGACTCGGCCATATAATCATCTAGCCCGGTGACGTAGCGGTGCAAGCTATCCTCCATATCTGCTACCAATGCAGGGACATATCGAGCCAACGAATCGAACTCAACGTTGTACTTCCCTAATCAGGCGCCTCTGTCTCAAAGAATAAAAATTTGTACCGCGTGCCTCCTCATCCGCGAGGCAAGAAGTGAGTGAGAAAAGCCTCCGAGAACTCGCCCCAAGTAGCCGGGACGTGCGTTTCCCGGATAACTCCCACGAATCAAACCAATCGATCGCGGTATCACGCAGCCTATGTGAACCAAGATCACGACTCGGTCTTCAAGCTCGATCACTGTGATGATCCTTCAGAGTCGACGGATGAACTCCGTGGATCATCCTCGTGTCTCGACCGTAGAACTCGGGCTACAACTCGAGAAAATCAGCGAGCCTCAAACTATCTCGATCTCGTGAACCGCAGACATCGCTGAACTGAATCACAGATTCACCATCTCGCGTTCGCCACAATCTCGCCAATAATCGGGCTATCTCTTGTACTTAACTCCTCTCGCCTGTGCCGTGGGACCGAGGGGCGGCATCGTGGTTCGCTGGGACCGGGCGCGCCATGGAACTCGCTGCCTCGTATAGATCGGGCTCGAGCCCTCGTGACTCGGTGTCCTACTAGCGCCTCGCCGCTTTGCCCTTCTGGGCCCGGTTGCCTTTACGTGAGGCATAATCGTATGTAAAAGGAATACGTTAGAGGGGTCCAACTTATAACATGCCTTCTAAGGCACGATCTCGAGTGAGAAGAATGGAAACCAATCCTAAATATCCTATAGCCTCCTCGATTATTGGTGTGGTGCACAACACACCGATAATCAAGCACTTACTAGATACGGCTCAGACACTTTCCGAGGATTAATCGCTCGATACCACTTTTGTCACGACCTGCCCGGTTCGTGGATCGTGCCTTACCCGGGCACCCAAGTAGTCATACATCAGAGTAATCAGCGGAATATAAAAACAAGACATGAAACAAATGTTAATTAAGACACAATTTCTGAGAAAAGTCGTCTTTCGGCATATATATATATAACCCAAAATCTGGCAGTTACATCCCAACTGCATAATAGACTACTGCACTTAAGGAAGTAAACAACTATGGCGGGACAGGGCCCCGCCATACCCTGAATGTACAAAACTATCTACAACAACAGGGAAATCATACCCAAAAGTCGAGCCTCCGGAGAAGATGGAGCTCATGACACCAAAGAAAAGATCCTAAGACTGAGGATCCGCTACCTGCTTCCCTTTACTCGCAGATGAACGCAGCTCAAGGAGGTCGCATAATAGGTACCAAGTATGTGAAATCAGAAAGTACTTAAATGAAATCATATCATTTTAAAACCGCTTTTAACAAATATGTAAAACAAAGAAGGTAAATCGCACATAGTGCCACATCACAAACAAGAGCAATAAGAGGTAAATCAGAACAGGTCTCTTTCTAGGTCGCGAATGATCGGGCAAGGCCAATCGCCCATAGTATCATTAAGCATGCCTAATCTCGACTCCGCACCGCATAGGCCACTCACGAGCCCGCATGAGGTATTCCCGCATCGAGGGTAGCTACTCCTCGATCGCCCCGACTCGTAGTCCGCATGGCCACATGCACCGCATGGCCACAAGGACCGCACACTAACTCGAACTCGTGAGCTCGCATAGGCCCCGGACCCGCATTTAGGTATTCTCGAATCATAGTCACACAGATCGCTCGAGCTATACCCCGTCGGAGGCGCCTTAACCCCAGATTATCATGTCAAGAGGTGAGTGATATAATACTAACATAACAGCTTATCGTTAAACAACATAAGCACAATAAGAATAACCTCTTTACACAAACGTTTACAAGATACTAACACACATAGCATCACAATATATCTACTCAACAAACCATCTTATTATACTTTCCAAAATCAATACAAGTCTTTCATAAACACATAAGTAAACTGTTCCTTTTATCTTTCTTAAGTCGTTATACCTAACTTTCCATAAAGCTAGTATAACTCTTAAGCTTTTTGTTTTAAAACAAATATTCTTCTTCTTTCAAAATGATTTATAATTCTTTTGAAAGACTTCAAGATTCTTATTATTCGTGCTTAAGTCAAAAGACATTGCCAGAAACTACGCCCGCTTAACACACGCACGCCTACCGTACTATATATATATTTTAAAATATCATGCTTAAGAGTATAGGAAGAATCACATACCTCCTACAAATCCACCGCCAAGTCGAATATGTCGCGCAGAGAATCAACCTATAATAGTCGCACGCCTATCAATGTCTAGACTACTCAGACTATTCTAAGCAGAGGTTCTTTATTCTACGGAAATTTGGGCAGCACTTCCCTACCCGTCAAGCTACACAAGTTCATCAGAATACACCCATGTAAGTATAGTTCAATTCTTCTTTATAATACTTCGTGTGATTTCAGCTCAATACTCTTCAGATTATCCTTCAAAGGCAATCACGCTTTAATTCTCTTCTTTAATATCCTTCTATGTGTTTTATACTTATTTCTATACTTCAACAAGATGTATTCTCCAATTACAATAGAAGGATAAGATTATTTACCTCGATAAGCCCAATATTATCCAAGTATAAATGTCGATCCCGAGCAAGGTTTAGCTCCTAATCAACGCCCAATCCGCCTCCAAAAACCCTTAGAAGTTTCTACACAACTTCTACTCACAACTTCAACCAACAATGAAGTTTCTCCTAGGGTTTCTAGTGGCTAAAGGAAGTATAGTAGTATTTTCCTGACTCTAAGTATAGAGGTAACTTTGGAATTACTACAAGGGATTGGCTAAGGTATTTTGGGGATAAGAATAACCCTTGGAGAGTATTTCTACCAAGAGGGGGTAGTGTTTCGCTAGGGCTTCCAAGAGGGGGGAGGTTTGCCGAGACTACAAGGAAGGAGGGAGAGTGTTTGCCAGGCTCTTTTGGAGTGGAAGAGAGCTGACGAGAGCTCTTGGGAGAAGGGGGATTTTGAGACTTGGAAGATAATTTGTGGATGAAGAACTTCTTCAACTTAGGGGGGTATTTATAGGGCTTTCAAGGGCCAAGATGAAGCCAAGTGGTAGGCAAGTGTAAGGTGGAGATTTAGGCAAGTGTCCTTATCCATCTACTACACAAATATCCTATCAACTCCTTGACCAAAAACTTAGCACAAAACGTGCCAAGGCAAGCCCTTGTCGTTCACTCGAGGTGACAAGTGTCACCTCTCGTTGGTCCAAAATATTTCATCTCTCGAAAAATCCGCAAAAATAATAAATGACATAGCCGAATTTTCCTTCGCAAAGTTTGGAAAACGATTCTTTCGTGTGTGCATAATATTTCGTCCCTAATGCCTAACTAAGGCTAAACTTTTGACGCACTCTCACGCATACTCAAAATACGGGTATAACATTCTCCCCTCCTTAGAAACATTCGTCCCGAATGTTCCTTCCCAAGACAGATAACGATGAAGTCTCTCACAACTTAAACAGTTTGCAAATGCCACACATAGCCACAATACATCATTTAAGCAAAAATGTTAATGAAAAATTTACAAGTAGGAAAGTGAGTTACCTGGAGGTGTGGGGAATAGGTGAGGATACTTCTGCCTCATGTCCTCCTCTGCTTCCCACGTCATCTCCTCCCTGAGCTCGTTCCGCCACAAGACTTTGACTAAGCCACGCCCTCGTCCGCAGACGCCTAACTCGACGATCGATTATCGCTATGGGAATCTCCTCATACGATAACCCCTGGCCACCGACATCGCCAATCGGTGTACCTAGATGGATCCCCGATACATCTCCTCAGCATAGAAACATGAAACACCGGATGCACTGCCTCCAGATCGGATGGCAGATCCAACTCATAGGCAACCTTGCTTACCTCGCGACAATCGATATGGCCCAATGTACTTTGGCCGAAGCCTTTCTTCCCGAATCTCATCACACCTTCATGGGTGACACCTTCAGAAAACCCAATCATCAACTCGAACTCCGGATGCCGACGACGATGATCTGATATGACTTCGCCGACTGAATGCCAAGAATCGCTTCCCGGATAAGCTTCACCTTATCCATCGCCACTGCACCAACCTGGTCCTACTAATCGCACTCTCGCCACATCAAACCAGCCTATCGCGACCGCACTTCTCCCATACAAGGCCTCATAAGGCTCCATCTGAATACTGGAGTGGTAGATATTATTATACGCAAACTCAACTAGAGGCAAATGATCCTCCTACTACCTCGGTCAATAACACAGCTCGCAAAGATATCCTCAAGAGTCCGGATAGTGCGCCCGCCGTCCGTCTGTCTCGTGGATGGAATGCAAGACTGTGCTCACTCGCCCCTAAACCCTTCGGAAAGACCTCCAAGTTAGCCAGAATCGGGCTCCCGTGCGATATGATCAAAATAGGGACTCCATGCGATTGACGATCTCTGATGTAAAGTCCGCATAATCCTCACCAAAAGTCGCCCCGACGGAAGAAAGTGGGCTGATTTCACACCGTCGACGATAACCCATATAATAATGCTTCCTCCGAGTGCGAGGTAATCCCGTGATAAAGTCTATGTTGATCACCTCCCACTTCCGTGCCGGGATCTCTATCGCTCGCAACAAACCACCGTGCCTCGTGCTCTACCTTCACCGCCGACAACACGCACCGAGCCACAAACTCGCAATGCCCTCTTCAAGCCATCCCACCAATACACGATCCGAGGTCGGTACATCTTGGTCGACTCGGATGAATAGAGTAACGCCGCGTTGTGCTTCCTAGAACTCCGCCAAGTCCTCGCAATATTCGAACACACAACTCGCCTCGAACCTTAGCACCCATCGTGCTACCTCAGCGACTTCCTCACGAAGAGTCGACACGGTACCGCGTCAAAACCGGATCCTCAAACAGTTGCCTCTTCACCTCCTCGACGATGGAAGACTCGGCAACCTCTCGAACTCGAACCCCACTGCTATCAGAATCAATCAAACGGACACCAAGGCTCGCTAACTGATGCAAATCGCGAACCATGCCCCTCCTTTCCGGCTGCACATCTGATAGACTACCCATCGATCTACAACTAAGGGCATCTGCCACAACATTGGCCTTCCCCGGGTGGTACAGGATATCAACATCGTAATCCTTGAGTAACTCTAACCACCGTCTCTGTCGTAAGTTCAGCTCCCTCTGGCTGAAGATATACTGGAGGCTCTTGTGGTCTGTATAAATATCCACATGAACCCCATACAAATAGTGCCTCCAGATCTTCAAGGCGTGAATCACCGCTAACTCCAAATCATGCGGGTAGTTCCTCTCATGCTTCTTAAGATGTCTGATGCGTGACGCTATAACCTTGCCCCGCTGCATCAACACACATCCCAACCCGATGCCCGACGATCACAATACACGACATAGCCGTCGACCTCCGGAAGAGTAAGAACGGGGCGCTCGTCGCCTCCTTCAAGAATCGGAAACCCCGCCACAAGCATCACCATCAAACTTAGCCGCTCCGAGTCACCTAGTCAATGGTGCAGATAGAAGCAAACTTCTCCACGAACCGATAATAACTCGCAAGGCCCGTAAAGTCGCGCACTGTCGGAGTAGTAGGTCTAGGCCAAGTCCCGATCGCTTCGATCTTGGCCGATCCACCCGAATACCATCACCCGACAATATGCCCAAGAAAAGCCACCGCCAACCAAAACTCACATTTGGAAAACTTGGCGTATAATCGCTGGTCCCGAGAACTCTCAAGACAGCCTCAAATGCTCGCATGCTCCTCGCTCGAGCGAATAAACCAAGATGTCATCAATGAACACTATCACAAACGTGTCCAAAATGGCTTGAACACTCGGTTCATCAAATCCATGAATACCACGAGCATCGGTCAACCCGAAAGACATAACTCGAACTCATAATGCCCGCATCGTCCGAATGCGCCCTGTGGATATCCGCTCTCGACTCGCACTGATGATAACCCGATCGCAGATCAATCTCGAGAACCATCTCGCACTCGCAACCGGGTCGAACAAATCATCAATCCTAGGAAGGGGTATTCGTTTTAATGGCCACCTTGTTCACCGTCAGATCAACACACACGCGCAGCGCCCCGCCCTTCTTCTTCACGAACAATACCGGCTTCCTGTGGAGAAACACTAGGCCCGATGAAGCCCTTCTCCAAAGAAATCTCTCACCGGTCCTTCAACTCTCTCAACTCGCAGTGCCATTCTCAGATGGCGGAATGGAAATAGGCCGAGTGTCCGCAAAGACATCGACATAAAAACTCTATCTCCTCTCGTGAGGGATACCCGAGGTCGCCCGAAACACGCCCGGGAACTCTCGACTATCGAATCGATCAAAATCGCACCGCAATTTCAAGATCAAACACCAACGAGATGGTAGATATACCCTTCGCACCATCTTCCTAGCCTCGAGGTAGGAAATAAACCTACCCTCGACATACGTGTTCCTCCCACTCAATAACCGGCCTCAGAAACCGGAACCGCACTCACTCTCTCCCCGTAGTCTACATTGGCGTATCAAGAAGCTAACCAATCCATGCCCATGATCACATCAAAATCACCATGTCCAACTCTATCAAGTCGGCTAGTGGTCCGACGATCGCATAAAGTCATCGGGCAAGCTCCTATATATCCGCCGAGCTACCACCGAATCGCCATCGCGTAGCTACCTCAAGAGGTTTATGGATACGTGCTCTATCCCTATCTTACTAGCAATAAGGGGAGATATATAGGACAGTAGAACCCGATATATCAAGGCATACACATCATAACGAGATCGATAAGGTACCGCGATTTACGCCGCGACGCCTCGGTCTCGCTGGCCGATAAGGCATAAATGCGCTCGAGGACCGCTATAATCGGGACCCGCGCCACGACCGCCGCGACTGGTCCTCGAGAACCCCGCCCGGCGAGTAAATCGTAGGAGATGAAGAAGACCGGCGAAAGACCAGTAGCCGACTACCCTCGCGCCGCTTGGTCTGACAGCTCGCAAAGTGACCGCTGGCCGCAATCAGAATAAACTCCTGAGCGCACCACAACTCCCGTAATGGATCTACCGTGACGGCCACACCGTGGTGGTCCTGACGATTATCACCGCTACTCGACGTCCGTCACGGGCCCCGTCTGCCCTCAAGACGGTCCGAGTACTGAGCCGGGCTGTGGTGCAAATCTAGATCACACAGGCCGCCCACCGAGAGCTACCAAAAGACCGCCGCCCCGCCTTCTTCTCGCCGCCACAACCCGTCGGCCTACGCCTCGCATCCAAGTGCATGAGCTCGCATACGGTAATGTCCACGCTCGCCGAGAGCTACACCCGCACAAGACTCGCCATATAATCATCTAGCCTGACGTAGCGGTGCACGCCATCCTCCATATTCGCTACCAATGCAGGGACATATCGAGCCAACGAATCGAACTCAACGTTGTACTCCTAATCGCGGCGCTCTCTCGCCTCAAAGAACAAAAATTTGTTTACCGCCCTCCTCATCCGCGGAGGCAAGAAGTGAGTGAGAAAGCCTCCAGAACTCGTCCCAAGTAGCCGGGACGCGTGCTTTCCCGGATAACTCCCACGAATCAAACCAATCGATCGGGTATCACGCACTTATGTGAACCAAGATCACGACTCGGTCTCAAGCCTTGATCACCGTGATGATCCTCTCAGTAGCGACGGATGAACTCCCGTGGATCATCCTCGTGCCTCGACCAGAACTCGCGGGCTACACCGTAAAATCCCGCACCTCAAACTATTCGATCTCGTGAACCGCAGACATCGCTGAATCGAATCGCCAGATCCAAATTTATCCTCATGTTCGCCACAATCTCGCCAATAATCGCCATCTCTTGTACTTAACTCCTCGCCTGTGTTGTGGACTGAGGGGCGGCATCGTGGTCTCCGGGACCGGGCGGCGCATGGAACTCGCCGCCTCGTATAGATCGGGCTCGAGCCTCGTGACTCTGTCCTACTAGCAGCCTCCGCCGCTTTGCCTTCTGGGCCGGTTGCCTTACGCGAGGCATAATCTGCATGTAAAAGGAATACGTTAGAGGGGTCCAACTTATAACACCTCTAAGGCACGATCTCGAGTGAGAAGAATGGAAACCAATCCTAAATATCCTATAGCCTCCTCGATTATTGGTGGTGCACAACACACCGATAATCAAGACTCTACTAGATACGGCCTCAGACACTTTCCGAGGATTAATCGCTCGATACCACTTTTGTCACGACTGCCTGGGCTCGTGGATCGTGCCTTACCCGCACCCAAGTAGTCATACATCGAGTAATCGGAATATAAAAACAAGACATGAAACAAATGTAAATTAAGACACAATTTCGAGAAAAGTCGCTTTCGGCATATATATATATAACCAAAATCGCGATTACATCCCAACTGCATAATAGACTACTGCACTCTAAGGAAGTAAACAACTATGGCGGGACAGGGCCCCGCCATACCCTGAATGTACAAAACTATCTACAACAACAGGGAAATCATACCCAAAAGTCGAGCCTCCGGAGAAGATGGAGCTCATGACACCAAAGAAAAGATCCTAAGACTGAGGATCCGCTACCTGCTTCCCTTTACCTGCGGCATGAACGCAGCCCCCCGGAGGAGGTCAGTACAACAGGTACCAAGTATGTGAAACTGTAAAGTACTTAAATGAAATCATATCATTTTAAAACCAGTTTTAACAAATATGTACGAAACAAAGAAGGTAACCGCACATAGTGCCACATCACAAACAAGAGCAATAAGAGGTAAATCAGAATGTCTCTTTCTAGGCCGCGAATGATCAAGCAAGGCCAATCGCCCATAGTATCATTAAGCATGCCTAATCTCGACTCCCGCGATCGCATAAAGCCACTCACGTAGGCCCGCATGAGGTATTCCCCGCATCGAGGGTAGCTACTCCTCGGCATCGTCCTGGACTCGTAGTCCGCATGGCCACATAGACCGCATGGCCACAAGGACCGCACACTAACTTGGAACTCTCGTAGCTCCGCATAGGCCCCCGGGACCCGCATGAGGTATTCTCGAATCATAGTCACACAGACTGCCTGAGCTATACCCCGCATCGGAGGGCAACTTAACCCCCGGTATCATGTCAAGAGGTGAGTGATATAATACTAACATAACAGCTTATCGTTAAACAACATAAGCACAATAAGAATAACCTCTTTACACAAACGTTTACAAGATACTAACACACATAGCATCACAATATATCTACTCAACAAACCATCTTATTATACTTTCCAGAATCAATACAAGTCTTTCATAAACACATAAGTAAACTGCCTTTTATCTTTCTTAAGTCGTTATACCTAACTTCCCATAAAGCTAGTATAACTCTTAAGCTTTTTGTTTTAAAAACAAATATTCTTCTTCTTTCAAAAATGATTTATAATTCTTTTGAAAGACTTCAAGATTCTTATTATTCAGGATTAAGTCAAAAGACATTGCTGTAAAACTACGTCCAGTTAACACACGTACGTCTACCGCACTATATATATATATTTTAAAATATCATGCTTAAGAGTATAGGAAGAATCACATACCTCCTGGCGAAATCCACCGCCAAGTCGAATATGTCGCGCAGAATCAACCTATAATAGTCAGTGCACGCCTATCAATGTCTAGACTACTGCAGACTATTCTAAGCAGAGGTTCTTTATTCTACGGAAATTTGGGCAAAGACTTCCCTACCCGTCAAGCTACAAGTCTCATCAGAAATACACCCATGTAAGTATAGTTCAATTCTTCTTATAATACTTACGGTGTGATTCAATACTCTTCTCAGATTATCCTTCATGCAATCAGTTCAATTCTCTTCTTTAATATCCTTCATGTGTTTTATACTTATTTCTATACTTCAACAAAGATGTATTCTCCAATTACAATAAGGATAAGATTATTTACCTCGATAAGCCCAATATTATCCAAGTATAAATATCGATCCCGAGCAAGGTTTAGCTCCTAATCGGCAACGTCAATCCGCTCCAAGAAACCCTTAGAAGTTTCTACACAACTTCTACTCACAACTTCAACCAACAATGAAGTTTCTCCTAGGGTTTCGTTTAGTGGCTAAAGGAAGTATAGTAGTATTTTCGGACTCTAAGTATAAAGGTAACTTTGGAATTACTATGGATTGGCTAATGTATTTTGGGGATAGTAACAACCCTTGGAGAGTATTTCTACCAAGAGGGGGTAGTGTTTGGCTAGGGCTTCCAAGAGGGGAGGGAGGTTTGTCGAGACTACAAGGAAGGGGAGGGAGAGGGTGTTTCTGGCCAGGCTCTTATGGAGGAAGAGAGCTTGACGAGCTCTTAAGGAGAGAAGGGGATTTTGAGACTTGGAAGATAATTTGTGGATGAAGAACTTCTTCAACTTAGGGGTATTTATAGGGCTTTCAAGGGCCAAGATGAAGCCAAGTGGTAGGCAAGTGTAGGTGGAGATTTAGGCAAGTGTCCTTATCCATCTACTACACAAATTGTTATACCCGTATTTTCCAGAGTATGCGTGGGGCGACGTAGAAAAGTTTGAGCCTTAAAGTTAGGCAAGGACGAAATTTTGTTCACAACTAGAAAGAATCGTTTCCGACTAAGCGTTTCCACCGAACTGCGTAGGAAAATTACGGCTATGTCATTTATTATTTTGCGGATTTTCCTAGATATAAAATATTTTGGACCAACGGAGGGTGACACTTGTCACCCTCAATGGACGGCAAACAAGGCCAAGCTTGGACGATTTTGTGGCTTAGTTTTAGTCAAGGTTAGGTAGGATATTTTTGTGTAGTAGATGGATAAGGACACGGGTAAAATCTCACCCTACACTTGCCTAGCACTTGGCTTCATCTTGGCCATTGGTTGGCCTATAAATACCCCTCGAGTTGATGAATTCTTCATCCACAAATATTTTCCAAGTCTTAAAATCCCTCCCCTTCGAGAGTTGTTCTCGCCTAAGTCCCCTCTCTAAAGAGCTAGCCAAACCAACCTCCCTTAGTAGAAAATACTTTTCAAGTATTGTTGCTATGGCAAAATACTTTAGCCCTTATACTTTGTAGTATTTCCAAAGTCCCCTCTATACTAAAAGCCCAAATACTATCTATACTTCCTTAGTCACAAACTAAATCCTAAGAGAAACTTCATTGTAGATTGAAGTAGTAAGTAGAAGTTGTGTAGCAACTTCTAAGGGTTCTTGGAGCGCATTGGAGCGTACGGAGTAGGAGCTAAACCTTGCTCAAGATCGACTTTATCTAGGATAATTTTGGGCTCATCGAGGTAAATACTCTTGTCCTTCTATTGTAATTGAATATTACATATAAGAATAGTTAAGACTTGAGTATAAGATATAGAAGAATATTAAAGCATAGAATTGAACTCAGACTTACATAGATTGTATTTACAGAGACTTGAGTAGCTTGACTGCAGGGAAGTCTTGCCCAATTTTTCCGTAGAATCTTGTATCTAGATTTATTCTACCGAGTAGTCTAGACATTGATAGACTTGTATAACCGTTATAGGTTGAAGCATCATGAGTAGCATATTCTACCCGACGGTGGAAAAGAATTACAGGATTACAAGATTGAGCTATTTGCTAATAGTCGATAAATCGTCGCGAGGTATGTGATTCTTCCTATCCTCTCGAGAATGATATTTTAAAAGAATATATATTTAGTACGGTAGACGACGCGTGTATTTATCGAACATAGTTTTACGGCAATGTCTTTGACTTAAGCCCGAATAATAAAGATTCGAAGTATTTCAAAGGAATTAAGAAACCTTTTGAAAGAAGAGTAATACTTAGTTTTAAAAGCTTAAGAGTTATACTGGCTTTATGGGAAGTTAGGTATAACAACTTAAGAGAGATAAAAAGAATGGTTTATTGATTGTAGAAGTTAAGAGACTTGATCTTAAAGATAAGAGACTTAACTTAATTGACTTGATGTGAATGTTGTTAATAAGTGTGAAACCTCATTCGTAAGTAATGAGTACTTGGTTTTTAAAGAATAATGTTTTACTGATTTCGGAAATCAGAATAAGTATCGAACAAACCACTGCAACGCTAATAAAGGAAAATGTATGGAATAATTAAGTATTATTAAAAACAGTAGAAACCTCCATCTGCATAGAAGCTAAGATGAGACAAAATGATATTACATTTCCTAGATCATGGCTGCTTAAATAAGATTGATTATGAACAAGAATAACTTACTCACATATAAGGCATATGTTTCTCAAATTGTTTTAAAGGAGAATTATATCATTGAGTGATTAAAACTATGAACTACGAAACCTTTCGAAAATGAGAAACTTGAGCATTTGAAATTAGGCAAACTTGAACGTTTGGAACATAAGGTTGTTACTTGATTTTACAAAGAGAAGTGTTTTGATTTACTTAAAAAGATAGTCACACTATTTTTATACTACGGGTATTGTGTGACTTTCGTGAAAGAAACGGATCTTTTAAAGAGTTATTGTATGAAGTACTTTGGGGATAAACTCCCGAACTTGTTAATATAAAGTAGAAAGTACCTTGTGTGGAGAACTTGATTGTATTGGTTTGTGATAGCCTTGTAATATTTTCTTGTTGATTGGATAGGTAAACATGTTAGGATGCTACGTGTGTTAGTATCTTGTGATATTCTTGTTGTGCTTACGTTGCTAAACTTTAAGCCCGTTGTACTGTTATTATATCACATACCCCCTTGACTTATTATACCGAGGGCTTGCCACCCTTGATGCGGGTCTATACGGCCTATGCGGTCTATGTGACTATGCGGAGCAGCGGTATGCTCCAGGATTGATCATTCCGGGTGTTTTAGCCCGATGCGGGGGATGCCCTATGCGGTCTGTGTGACTATGCGGTCTATTGAGACTATGCGGGCTGCGGGAGTCCAGGAGGGTACCGGGGTTAGCTACCCCCGATGCGGGTCTATACGATCTATGCGGGTCTATGTGTGACCTATGCGGGCTGCGGGAAGTCCAGGATTAGGCACGCATAATGATACTATGGGCGATTGGCCTTGCTTCGATCATTAGCAGCCTAGAAAAGACCGCCATGATATATCCATTTCGCTCTTGTTTATGTTATGGCGTGAGACCCATAATTATATTTAGTGATGGCTTTAAGGCGTGAGTCACGACTTGACATGATCGCTTATTTATCAGGAATCGTAGTTTGCTATCATATATGTCTCCCGCTTTATATAGACTACTATGATTTCATTTACGATTTTCGATTTCACATACTGTACTGTTATCTTGACCTCCTTCGGGGGGCTGCGTTCATGCCGCAGGTAAAGGTACTCCGGTTGTTGATCCCCACTCTTAGGATCATCGTTTCAGCGTTTGGGAAAGCTCCGTTTCTCCGGATACTTTGCTTTTTGGTATGGTCCCCGCCAGTAGGTATTTGTATTCAGGGGTATGGCGGGGCCCTGTCCCGCCATTGTTGTTATAAATCATTAGAGGTCTGTAGCCCTGTTAAAAGGTTGGGATGTAACTGTTCACTTTGGGTATTTATATATATATGCCGAAAGGCAACTTTTCTTCAGATAAACTGTGTCTCAATTTATATTGTTTCATATCTTGGTTGTTTTATATTCCGATTACTATGATGTATGACTACTGGGTGCCCTGTAGGCATCGCCACGGCCCCGAACGGGTCGTGACAAAAGTGGTATCGAGCGATTAATCCTCGGAAAGTGTCTACACAATCGTATCTAGTAGTTCGATTATCGGTATGTTGTGCACCATACCAATAATCGTGAGGCTATAGGATATTTAGGATTGGTTTCCATTATTCTCACTCGCAGATCGTGCCTTAGAGCCGTGTTATAAGTTGGACCTCTAACGTATTCCTTTCCTTTACCGATTATGCCTCCGCCAGCAACTCGGGCCCAGAGCGAAAGGCCAAGCATGAGGCGAGTAGTACAGAGAGTTAGAAGGGCACAGCCCAATCATCACCCGTGATGCTTCATTCGGGAGTTCTGACGCCGCGGCCCAACAGAGTTTGTACGCGGCAGTTCCTCGCGCCATGACATCCGGACCTTCGCCCACGACTAGGAGCAAAATATGGATTGCAAGGAGGCGGCCATTACTAGCAAGGGATTTGGCAACGAGTATTTTATGTACCGATATATCAAAGGTATTGATGATTATCTAAAGAAGGGTTGTGAAGAAGTAGCTCTTGATCAGAATGAGCTTGGCTTGCGTCGAGCTTATGTGCGGCAGTCGAGAGCGTGAGATCGCATTAACCAAGATCGCGAAGAGGCCCGATTGGCGGGATCATTTGGTAACTCTCGAGGCGAACCGCCTCAGCCAGACAGACATGCGCCTCCGCTGCGCAGTGTCCCTCCACAGTGGTTGATTTTCCTCGGTGTTCACGATGACAGCGCCATCCCGGGAATGTTGTCTTTTGATGGTTCTTGTTTTACCGTACCGTCGTGGCCATGTGACGAGGAATGTTCTATGAGGAAGGATGCAAGTAGGAGGACTCACCTATCGATCGATTGCGGATTGATGGTTCGGAGAGGAAGGCGTTAGCGAGAGGCCACCCCACCGGTGTGGCGTTGTGGTAGAGTGTCGTTCGAAGTGTCGACTACTGACGGCTTGTTTTTTTGCGGCAGGCGGGGCCATTTGCGAGAAATTGTCCAACCAAGGTGGTGCGGATGTGGAGACTCGACCTTCGGGATGCGTGGCTAGTTCATCACCTTCCCGGCCATGCACAAATGTATGGATTGATTAAACGACCTAGGGAAGTGCGGCGTGAATCTGGTATATTCTTAACCCTCTAGAGATTAGTATGTGTGTTAAGATGAGTATATTTTAAGTATAGTGTTAGTTGTGATTAAATTATGGTTAGTTAACCGGGTAAGATTGGGGGATAGAGAAAGTGGGAGCCTTAGAATATTATACGTAGAGACCTTAGAGGCGAGGCCATCTTTGGTAAAGGAATTATTTCATGTTTGACCCTTATCGAAGTGCATAGTTTACGTGAGATATATTTATAGGATAAGTCCCTGAGTGTTGTGTTATGAAAGAGGGTAGTTGAGCTAAGAAGACCACTAGGTTTTCGTAACTTGATTAGTGAGATTGTTCCGGTTCAGGGGGAACAAGAGTTTTGTGCGATAGCGAGTCGGGTTGAGGGCCGATCGCGGGTCAACCCGCGGCCTGTATGGTGGTGGTCCCGCTTTGTGATAGGGTCACGAGGGTGTTAGGCCCAAGTTTAGTTAACCATCGTACGAGTTAGTGGATGCGTTCGACCAGTAGTCGGACCGATGAGGTCAGCCCATCTTATCTTTCAGTCAGGACGTGTACTCGGCAGAGGGTTATGCGGGATGTTATTTGTCAGGAAGGTTTTAAGGTTGCACGAGGTGCCTACTTTCACCTTATGGCGATGCAGTGGAGCCCGATGCACTGTTTCTTTTCTGGAGGTTTTACCAGGCAGGGTTAGGAACTCAGGTGAGTCTCAGTATCGCGTTCGCCTTCGGGCCAGTGTTGGAGTTCAAGGGAAGCTGTGAGGATGGTTGCCTCCTGTTGAAAGAGTGTTTTGTAGCTACCGTTTCAGTATTCGGATGTCGTCTTATGACGCCTTGTAGGGGCGGAAGTATAAGTTACCGATCGATTGGTTCGATGTTGGCAAGGTTCAGATAGTTGATTCATACTTGTTTCTGCAGGATGTGGATAGGGTGAAGCTTATCCAGAAGAGGTTATTGGAGCTCAGTTGGTCGGTCTTAAGGTACCACCCGGCGGTGTGAGATTTGGGAAACTTAGCGAGGAAATTGCTTGGGCGTTTTGGATCCTTTGGGAAATAGGCCATGTTGCCTTTAGGTTAATCAAGTTAGAGGTAGTAACCCAGAGATTTTGGAAACAGAAGCAGTAACAGAAAGGTGATAAGTTATGAGAAGGAGTTCGAGTGTACGAGGAGAATGCGACGAGTAAGGGAAGAGTGAGCATGTGTTAAGAGGAACTTATCGTTATCCGTCTTGAGAAGGAACATTCGGACGAATGTTTCTAAGGAGGAGAATGTTATACCTGTATTTTCCGGTAGTATGCGTGGGGCGTGCGTAGAAAAGTTTGAGCCTTAAAGTTAGGCAAGGACGAAATTTTGTTCACAACTACCGAAAGAATCGTTTTCGGCGAAACGTTTCCACAACTGCGTAGGAAAATTACGGCTATGTCATTTATTATTTTTGCGGATTTTTCCGAGAGATGAAATATTTTTGGACCAACGGGAGGTGACACTTGTCACCCTCAATGGACGCAAACAAGGGCCAAGCTTGGACGATTTTGTGGCTTAGTTTTAGTCAAGGTTAGGTAGGATATTTTTGTGTAGTAGATGGATAAGGACACTTGGGTAAAATCTCACCTACACTTGCCTAGCACTTGGCTTCATCTTGGCCATTGGTTGGCCTATAAATACCCCCCGTGAGTTGATGAATTCTTCATCCACAAATATTTTCCAAGTCTTAAAAATCCTCCTTTGAGAGTTGTTCTCGTCTAAGTCCCCCTCTCTAAAGAGCTAGCCAAACCAACCCCTCCCTTAGTAGAAAATACTCTTCAAGTATTGTTGCTATGGCAAAATACTTTAGCCCTTATACTTTGTAGTATTTCCAAAGTCCTCTATACTAAAAGCCCAAATACTATCTATACTTCCTTAGTCACAAACGAAACCCTAGAGAAACTTCATTGTTGATTGAAGTAGTAAGTAGAAGTTTTGTAGCAACTTTTAAGGGTTCTTGGAGCGCATTGGAGCGTACGGAGTAGGAGCTAAACCTTGCTCAGGATCGACTTTATCTAGGATAATTTTGGGCTCATCGAGGTAAATACTCTTGTCCTTCTATTGTAATTGGATATTACATATAAGAATAGTTAAGACTTGAGTATAAGATATAGAAGAATATTAAAGCATAGAATTGAACTGTACTTACATGGGATTTGTATTCTGATGAACTTGAGTAGCTTGGGGTAGGAAGTCTTCAATTTTTCCGTAGAATCTTGTATCTAGATTTATTTTACCGAGTAGTCTAGACATTTATAGACTTGTATAACCGTTATAGGTTGAAGTACTGCGAGTAGCATATTCTACCCGACGGGTGGAAAAGAATTACAGGATTACAGTACTTGGAGCTATTTGCTAATAGTCGATAAATCATCGCGAGGTATGTGATTCTTCCTATCCTCTTGAGCATGATATTTTAAAAGAATATATATTTAGTACGGTAGACGTACGTGTATTTACTGAACATAGTTTTACGGCAATGTCTTTTGACTTAAGCCTGAATAATAAAGATCTGGAAGTATTTCAAAGGAATTAAGAAACCTTTTTGAAAGAAGAGTAATACTTGGTTTTAAAAGCTTAAGAGTTATACTGGATTTATGGGAAGTTAGGTATAACAACTTAAGAGAGATAAAAAGAATGGTTTATTGATTGTAGAAGTTAAGAGACTTGATCTTAAAGATAAGAGACTTAACTTAATTGACTTGATGTGAATGTTGTTAATAAGTGTGAAACCTCATTCGTGAGTAATGAGTACTTGGTTTTTAAAGAATAATGTTTTACTGATTTCGGAAATCAGAATAAGTATCGAACAAACCACTGCAATGCTAATAAAGGAAAATGTATGGAATAATTAAGTATTATTAAAAATAGTAGAAACCTCCATCTGCATAGAAGCTAAGATGAGACAAAATGATATTACATTTCCTAGATCATGGCTGCTTAAATAAGATTGATTATGAACAAGAATAACCTACTCACATATAAGGCATATGTTTCTCAAATTGTTTTAAAAGAGAATTATATCATTGAGTGATTAAAACTATGAACTACGAAACCTTTCGAAAATGAGAAACTTGAGCATTTGAAATTAGGCAAACTTGAACGTTTGGAACATAAGGTTGTTACTTGATTTTACAAAGAGAAGTGTTTTGATTTACTTAAAAAGATAGTCACACTATTTTTATACTACGGATGCTACGTGTGTTAGTATCTTGTGATATTCTTGTTGTGCTTACGTTGCTAAACTTTAAGCCCGTTGTACTGTTATTATATCACATACCCCCTTGACTTATTATCAGGGCTTGCCCGCGATGCGGGTCATACGGCCTATGCGGTCTATGTGACTATGCGGAGCAGCGGTATGCTCGAGTTGATCATTCGGGTGTTTAGCCCGATCACGGGGATGCCACATGCGATGCGTGTGACTATGCGGTCTATTGAGACTATGCGGTGCGGGAGTCGAGGAGAGTGCGGGGTTAGCTACCTCGTCGCGGTCTATACGATCTATGCGGGTCTATGTGTGACCTATGCGAGTGCGGGAAGTCGAGGATTAGGCACGCATAATGATACTATGGGCGATTGGCCTTGCGATCATTAGAGGCCTAGAAAAGACCGATTACAATATATCCATTTCGCTCTTGTTTATGTTATGGGCGTGAGACCCATAGTTATATTTAGTGATGGCTTTAAGGCGTGAGTCCACGACTTGACATATTGCTTATTTATTGTGAAGCGTAGTTTGGTTATCATACATGTCTCTGCTTTATATAGACTACTATGATTTCATTTACATTATTTTCGATTTCACATACTTGGTACTGTTATCTTGACCTCCTTGGGGCTGCGTTCATGCGCGAGTAAAGGTACTCTGTTGTTGATCCGCTCTTAGGATCATCGTTTAGCGTTTGGGAAAGCTCCATTTCTCGGAGGCTTTGCTTTTGGTATGGTCCTGCCGTTGTAGGTATTTGTATTGAGGTATGGCGGGGCCTGTCGCCATTGTTGTTATAAATCATTAGAAGTGCATTGCCTGTTAAAAGGTTGGGATGTAGCTATTCACTTTGGGTATTTATATATATATGCGAAAGGCAACTTTTCTTGAGATAAAGCGTGTCTCAATTTATACTGTTTCATATTTTGGTTGTTTTATATTCCGCTGATTACTCTGATGTATGACTACTTGGGTGCCCGGGTAAGGCACCAGTCACGGGCCCCGGAACGGGTCGTGACACAAATATCCTACCAACTCCTTGACCAAAAACTTAGCACAAAAAACGTGCCAAGGCAAGCCGCTGCCGTCGGCGAGGTGACAAGTGTCACCTCGTTAATCCAAAATATTTCATCTCTCTGAAAAATCCGCAAAAATAATAAATGACATAGCCGGAATTTTCCCTTCGCAAAGTTTGGAAAACGTTTCGTCGAAAAACGATTATTTTCGTGTGTTGTGCACAATATTTCTCGTCCCTAATGCCTAACTAAGGCTAAACTTTTGTACGTACTCCCTCACGTACATACTCTGGAAATACGGGGTATAACAACTTTTAAACCTCAAGTAACTCATACCTTTAAAACAAGTTACTTCTCTTAAATCATGTCATTTCTCCTCTCTTAAAACAATTAAGTAAATCACTCCTTTAACTCCCCTAAAGTCATTACAACAACCCTTAGGTTTTGGAACTAAGGCACTAGCCAAAAGGTTTGGAAACCACTTCCTTTTTCAAGACTCTATGTACTTTAAGTAAAATACTTTCACTTATAAGAATCCAAACTTCACTAAAGAAATGAATTATACAACTTACAATTTAAACATCAAAGTACAATCAAGGGAGTACATAGAACGAATTCTATTTTAGGCAATCCAAATACAACCAAGAAATGGATCATTTAAGGAGTAGGACATACTTTCTTTATCTTAAGGAATCATGCTAGAAGAGGAAATAGTTCACATACCTTTTCGGCTAAATCCACAAGCTAAGCCGAATACGCCGTACGTAGAAGTGTCAACCTATAATGGTCACAACAAGACTATCAACTTCTAGTCTCAAACGTAGAATAATACTAAGTGTACGGTCTCTAATTCTACGGAAAATCGGGCAGCACTTCCTTTGTTTCTACTCACTTTACCACCTTTTTCAAGGCCGAATACAATAACCAACACGCCACATTTAAGGCTCAAAACAACAACCAAACAAAGGGGATTACACGCCTTACAATACGTGTAAAATTCCGCCCCACAATTAATACGAAGTAGTTCCATAGTCAAGCCATTCTCGGCCAACAACATATCCAACAATTCAAAGTATTTTCCAATCCTTTTCCAATTCCAAGTTCTAAGGTCTAACATGTTATATAGTCATAAACAACTTCAACAACTACAATTTCCTTCTTTATACAACATGCGACGACTTAAACTAATAATCAACTTGAATTGTAATCTTAAGGCTAACATGCTAGTTTTCGGATTAGGGTTCCAATAGCCAATATACTTATCAAACTTCATACTAAACATCTCATGTTTGCTAATATCCATAGCTACAACAATAAGTAAACCTTAATTACTAAAACGACAAGATTATACCTTTATAAGCCCTTAAAATTTCCAAGATTCAAAGTCGCTCCTTAGCAATTCTTAGCTCCTTTCCTTATGTTCCAATCCGTTCCAAGCACCCCTTAGAAGCCTATGAAGAACTCATCTTCAAGTTCCAACTTCAAAGTTGAAGAACTCCTTAAGTTTCCGCCTTGCGACTAATACGAAAACGTCGTTTTTCCGAAATCTTTCTATTGAGATATCCTTACAATACCCTTAGGGACATTGGGTTTAAGTCTTGTGAACAAAGGATCAAAACTACAAATTTTTTGTGTGGATAGTGGACCAAACAGGAAGCAATACTATGGACAAGAAAATGTTGTGAAATTTTCTAAGTGTTTTGAGACTTAGTCTTGCACTAGCTTAGTATATATAACACATTGGAAGGCTTAGATTATAACAAATGTGTGGCTAGGATGAGGATCATTAATTAAATAGTCAAGTGGACAAGTTGACCTTGGTCAACAATCTCAAGCTTGAAGACTTATCTTCCAAGATGGTCAATGACCATTTTACCCTTACTAAATTTCGACCAAGACCATGTGTGGGGGTGCCACGTGTCGCCCTTTCATTCGTCCATAAAATTCTGTAACCCTCGTGGGCCCCACAAAAATGTAAAATTCCTCGGGTGGGCCCCACATGACCAAATCCGTAAAAATAAATTTCCATAATGTTAAAAAGTTCCATACTCTTCAAATAATACATTTTGAGAATCCAATTCTCAACAACGAACATTTTTCCTTTCCGGCGTTCGGAAGATTTTTCGTCGGAAAAACAATTCTTCCTTTCGTACCAATTTCCAAGTCTTGCTTCCTTACGTACATTCTCTTATACATGTCCTGGACTTACGGAATGTAACAAACATATGCCTATAAATCAAGTAGACCAATCTCTTAACTTTCCATAAAGTCGTTATAACTAACTTCCCATAAAGTTGTTATAACTCTTTATGTTTTAGACAATTAAGGCAGTTTCATCTTTTAAAGACAAGTGAGTTAATTTTCTAACTCAACCAAACTTAGACATTCTTAGATTAAGGCAATGATATCAAAATGAAACCGAATTCCTTTAAAACTAAATGCGTCCGCGTACTATATATTTGTAAAACTCATGCTCGAAAGATAGGAAAGTTTTACATACCTCTTGGTTCAATCCACTTGCTAAGTCGATATGCGTGCGTAGTTGTCACGACCGACCGGGCCCGCGATGGTGCCCTACAGGCTCCCTTACGGTATACATCAGAGAATAGCAGCGGAACATACAAAACTCATACAATACATAACGGCAAATATCAACAGGCTGACCGATAAGGCCGCCTTCCGGGAAATATACATAACCCCAAAATAAAAATAGTTACATCTCTGTTCTTTCAACCCAATCCACAAATATGACTACAGACCTCTAAGAATAACAAATGTGATGGGACAGGGCCCCGCTATACCCCTGAATGTACATAAATCTACAACATCAGGGAAAACTGTACCAAAAGACAAGCATCCGGAGAAATGGAGCTTCTGACACCTGATCAGTGATCCTAAGAATGAGGATCCACCACCTGCTTACCCCTACCTGCGGCATGAACGCAGCCCCCGAGGAAAGGAGGTCAGTACAACAGATGTACCAAGTATGTAAAATTGGAAAATACTGCAATTTACCTCATAAGTCTAAAATAAAGCCGGAGACATTTACGATAAACAAATTACAGTACACTGCGCCTTACTAACAATGAGAGTAACCAAGTATATACTTTACTGCATAAAAATAGGAGGCTCATGATCAAAGTAGGGTCACCCGCCCGTAGTTTCATTAGCGATCCTACTCGGGACTATTTCACCGCATGGGTCTGTGGACCATGATAGGCGATGTGCTCGCGTGGGACTATTTCACGCATAGGTCCTACGGACCCGCAATGGAGCGATGCGCTCCGCACGTGACTATTTAACGCTTAGGCGGTGGGCCATGATACAAAGCGCTTTTCGCATCATGGGTAGCAAATCCATGGAATTAGTAGTAACTCGGGGCTTTACCCCGTAAGAATAACATAAACTAGCTCAACCGGCTATCGTACATAACATAAGCACTACCGGCTTATCATACATAACATAAGCGCTACCGACTTATCATAACATAACATAAGCGCTACCGGCTTATCATAAGAAAGTTAAGAAAATCTCCTAACTTCTTATTAACCTTATTTATATACCCTCTCATTTTAGTTTACTTAAGGCACTAACATGTCATTTTAAAAATCCGGGAATTTAACACAAAGTACTACGTACTTCTATTCTTTTAAAATGACTCTCTTTCATATAAAACTTCCAAGATACTAATAACCGTAGTATCAAGTCATATCTACTTTTCAAGACAAGTCACAATACCTTTTAGAAATACATTTAAAGACTTCTAAATCAAGTGACTATTTACTTTAAAATTTTAAGCAATTGATGCCTTCAAATTAATTTGCCCTTCCTCATTTCAAGTCATTTATCATTATTATATTACTTAGAGTAAACCACTCTTTCAACTTTCCATAAAGCTATTATAACCAACTGCCCATAAAGTCGTTATATTAACTTTATACATTAGGCAATTACATTCTTCCTTATATCCAAGGGACTTATACTTTCAAACAAGACAAGTATCATATACATTCAAACATACTTCAAGTCCCTTAACTTTAAAAACTAAGACATTCTTAATCTTTTTAACAAGTGAGTTAATTCCCTAACTCAACCAACTTGGACATTCATAAAACACGTTAAGGATATCAAATGAAATTAGATTCATCAAAATCTCGTACGTCTACCGTACTATATATTTACAACTACTCATGCTCAAGAGATAGGAAAGTTCCACATACCTCTTCGGTTCAATCACTTGCTAAGTCCAATATGCCATACGTAGTATGTCAACCTATAATGACCATAATACGTCTATTAACTTCTTACTTCAAACGTAGAATATTCTAAGTGTAAAGTCACTAAATTCTACGGAAAATCGGACAACACTTCTTTTGTTTCTACATACGTTTCCACCTTTTTCAGGCCCGAATTCAATAACCAAACACGCCACATTTAAGGCTCAACAATGTAGTTAACAATAGGGGATTACACGCCTACAAGACGTGTAAAATTCCGCCCCACAATTGATATCAAACTAGTCCAACATACAATATCATTTTCAGCAATTTGAGGGACAACAATACAAAGTCTTTTCCAATTCCTTTTCAATCCAAGTTGTTTAGTATAAAATGATATCAAGCCGCAATCGATTATAACTACTACAATTTTCAAGTAGGTAACATGCGAAGATTCTAATTAACGACCAAATTGTATTTCAATTTCAAATGGCTCACAATGTCATTTGGGATTTAGGCTTCTACAATCCATATCACTTATCAATCTTCATTACATATACTTCATGCTAGTTAAAATGTAAGGCTACAACAATATGTAATCTTATAACACTTAAGAGAACAAGATTGTTACCTTAACGAGCCTTAATCCACTTCAAGATCTGAAGTCTCTACCTAGCAACTTAGAGCCTCTCCTTGACACTCCAATCCGCCACTTGAAGCCCTTAGAAGATCACAAACAACTTTCCTTTAACTTCCCATCCAAACCTAGGAAAGTGACTAGGTTTTCACCTTGCGACTAATACGAAAACGCCACTTTTCCGGGATCTTTCTATTGAGATACCCTTACAATACCCTTAGGAACCTTGGTTTAAAGTGTGGAGATTATAGGACAACAAACGAAAATTTTCTTGTTCCTTAGAACCCTAAACCCGAGAGCTCATCTTAGCAAGACAAGAGTTCTTCAAATTTTTCTAAGTGTTAAGTGCCTTGTCTTGCTACTAGTATACATATATAACAACATGGAGGGTCAATATTAATACATATGGATGGCTTGGATCCAATTATTTAAAAGATCTAGGCAAGTGGCTCTTGACTAAGTCAATAATATCAAGCTCTAAGACTTAGCAAGACTTGGTCATCTTAAATTATGGTCAAATGACCATTTAGTCCATGTCCAATTCGTCCAAGACCAACAAGGGGGGGTGACACTTTTCGCCCTCCCATTCGTCGCAATATTTCGTTTTCCGACAATTTCATAATTCCGATAAATTTTTACGAATCTCAAATCTTAACATTTTTGAGTTCTTACGTACGTTCTTATAAACATGACCTAGAATTACGGGGTGTAACATTCTTCCCCCCTTAGAAACATTCGTCCCCAAATGTTCTTTCGGAGTCAACTTATAGATAGCGACATATTCTCCTTTTACAACCCCTACATACTAATAATGCCACACGTGGCCACATAATAGCACTTAAGTAAAATACTTCAATTAAAACTTGACAAGTAAGGGAAATGAATTACCTGAAGGTGTAGGGAATAAGTGAGGATACTTCCTCAACATGTCCTCCTCCGCTTCCCAAGTCATCTTCTCCCTATTATCATTCCGCCACAAGACTTTTACGGAAGCCACATCCTTGGTCATGATCGCTTTGACTGGCGATCGAGTATCGCTATGGGACTATCCTCATCGATAACCCTCTGTCACTGGACCTGCTCATTGGGAAAACTATCGATGGATCTCCGATACACTTAGTAACATAGAAACATGGAAGACCGGATGTACCGCCTCTAAATCGATGGCAGATCCACTCATAGGCAACCTTGCCTACTCTGCGATGATGCGGTAGGGCCCGATGTACCTTGGGTTAAGTTTCCCCTTCTTCTGAACCTCATCACACCGCCGTGTGATACCTTCAAAAGACCCAATCGTCTACACGAAACTCCAAATGTCGGCCGATTATCTGCGTAAGACTTACGCGACTACGGTGCTAACGATGCATCTCCGGATAAGCTTCACCTTATCCACAACCTGCTGAATCAAGTCTGGGCCAACTAACAGCACCTCACCCACGTAGAACCAACCAATCGACGACCTATACTTCCGCCCATACAAAGCCTCTTATAGAGCCATCTGAATGCTAGAATGGTAGCTGTTGTTATAAGCAAACTCCATAAGAGGCAAATGATCCTCCCAGCTACCCCTGAAATCAATAACACAAGCTCGCAGCATATCCTCAAGTGTATGCGGATAGTGCGCTCTGCTGCGCGTCGGTCACGAGGATGAAGCGCGATCGAGACTCACTGTGTCCCTAATCCGCTTCTAGAAAGACCTCAGGAAGTTAGCGTAAGCGGGCTCTGCATGCGATATAATCGATATAGGGACTCGTGCGATCTCACAATCTCCTGATATACAATCGACATAATCCTCGGTAGAATCGTAGTCTGTGGAAGAAAGTGGGCTAATTTCTTGACTGTCTCTGATAACGGATGGAATCATACTTCCTCGAGTGCGAGGTAACATCGTAACAAAGTCCATGTTGATCACCTCACGTCCGTGTCGGAATATCAATAGGCTGCGATAGCCAGCGGGCCACGGTGTTCAACCTTGACCTGCGACAATTAGGACCGAGAAACAAAACCCGCCACGTCCTCTTGGGACATCCGCGCAATACATACATCGAGGTCATGGTACATATTAGTCGACCGGATGAATAGAATAACGAACGCGTGTGCCTCCCGAAATCTGGCGGCGAAGTCTGCAACATCGGGAACACACAATCGCCCTCAAACCTTAGCACCCGTGAGCGCTACCTCAAATAGACTCTTCTCTCTCGAAGAGCCGGTATCTCGATCTGAGTATTATAGCGGGTCCTCATACTATCGCCTCTTCACTCATCAGCGATGGAAGACCGGCGATCTCACGAACTCGTACCCACTATCATTGGTATCGACCAATCGAACCCCGAGCTCGCTAGGTGATGGATCGGCGGACCGTATCTGTCTCTGGTTGTACCTCTGACAGACTTTCCATCGATCTACGACTCAAAGCATCTGCAACCACGTTGGCTTTTCCCGGATGGTATAGGATTCCAACATCATAATCCTTCAACAACACTAACCACCGTCTGCGCATGAGTTCGCTCCTTTCTACGAAGATGTCTTTGGAGGCTCTTGTGGTCTATATAAATATCCACATGAACCCATTATAAATAATGTCTCCAAATCTTCAAGGCATGAATAAGCTGCGCCAACTCTAAGTCGTGGGTAGGGTAATTCCTCTCATGCTTCGTAGCTGCCGGAAGCATAGGCTATAACAACTTCTTTGCGTCATCAATACGCACCATATCCGATGCAGAGGCATCGCGATAAATCACGTATCCTCTAACCCGCCGGGAAGAGTAAGCTGGGCCGTCGTCAACTTTTCCTTGATGGCGGAAGGCCTTCTCACAAGCACGTCGCTGGAACTTAGTTGTTTCGAGTCGACCTAGTCAGCGGTCGCGATATCGAAGCAAGCGCTCCTGAACCTCGATAATAACGCGACCACAAGCTGCGCGCACCTCAGTCGAGTAGTAGGTCTCGTGTCACGACGAACCGGGCGTGGCGGTGCCTTACGGGCACCTAAGTAGACATACATCGAGTAACGGGAATATAAAACAAGACATGAAACAATTATGAAATAAAGCAGTTTATCGAAAAGATTGCCTTTGGCGTGTATATATACATCAAGAGTGACGATTTACATCCCGACTTTACAACAGGACTACGGACCTGCAGGAATGTAAACAACTATGGCGGGACGGGGC